>JAZHRO010000019.1:63902500-65122500 GCA_037157565.1 Thalassia testudinum | reverse complement strand
AGATACGTAAGAGATGTGGTGCGTCTGCAAAGAGTCCCTCGCGAGATCGTATCCGATAGAGATACTCGTTTCACTTCCCACTTCTAGGCAAAGTTTCAGCAGGCATTGGGGACCCATCTGAGGTTTAGCACTGCATACCACTCCCAGACCGACGGGCAGTCAGAGCGCACCATACAGACACTCCAAGACCTCCTAGCGCTTGTGTACTAGACTGGAGAAGATCCTGGGAGGAGCATTTGCTCCTGGGAGAGTTTGCATATAATAACAACTATCATTCGAGCATCGGCATGGCACCTTACGAGGCACTGTACGGACGGAGGTGTACCGCACCCTTGAGTTGGGTCGAGGTTGGGACTGATGAGAAGATCATCATGGCCTTTAATTAGCCCAAATTAACTAGTCTTCCTAGTTAATTAGCTAGGAATATGTGAATATATGGGTTAATTATAAAATAAGGGATAAAATATTAAAGGACCTTAAAATAAGTTAAAAATGCTATATTATCATCTAATTAATATTATTAATAAATTAATTAATAAATGAACTAGAAATATCATCAATAATTTACCTAATTAATGTGTTAACTAACTTAAGTATAACTTATACCTAAGTATGTAATAGCTTAAGTAACTTTACTTAATTAAATAAATTAAGCTAAAAAGGTCAAAAATGTAAATCCAAGGTTTAGATATAATATTTGTCTCATTTATAATCATATATAAAAAGTTGAAAAAGATTTAAATTAAAATAAACCTTGAAAACCTTAGTTTACATTTTAGTCCTTAAGTTTTATTTCAATCGAGTCCTTCTTCTTCACCTAGGTCCTTAGCTTTCATTACAGATAGGTCCCTGTAAACTTCTTCCTCTTCTTTCCTTCTTTAGCTAATGACAGGAGGTTTCCACACCCGCCGATCACCGTACATCTGACGTCCACCCATCCCTTCCAAGCTCTCGAAGCTTGTGCTCACCATCCTCTTTTCATCCATCGATCTGGATGAAGCTCACATCCTATTTAGGGCTTGAAGTTAACCTCACCAGCGTCGAAGAAGACGCCGGTTGTTACTTCACTCCTAAATCTTTTTCCGTCCAAATTCACCCTCCTACTCAGCCGCCGCAACCAATAAATACCCCTCCACCTCCTCGATTTCAAAGAGTTAGATCCCTTCCCTCTTCTCCCACTGAGCTAGCAGATAGGTTATTCCTCCACCCTTCTAATTTCCTCCTCCATTAAGGACCTTCGACGAAGACCCTCTGCCCTCTTCGTCCAAGTAACAGTAGGTTAGGTAAGTATTTTAATTAGAGTAGTTAGTTAGGTAGGTTAGTTAGATTTAATGTCAGATTTTCGGTCATCTTCCTCAGCTCTGGCGAGCTCTTTGAGCTTGACTGGAGCACTCTTTTGTCTTTTTATTTCATCTAACACCTTCCTTAATCTCCCATGATCACCTCTGACACCTTAATTCCCTTATTTTAACACCTAATCACCTAAACCATCTGCTCCTTCACCAGCTGCTTCCGCTATCCATGGCAAAAGTATCTGAGGGTAATTCACCTCGACTGAGTCCCTCCATCACTTAATCATCACTTAAGGGCCCCTATCTTCACCTTAATTTGAGTAATAATCATTCACATAATAAACGCCTAAATTTCATACAACCTCCTGAGCTCGCTATCAATGGCGGCTTAGGAGGAGTTCCTCCAACTAATCAACCACCTGTACACCATCACCACACTTCACTGACATAATCTCTCCACTCAATTGAGTGAGAGAACTCAACCTGAGTTCCAATGAACTCAAATCACACTTTTTATAAATTCACTACATATCTTTTATTTTAATCACCAATTGAGCTAATTAATGAGTTTCTGAGGTTTTTTGCAACCTCAGAAAACTTTTTAGATCCTTAATGACTTGTTTTAATGACTTTTACACACTGTCAGCCATTTTCTAGACTAACCCTCTGAGACTTTTAACATGAATTGTTTTAATGGCGAGCTCCGACGAGTCAAAAGTGATCTTCAGCCCATAGAACTCCCTGAGAAGTTCCAGATTGCTTATTTGAGGTCTAGGGATTCTATTTTGGTGATTATTTTGATGATTTGAAGTCTGGAGCTAGATATAGACTATTGTCTTCTCCAACTCCGACAGAGTTGGAGAGGTGTCTCCATTAGGGTTTCGGATGTTTTAAGAGGTTCAGAAGCAAGATTGAGGATTATAGAATTCATTCTAACCCTCTGATCTCTTATAGAATTTGTGATTTGTTCTACCGAACAAACCACCTCAAAATCGCAGGCGACAAGTCTAAAATCTTAAAAATTTTTTATCAAAACTCAGTTTTAATGATCTGAGCACATTCTTGAGGTTGTTCAGAATTGATATAGAGCTTTAATTTAATCTAAAAAGGTCTGGTTCAAAAAGTCAACTTTGTATGGTTAAAGGTCAACCATGAGTTCAATTAAAGGAATAATCGATTAATTCTGTGAATTTAAAGATTGAAATTCTTTCTGGGATGATTTGGAGTGTGTTAAAGTAGATTTAATTGAGTTTTGTTGAGGATTTTGTATAGATTAGATCACTATTCAGTTTGGGTCATTTTTGAACCCAAACTTATTTTAGTGCATTTCTGGCGAAAATTAGATGCAAAGTTTGCCCAGTTAGAATCTTAACAACCTTTAGAGGTTGTTTGATCTGATGCTGCTAATCTTTCTCTTTTTGTCAATCTGATCAAAGCTCAATTTGAAGCTCTGAAGCTTCTATTAGAAGCTCTTAAGCTTCTTCTTCTCCCTAAAGTCTTACAGCACTCCTTTTTCCATTTAATAGGTGCAGAAACATCTTTTGAACTTGTTTAGAACCTCATTTGAGGTTAAAGAACCTTACTGCAGATCCTTAGACCTGAGGAAGCTAAACTACTGGCCAGAATGGCCATGACAATCCTTTTTTTTCACCCTTCAAATTGAAGGGCAAGACCTTTTCTGAGCATCAAATTGATGCTGCAAACTTGTAGAGCACCTTCAGAGCTTTCCAATGAGCCTTTACTTGCTTGATTTGGAGCTCTGAACCGGTCGGAATTCTCAATTGAAGTTTAGCCTGGAGAGCACTAACATAGTCCCACATCGGAAAAACGTGAACGTGCGCCTTGAAATAAAACGAAAAAGTGTTATGGGTTGTTTGATCACCAACGCTGGGTGCACAATGAGCATGAGTGTGTGTGTGGGTGCGTGCGGTGCACGTGCCCGGGTGTGTGTGCGCCTGTGGGCGTGTGCATGTAGGCCTGGGAGGCCGTGGGCCTAGGAGGCCGGAGACTGTGCATATTGAGAATCAAACTAGAAATAAACCAAACATAACAAATTAGGCTTGGACCCAGTAGGGTCCGGTCCCACCCTGAGAGGGGTGCTGTGTATCCCCGACCGATCTGAGCTGCCAACTATAAAACCAAAATTTTGGTTCGGTTCATCGGTTCAATTCAGCTTAATTGCAATTCAAGTGTACAGCTAAAAGGTAAAGGAAAAGAAGGAGAAAAGGAGAAGAGCTCGTAGGGTTGAATGAAAAAAAAAAAAAAACAAAGGAAAGGTAAACAGACAGAAAACATAAGAGGAAAAGAAAGAGAAGAAGAGAGGTTAAGAGAAGAGCTTGAGATAGAAAGGTTAAGAGAAAGGTAAGGAGAGAAAAGAGAGAGAGAGAGAGAGAGAGAGAGAGAGAGAGAAGGTAAAATGAGAAGAGAAGAAGGAATGAAGGCTGGAGATTAGGAAGAAAGAATGGAATTTCTTTTTGTAATTTTTACTTAAAATACATTTTCTTTTAAGCTTAAATGATGTAATAAGACATATATTCATTTGAAATTTCTTTTTCTTGCTTTAATCTCTTGTAAATAAGAAGAATTAGTAAAATAAACATGTTTACTTGCTTTTAATAATAAATCATATGTGTAAATATATTTTTCTTATGGAATTTTACATGTCTTTTAATTGAAAATCCTCTATGCAAGATTCATATTCTTAAAATAAATTTAATTATAGTTCTCATTAATTAAGTAGCTTAGGATTTAATGGTGAATTAAGTTAAGTTATGCCTCCCAGTGAACGACTTGGATTCAACCAGTTAAAAGAAATTAAAAATCTAAAATGTTAGGTTAGCTTGACCCTATACTAGACAACCAACATCAATTCAAGTTAACCTAGGTTACTTTCTCTTGCACATAATTAAGCCTAATTAACTTAATTAACTGTGTTGAGAAAATTAACGACCAGGGACAAAGTAGGAGGTTGGCCTTAGGCTGATCCGACAGAGTCAGAAGATGATAGAGCAGATTCACAGGCAACTCCGCACTGTTAGGAGCAAACAGAAAAGCTACACCGATAGGAAGCGTAGAGAGGTACAGTTCGAGGTTGGGGATCACGTATTTCTCCGTGTTTCGCCCATGAAGGGCTTACAACATTTTGGGATGAAAAGGAAGCTTGAGCCAAGGTTTATGGGACCCTTTGAGGTTTTGGAGCGGGTTGGACCTGTTGCTTACTGGCTTACTCTTCCTCCCCAGCTCTCTGGAGTGCACGACATGTTCCACGTGTCCAACCTCAAGAAGTACGTCGCCGATCCTAGTCACGTTCTGAGCCACGAGAGCGTCGAGGTGGGAGAAGACCTGACCTATCCCGAGAGACCAATACAGATATTAGATAGAGCCGTTCGGAGTCTGAGACGGAAGCAAGTATCACTGGTGAAAATTCTATGAAGAAGCCAACGATACAAGGAGGCCACTTGGGAGCCTGAGGCAGCAGTGCGAGAACAGTACCTGGAGCTTTTTAAGGGTACGTCTTTTCAGATCCACTTTGATCCTTTTAAGTTTGTTATGAGTTTTTACGCAACTTTCTCCGCACCCTACTTGGCTCAAGTTTCGGAGACAAAACTTCCTTTAAGTTTTTTATGTTGAAATGACCCGTTGCCTTTTTGGGTTGTTTAAGACGTCTAGATTAGCCATCAGACGTTTGTCCAGACGTCTGGATAGAGGGTCAGACGTCTGAAAGTAGAAGAACCGTACCTGCTATTCTTTTCCGCACGCGTGCACGCATGCACACCCCCTCTCCTCACCCCAAACCCTAACCCTTCTCCTATTTAAACCCTACACCCACACCACTCTCCCCATCCCCATCAACCATCAGCTACAGAGGGAGTTGGGCCCAGTCGAGCCCAACCTTAGCTGCATTTCTTACTGTTTTCCTTAGCTCCTATTGTAGTAGTGACTATTTTGTTCTATGTAATACCATTTCAGTTACTTTTACACTGTACTTTTCTCTATTGTAGTTGTGATGGCCTGTAATATTGATAGAATTTTCGCTCTATTTCTTTTACTGTCACTTGTTTACTTTCTGCTTAGTTATATTGCATGTGTGGATGTGAATTATTTCCCGCTTTTGGGTTATTTCTCATTGGATGACTAGGTCTTGGGATTAGTCGAGGCCGGCCGGTCTCAGGTCTTGTAGGGATTTGGGATCGGGTCATAACAGAGAGTATCACCATGGACTTGGTAGTGGAGCTACCGGTTACACAGCGAGGACACAACGCAGTTTGGGTGATAGGAGACAGGTTGATGAAGACGGCGAGGTTCCTGCCGATCTGAGTCACCTTTGGGCCTGCACAGCTAGCAAAGCGATACATCAGAGATGTGGTGCGCCTTCATGGAGTCCCTCGCGAGATGGTATCCGACAGGGATACTCGCTTCACTTCTTAGTTCTGGGCAGAGTTTCAGCAGGCATTGGGGACACATCTGAAGTTTAGTACCACCTACCACCCTTAGACCGACGAGCAGTCAGAGTGCACCATACAAACACTCGAGGACCTCCTACACGCTTGTGTACTAAATTGGAGGGGCTCCTGGAAGGAGCATTTACCCTTGGCAGAGTTTGCATACAATAACAGCTATCATTCGAGCATCGGAATGGCACCTTACGAGGCTCTATATGGGAGGAAGTGTACTGCACCCTTGAGTTGGGTTAAGATGGGGACCAAGTGGGAGGTTGGTCCCAGACTGATCCATCAAAGTCAAGAGGTGATAGAGTAGATTCACAGATGGCTCCATACTGTTAAGAGCAAGCAAAAGAGCTATGCTGATAAGAAGCACAGAGAGGTGCAGTTCGAGGTTGGGGATCATGTCTTCCTCCATGTTTCGTCCATGAAGGGCTTGCAGTGTTTTGGTGTGCAATGGAAGCTTGCGTCGAGGTTTGTGGGGCCCTTTGAGGTCTTGGAGTGGGTAGGACCCGTTGCTTATTGACTTGCCCTTCCTCCCCAGCTCTTTAGAGTGCACAACGTGTTCTATGTGTCCAACCTCAGAAAGCACGTCGCCGATCCCAACCACGTTCTGAGCCACGAGAGCGTCGAGGTGGGAGACGACCTAACCTATCCTGAGAGGTCAATACAAATACTAGACAGGGCCATCCAGAGTTTGAGATGGAAGTAGGTACTACTGGTGAAGGTCTTATGGAGGAGCCAGCGATACGAGGCAGCAACTTAGGAGCCCGAGGCGGCAATGCGAGAGCAGTACCCAGAGCTTTTTGAGGGTACGTCTCTTCTGACCTACTTGGTCCTCTTTAAGTTTGTTATGCACTTTTACGTTATTTCCACACCTTAGTTAACTCAAGTTTAGCGGATGAAACTTTCTTTAAGTTTGTTATGTTGAAATAACCCTTCTCAAAGGCCGTACGAGTCTTTTCGGAAAAGATAGGGGTGTGAACGAAATTTTAAATCCCCTTGGCTTAGTTTGTGGGCCTTGTGGGGAGAAGGGTTTGCTGGGGAAATTCCACAATTTTTTCTCTCTCTCTCCTCCCATACCACACACACACAGACACCTCTCCCTCCAAACCCTAACCCTAACCCACTCCTTCTACTTAAACCCCACGCCAACCTCTCCATCATCACCACCACCACCCCCACTTTTGTTCCCTACCCTCACCTTGCTGCTGGCGAGCGCCCACAGCCTCCCCATTTCCACCTGCAACCACGCGTGGAGGAGAGGAGCTCACGAGCAGAGGAGAAGGAGGGAGGGAAAGAGTGTGAGCGAGGAAGAGGGAGGGCCTGGGAGAGGAGAGAGCTTGAGGAAGCTCGAGCAGGAGAGGTTGCGCGCAGGGGAATTGTGGCTGTAGCCATGAGGAGCTCGAAGGTGCGAGGACCTCCGAGGAGTCCAAAGATGCGAAGAGAGGAGCCGTGGCTGGAGTTGCGGCCGTAGGAGCTCAAAAGGACAAGCACGAGGAGGAGCTCGTGGAGAAGAGCTTCTCAACCTCTTACAGCTGCTAGAGTCGCTGCTGCAGGCACTGCGAGCGGAGGCCCGCGAGAAGACAAATGTCGCGAGGAAATTCTGCATACTGGATTTTCCAGTATCAGATGTCTAGAGCAGCAACAAACTTCCAGAGTGTTGAAGCCGGACGTCTGAAATCACGCAGAGTAACGAGGTACGAGTTCTGTACTCTTTGCATGTGCGTACGTGATATACGTAATCTGCTCTGTCGTTGAAATTTTGAGCAGCGGTTGCATGCACAGGTTCAGACCTTGGAAAGGCGCATAAGAATGCTCTTCGAGGTGCTTTAGGACAAATGGACATTTCCACAACCGTCTGATAGACCTATCAAACATCCAGACGCACTGACAGACGTCTAGAACGACCCAGGACAACTGTAAAGGGGTTTCAGTCATCCTCCTGCAACGCAGGAATACAAGATGAGTTACTGACTTCATTTAAGACATCTGGGCCTATTCCCAAACATCTCAGTTTGGTCTATGAGCACATTCTTGGCCCATTCAAGGCCCAAATGAAGTAGGATTTATGAAACTGAAGTACCCTTGTTTTCCGCTCAAGTTTCCCTACGTGTTAGTGTCAATTATATACTATTTTGAACTTATCTGATGTGACTTAGTCACCGGTATAAGTCTCGAGCTTGTAGCTTGTTCAGGGCTCACGGAGACGACAAGATCTGCGGTTCTAACCTCCATTCCTCCCGTATTTTGCGGTAGAGTGGTTTACGTTAATACTAAAGATTTAAATAAGTAAAGTGCATGCTTAGAATAATTTGATTAAAATCTAAGATGTGAAATGAATCTTAGGGCAAAAATGTATGAATGTGACTTGAGCTACGCTGTTTACATTGATATGCATGTTAAACCCTAATCGCTAGCAAGTGTATAGATGGGTGATGTGTTGCTTTTTCAGTTACTAAAACACGAGTTACCTATTATAAAAGTGAAAATCGGGATGTGAACAATGAGATCTGAATATTGAGAAATGAAATGGAATAAATATAGTGCATGAAAAGAGTTGATTTTTCTCTTTGCGTTATAGTATTTAAGTGGTGGAAAAATTGACTAATAAAAAAAAATAAAAATAACCACTCACAGAAGAGCGGGTCGTGTCCACAGGGAGGCAATTATGCAATAAACTCTCGATTATTTTATATTCTCTCGATTAAGTGCGAAATCCCTATTCAAATCCGACATAAAATGCGATGGAAAGTCGATTCACAATAAGTCAAAAAGGTAAGGGCATATGTGCAGTTTTACCTCACTGAAATCTTCAATAAATATATGATGATTTTGTGTAATTTTCAAGTGTCATATGCTAGAGAGAATTGGTGCACGTGTTGATCCCAAAATCAATCTTAAAATAGGTGAATATCAATAACATGCAATTATCAGAAAATATGAGTGTGCATGCGCAATTCTGCCACAATAAAATAATAATAAATCAAAAATAAAATTCTGTGGCAATGGCAGTAAATGTAATTTTTAATTGAATTCAAAACAGAGCATTTGCTCTCTCTCCTCCTCGCGAAAGAGAGAGAGAGCACCGGCAGGCGGTGGACGTGCTTAGGAGGTCGGCGAGGATAAGGCCTATCCGATGGAGGCCACGGCGTCAACGGAGGTGACCGGCCGATGGAGGAGAAGAACGCCGAAGAGGCTACTGCTGTCGTGAAGGTGCTGCTTGAGAGGGGCGCGCAGAGGTGTGCGCCTGCAGGCGCGGCTGGAGGATGGCGGACGGGCGCACGCCTGCAGGCGTGAAGGCATGCAGTAGGAAGGAGGGCACGCAGTGGTGAAGGCGGGCATGTCTGCGGGGGTGCACGGTGGGGTGTCTGCAAGTGCGCCTGCAGGAGTGCGGGTGCGGCCTGGCTGCGGTGGCCGGTGAGCGGGCGCCTGTGGTGCAACGCCTGCGGGTGTGCCTACAGGGGCACTGGTGAGGGCAGTGTGGTGCAGAGGCGATGATGCAAGCTTGGTAGGGCGCGGCTGCGGGTGCGCGGTTGCGGTGCAGCACCTGCAGAGGGTTGAAGGTGCTGGCGGGGGAAGCGAAAGCGGGCACTAGAGGCTGAGGCGCTAGAGGTTGAGGTGCGCGCCTGCGGGCTGGCTGGAGATGAGCATACGCCTGCGGGCGCGCAAGGTGGAGAAGGAGGGTGCGCGGTGCAGGCTTGGAGGCGGGTGCAAGCGCTTGAACAAGTCCTGCGGGTGAAGGCACTTGGTGCTGCGGATGGCCGGTGAGCACACAGCACCTGCAGGGAGTGCTGGTGGTGAGGCTGTCTACAGAGAGCGCTAGGCGCTGAAGCGAGTGCCTACAGGCTGCGGATGGCCGGTTAGGGTGCGACTGTAGGCACGCGGTGGGGAGCCTACAGCTTTGGGTGCGCGGGGAAAATGCAAATCTACAGTGCACGCTGGAGTTCCCACTCTCTCTGGATGATCCTCCCTCGCCTTTCTCCGCCTCTTCTTTTTAACTCATCTCCTTTGTGCGTGCGTGAGTTAAGGGATTTTCAAATCCCTTAACTATTTCTGGCCGGCAGCTATTGAGGATGCCCAAAGGATGGGGAAAATAACAGCCGCCAATTATTTGAAAGGGTAATTTACCCTTTCCTCCTCATTCTTTTGCCAATTATTTTTCCTGCACATAAAAAGAACATATTAAGTTATAGAATAGATGTAAACCTAAATCATGATGCATGCAAACTTTCTTTAACTTAATATAGTTATTAACAAACCTAAAAGATACAATTAAAGTTACTTAGGTGTAATATTAGTCCATTAAAATGGACTCATCAATGAACCCCACAGGGAACTAGGAGGAGAACTCCTATATACGGAAAGAATCTCGTATGTAGACGAGAAGTGAGCTGGTCATTGTGTACGCGGTACCAAGGAGAGGAACTGTCCCTTTAGTGTAGAAGGGAGCTAATTGCCCCTTGGGTTGAGACCCAGGGTTAGGACTAATCACTCTACACCAACTCCTATTCAGCCCTCGCGTACGTGGTACCGAGGTGAGCTACTTAGTGTAGGGAGGGAGCTAGCCGGCCCACGGGACCCGAGGTTAAGACTAGCCACCCTACATCGACTTTTGTTGGGCCCACTGGGCAAACCGGGATAGTCGAATGAGGGTACGTTGATTGTGGAGGGGCGAGACCCCTATTCTATTCCAAGGGGTGAGACCCATGTTCTGAGAGGGTAAGGTCCTGTGCTATTCCGTGTTGTACTTTTGGGCGTACCCACTAGCAAAAATGACTAACCCCGTGCCAATCCGAGGTAGCTACCCGTGCACTTATTGCGCGTGCCGTAGTCACCGCTACGTCGCGACCGTGACCTTGGGGTGGTTGACCAGGTGTGGGACTACCACGGGGCACTCTCCCGACCAAGAGAGTACCATGTGTACATCCTACATTACTGGAAAGACTGCAATCAAGATCGTTCCCTTGAGGGATAGGCAAGATCAAGAAATGTTTGGATCCTTAGTAGAATAAACGAATCAAAAATACTAGTTGAGATAAATAGAAATGAATGGTTAATTAGTTGCTTGTTCTTATGTAAATTACATGTAAATGGCTTAACCACCACTCTACTCAGTGTTAGCTGACCATGAATTTTATAACCTTGTTCAAGTCAAGGAGTTAAGCAGCCAGTGCCACCGGCTGCAAAGTGAGCTGGGCCCAGTCGAGCTCAGCCTTAGCTGTTGTCCCCTTTTTGTTTCCGAGCTTTCTGTTGTTGTAGTGAGTACCTTGATATATGTAATACTGTTTCTATTACGTTTCCGTTTCTACTTTCCGCTGTTGTAGTTGTGATGGCATGTAACATTGTGAGACTTTTCGTTCTGTTTCCTTTACTGCCTCTGTTTTATTTTCTTCCTAGTTACCTTGCATGTGTGGTTGTGGAATATTTTCTGCTTTTGATTTTTTCTCGTTGGACGACTAGGTCTTAGGATTAGTCGAGGTGAGTCGATCTCGGGTCCGATAGGGATCTGGGATCGAGTCGTAACATCTTCCCACAGCATGAGTAAGTGTTTGAAGCTCCTAAAATAAAAGGTGTTTTAAGCTCCTATTAGCTAAAAATGCAAAGCCACTGAAATTGTCAAAAAGGAATAATCCAGATTAATCCATAATGGGCATAATATTAGCTTCAATTCCTCTGAATTCTTCTAAATGCTATTTGATTTGTAGATGAGTAGGAATCTTTCAAATTGATCTCCTTGAGAAAATTTCAAGACTTGTTTGAAACAATGACTCCCAAACCCCTGTCCATTGTAATTTGCTTAGGTATAATGGCAACCACGGGAGAAATCTAAATTTACTCTATCTAAATAATTTTCATGTCTACTCTAAGATTGATCCCTCAACTTCTTGGTGACCACCAAAGAGCTTGTACCACTAAGGTAAGTGCTCGCAGACAACTTATAATATCTATGATTATTAAATTTGTTTTGTTATTTTTTTTGTTTTTATTTTTCTAAGAAACTTCAGGAGGAGAATGTTCTAGAAGTTGTTTGTAAGGAGCTGTATGAGATTAGTATGGTCATTTATCGGCATATGAATGCATCCCTAGTTTGGTCATTGATAGGTATATGAATGCATCCCTAGGTATGGTCATCAACATGTTGCTCTTGCACATGAAATTGGTGAGGCCTGTCCACTCTGTAGTCATGAGAAACCAGGAAGAGTAAGAGAAGATAGCATGCCTTCGCTGCAGCTAATGCTAACAAATCCTATATCCAAAGGCACAGATAAAATTCTGTGCAAAACAAAGTGTCCATACATGACTAGATTGAAACACAACTAAACTTGTAATCACAAAACCAAGCCCACAACATAGATTTTTTGCACATTTAGTAACCAATAATATTTTGCATCCTTGTAGCTAAAAGTAATATGTTAAATGATCTTTCTTTTCCTCATAATTCCTACAGAGCGCCATCATATAACATAAAATATTTTGTCTATCTTTTCAAAAAAAGTACTTTGTTTAAAACTTGCACCATGTTGGTAGCTACTTGTGTGTATCAGTTACTGCTGCACCACAGATTGAAAATCCATGAGTATGTTGTTTTCCCTTGCCCATGTCTCTCTTCTATTGAATCATGCTTTTTTATCTCAATAGGTGAAGCACGCAGATGAGCTTGAGAACATATTAGCCAAAAAATTCCTTAGATTTTTATCAATGCGGGCAGAAGCATTCCAGGTTTTAAGGAGAAAGCCTATGCAAGTATATCTTGCAAAAGATTGATTGCAGATTGCTATCTTTTACATATTATAATATAATATATGGCCCACACTCATACTATTAGCGTATCATTTTCATCTGATTCAATATGTTATATTTACATCTGCAATCCTGCATCAGTCAAACTTGGTTTTTAAAATGACCCACCACCCTTTGGTCATTTAAGACGTCTGGGATGTTCACCAGACGTCTGTCCGAACGTCCGGGATGTTCACCAAACGTCTGAAAATGCTTTTTCTCTCCGACGCGGACCGTACGTATACCTTACTTCCTCCCTCATCGCGCCTCACCGCACCCCCTCCTACGACGCCACTCCGCGCCACGCCTCACCATCTCGCCCCCTCACCTCCTCTCCCTTTATAAACCTCTTCTCCTCCTCTTCGTTGCCCACCCCGTAGCCGAGAGTAGAGCAAGGGCGAGAGCGAGTGAAGAGCGGAGAGCCCGAGTGAGAGGAAGCGCGAGAGTGAAGGATGCAGCGTCATTCTGATGCAGCACCTGCAGGCAAGGGGAGCTAGAGCGGTTCTTTGGAAGTCATTTTTTTTGCGAAATCAGACAGTCGGAGGGACATCCAAACGTCTTACCAGACGTCCGAAGGTAGAGCAAGACATCTGGTAGAGATTTACTTTCCGTACATTTCAACTTGGATGTGAAAAAGAAATTCCTATACGAACCCCACGGGGAATGTAGACAAGAACACCATAATACGTAGAACCGGATGGTTCTGAAAATTTGCTGCCCATGGGCAGCTATTCAGGGAGGTAAGATGACCTTCATGTACGGAGTACCGAAGAGAGCAACTATCCCTTGAGTGTAGGGGGGAGCTAGCCACCCCAGGGGACCCGGGGCTAGGTATGGCCACCCTACACCGACTCTAGTTAGCCTGTTGGTCAAACCAGGGTAGTCGGACGAGGGTACACGAACTGAGGAGGGGCGAGACCCCTGAGGGGCAAGACCCCTGTTCTGTTCTGAGAGGGCAAGGCCCTATACTGTTCCGCACTGTACGTTGAGGCGTACCCGCTAGCAGAAACGACTGATCGCGTGCCAGTGCGGGGTAGCTACCTGCATGCTTATTACGTGCGCCGTAGTCACCACTACGTCACGACCGTGACCTCGGGGTGGTAGACTGAGTATAGGACTACCACAATGGGACTCCCCCGGCCAGGAGAGTGCCACGTGGGCATCCTATATCACGGGAAGCTGCAAGCAAAATCGCTCCTAAATTAACAAACCCTAATTAGAAATTTCTACGTACCCACACGTATAATATAATCATAAAATGGAAAATTTTATGTTAACTACTTGTTAAATGCATGCTACTTCTTAGCCACCACTCTACTCAGCGTTCGTTGACTCCAGTTAAATAAATTTTGTACATGTCAGGAATTTGAGCAGCCCGAGCTACCGGCTGCTGAGGACGTTGGGCCTAGTCCAACCTAGCTTTAGTTCTATTGTTTGGTGGTGAGTTTCTATAGCTTTGTCTTCTGCTATATGTATTCATTTTTGTTGAGATGGCTGTATTAAGACTGTTCCTTTTCCCCTGCTGTAAATTTTCTTTCTGCTTAGCTACTATACTTGTGTGATTGTGGTTTGCTGAATGTTATTTGGTTATTTCTTGTTGGACGACTGGGTCTTAGGATTAACCGAAGTGAGCCGGTCTCAGATCCTGTAGGGATCTGGGACCGAGTTGTGACAGTTTTGTGGCAAGATTTTTTGAAGAATAAATATAGTCATCTGTCAGTGCGTGTGCGAAAACTATAGCTCTAGATAACGTGTTGCAAAATTTGGCCAGATTTTTTTTTATAATTAGATGAAGGCTTCTCTATGAATAGTGGTTGTGGTACGTGCTACATACTCTATTGAACAAAATCCAACAAATCTTTTCTTGGCATTGCTATTTTTCTCCTAGGTGCCTTTGTTTAATTACAAAAAGCTATGTGTTAGTCATCACATAGCATTGTTTTAACTTAATTGTATCTATTTTTCCCCTATCTCAATTTCTTCCCTCTTTGTTATTCTTCCCAGTTTCCCTTTATCTCCTTGTATCCTTTTCGGATGGATGCTGGATCATATCATATGTTGTATCTCTATCTTGCTTCATTGAAATTGTCATCTTGCATCTTCAAAGAAGAAAAAATGATCCAGCCATGCCTTCCAAAAGATAGCAAACTGTGTCATTTTAGAGTCACTGTATATTAGCATATCTCTCTTATACTACAATTACAACCAGTAGTGAGGTCCCGTGTTAACCATCGCTGTATCTTATAGACTTTTAGAGTCGTAGAGGGTAATTGCCAATCAAACTTTTTAAATGGCAAGTGTTGACAAATAAGTTATGAACCTGCTCATAAGCCCCAAGAAAGCAACCACTTCTCAACAGGACATGTATTCAACTTTTTTAGTTAGTTTCTTACATAATAGTTTTTGACAAGTAGATAAGAATAACAACCATTTTTTATTTTTTGCAAAGATGTCAAGAATAACAACCTGCCATTGCCATTAAGGTGACCATCTGTACCACAGACTCCACCTTGTGCTATGTAAGAATGGGAAAGAGATAAGCATTCTGAAGTTCAACAAAAGAGATCATATTCTATAGAGATATCATATATTCAAGGTTCAAAATATAGCTTTAATTGCAAAATTAATTTCTAATTTGTTGAATTACCAGGAGATGTAAGTGTCGAAAATAGCCCTATTCTAGAAGCCAAAGCATCATCAAATAACTGAAGACCCACTAAGTGACTATAGCTCATAATTCCTTCTGCTTCCAAACACTCACAGTCCTATTCAATTTGTTTAAAAGTTCATGAAATGCATTTAGTCTGGAATGGACAGACCAATAGATATATTAGATATTTGGACTCTCAAGTTAAAGCTAAAGTTGGAATTGTGTGGATGTGATCCAGGTTGAATTTCTTCTTGTCATTTTTGTGTTGTTATGCTGAATGTGTACATGAATGACTAAAGTCGAGTACGTAGTCGCAACTGGCAACTGTACCTACAAACAAAATTTCTGTAGTGGTTGAACTAGTAGCATTGGATTGTTCATTAGTGAATCAGTGACAGCAATGGAGATATTGTTGTTGCTAATATTAATATTATTGGTGTTGTTGCTACTACGTAATGTTGTGGTGTTGTTTGCATATGCAAATGTGGGTTATTCTACTTCCCATGAATGGAATAAAAGGCATGATTCCATAAACCAAATGCTTTCTTTTCATTTTAATAAACAAATGTTGTATCGGCCTTCTTACATGACATTGTATATTGGTCCCGCAGAAGGCATTTGAAAGTTTATACTTTGTCCATGATCTAGGAGCAAACATACATAGGCTTGTTGTATGCTTTTATAGTAACAGCATGTACCTCTATTTTGACCCAGGAAGTCCCCACGATGAAGGGTGGTATTGCAACCTTTGACTCTACCATCCACTTCTATAATCTTAAACACTTGTCCCGACACGTAAGAGAAACAGAAAATGTCTTTAGTTATGCAATTTATTCTTGCATGTAGTTTGAGTTCTACTGGAAGTATGTGTTTATTCGATACCTTTATTTGACTATTTGGCATCTTAACAGTGATTTAAGTCATTCTTTTAATTTGCTAGTCTTTCTATATGATGTGGTGTGCTTTTTGTCTGTGGAATCCTTTTTTAATTTTTTGGTCTTAAAAGGATGGCTACTTGAGCTTGGTAGCCCTCCTATTGTATTATTGGAAATGACTAGTATTTTCAATTTATTATTGTTGAAAGGCATCTATATTGCACAATGTTAAAATGCTCTATTTAGCTCTTTACTAAGCTTACTTGCATGAGTTGTTCAACTCAAGATTTTATGCAGATTCTACCTCCCTTGTCAACAGAGCCAAATTGCTGTGAATGTGCTTTTGTTGGAATTACCATTGGACAAGCAAATGGCATTTACAACAAGCCTCTCAATCTTTGTTTCTGCAATTACACAAATGAGAAATCAAACCTGAAGAGGAAGTCTCTGTCTGCACCTTTGATGTCGGATGCCAAATTTGATGGAGCAGACATGATAAAGATTATGATACCCAAGGCCTACAACATTGGGGCAAGTTTTAAAGGTATTCATACACTATAAAACATTAAGTTTCAAAGGTCATTAATAGTTTTGTGAAGAAAGTTTGTGGTTTTGGTACCTTATGACAATAAAGAAAAGCTACATGTCTTCTTAGTATCACTTATGGCATCTTGATAATTTAGCTAGTGGTATACGTATTGGTTTCACAATATTGATACAATATTCAATCATGGAACTTGAATGCACTAGTTTCTTATAGTTTCACTAAAAAGTAGAATGAAACCAGTGATTCCGAGGCTTGTAATTAACATTTACATGCTTACAATTAATATAAGCTGTTAAATTGTTTCTTTATTTTGGGTGATGGAATGGTTCATATCATTCATACATTGACCATAATGATTTTTGTCTTCCGACGCCACATGTAGGGATCTAGGTTGGCATTTTGTGGAAGAATTGTTCTTTCTTTTCTTATACTAATATTATATCATTTCTTGTGGGTGTGGACCATGATTGGAACATATTGGTTTGGCACTGCAAGGAATTGTGTAAGTGCTTGTTAATGTTATCCTCTATTTGTTAAATATTTTTAATAATTGATAGTTGATGAAATGTTTGATCTTGCAGCCTTACAGCTACCTAAGGAGGGCTAGAAATGGGGTTTTATCATTTGGTTTCTTTTCAGCTATCGTGGACTCACTTTTCTCGCATGTTTGGTGATAGTAAAGGTTTGTACTGGTATATTTAGGATAGAGAGCCATTTTCCTGCTTCTCAAATGTACAAATTTCATAGATGAAGATCCTTTATGAAAAAAATACAGGAACTCTAATTTTTTAGTGATATTTGGTGTTGAAAAAATGATGGCTTATTGTCTTGTGAAAGATGATTGTTTTTGTTATTTCTATGTTGTCATATGTAGAACAAGTATATAATTAATTTGAAGATTCTAGCTTGACCATTTATATGAAACAAGAATAGCACCAGTAGTCTAGTGGTAGAATGATACCCTTTCACGGTACAGACTCGGGTTCGATTTCTGGCTTGTGCACCCTTTTTTGGTTTCAAGTTGGAAAAAAATATAGTCGATGATACCTAAGAATACATTTGTATATTAGGATATTAATAAACTATGGCAATGATCACCCTAATGGAAAAAATGGTGTTATTTGTGCTCATCAAAACTTCATTTCTCTATGGTGACATGTCTTGATATTATTAGATATTAATTTAAAGATGGAGTTCTTATCTATAGTGATGGTATTGTCGACGTTTTATATTGGTAGAATTGTTGGTCTTAACCTACACTGATGAAAAAAATCGTCACTATTGGTGTGAAAGCCAAATTGAACATCCTTTGGAAAGTTGACCATAGCTGTAGAATCAGGTACAACACCAATGGTTTTTACCATCGAGATAGCCTACAGCGATACCTTTTAAGAGAACGCCAAAGTTGACGGTCAAAATAGGTCTTTGTAGCTATAGCGACGGTATTTTGGACCTACACCAAACCGTCGGTGAAGGTAAAAACTATTGTTGTGACATTTTCCAATGGTAACATCATAATAGTCAATCATAGTTTTAAAGGTTGTACTTAGTAAAAGGCTTTTTTTTTAACTATACTTGGTAGAAGACAGAAGCTTATATATGTAGACTATTTGTTGTCCTTTTCCTTAAAAAGGGTGAGGAAAGAGAAAAAGAGACAACCCCTGTTTGAGGTAAGGTTTCAAATGTCAATATCGATGTCGTATCGAAAAATAAAAAAGGAGATATGCCAGAGATATATCAAGGATATATCACTAATATCGATGAATTTTGGGAAAATTACTTTAAAAGAACTAAAATGATCCAAAATGTCATAAATTTAATGAAAATTAATATTTTAATAATTACTACATGCACGAAAAAATAGCTAGAAGACAAATTATAAATTTTGAAAGAAAACATAATAAGAACACATTACTAGCATATCGACAAAGTCATATCATAGCAATGAAAAGAAAATATACATAACATGAAAATTAATGTGTAGGTAACATTAATCTAAGCTAATAATCAAGTATATCAAGAGATTTAATTTCATGATTAACAATAACCAAGGTTAAAACATGATCATTTAAGCTACGAAATCACCACAAAATTGGAGTTTAATTAAGGATCTTAATAAATTGATGTGTAGACAGCATTAATATAGCTAATAATTAAGTATGTCAAGAGATGTAATTTTAGGATGAACAGTAATCGAGGTTAAAAATATGATGATTTAGGCTACAAAATCATCACCAAATTAGAATTTAATTAGAGATCTTACTAAATTAGTGTCTAGATAACGTTAATTTAGCTAATAATCAAGTATATGAAGAGATTTAACTTTGGTATGAACATTAATCGAGGTTCAAGACATGGTGATTTGGACCTAATAATGCAAATAAATTAAAGAATAGGGTGCTTACCTTGTTGAGAGATAAGACAAGGTTGAAAATCACCCAAAAAGATGGTGTACAAGCAAATTTCAGAGGTGCAAACAAGGTGGTTGCAGTGTGGAAGAGAAGAAAGTAGCAAGGGAAATGAAGAGGAGGGCAATAGTAGAATTAGCCGACATTGCCAACATATCGCCCATGTCGGGCATGTCATCTAAATAATAGAAATTTTGTGTTGAGGGATTGCAGTTTTAACAATGTCACGGATACCCTTCAATATCAGCAACATATAGACCAATATCAGGGAAAGAGATATGGGTGGAGGGGGTGTCGATATCTCTTGGGTCATCAATACCGACATATTGACGATATATGTCACCAACATATCTTTCCTTGGGTGATATATCGTAGATATCCTAGAAAAAAGATATTCTCGTGATATCGATATGAGTCATGTTGGGGATATGGATATATCGCCAATATATCGCTGATATATTGAGATATTTATTTCCATGTTCTAAGGGGTGGGGAGAGAACACTCATAGAACTTCAATGCCCTGAGAGGGAGAATACATAGCTAAATCAGATCGTATAACAAAAAATACAAAAATTTAAAAAAATTACAAAAATGTGTCCAATCTTATCAACTTCTTCGTTGCAATCCTTTGGTGACGCGATATTTTCTGCCTAACTTGAGAAGGTACGATTCCTTGTTCCCTCCGTTTATGTGCAAGTAGTTAGACAAGATGGCAATAGCCCCATGGTAGTGACCTAACCTTAAGTCTAGATGGGCTAAGATGCTACAGTGGTGGTAAAAATTGGATTATAATGCCTATCATGCCTCGTCTATGTCCTATCATTATAGGCTACTCACCCGCCTTGATGGAACTCCCTAATTATGCAAGTATTCTCTTGCTCTCTTTCCAAAATTATGACACTTTCTATGGCATCAGCAAGAGTCCTTGGACGCATGGCAGCTATAGTCTCTCTAATGCTCAATCTAAGGCCTTGCATGAACTTCCACTGCCTAACATTTTCAGTAACTATGAGGTTAAGGAAAAAGCAAGATAGTTCATTAAACTTGACTTTGTATTCATTAACTATCATGCTCCCTTTTTTTTTTTTTGAAAAGATCATGCTCTCGTATTTTAGCTCCATAAATTCCTTCCTTTTCTAATCCATTCGTGATTGTGGACAATATTGACCACGAAAGAGTCTCAAAAACTGCTCCCAATTGACAGGCTCATCCACAATTGTCCTAGTAGGCTCCCACCAAAGATTTGCTACTCTAGTAAGCTAATATGTAGCAAAAAGTCCACCAAACAGGCATGTCAAGGACCCTTAACACCTTCTCTATCTAACAAAACTAGTCATTTACAAGGAATGAATCACCCACACCATCATAAGATGGTGGCTTCATCTTGCGAAACCCAACAAATAAATTATGGTTGTTAAGACCCGTGCTGTTAAATCCCTTTAAGACATCCGGTATTTAGGTCAGACGTCTGGCCAGTCGTCTGGACATCCTCAGAGACATCTGGAAACCAAATTTTTCGTGTATGTCCTCGCGTCTGCGCATGTGCTGCGCGCAGACAGTACACAGCCGCTTTCCTTCTCTCTCCGCTCGCCAATGAAACCCTAACCCATGCCTACTTAAACCCCTCTCCTCTCCCTTGTTAACCACCCCACTTCCAGCCACCTTCTCCTTCCTCCAGCGAGAGCGAGAGCAACGAGTGCAGCCGAGCGAAGCGGCGGAGAGGAGGAGCAGCGAGGGGAAGAGAGGAGAGCGTGCGAGCTCGTGAGGGAGTTCACCGGAGAGCTTACGACCGGTCAGCACATGCACGAGGCGGAGAGTTGCGTCGAGGAGGTCCACCCCGACACTGCTGCAGCTAGAGCAGCGGTCGAGAGCGTGCAGCGTGGTCGCGCGCGACGCGAGAAGGCGAGGGCAGTCTATGGTTCTGGGATTTTCCTAAAATCAGACATCTGGATCTACATCCAGACGATGGAATCGACGTCAGGAGGAGGCTCCAGACGGCTGAGAGGTAAGTTCCGCATCCCACACCTTCTTTGCGGATATGGCCTTGCAGGCCATTCCGCCAAGGCACTGCTCCATGCCATTTTGAGAAGATTTTGCGTCGTGCATGCAAGATTCGCTTTGGGAAGGCACAGGACACGCCCTCACATGCAGTTCAGACGTCTGGGCGAGGCACCAGATGGTGGAAAGCGTCTCCAGACGTCCAGAGAGGTGGTCGGACGTCTGGAACTAGGTCCAAACGGTTCAGCAGAGTCCCTGGATGTCTGAGGAGTAGCGTAGAGTCGAGGTATGGTTCTAGACTTCTTTGAAGACGTCTGGAAGGTGTTCCAGACGTCTAATATGAGTCAGAATTACTGTTTTTGACCCGTTTAGGGTCCGTTTGGGGTCCGATTTCCGCAATTAAGATTCCGTTCTTCGTATAAGTTCCTCTACTTGTTGGAATACTTTTATCATGTTTTGAGTGGTCTCTTGTGGTTGATCCTTGTGATAGGACCTTATTCCGTTGCGGATTTGGGGTTTGCGGAGGCACGTGGACCTGCCGATCAAGCCCCCATTACTCCTGGGTTTACTGGTAGAGTGGATTCCCCAGTTAAATTACAAACATGAATGCATATCTGGAATGAATGTTAGATCCTAGGATATGACATGAATCCTAGGACTAGAAACATTGGAATGAATGTTAGATCCTAAGGTATGGCATGAATCCTAGGACTAGAAACACTGGAATGAATGTTAGATCCTAGGGTGTGGCATGAATCCTAGGACTAGAAAACACTGGAATAATTGTATGGAATGTATGAATTGCAGTCTTGGACGAGTAATTAGAATAATAACAATTGCCTGTAAATTGATAACAGCTACCTATGAAACATAGAGTACTGTTGTTAGCAACTGCTACATGTAAATTCCTGTTATTTACGATTAAATACGAGCTGCCTGTATATGAATTGGAAATGGAAGATTGAATGTTGGAAACACGAGCTACCTGTGAGTAAACCTGGAATGTGAATAATAAAGTTACATGTTACGTATGTAGAACCCGAGAAATGGAAATAGTAATGATGAAACCCGATATGGCTTGGCCTGAGAAACATGAGCATGAACCCTACGGGGAAATTAGGAGATGAGCTCCTAGAAGTAAATGGAATGGATCTAGGAATGTGCTGGGAAGTGTGGTGTCCCTTGAGTACGGGGTACCAAGGGAAGCACATGTTACCTTTTAGTGTCTAGGGGAGCTTGCCGCCTTCGGGTCAAGACCCGGCGTGGGTTTGGTCACCTTGCACCAACTCTTTAGCCCTTGTGTACACTGTATCGGGGAGAGCTACTAGTGTAGGGAGAGAGCTAACCACCCCACGGGGCCCAAGGTTCAGCTAGCCGTCCTACACTGACTTGTTAGGCCCACTGGGCAAACTAGGGTAGTCAGGCGAGGGTGCGCGAACTGTGGTGGGGTGAGACCCATGTTTGGTTCTTAGGGGCTAGACCCCTGTTACTGAGAGGGCTATGCCCTATACTGGTTTCGTACTGTGCTTTGGGCGCACCCATTAACGGAAACGACTGATCGCGTACCAGTGCGAGGTAGCTACCCGTGCGCTTATCACACGTGCCGTAGTCACCATTACATCTGTCAATTACCTTGGGGTGGTTGACTAAGTGTAGGACCACCACGGGGGACTCTCCTGGCCAGGAGAACACCACATGCTACTTCTACTCTTCGGAAAAGACTCTTCTACTCCCGGCCAGGAGAGCACCATGGGGGACTCTTCTACTTCTACTCTTCTACTCGAGATCAAGATTGTTCCCATGAGGAAGGACAGCCGTCACGGGGAGGATACCGGCCAGCTATCACTAGCTCCGCCCCAGGCCTAGCTGTTTTGTCCACTCCCAGGACTAAGGGGTGTCGCGACGACGTGACTCATGGAGACGTCATAGCTTCAGTTTATACGGTGACAGGTATGGTTACAATGTTTGGTTTTCTTTTGGAGTACGTATTTCTTCCTTCTAGTACGACATACTTTCTTGCTCCACAAGTTTATCGCTACTTTAGAGTCCGATAGCACTCCATTAGGGGATTCATTGTAATCAGAGACCTGGGTGGCCAGTTGTTTGTAGCTGGGAAGATTAATACAGGCTGTGAGGTCAGTGTTGTGGGGGAGGTGGGGGACACTACCTCCCCGCTGATCTGATTGTGATACCAATGGAGGACTTTGGCGTAATTCTGGGGATGGACTGGCTATCCGCTTACCACGCCTTGGTGGACTATTTTGAGAGGAAGATCGTCTTCTCCATACTGAAGCTGCCTTCTTTTGAGTTTCACAGACAGCCAGTGGATGGAAGCTTTCGGTGTATTTTTGCACTTTGGGCAGCAAGATTTTTGGGCTAGGGGTGTGAGGGTTTCCTGACTTGTGTGGTGGCAGAGCCCAGCCCTGTGACAGACTTTCAGAGTATCCTGGTGATCAGAGAGTACCCCGACGTGTTCTTAGATGAGTTGCCAGGACTACTGCCTGAGCGTGAGATCAAGTTTGAGATCTCACTGGTACTGGGGACCAGCCCCATTTCTACAGCACCTTACAAAATGGCACCCCTTGAGCTGCGAGAGCTCAAGACCCAGTTGCAGGACCTTCTGGAGAAGGGCTTTGTGAGGCCCAGTGCATCTCCGTGGGGAGCCCCGGTATTGTTTGTGAAGAAGAAGGATGGTACCCTATGACTTTGTGTGGACTACAGACAGCTGAATAAGGTTACCATCAAGAACAGGTATCCGCTGCCGAGGATTGACGACTTGTTTGACCAGTTGCGAGGTGCCACGGTATTCTCCAAGATAGACTTGAAGTTTGGGTACCACCAGTTGAGGATCAAGGAGACAGACATCTCCAAGACAGCTTTCCGCACCAGGTACGGACACTACGAGTTTTTTGTCATGCCATTTGGGCTGACCAACGCCCCTGCTGCCTTTATGGATTTGATGAACCGGGTGTTCAGACCGTATCTAGATCAGTTCGTGGTGATATTTATTGATGATGTGCTCATCTATTCTCTAGATCAGGTGCAGCACGGATAACACTTGCGGATGGTTTTAGACACACTGAGACGACGTAGACTGTACACCAAATATAGCAAATGCGAGTTCTGGTTGAGGGAGGTGACCTTCTTGGGTCATGTGATCTCCAGGGATGGCTTGGCTGTGGACCCAGCCAAGGTTGAGGCAGTGCTTAGGTGGGAGAGACCGTGTACAGTGACAGAGATCCACAGTTTCTTGGGACTGGCAGGCTACTACAGGCAGTTTATCAAGGGTTTCTCGCAGATTGCATGTCCTATGACACAGCTGACCCGGAAGGACATGCCCTTTTCTTGGACAGACGCTTGTGAGGCGTGTTTTCAGGAGCTGAAGGAGAGGCTGACTTCGGCTCCTGTGCTTACCATCCCAGACAGTGGTGGCGGGTTCGTCGTGTACACGGACGCCTCTTTGCGGGGGTTAGGGGATGTACTCATGCAGAGGGGTCACGTTGTCGTTTATGCTTCACGGCAACTAAAGCCCCATGAGCATAGCTACCCTACCCATGACCTGGAGCTGGCAGCTGTCGTCTTCGCGCTGAAGACTTGGAGGCACTACCTATACGGTGAGACCTTTGAGATTTTCACATATCATAAGAACCTCAAATACTTGTTTGACCAGAAGGAGCTCAACATGAGACAGAGATGTTGGTTAGAGCTCCTGAAGGACTATGACTGTAGCATTTCCTACCATCTGGGGAAGGCCAACGTGGTGGCTGACGCCTTGAGCTGGAAGGTGCCCCGCCCACTTGGCCAGTTTACAGGCACAGAGTTGGAGACTCATGAAGGAGATGGGCAATTGGCGACCCCTAGAGTTACTGGGGCACGGTGAGGCAGTGACTGTGATCCGACAGACGAGGCCAGAACTAATAGACCGCATCATCACAGGACAGATGGCCGACCCGTACTTGCAGTCGTTGTGTGACAAAGTACTGTTAGGGGACCCTGGGGACTTCTCCTTTACAGACGAGGTGCTGCACATGAGGGGACGTTTGTGCGTTCCCAGGGATGAGGAGTTGTTGAGAGCACTCCTGACTAAGGCACACGATTCCAGGTTCACCATACATCCCGGAAACACAAAGATGTATCATGACTTGAGACGCGACTTTTGGTGGAAGGGAATGAAGCGGGATGTAGGTGAATTTGTGCAGCAATGTTTAGTGTGCCAACAGGTGAAGGCCGAGCATCAAAGGCCTGCAGGGCCATTGCAGCCACTTCCAATGCTAGAGTGGAAGTGGGAGAGCATCACCATGGACTTGGTGGTGGGCTTGCCCGTTACCCAGTGAGGACACGACGCAGTCTAGGTGATCGTAGACAGATTGACGAAGACGGCACGTTTCTTGCTGATCCGAGTCACTTTGGGACCAGCACAGTTGGTAAAGAGGTATATCTGCGATGTGGTATGTCTGCACGGAGTTCCGCGGGAGATTATATCCGATCGGGATACCCGCTTTACGTCCCAGTTTCGGGCTGAGTTTCAGCAAGCCTTGGGGACACGATTGAGGTTCAGTACAGCATACCACCCCCGGATGGACAGATAGTCAGAGCGCACGATACAGACGCTTGAGGACCTTTTGTGTGCTTGTGTACTGGACTGGAGGGGCTCTTGGGAGGAGCACTTGACCCTGGCGAAGTTTGCATATAATAACATCTATCACTCGAGCATCGGCATGGCACCCTACGAGGCTCTGTATGGACGGAGGTGTACTGCACCCTTGAGTTGGGTTGAGGTGGGGACCAAGTGGGAGGTCGGTCCCAGGCTGATCCGGTAGAGTCAGGAGGTGATCGAGTAGATTCACAGGCGACTCCGCACTGTCAGGAGTAGGCAGAAGAGCTATGCAGATCGGAAACACAGAGAGGTGCAGTTTGAGGTTGGGGATCACGTCATCCTTCATGTTTCGCCCATGAAGGGCCTGCAGCGATTTGGGGTGAGAGGGAAGCTTGCGCCGAGGTTTGTGGGACCCTTTGAGGTCCTGGAGCAGGTTGGACCCATTGCTTACAGGCTTGCCCTTCCTCCCCAGCTTTCTGGTGTGCACGACATTTTCTACGTGTCCAACCTCAGGAAGTACGTCGCCGATCCCAGTCATGTTCTAAGCCATGAGAGCGTCGAGGTGGGTGACAACCTGACCTACCCCGAGCGGCCAGTGCAGATACTAGATAGAGCCATCCAGAGTTTGAGACGAAAGCAGGTACCTCTGGTGAAGGTCTTGTGGAGGAGCCAGCGGTATGAAGAGGCTACCTGGGAGCCTGAGGCGGCGATGCGAGAGTGGTACCCGGAGATCTTTGAGGGTACGTCTTTTCAGACCGGCTTTGGTCCTCTTTGAGTTTGTTATGCATATATTGTTCCTTTTCCGCACCCTAGTTAGCTCAAGTTTCGGGGATGAAACTTCCTTTGAGTTTGTTATGTTGTTAAGATCCGTGTTGTTAAAGCCCTTTAAGACGTCCAGGATTTGGGTCAGACGTCTGGTCAAATGTTTGGACATCCTCCCAAACGTCTGGAAACCAAATTTTTCATGTACATCCTCGCGTCTACGCACATGCTGCGTACAGACAGTACACAGCCGCTTTCCTTCTCTCTCCGCTCACCAATGAAACCCTAACCCGTGCCTACTTAAACCCCTCTCCTCTCCCTCGTTCACCACCCCACTTCCAGCCACCTTCTCCTTCCTCCAGCGAGAGCGAGTGCAGCCAAGCAAAGCGGCGGAGAGGAGGAGCAGTGAGGGGAAGAGAGGAGAGCGCGCGAGCTCATGAGGGAGTTCGCCGGAGAGCTTAGGTCGGTCGGCACATGCGCGAGGCGGAGAGTTGCATCGAGGAGGTCCTCCCCGACACTACTGCAGCTAGAGCAACGGTCGAGCGCGTGCGGTGCGGCCGCGCGCGGCGCGAGAAGGCGAGGGCAGTCTCTGGTTCTAGGATTTTCCCAGAATCAGACGTCTAGATCTACATCCAGACGACGGAATCAACGTCTGGAGGAGGCTCCAGACGGCTAAGAGGTAAGTTCTGCGTCCCACACCTTCTTTGCGGATACGGCCATGTAGGCCGTTCCGCCAAGGCACTGCTCTGTGCCATTTTGAGAAGATTTTGCGTTGTGCATGCAGGATTCTCTTTGGGAAGGCACGGGACACGCCCTCCCATGCAGTTTAGAAGTCTTGGCGAGGCACCAGACGGTGGAAAGCATCTCCACATGTCCGGAGAGGTGGTCGGACATCTGGAACTAGGTCCAGATGATTCAGCAGAGTCCCTGGACATCTGAGGAGTAGCGCAGAGTCGAGGTATGGTTCTGGACTTCTTTTAAGACGTCTGGAAGGTGTTCCAAACATCTGATATGAGTCAGAATTACTGTTTTTGACCCGTTTAGGATCCGTTTGGGGTCTGATTTCTGCAATTAAGATTCTGTTCTTCTTCGTATAAGTTCCTCTGCTTGTTGAAATACTTTTATCATATTCTGAGTGGTCTCTTGTGGTTGATCCTTGTAATAGGACCTCATTCCGTTGCAGATTTGGGGTTTGCGGAAGCACGTGGACCTGCAGATCAAGCCCCCATTACTCCTGGGTTTACTGGTAGAGTGGCTTCCCCAGTTAAATTACAAACATGAATGCATATTTGGAATGAATGTTAGATCCTAAGGTATGACATGAATCCTAGGACTAGAAACATTGGAATGAATGTTAGATCCTAGGGTATGGCATGAATCCTAGGACTAGAAACACTGGAATGAATGTTAGATCCTGGGATGTGGCATGAATCCTAGGACTAGAAAACACTGGAATAATTGTATGGAATCTATGAATTGCAGTCTTGGACGAGTAATTAGAATAATAACAATTTCCTGTAAATGGATAACAGCTGCCTGTGAAGTGTAGAGTACTGTTGTTAGCAACTGCTGCGTGTAAATTCCTGTTATTTACAATTAAATATGAGCTGCCTGTATATGAATTGGAAATGGAAGATTGAATATTGGAAACACGAGCTACCTGCGAGTAAACCTAGAATGTGAATAATAAAGTTACATGTTACATATGTAGAACCTAAGAAATGGAAATAGTAATGATGAAACCCGGTATGGCTTGGCTTGAGAAACATGAGTATGAACCCTACGGGGAAATTAGGAGATGAGCTCCTAGAAGTAAATGGAATGGATCTAGGAATGTGTTGGGAAGTGTGGTGTCCCTTGAGTACGGGGTACCAAGGAAAGCACATGTTACCTCTTAGTGTCGAGGGGAGCTTTCCGCCTTCGGGTCAAGACCCAGGGTGGGTTTAGTCACCTTGCACCAACTCTTTGGCCCTCGTGTACACTGTACTGGGGAGAGCTACTAGTGTAGGGAGAGAGCTAACCACCCCACGGGGCTCGGGGTTCAGCTAGCCATCCTACACCGACTTGTTAGGCCCACTAGGCAAACCAGGGTAGTCAGGCGAGGGTACGCGGACTGTGGAGGGGCGAGACCCTTGTTTGGTTCTTAGGGGCTAGACCCTTGTTACTAAGAGGGCTATGCCCTATACTGGTTCCGTGTTGTGCTTCGGGCACACCCATTAACCGAAATGACTGACCGCGTGCCAGTGCGATGTAGCTACCCGTGCGCTTATCGCATGTGCCGTAGTCACCGTTACGTCTGTCAGTGACCTTGGGGTGGTTGACTAAGTGTAGGACCACCACGGGGGACTCTCCCAGCCAGGAAAGCACCACGTGCTACTTCTACTCTTCGGAAAAGACTGCAATCAAGATTGTTCCCACGAGGAACACTCGAGATCAAGAAAAAGACCTGGTAAATAAACCAAGTGATGAAAAAAAGAATATTTAGTTAAATAAAGAAAGAAATTGAAACAACAGCTACCTGTCCACCTTTACTGTTTTTAGTTAGCTGGTTGCCACTCTACTCAGCGTTCGCTGATTTCGTGTACTCATAACCTTTTTCAGGTCTAGGTGTTGAGCAGTTAGAGCCTACGGCTGCAGAAGGTGCTGGGCCCAGTAGAATCCAGTAGTTGTACCTTTTTGTTGTACACCGTTTCCATTGTAGTGAGTAATTTTGTTACACTTCTGCACTCTTTTATTGTAATCCTTATATTCCTGTACCTGTTTTAATTTCCTACTGTTGTGGTGGTGTGTACTGTAGTAGTTACCTCTTTACTGTTGTACTTTTGTTACTATTAGTTGCTTGCATGGTGAATGTGGTTTATTTTACTGCTTTTTGGTTACTTGCTCGTTGGACGACTGGGTCTTGGGATCAATCGAGTTGATCCGGTCTTGTGTCCTGTAGGGATTCGGGAACCGGGTCGTAACAATGGTGCACTCACTTACCATCACCACATGTAACTTCCATCATTGGGTTCATTATAAGGTCAAGCTGGGCTACAATGCTCCGTTCATGAGAGAGACCACAACCTAAGTGATTCTGGTCTTCTTTTGTGTCTCCTCCTTTTACTACTACTTTTTGCTCGAGCACATGTTCTTCAACCACATGGGGGCAGCAGATTCTCTTTTGCTACCAAGCCAAGTCCTCCCATAGAACCCTTACCTCCACTCCTACCTCCGCCTTTGCCTCCTCCCCGAGCACCAGAATTAGCTTGTACTATGTTCTGAGCCTCATTGGATACTTCTTCCGACAAAGGGGATAGACACTGATGGATGTTCTCCAATACTTGCAGGACTCGCTAAATTTCTAGCATCAGTTAGTCAATTGGTGGTACAGAAGGATTCTAGGGTGGATTTGCATTCTTGTTCCTTCCTCTAATCGAGCAAGGAGGGCATCTAGGTGCCATCTTCTCCATTTAAGGGTAGGACCTTCGATTAGTTTAGTTTGTAAAAGCTATCAAGACGAATGCTTTCATTTGATTCTAATTGTTTTTTCGTTCCCATGTTTAGTGACCAATAAGCTTTGATACTATTCTGTGGTGACCCAATATCTAGTGTTATTAGATTGCAGATCAAAACCCAAATTTACATTGTCCAATACTTAAACATGAGAAGAACCCTCATGATTAAATAAATAACTAACCAAATATAAAATGTAGATTAATAAGAAGAATATTACATCCATATCCAAGTAGAAATAAACTAAAAGCAGTCAAAGCTAAAATTGCACTAGAGGAGGAGGTAATGAGTGAGCTTAATAATATGATAACATGCTTAGTTTTGTTTGTTTTAGGACATTAGATTTAGGGCATTGTGTATATAATTACATATTTGCATCTTATGACTAACATTGTGAAATTGAACCTAATTAAGTACTAGTTTGAGTCTCTGCCCTGTGAAAGAACATCTGAATCTAATTCAAAAGGAGGAGAAGAATCAGCATCATCTGAGCTCAATTGAAGAGGAGATCACATTTTGACCTAAGAAACCCTAACCCTAATCTTACTCCCAACCTGCCTAATTTAGCCATACCTAAAACCCTAATCTTAAACCTGAACCCAAAATCCTAACTTGGTTTATTTAGCTATCCTAACCCTAGTACTAATACTAAACCAAAACCTAATCCTAATCCTAAACCTAAACCTAACTTACCCTCCAAGCCAACTCACCACCCTAAACCCTACCTTAATTACACCAACCCTTAATCTAACACATATTCATCACTCATGCCACCCTTGGATGTCCATTATAATCATTTCCTTAACACTATTCATGTCCAAGAACTTTTCATATCATTCCATGAGTTTAGCCAATCAAGATCCTAATCCTAATATTAATCTCAAAATTCATGACAGCCTAACACACATTTAGTATTTTGGCCATAACTTTTCTATTTTAAATCCAAATTACGTGATTCAAGTTGTATTTGAAAGATTATTTCAAGGGACACAACTTTTCTTTTATGTGAAATTTGAAATTAGGAATATACAGAGGCTGAAAATTCATGACAATTGGGGAAAACCTTAAAAGGTTGTTGCAACACCCTCTATAAATACCCCCTTCCTCTATCTCCACCACCATCTAGCCTTCCTCTCTAGGTTTTCTTCTTCTTCCCTTCCCTCAGGTTTTCTCTTCATGTAGAAACTCCTCCCCCTTAGGTTTCCTCATTCCCTTCTCCTTAATCATATTCTTCTTCTCTACCTTCACCTCCATCTTCTTTACAAAAGCTTCTCCAAGTGCTACCTCTCTAGATTCTCCTAGAGCTTCTCTGCGCTTCTACATCCCCAATGGTTGTGGTAAAACTCTCCACCACCACCACAAGTCCTTCAACCTCCTCCTCGACTCATCTTTCTATGACTACTTCTTTCTCTTTTTCTTTTATTTTTATTATAGTTGATTCATGAACTTGTGTTTTAATGGAGATATGATGTTCATGTGCAATCTTTGTCTTCCTTAGTGTAATTTTGATCATGTGATTCTTATTGCTTTCTTATCCCAAAAAAATCAAAAACCCAAAAATAGTTTTGTGTTGAGTGTGTTTTTCAAATTCACATCTACCCGATTTTTGCACGATTCCCCATTCTATCTTTCGAAATTTACTTCTAGAAATCCACAACTTCAAAAGCTACCAAACTTTAATACTTTGAGGTACTACAAGGAAACACTTCTGCAAAATTTTGGCACAAAAATTGATTTCTAGAATTTTATAAAATTCACGAACGTCTGCAGCAAAATAAAACCTTATTTTTTGTCACTATCAAAATTTTAGTAATTTTTATGCAGGTTGAATTGAAACCAAATAAATTGCAATTATTTTATTACTTAGTCAAGAATATTAGAAAAAATCATCATAAATTTAGGACATCATTGCATCTAGGTTAGGTACGTATATTGCACAAGGGGTCAAAATGACCAGTTTTCCTTGATCTTGAAGAAAATTTTCAAAAAAGTATCAAAATATCTCTAAAACTCATAAAAAAAAAAATTATACACACTTAGGATTAGTTCAGAAGTAATCTACCCAAAAGCCTTCCCGAGATACAACCTGGACTCTCATATATTACAATTGCAATCCAATACGAGTTCAGAATTTTTATTTGAGCAACTACATAAATTCATGCTACAACGACATATTAATCCTTAAGAGGGATTCGCGAGTCAAGGAGTGAATAGTACGATATAAAAATGATAAGAAAATAAAACAATTGTAGAAAAAGATCACCATATAATGCACAAATATTTTTATATGAAAACCCTAAGAGCTCGCTTGTTTTAAGGAATTGGATGGGTCATTCCATGTTTGGGCCAATGAAGGCCGGTGGAAAAAAGCACCAGAGTTTTGTCATTTATTTCGATGTTAATGTATTCCAGGTGGGGGGTGGAAGAGGAGCTATGACAAATCCTCATACCATTGCCCCTAATACGATTATCCTTTACGTGCCCCTCTCTCATCCGATTCACCTGCCTACTTCTCGCCGCTCTCACTCGATGCTCGCAATGGAGATCTCTTGGCTGGAATCGCAGCCAACCTTCTTGGTGGTTGCGATTTGCAAAGCCGAGGCGATGAGCATGCCTTCTCTTATTTGGGGATTTAAATTGCATCAATTTGGGTTTTTTTGTGTATGATTTACCAAAATCGTATCGAATAGGGTTGTTTCATTTTTTTTTTGATTGATTAATTAGGATCTGAACTCTTTGTGGTTGTCATTGTCGTTTACGATTTCTCTATGTCAAGGCTATTGGTGATCTGCGACTATATTGTCATGTGTCGTGAGGTGGTTGATGTTCTGCAACACCATTGATGTCGTGCTGCTCACCTCGATCACGCGCTAATACCTGTCGTCCTATCTGTGTACCTTACCTAGGGTTTGGGTGTTGGAGTTTACTTGTGTTATTTACTGTGGTTGGTGGGATATGTATTGCAAACCTTCTCATGGTGGGTGGGATTCTCTATTTACTTTGAAGATTGCAATCAACCTCTTGCCATTCAATACCATTGCCCCTTTTGTGCCCCTGTTGATTTTGATATTCCTTCTAGACATTATATGGTTCAATTCCTCTATGGGATTTTGTCTAGGCTGTGGCTGGGCAACCATTGAATTCTTTCTCAGAACATACCCTTCATGTCCATCGTCCCATTGAGCCCCTCTTCCTCTTCCTATGGATGCATCAGTGTTGATAAATGGGATTCAAAATAGATGAGGATAAGGAGAAGAGACTCCTACAAATGGGGGTCATGGGTGTTGGATGGTAATTTGTGGGTTGTGTTAGAGTTGTTTTTGGAGGAGTAGGCCTAGAAGTTGACCTTGTTCTTGCAATTTCTTTCTTTTGTATTCTCCGGAAATGGTATACCATTCATGAACTATTGTAATCTTTGCAGTTGAGCTCAATTCGATTGAGGAGCTGTTGCTGCTTGATCGAGTGAAGACTATCCACAATGAGCTCACAACCCGTGTTCTTGGCAAGTAAGCATGCTAAAGTAATTGAAAAATAGATGATCGTCAGTGAATTTATAATACTCGACACAAGCAAGCTCTGTTGATTAACACAATCTCTACCCACAAAGTCCACACCGTTGTGTGTTGCTCATTCCTCCTGCTTTCATGTTACTGAACAAATAATTTCCTCGCATGTGTGAATAGTTGTCCATCTTTGACGTTGCTGCATGGCTTTGGACTCCATTGTATGGCAAAAGTATTATACAATTGGGGGTTGTTTAATGAAACATAATGCAGTAGACCTTGTTTATTATTAAATCTTTAGTGGAAAAGTGATCATGGCTTTGTTTTAGCCTTATTCCAGATCATATGAGGGCATTATTTGTTCTAGTATCATGCTAAAATAATGGAAAAATAGATGAATGTCAGTGATTTTATAATACCCCACACAAGCAAGCTCTGTTGTTTGACACAATCTCTACCCACGAAATCCACCTAGTTATTTGTCACCTCATTATTTTGTGCTTTTAATTTATTAAACAGATAATGTGCTCACATGTGTGAATAGTTGTTTGTCTTTGACGTTGGTCTATGGCTTTCAAGTTCATTGCATGGCAAAAGTATTATACAATAGGATATTGTTTAATGAGACATAAAGCAATAAGCCTTATTTGTTATTAACTCGTTAGTGGAAAATTGATTATGGGACACTTTTAGCCCTATACCAGTTCGTTGATAAGAATTATTTGCTCTGGTATCTGTTCTGTATTCTGAACTCTTATTAAAGTGCATGTAGGTTGTTTTCATTGCACTTCTTTTTTGTTGAAATGTAGTAACTAATTTCTACTAGTTTTGTTACACGTTCACGTATGGAGCCGACTGTTCATTATCAAAATAACCAAAGATATTTTGATGAGTTAATAGAGGTGGAATAAGTTTCCATCAAGTTGGAATCGGTATGAATCTTTATTGTTACTTTTCATACTTGTGATAAATCTTGATGGCCATGTTTAATGTCATTGTATCAATTATTTTGTTTCGTATCATATATGTCTAAATTTGATGCTTTATGCCCATGTTTAATGTCATTGTATTAGTTATTTGGAAGCCTAACTCCAACAATGTTGTCTACTTATGTAGCTTTTCATTAGATCAGTTTTAAAACATTGAACTTAATGTAGCTGAAGTAAAGGATGATGATGTTCTTCACTTTAAGCCACGTGGTACTCCAAATAGCATTTACAAATAATAGTACTAACAAGGAGAAAAAAAAAAATCAGAGAATAAGTTAAAAAACATGATAAGTGGAAGCATATGTCAAAAAAATAAATAATAATAAAAAGGTTAGATTTAGGTGGAAAGTCCACTCATAAAGAGTAGGGAGAAAATCACAAAAAAATGCCCTGATATGACACTGATTTGTATTTCTTCTTCTCAAAGGACTATGAGAGGAGTACATGCTATTTATAGACCACCACTCACACACAAAGTCCACATCTTTCGATGTGGCACTAAACCCACAACCCAATTCTCTCAACAGTTCCCCTAAAGTAGAGCATGGAATGCTCAGCTTATAATACAAAAAAACCCACTTTACAGAAGAGGGAATCATTACAACAATTTCCACTTTTACTATCGGTTTATAAGGCAATGACCTTTTAACCAACACCAAAAAGCGACGTCGTAAATAACGTCGCTGTTTCTTTTTGACATCGGTTACAAGAAACATCTGACGTCGACATATCACTCGCCCAGCGGATGGATTAAATCTTTTGTCGTTGGTTAGGCAATTGTATTTACCGTCATTTATAAATTAAGTGATGGGATTTATATGTCGCTTTTCCCACGTTAACACGTCATCTTTTCAATTTTGCCGTTACTTTATGAAATAAGCGACAATAAATAATAATTTTTTAACTAATAAAAACTTAAATGCCATTGTTTATTAGTATTTGTCATTGCTTTATAAGCGATGACATTAATATTTTTGCAGTCGCTTATGTAATAAGTAATTTTACTGTCACTTTAAATAATATTATTTGTGATGCCGTTGTAAAGTTTTTCAACCTTGTTAAAATGATTACCTTTTCAGCAGAAAATGGTTAATCATTTTTACATGCCTTTTATAACTCATAAGGCAGAGTGGAAATCCAAGACATCAAAACAGGGCCACAGGTGGTAATTATCATGATATAAGGAATTTTCCCGGATAGAATCAGAAGCCCTTTCCCTCTCAGAAAAGGGAGGGAAAGATAGTAATTTACATCAAGTCTGGTGGATGGTAAAGGGAAAATCATAATGGCACAATTGCAGAAGTATATTCAGAGTACAACAGTAAATTAGTTCACAATTGCTTTATTGTATTTGCCAAAAAGACCAGACAAGTAGAAGGTAGAAATCATCCCAAACTTGGACTAGAAAAAAAAGATGCAGCCATTTTATATATGACCTTGCAACTCATGCAACTATACATTGTGTGCCTTCAAAATTTGCTCCACATTCACAGCATATGCTGCTCCGATTAAATAAAGTTTTCTCAATAAATCTTAACAACCAAAAGCTTAAACTACAAAAAGGAATCTATTCCTCCAAAGGTTCATAATCTTGCAGCCACCACCTTTCCTCCCAGAATTCCTCTACATTGAGCGGCAATTGGGAATGGAACATGGGCACCCACATTTTTTCCCTCTTCTTGGCAAAGTTTCCATGTAGAAACACTTACTTTGCAATTTCTCTTGTGGCCAACTATCTTTGACATGGTATCAAAACCACAAATTCATCTCCTTGTCACAAATTCATTTTATAATACATTAACTTAAGCTACAAATAATCTTGAATATTATGAACAATTCAAAGTATCAACATTTTACACATAAACTACATACATAAAAACCTTCAATTGTCTCAACATGTAGATTTATTTTGAAGATATCCCATTCCAGGACCAATTCCATAGTTCCTCTCTCAAAAAGAAGAAGAAGAACGAAAGAAACTGATTCTGTAGTACTATATCCACATCCAAATCCAATAAACATACTTAATTCACTATCTGAATACGATTGATATCCAGATACGACTGATAGGAAGAGGAGGGGAGCAAGGAGGAGACGACGAGGAGGGTAGCAGGAGGAGGAGGGGGGTGGGGAAGAGACGACGAGGAGGGGGCAGGAGGAGAGGTGGAGGGGGCAAGTAGGAGACGAGAAGGAGGGGGGTAGGAGGAGGGCAGCAGGAGACGAGGAGGAGGAGAGGAGGAGGAGTTGGCAAAATAGGAGGAGGAGGGGGTGGGGTGGCGAGGAAAGGAAGAGTAGGAAGAGGAAAGGGCTGAGGAGAAGGAGGAAGACGAAGAGGAGGAGGAGATGAGGGACCGGACGAGGAGGAAGATGAGAAGGAGGAGAGCGACGAGAACTTACCTAATGAGGAGGGCAAGCAGCAACGACGAGTTCCATTGACGAGGAGGAGTTCCGCTGACCATGATGTGTGGGCCCAATAACGACCAATAAATCGGATGAAAATGCACCTAATAAGAACTAAGGTGGCCCTAGTAGAGGTCTGGTCCCACCCAGTAATGGGTGCTGTGTATCCCTCAAAAAGGCCACCCACTAATTAAACCATTTTTGGGTTAGAAACCAATTTGAACCGGTTGAGAACCAATCTGAAGAGAAGAGAAGACGGCTGAAAATCGACCAAGTGTTAAAAAGTCCCCCTCTGTGTTGTGCCCGTGAGAAGAGAGAAGCGAAGGCAAAATTTGCCTAAGTGTTGAAGAGCCTCCTTGTGCCTGTGCCTTAGTGTGGTGTGTGCTGTGTGTTAGTCTCTGTTAGTAGAGTGTGTACTCTGTGCGTGAGTGTGTGTGTAAATGAGTTGTGTGTGTATATATGTGTACGTGTATCTGTATATATGTATATATATAAGTATATAATATATAATGTATCCATATATAAATAAAATAATATAATGTATACTGTAATAGTATAGTAAGTATATATAGAGTATGTGTTTGAGCTCTTATATGAAAATATATAATACTAAGGCCTTTAGTGACAAATACATCTGTCGCTGTATATATATATGCATGTTAGTATAAGTAGTTTTTACCTTAGTGTAAATATGTTACTAAGGTTACACTGACGTTTATATATGTCACTGTAAATACTATATACGTCAGTAAAGATAAGTATTTTGCCTTACGTTATGTAAATATTTTACTAAGGTTTTAGTGACACTTATATATGTTACTATAGGTGTTAATATGTCATAATGAGTTAGTATAATAAATATTATTAACTATTTTTGTACCTATACTTAGGTATTAACTATATTAGTTGTAAATAATTAACATAGAATAGTTATACGTAGTCTTTAATGCTTGTTTGTGTTCATTTATTTTCAATCATTGTAATATGTTTTAATTCATTCTTTTGTACATAATTAACCAAATTCTTGAATTCATTGATTCTTTCATTCCTTTTTGTAAATAAAATCAACATTTTTAGTATTAAAGAATGTTTTTGGACTTAGAGAGTGATATATATCAATAACTGCCTCCCAGTGAACGACTTGGGATAAACCAATAAAAAAGTAAGTATATAATTAAAATTGACGCAACAACGGTTTCTATTTGTGACATATACTACGACAACGACGTTTTAAAATCCTTTTTAGTACGAACCGGTTGTCGTGCCATCACATTTTTGGCACCGTTGCTAGGATAAAAGCCCATCAACAGCGCTTTATTGTAATTGTTTGATGAATGTCGCAAATAGTCGATTAGCTCTCTAAGGAATGCTTTCACGCATTAGTAGACACCCTCTTTAATTGGGGATTTTTGATCGACACGAGAAACACCACTGTGAGGAAGTAGGTTGACATTGTCCTTTCTATTCTTGGTCATGGAGGCTCCAATCGACACATGATAAAGCGATTCCAACACTCTAGGGAGACCATCAACCAATATTTTAATAAAGGCCTAAAAGCTATTATTGCCCTCAAGAAGGAGATGATCCTCCAACCTAGAGCTGATGCAGAAGTCCCTGAGAAGATTTCCTTGAAGCTAAATTTCTACCCTTATTTCAAGGTAACGAACCAAAAAAAAATTTGTACTTGCCGGAAATTTCATTTTTTGAAAACTTGGTACTAATCTGAAGTTGTATCCATATAGGAAGTCATTAGTGCCATTGATGGGTGCCATGTTCGCACAACAGATAAAGCATCTGATCAACCGAGGTTTAGGAATCGCAAGGGATACACCAATCAGAATGTCCTCGCAGCTATCAATTTCAACCTTGAATTCCTTTGTGGCAACCGATTTTGAAGGCTTTGCTGCAGATATGTGGGTATTGCAATGGGCACTAAATTCTGGCTCTTTCAAAGTACCTTCAGGTAAGAGATACTTGGGTGACCTAGGATATGCAAACACGGAGCGCTTTCTCGCATCGTATCACAGTGTGTCCTATCACCTTCGTATAGGGGGCGTGCATACCAGAATGAAAAATAGATATACAACCACAGCCATGCCCAATTGAGACAGGTTGTGGAGAGGGACTTTGAGGTGTTAAAGAAGTGTTTCACACTCCTAGACAAGAGGTCACTCTACTCCTTCAAAACGTAGAGGCAAATTGTTATGGCTGCTTTTATTATACAAAATTTCATTCGACGATCTGCAACTGATGATTTATTCTTTGCTAAAGGTCTAAACCAGGAAGATGATGTTGGTGATACAGATGTTGCCCATGGAGTCGATAACGATGAATTCAAAAGTGGAGAGTTCGTATGTGATCAAATTGCATGACAGATGTGGGATGCTTATTGCCTCCGTCGTTGATGTGGACATCAAGACGGAACGTCAAGCCGTTACTTACAAGCTTTCCCAAGATTATTGGAATCGTTGCCTCTTTTGCATGGACTATCTATTATTCATCGTGTGCTCGTACGATGTAACTCATGTCGTAGTAGTTACGACTTTGTCCCCATATTGTTTTCATATCAGAGATCCAATCTCTAATTAGACTATCTGGATTTTACTTAGACTATTATTATGTGCTTACATTTGGGTATAGTATTCTCCCTACTCTTAAATGTAGAAATCCATTGCATCTAAGCAAATTTGCAGGCATGGAGAGAGCTCCTGAAGGAGTTGGCCACTGTTGGCACCATGGTAGGCAATGCTTATGCCATGAGAACTGTGTCCTGCTGTTTAAGATGGACGATCACGATAATAATCAACCAGCCAAATCGATTTGTGATAGGCTTTTCTAGGCCTATCCTCATGGAGATATAGTAAGTCAACCAACATATGCATCATCTTAATTGACTATTACGCTCCCATTCTTACGCTAGCTTATGTTAACATTTATCCATAAGGGAGTGGTTACAAGAATTTGGCTGTGGCTCATTTCTACACCTTCCATTCGCTAAAGGCTGAGTTCCATTTTTTGATATTCCTATACGAGCAAATTGGAGGAGTAGAAATATCTGGAAAAATCTAATGACGAATACATCCAACTCCTTCAAGAAAACATCTCTAAAATGAGATCTACTTTGAACCAAACTCTCATGGAGTACCAAGGCCTGGAAGCAGAATTTCATTCATCCCAACTTGACGTAAACCATTTGAAACATAGGATCGAACAACTGGAGGATGAAGTAAGAAACAAATCGGTTGTGGGAAATGCAAACTTAGTAAAAAACATGAAAGGAATGCACATTTCCTAAACGTTCTCGACATTTATTAGATTATGATAGTTTCCATGTGTGCACACTATTATGGTAATTTGGATGGAAACATGCATGGTGACAAGTCCAATGTAATGATCTATGCTAGTTATCTTATTTCATGTAACATAACCTCTTCTTCGTAGCTTATTTTTATTTTGATTAACATGTTACAAGTGTATTCACTTGCGTGTTTTTTTACTTAGCATGCTGTACTAATATTCATTTGCACTTTATTTGCAATTTCAATATTTGACAATGATGATAATTGAACAAAATTATAAATAAATAATTTCATAATGACGGGAGTCCTGTGATAAGCAAACGATAAATAGGTATCCCACCAATGTTGCCTCAAGTGAAGCATCTATAAAACCTTATTTTTTTAACTAACAGTTTGGCATGGATGGGTAATTATTAGCAACCCTAATCTTTTATTTGATAAAAAAGAAATTGGCATGGGTGATTGTACTTGTCAACCTTAACCTATTATGTAATTTTAAAATAAAGAACTTCATTAATTTTTTACTCTTTATTTTAGTGTTTACTCCGATATGTCCTTTCATTGCATAATATGTGATTCTATATTTTGTACATTTTTGAAATTTGATTTGCTATTACGGTTTCAGCTGCTATATTAGACTTTACATTTACTTCTTGGTTGTGCAAAATTTTTAAGTCTTGGTTGTGCCAATTTTTACTGATTGTTGTAATTTCAAACTCTGATGCTTTTCAACTGCTTTTTTCCAATTTTTAATCACTGAGTAACACTGGATGAGACGTTTCCACACATCCCCTTTAGCTTGTTCTCTCACTTTGCTATTACATTTATGGATTGCTGCTGAACTTGTTCTATGCTTTTCGGACGAGTCCATTTGCGCTGCCATGACACATGAATTTTGGCTATCTGGAATTTGATTAATCTAATTCTTTTTACTTGTCTCAGTTAGGCTTACTTTCCATTTTAGGTTCGACGTCCAGCTTCTTTCATCTCATGTTTAGATTCGACGTCCTCTTGATCATTTTCATTTTACAATGTTTGATCTTGTTGCTTTTTGAATGGTTTTGATATTTTTCAACTACTATGCTTCTGTTTTGGCATTTAAGCGTTTGTCCAATTTAATATTCAGGTTTCCTTACTTTTTTTCCTTTTGCACTATTCATTTCTTCCGCTCCATATCATTTTGCTTGCTCCTATATAATACAGTACTTCACCATTGCTCACTTCCATTACTGTAAAAGGTGGTCCCATATACGAAAAGTTAGTCCTTAACTCTATATGATGATATTAATGCTCATCACCTCAGCCAAATAACAAATCCTCATATTCAATGTGCATAAGACACGACGGCCGGAAGCGTCAAGTCTGCCTATTAGCATTTCTTCAAGGCACGTCCAATGAGTTGTCCCATTTTAAAATTTACTTGATTTTCCTACGTTTCGTTTGCCATCACTTTTTTAATTGTAATTGCAAGTTCGGATAGACTACCCTCACGACGTTAACTATACTCGGTGGAAGACACATCTAACAAGATTGATGTCTACTTAAGATATAAGCTGCCACGTGTAATGACATTAATGATGTCTTACTTGATGTAATCATATTCAATCTATGTAATTTTGTGTATCCAAATTATATATATTTCAAATTACTGGTGTGTAAAATATCACATCCATACTATATAAATGTGAAACATACCTTCTGAATTTTGTTGCATCAATGTGATATTATTCCAATTATGTGTACGTATAATCTTCATTTGTAGATATTGCTAGATATCTAAAAACTTATAATCAATCCAATATTACCTCTAAATTACCATAAGTCCATGTACTTCCAACACCATCTGAGTTAGCCTTGCCATTCAAATATCTCAAAAGATTCAACTAAATAGTGTAACCCATCCTTTGCAATAATTCACACAAGGGCAAATAACTCACTGACGTGAATAGTCTGCGTTTTCTCCCCCTCTCCTATGCAACAACCCAACTTGCTACAATAAGGGCTTCGATCGGCCATCGGGGCCGATCAAGCCCCCCCTTTTCTGCCGGTGGTTCTCTCCTCCCTTCGGGCCTCTCCTACATCAACGTCCTTGACATGCATGACTCTCTGTGACTGGTAGCGGCCAATCTTGGCAGGTGTGGCAGCGAAGGCTGTAGAGGTCATCGAGATCCTTCTATTGGAGGCCGAACTCAATAGGCGAGGCGGCGGAGGCCGTGGAGGTCATCATGCTCCTCCTTTTGGTGTGAGGTGACCGAAGGAACCATCTCTATTTGTGTGAAGCCTCGACGCAAAGGCGATGTGCAGTGACGGAGGGATCTCGGTTGCGAGCAGCGGTCTGACCGTCGTACGGTAGCCCTAGGCGTGCCTAGACCTGCACGCAACGGATCTGGGCGGCGGTAGTTGGTGGTGTGCCGTACGCATGTTGCAGAGTTGCATGTTCTTGTCAGTTGATGTTAGATTGATCTTTTCTTTTTTTAAGTATAGTTTTATTTTGTTGGGGACCACATGTGACATCAAGTTATTTCGGCTAAGTTTTCTGACGCTTGTCAAGTGTCGATTTCAACCTTTTGGTCAATCCATTTGACTCACTTGTTGCGCGATCTTTGAGATCTTCTCATTGACGCTTGTTGATTCTACGAGCATGGGGTCGTCCTTCTTCAGGAGATTGATCAGTTCCTGATATTGGGATGCATTTCTCTTTTTCTTTTCTCTTTATTTCTTATCTTGTTTCTGTGTTTTGGACTTCCCCTGTTTCTAGGAGGCATAACCCGCCCCAATTTGTGGGCAAAAGGCTTCTCCATCTCTCTCTTTCCCCTTTCAGGTACATCCTCTTGTATCAGGTTCTCTCTTTAATGAAGATATTTTCAAAAAAAACACACACACACATCCCCAGCTAAACTTTCATGGTAATTGTCAAGTATCACCCAACCCTTTGATTGCTCACATTAACCGTTCCAACTTCATGTACGTTACATTATCACATTAGGTAAGGTCCATGTTCGTTACAAAGTTTAACACATGACGCTTACACATCCCATTAATTATCTTACAATATCGCTAAACTATCCACCAGACCATTTACATAATTAATTTCGCAAATTAGTTATTAAAAAAAGTCATAATTATAACAATAAGAAGCATTCAATTGAACGCAAGTGCATTCCATAACTCAAACTACCAACTACACTTGCATGGTAATTGTCAAATACCACCGAATCCTATGATTGCTCAAACCGTTCCAACCAATTTATTCTAACCTAACTTTCATTGCTTTCCCACCTATTACATTTCATTCCCACACATCATTCACAAGTTTCCAAGATATACTATCTCAAGGGTAGATTGGTCATTTTCAAAGATTATAAATACAAAATTCCCCAACCAGCATGCCATTTTACCATATAATGCACCTTTTCATTCCTCCAACCAAACACATCAATTCCTCCAAATATAGAATAATTGCCCCTTATTCTCCCACAACTTCTAAATGAATAGCAAACATGAAAAGGGACTTATTCCTGAAAATCCTTATTTCATGTGCAATTCCTTCAAAACTTATTCCTCGAAACAAACATGCCATAAGGATAAAAACTACTACCCAACTCTCCCTAACTTAGGATTTACTTGATCAAACAAGTAGATCAAAAACTCCTAAACCGATGATGGCATAACCATAAGTACGCAACACACCGAATATAGCTGATGCAAGTTTAGCTTCCAAGAGAGGCGGGAATTCACAACCCAAATACCCAACTACAAAAGAAAGTAAAGAAACAAGATCCTATAGAGCCCAAAATGTAATGAAATAAGTTTAGGGAGTATTAGGATCATAGGACTTGCCTTAGAGAGTGGAGAGTTGTAGTGGAGTGGAAGTGGTGCTCTTAAGAGCTAGAGAGCTTGAGATCACAAGTGGTTTGAGTGATTTTTGTGTTTTCCATTGATAGTGAGATTGAGCACCATTTATTTATAGTGGGAATGTCCTTGTATATTTATAGATGGCTTAAGAACACTCTAAAAGGGTGCTAGGACATAGACAAGCCATTTAGGGACATAAATGTGTAAAGAGGTTCGACTAGACATCAGAATAAAAGGCAGATCAGTTAGTCAATTCAAGCTGGTCGTTGCCTAGTTAGTGTCCTATAATGGGGTTAGTCAACCAAAAGTAAGTTTTGGTTAGTGGGCTAAAATGGTGTCACAGGGCCAAATAGGTGTTCATTGGTTGGTCAAGCACCGAACATCCAATACTATAGTAGTTGGTCCACCACTGATCGTCTAGCTACAAAGGGCTCTTAGATCTGGAATCTTTGGACTTGGGTATTTTAGGCCGTTGGTCTCCGATTTCACAATATCAGGTAGCTTGCTTGTGAAGGGGTTAGTTGATCTCTACCCAACACCTTAGAGGATAATTAGGTGACTTAACTTGGCTAATTAATACATAACTATTTTCCAAGGTTTTAAACAATAAACAACCCAACATTCACCTAATTGACCAACACCTCGTTGACACCCTAGTAAGGTGATGGATAGTTGGTTGATGAGTTTGCTTACTAGTGATTATGCAATTCGCAAAGTGGTAAGACGTGTTCTTATACCGAAAGCACGATTATTTATTAAAAGTTACTGAACTCTTGAAAGAAATACAAATAGTATAATGGGAGTCTCATATCCTGGAGAAGGAAAAATTATTTAAATTAGTAATTACTAACCTAACTAATTTTTTCAGATTTTGAGAATTTTTTTATATATTTTTGAAATTTTACAATAAGAGATAAGAAGTACACCTAATTCTAATGATTAATCCTAAATTAACAAAGTAAAAGTGCACGAAAAGTAGGAAACAAACTAAATGCAAAATAAAAAAACTACAAAGCTAATTACTAAGCTAATGAAAACAAAAATAAATTACCAAAACAATATTTATTAACATTAAACAATGTCAAGATTACAAGGAAAAAGAAAATAGAAAGAGAGAAAATGAGCAAGGAAAAGGTCTCAGTGCAATGGTGGAAAGCAGGAATTTGCCAAAGGTTCCCGTGCTCAAGAGAGAGGTAGAGGAAGAGAAGAGAAGAGAATGGAAGAGATGCATTTGTATGAGATGTGCATAAAGGGAGGGTCATGAGGAGCATTTATAGCCTTTATAAATCTTGAAATAATTAAGATTATGCAAAATTTATCCCTCATTAATTTGATAATTTTGGGATGATTTAGAAACTCTAAATTGCATGAGGAATATGATTTTCCCTTGATTTTAGGGATAAGAGTCCACTTTGGACACTTTCTCTTTCCTTGCTTTTCTTCTCGTTCTTTTTCTTCCTTTATTCCATCGTTATTTCTTGAATGAGTGGCATGTTCAAATTTCATCTTCATCGTTTGATATATTTTTCTTACATTTTCTCTTACCTACATTAAAAATTAAAGAAATTATATTATATAAATGGTAAAATAAAAATCCAAAAATATACTAGAAAAATAGTGAAAAATAGTCAAGCAAATTATACAAAATTGTAATGTAATCGACCGGCTATAAAGGAATTGGTTGGCTACTTACAAAATTAGTCAACACTTATGTGCTTAAATTGGTTCTTTTGTTGACTTTTAGGTGTAAGTTTGAGATTTCTAAGTGTTCTAATGGGTACGGACTTAAAGGATTAAATTTTGACGTCCTTTACCAACTAATCTAAGATACAAAAGATTAGCTAACGTAAAGCTACAACCAATTTACAATTACAAGAGATTTAGCTTTAAAAATAAAAAGTTTTCGAAGGATCTTTTAGGAGAACTTCCTTATCCTTCATCTATAAACCAGTTTATTCATGAGATGACATTTTACATTGATCTCCTACTGCGCATTACTTGATTCCATGAATACATCAAGATTACTACACATTCACCTAAAAACTCATAATATCTAGATTAAATACCAGTTGTAAATCATTTAAACTAAGATTGAAGAATATTAAATTCCATTGCAATAATAGAAGCAAAAGCTCACTAGTCTATTGCATCATAAAGAAAACTAAAAAAGAAGATAAACTACTACTAAGAGGAAGCACTAGGTAACTGATAAGTCATCTTGTTGGTCTACACCCCATTATGAGTTTCTCCAACCATCGCTTGAGCTTGGGACAGTTCACCTGCATATGAAGTTAAGTTAATGAGAAAACTCCCAGTTGAATGTAATGGGAACTAGGTAATTAATGTATAGGTAACTAAAAGCAAGGCATCAAGAATATATATAATAAAGGAAATAAAAATGACAAGAAAGCACAATTAATATCAAATAAATTATTTAGAGTTATTAGTAACTTAGTTCATTGATTAATTACTTTTCTATGCTTCCTTTATCTATTGTCTTATATGTTGAAGATTCGAGTTATAGATTTAGACTTTTCTCTACTCACAAAGTTCCTCAAATTAGACTCAATTGGGGTCAACAGTATCTTGCTTGCCTCAAGGACTTACGACCTAGGACGTGATTAGTATATAACTTTAAAACAAACTCAGAGGTGGCTTCATCTCAGGGGTAAGGTGTTGTTTACCCTAGATAGCATTTCTCCTCGCAACACCTATGAATGGAACTCTCAATGTCTAGTACTAAAAGGAAGCCCAAGGTCATATCTAACTTGGCTACAAGCCTAAGTAGCAGTCCTTGGCCATAGCAATCACTATCTATAAATGCTACAAGGTCAATGACCTAGGTCATTAAATCCAATAACAGATCCAGTTACAATCAGTGATCGTTGTGGCTAGAGAGTTGCATGTTTCTTTGCAATTCAGTCTTATAGCCAAGTTGAGTATGACCTCAAGTTTCCTTTTAGTACCAAATGTTGAGTGTTTCATTTGTAGGTGTCATAAGGAAAAGAGATACCTAGGGTAGACGACACCTTACCCCTTTGATAGAGCTTCTCCTAAGTTTGTTTTGAGGTCATATATCGATCACGTCCTAGGTCTTCAAGGTGGGCAAGATACCACTAGCCCTAATTGAGTCCAATTTGAAGGACTTTGCGAGTAGAGACAAGTCCAAAGCTATAACTCGGATCTTTAATAAATAAGACAATGGATAAAGGAAGCATAAAGAATTAATTAACCAATGAACTAAATTATTATTAAATGATGCTACTAAGTTCTAAATAATTGATTTGATATTAATTGTGCGTTCCTACCATCTTTATTTCCTTTATTATATTATTGATGCCCTGCCTTTCCTTGTCTATACATTAGTTACCTAATTTTAATTACATTTTATTGGGAGTTTTCTCATTAGCCTCACTCTAATCGCCCTGACTCAAGAAATGGTTGGAGAGATCTCGAAGCGAGGTGCAAACTAATGAGATGATGACTTATTAGTTATCCACCACTCCCTCTTAGAAATAGTTTACCTTTTTTCAAGTTTTCTTTGTAATATAATAGACAATGGACTTTTTCTTTATCGACTTTTATTTTATTTCTACTTACATATGGACCTAGTATTCTTCTTTACATTTGGCTAATTATTCATTTGATCATGATGGTGCTTCTCATGTTTATGTGTTTGACAATGTAACTTTGGGTTTGGATCTGTAGCCCAATATCATTAGATATCGAGTTGCCACAACTCCATATGTGAATGATGATCTATGCCACCAAGCCAAGGTCTGCAACCCTCACAAGATGAGAAAACCAGCCAATAGAGGCTAGTATGCACCCTAATCATGTTGTGTCCAGTTTCTACCATAGCCCTAAAAAATAAGAATGAGAAAAACCATGGTTTTGGAGAGCAAAGCTCAATTTCATCGTGTTTGCCAATGTCATCTTAAGAACTTGATCCAAATCAAGCATCCAACAGTAAGTGCTTAAAAGAGGAACCACGAAATTGCAACCCCTCACAACCAAGGCAACCTTCACAACTGAAGAAGACCATAGCCGACCATCACTCATCGAAACATTCATCATGGGTCATGCAAGGGAAGATGAAGAGACTCTAGCCCAAAAGTTGTAGGATTAGATTGAGGGATGTATCGAATTCCTTGTCCCTACCATCAATCCTGGAAGGGTTCCTGGCTTTCGATGCTTCATGATAGCACTGCCCATGGCAACCCCCAGAACCTTGGCTTTCGACACTTCAGGATAGTACTGTCCATAGCGTTATGTAACTAAATTCAAGCCCTGGTAATCGACATTTGGAGATAATCCCACCCATGGCACCTGAACCAACACAAGATGCTTACATGCCCCTGGTAGGATATTTAGATATCCTAGGAGACAAGCAACGAGGAGACGATATGTTATTACGCATCTTCGAGGGGAGTATTTTTTATTCCACCTCTCCACGTCGGGAACTCGTTCAATCAACTTGTGTCTTTGAGCCACTCCTAAGCCAGATCTTTGGGAAAACCTTTTCATAATAGAACACTTTTGGCATTATTTCTTCATTAAGTGCACTGAACTAGATCGATGTGTGATTTTTGGGTTCTTAGGTTACCAAATCCCGTAAACCAAAGGGCAGGCAATAGGGTCAAATAATCCCTAAGCGTTAGACTTAATACATCAACTTCGCACTTTCCTCAACCTCTTGAGGATTAATCCAAATCTTAACAAATACGTGAGTGTTTAAACCCTAGAGTAGGCCCAAGAGGCCTGAGGTCAATACTCTTTACTTATCTCCTTGTCTTTAGCACTTTAGAACTTAATCCTTATTTTGATTTGGTCTAGTAGATCCCATAATTAATTGCTAGAACTATCGATTTTTCTAATTTTGCTCCTTTGAAATTCTTTTCCATTTCCTCCTATTTTCCTCCTCAAGAAAGATTTTTCAATCAATTCTCAAAATTCTCCTCCCCTTTAATTTTTTTTTAAATATGTACTTTTTTGTGAGAACCCCTCAGAGAATTGAATTTCCCATTTGTTTTGCACTTTAATACCCCCATGCCTAAGTTTTGCAATGTCCTCATTATAGACCAGGTGGGTACAAATTCAGCTTAGTACAAAGATTAGAGCAGGATCAAAGGGTGGGTGAACAGGTCAGGATGACTATTGCGAATGATTTCAAGCTCTGATATAAGAACCAAAGGTGGAGTCGGCTATTATAACATTGAACCCTAAAGTGCAGGAGTGAAGCTCAAAAAGATGATCATAAGGGTCTCAGATTTTTGAAATGACGGCTTGCCTCTCGTTAAGAACTAAATTTAATGCCTTCAGCTAAGCAGAAGGTAGTTAAGGATAAACGGTGGTCAAATTAAAGGAATTTTGTAGAACAAGCACCTTGACGAGTAGTATGGTTGGTTGTTGATGAGGCAAGATCGTGGTCTTAAAAGATGTTACGTTGTAGTATAGATGAAATCGCCTCGAAAATAAATAAGAATTTTATTACTCGAAAACCTAAGTATCCGAGGTCGAACACAGGGAGCAAATGGAATTTATTCACTAATCTCAATAATGTAATTGAACACTTAGAGTTACTTAAAACCTAATTCAGAGTATAAATGCAAAGTTTATGAATGTTAAAATGTAGCAAAAATAGAAGAATTGGACGTCTAATTATAAAATTAGACGTCTTAAAAAGATATCTCTCTTTTAGCTCTTATTTCCTTCTCCTTTCTGCTTTCTCTTCTTTCTTTTCTTCTTCTTCTTTCTTTCTTCTCTGACTTTCCTCTTTCCTTAGATCTTTTTCTCCTATTCTTCTTTTGCATAGTGCCTTTCTCCTTCTTCTTCCTTTGTGGTCTTCTTCTTCTGCCTTGTTCGTTGACCAAGGAGGGTAGGGGTAGGTTTCGCACAGTACCTGGGTTGATGCGACCTAACGCGAGCTAACAAGCTCCTTGGTCTTGCTCCAATGGTGGAACGGGGGCCTAACCTGAAATCACTCAACACGGCCTTGCGGCCCCATTAAAACATCTGAGGAGCTTCGCCGTGTCACGGTGAAGGTGAGGCGGTGGTTGGCTGGCTGCGGGCGGCCTAGGCGTGCGTGCCTAGATTGCCTTGTGGCCGTGAATGTGGGTTAGATTGGGGGACGTTTAGGGAGGTGTTGGCGGTCGATGGAAGGGCAGAAGGTGATCAGTGGATGATGGCGGAGGTGGTGAGGTGTCTGGCGAGGCGTGTGGAGGTGCAGAGCGGTGGAAGCGCCTCGCCGGTGGGCGACCGGAGATGGAGAAGATGGAGGTGGTCTGTGGCTGCGAGGGGTCGAAAGTGGAAATAGGAGGGGAAATAAAGAGGGATAGAGAGGAGTAATTCTAACCTAGCTAAGTGGAAGAAGGGAGAGGAGGAGGCTGGCTGTATCTGCCACCACCAAAAAAGAAGATGCCCAGTGGAGGGAGAGCGATGACGACGAAGGGGCTGGAGGTGCGCGTGTCGGTGTTGCACGATGCGGAGGAAGGTGGTGAAGGTGGCTCTGCCATTGGTATTGTGGCAGAGCGACGATAAAGAGGAGGGCTCGCTGGACCCCTGATTGGAGGAGAAGGGAGGAAATTGGGGTATTTCTTCGGCCAAGTCAAGCTGAAGAGATGCGGCCGGAGGTGGTTGTGCTTTTATAGTCGCTGGCGGGGACTCTTGTGCTTGGAAGACAAGCTTCCAAGCGCACGAGTCCTCGCTAGAGATGGAATGTGGAAGATACCCACATCTCTCATGCATTCGCATGAGAGATTGAGTGCAAATCAGACCTTGCAATCATGCTCAGATGGAAGGGAATTCCTCAAAGAATCTTCCTTGCAAATCTGAGAGGAGATCTCTGAGGAATCAGGGAGTAATCTCCCTCCATTCCTCGCCAGAGTAGGATTCTTCCCCATTAATGGTGGAGGGACCAGATTGTAAGAGTGGTGAGGAAGTTTGGGGGTCCGTGCAATGGTTTTCAAAAGTTAGGTGCTAGAATGTAATTGGGTGGATTATTTTGCAAAGTAGGTCAAGATGACCTCCCCTTAGGTCCAAATTTTGGTACAAACCTAATTTGGACCTAAGGAACCAATGGTGAAGTTAGATTTTAGGTTTGACCACGTTTGACAGGATATTTTACAAAAAAACCCAAATTAGGTTAAATAATGAGCTAAGGCCTCAATCTAGGTCAAAATAGGTTCCAAAGGCCAAATTGAAGGTTCTAAACCATAGGGGATATCTTTCCATGAATTTTAGAGGATATAGTTCATTTTTATCCTAACCAAAACCTTGTTGAATTAAGCGAGTCTGTTTTACGGTTACAGAATGTCATTTAATTCTTGGATTGTACAATAACCCATTTCTGACTGAACCAACCCACTTTTTATCTTATTCAAATCATTTGACCTATGTTTTGCCTTTGAGAAATCCCGTTTATGCACTGCAATGGTAAAATTTCAGTTTTAACCTTTGTTTCATGTTTTCTTCTCAGAACATTAATTCCTTGAATTAGGTCCTTCTCCAGGTTATGTAGGAGCTCTTATTCTCTTTCTTAGGTCAAAATGAGCTAGTTAGGGCTCATGATGAGGCTCTCATAATACCCCCATGACTAACTTTTGCTAGAACCTTAGCAAAATTTTAAGGTTTTAACTTCTGTTCTAGACCCTGAATTTCTGTCACCAGTTATGATAAGTGCTTTTCTTTTTCTTTTGATTAGGTTAGAATGCTGACAGTAGACCTAGAGGTACTCAAGTACCAACCAAAATCTGGATCTGACCCGCTTTAGCCTCAGTCCTCCGCAAAGGTTTTTAAGGCCCGCAGAAACTATCCTAGGGTTCGTTGGACTCCGCGATTAAAGCACCCGTGCTTGAGACATTTTTTGCCTTGGTTCAGTTTGCAGTGTATTTTTGTAAGAGAGAGACAGAGGATTTATTTGTTTAGAGAGTTTTCTCTCTCTTTTCTTTTTATTTCTAGCTTCGGATTGGATTCTCAACATGGTCTGTATCGGATTCCTCATCCCCATCATCAATCCTTAAAGGTCCCTGGCAATCGATGCTTCGTGATAGCACCGCCCATGGAAACCCCCAGAACCCTGGCTTCCGAGATTTCGAGATAATCCCGCCCATGGCATTCCGTGGCCGAATCCAGACCCTGGCAATCGACATTTCGTGATAATGCCGCCCATGGTATCTGAACCAGCAGTGTGCTTACATGCCCCCAGTAGGATATGTAAATATCCTAACAGACAAGCACCGAGGAGACGATATGTTATTACACATCTTCGAGAGGAATTTCCCGCCTCTTCGCGCCGGGAACTCATCCAAATCAACTTGTGTTGATTAGCCACTCCTAATCTAAGCGACTTTTTTCAAAACATTAAAACACTTTTGCGTGATTTTGATAGTTATGCGCACTGAACCAGACTGTGTGGATTGGGGTGCTTAGGTTACCGAATCCCGCAAATCGAAGGTCAGTTAATGAAGCCGAATACTCCCTAAGCCTTAGACCTAATACTTAAGCTTCGCATTTTCCCCAACCTCTTGAGGATTATCCAGATCTTAGCGGATACTTGAATTTTTAAGCCTAAGAATCTAGACCAAAAGGCCTAAGATCAGTGTTCCTGCTAATCTCTTTTTGTGTCTCATTAGCACTTTTTTTCTTTTATTCTCTTTATCTTCTTAATGAGGTCTAGAACTTCGGTTAATTCCTTAATTTCTTACTAATGACTATCTCTTTTTCTTTTTCATTTTGTGCTCCTTTTTGGCATTTTGCTCTTTTTCTCTTCCTTATGCTTATGTGGCTTCAAAATTTCCTCCCTCCATTTTTTTGTTCTTTTTTATACTTTTTCAATTTTTTTGTGTTTTTGACATATGTGAATTTTTTTTTTGTGAAAATCCTTCTGACTTTTCTTGGCTTTGTATGTATGCACTTTACCACCCCCAATGCCTAAGTTTTGCAATGTCCTTATTGTAAACGGAGGGTGGAAACAGTATTGGGTTCAGGGACTTAGAATAGGATATATCGAGTGGGTGAATGGGTCAGGAAGTGATTGATGCGGATGGTTTCAAGCTCCGGTATGTGTACTAGAGGTAGGATCGATTGTCTAAGGCTAAACTCAAGGTGCAATAGACATGGAGTACAGACGGATAATCAGATGGATCTCTATTTTCGGAATGACAGGTTGCCTCCCATTAAGCACTAAATTCAACGCCTTCAGCCTAGCAGAACATGGGATGGAGAGGGAGTGGTTAAATCAGCGGAATTTTGTAAAACAAGCACCTTGATTAAGAGCCTGGTTGGTCCAACCAGGTGCTTGTTAAGATTAACAGGCTGATGATGCAGCCCAAACCCAATTAATCTGGTGGGTTGATAGATGTAAATTAACAGATGCGGAACCCACCATATGCAATTTGGCTCGGATGGATATGGAAATGAAAACTTGGGTTTAGGCTGAGTCGAATCAGCCTTGTCAAAGTAGGGCTCTGAAAAAGGATCAGTGAATGGTGTGGAAACCCTACAGGGGAGATCAGAGAATGATGGAGCATATTTTTCAGTATGATCAATGCCCGATGCCTGGTATAGATGTGGAGTTGAATCATCTGCAAACAGCTCAGTGAGAGGTGAATCAGAATAGAAATTGAGTCCGATTGCGAGTCAGGGTTGAGAACGGATTTTGATTGGTTCTGTATGTGTGGAAGAGGTGGCTTCTATGAGGATTGTGTATGAGGGCTCTTCTAGAAAGGAATAATAGGCGGTCTCGTGTAGAGAGTCCTCATAGTAACTCTCAAAATCAAAGATGAATGCCTGGAGAGTGTCTGTAGGATGCGGGAAATCTGAATTGAGAAAAGATTCGTATTATGGGTTGCCATCACTCTCAGCATTTTCTGGTTTTGGTTCCTGAGGATCAAAAAGAAATGATTCCATGTCACTGGAACCTGAACTTAAATCAGTGATCTCAGGAACCAGGACATCAGAGTCAGAGTCGTAGACTGAGTCATGTGAGATGTGATCGTAGATTGACTTGTAATCAGGAAGCAGATTTTCTCTGATGTTATGGTCAGATTCGAAATCATCGGAGAGTTTGCGAAAATCACAATCTGAATAAGATTCAAGATCATGAGTTCCACCATAGAATAAATCATATGATGTGAATTCAGTAGCCTGATCGGGGTCTAGCCTATATGTCAATTCTGAGCTTAAAAAGGTGTCCTTATCTGGTATAGGCTCCGGTTCCAAGCTGGTAGAACAGACCCAATTGAAACCCCACTCATCCAACTCCTCGATTTCTGTATCGTAAATTGGCATGACTTCCGAAAAATCGATTTGTTTCTCTAAGGATGTTGGCGAGGGATATTCATCAAATAGAGGCCCAAAATCATATTCTTCATTGAAAAATTGATCTTCCTCATATGGGGCCTCGAAATCTTCCCAATAGGTTTCAGATCTAGATTCTGGGCTTAGGATGTGGGTTGAATCACTAGGATCTAGGTCTGAATAACCTTCGAGGGTCACCTTATCAGAATAAGGGGCGGAATTTACACCCTCAAGAGGTTTAGTTCTACTCTCATTATTGCAGGAGTTTTGGAATTCTAAGCTTGGTGATTCATGATCTAGTGTTGGCTCAACATTGTATACTCCTACAATTTCCCAACCTAATTCAATATTTGGCATGTTGTCTTCTATCTGGGTTGGGAATCCACAACCACTCTATGCCTCAAGCCTGAGATCTAGGAAATCAAATTGATCCTCGATATTGTTCCAAGATGGTTCATCCTCTATTTGTGCAATATACGGGTATTTCTGGTCGATAATTTGTTTCAATAATCTCATCATTTCCTCCCATTTTTCAAGATCATCTTGGTGTTGTTCCCACAGTACAGGATTTGTTATGCATTGAAGGTATTCAAGATTATGCAATTTTTCTATCTTAATGTATCCTGTGATGAACATGTCTCGGGTTGATCCTTTTGTGGCTTCTGCCAATAGTACTTGGGCATAGGTTATGATGAAGGTTGTGGTTGTTGGGACATCAACCTGGATGTTTTCTACTGGTGTTAAAGTTTTGTCTTCTTTTTCATAGAATTTCAGGGCATTCTCAATCATCCTATCTCTCATGGATCTCTGGGATTCAGGTTTTTTGAAAGGTAGTCCTAAGTGGTTTGGCTGCATATTTGGATCAGGTGGTGGAATTAAGATGTAGAATTAGAGTTTGAATCAAGATGTAGAATCAAGTTGTGAAGCGAATAGATCTGAATAAAGAGTCCCACTGAAAATGTATGTGTGTGCTCTAAAGAGAAAAGATGAGGGACTGAAGATGTTTATGACCCAATCAAGGCACCCAAAGATGTTGGATGACTATGGAGATTTGGGGCGGATGATACCCCTGGATTAGAAGGTCATCCACTTGAGAATTACCTGGGCAGCCAGAGAGGGAGAGTCTCGCAAAGACCCCTACACGGTAGAGCGTCCCCACGGATTACAGGGTTTCCCCCACCCGACCTCTCTTGTCACTGAGATTCCAGGTAGACCAGAATGGGGACCTTGACCTCTTAAGTCTACCACTTTTAAGATCAAAGGTGCTTTTTAGGGTTTTCACTTGAACTTTAGATGTTTTGATTTTGTGACCTAATTTGGAGGTTGGTTGACCTGAAGGGTCAACTTCACCTGACCTGCCCTAAAAGATGGCAGAATGATTCTAGGTCAAGACCTAGAGATCACCCTAATTTGACTCCCAAGTTATTAGGTCCAATGATTTTACGATTTAAGTGATTTTAGAGCTCAATTTTTAGGGTTTGTCTTATTTTGATCTCTTCAATCAAGGGCTTGGGTAGCACACTGATGCGGGCAGGTTTATTTCCTTTTAAACTAGCATGTGTGACTAGCACTCCAAAAACTCTACTATTAATACCTTAATTTGGTTCTATTTCCAATCCTCTTTTCTTTTCAAAAAAGTTCTCTTTGGACTTCAAAACAAGAAATGTGTTGTCCACGGAGATTAGGCGTGATTTCTACTAGGCACAGGAATTTGTGGGGTTGGCTCTAAAAATCACTTCAACTTCAATTGGATTTGAAAATTTTTCGCAAAATCAGGAAAACCTTTGCCTTAAAAATGGTAATTACTATAAAAAGATGGCAGTTGATTCCTAATTTGGTTGCTTCCTTTTGTCTTTCAGGAATTAGGAGATAGATTTAGGGAAGAAGAGAGATTACCTGCCCTGGAGTGGTTGATTTGCACAGGAGATCTTCTCATGAAATACCTCGCAAGATCACAGCAAAACAAATAAGGCAAGTTAGTGTTCAAATATAGTCAAAAAGAATGAAGAGATTAGTGATAAATTACGCGTTGCTCCCCGGCAACGGCGCCAAAATGTTGACGAGGCAAAGCCAGGGTTTTAAAAGATGTTACGTTGTCGTATAGATGAAATCGGCTAAAAAACAAATAAGAATTTTATTACTCGAAAACCTAAGTATCCGAGGTCGAACACAAGGAGCAAATGGAATTTATTCACTAATCTCAATAATGTAATTGAACACTTAGAGTTACTTAAAACCTAATTCAGAGTATAAATGCATGGGTTTATGAATGTTAAAATGTAGCAAAAATAGAAGAATTGGACGTCTGATTCTATAATCAAATGTCTTAAAAAGATATCTCTCTTCTAGCTCTTATTTCCTTCTCCTTTCTGCTTTCTCTTCTTTCTTTTCTTCTTTCTTTCTTTCTCTAACTTTCCTCTTTCCTTAGCTCTTTTTCTCCTATTCTTCTTTTGCACAGTGCCTTTCTCCTTCTTCTTCCTCTACGGCCTTCTTCTTCTGCCTTGTTCTTTGGCCTTCTTCTTTCTTCTTCTACTCTCTTTCTCTAACTTTGATTTCTTTCTTTCTTCTTCAACCGCACCTCTGCTACAGTGCTTCTTCTCCCCTTGGCTTCTGCCTTTCTTCTTCTTCCTTTTCCTTCGTTGCTGCAACTAAGTCCTTCCTTGCTTGCTTGGCCTAGCTTCACCTTGCTTTAGCTTCAGCTACGCCTTCCTTTCCTTCTTCTCTTCTTCTTCCCTGCACACACTGAAAAGCAAAACCTACCCCTACCCTCCCCCGCGTCTCTCTCTCTATTTCTCTCTTAGGTACGCTCTCCCAGGGCTGGGTAATCGGGTCGGGTTTCGCACGCCCGAGTCCAAGTGCACCGGCGTGGTGTAGTGCATAAGGAGTGAGAGGGGTAATCGGGACGGTAAGCCAAATCCGCTGGGCAAAGGTCACAGACGAGGGACCTCACCCCGTGTACTGGAGGCGAAGAGCTTAAAACACAAATTCAATAAATACTACACACCTGCGCTAAAGACTTCCGAGGTGGGACTAAAGTGTCCCATCCGCTTCGCTCACACGCCCATAGGGTGTCTCCTTCAATTGCCACAGCTGCAGTTGCTCTCCAGCCAATTGCCTAGCTGCGTGCATGCACAAGACCAACCTGCACTTCCTGGAGCACAACACCTGGGTTGATGCGGCCTAACACGAGCTAACAAGCTCCTTCGTCTTGCTCCAATGGTGGAACGGGGGCCTAACCTGAAATCACTAAACACGGCCTTGCGGCCCCATTAAAACATCTGAGGATCTTCGCTGTGTCACGGTGAAGGTGAGGCGGTGGTTGGCTGGCTGCGGGCGGCCTAGGCATGCGTGCCTAGATTTCCTTGTGGCCGTGAATGTAGGTTAGATCGGGGGGCGTTTAGGGAGGTGTTGGCGGTCGATGGAAGGGTGAAAGGTGATCAATGGATGATGGCGGAGGTGGTGAGGTGTCTGGCGAGGCGTGTGGAGGTGCGGAGTGGTGGAAGTGCCTCGCCGGTGGGCGGTTGGAGATGGAGAAGATGGAGGTGGTCTGTGGCTGCGAGGGCGAAAGTGGAAATAGGAGGGGAAATAAAGAGGGATAGAGGGGAGTAATTCTAACCTAGCTAAGTGGAAGAAGGGAGAGAGGAGGAGGCTGGCAGTATCTTCCGCCACCAAAGAAGAAGATGCCCAGTGGAGGGAGAGCGGCGATGACGAAGGGGTTGGAGGTGCGCATGTGGGTGTTGCACGACGTGGAGGAAGGTGGTGAAGGTGGCTCTATCACTGGTATTGTGGCAGAGCGACGATAAAGAGGAGGAGGGCTCGCCGGAGCTCGCTGGACCCTTGACCGGAGGAGAAGGGAGGAAATTGGGGTATTTCTTCGGCCAAGTCAAGCTGAAGAGATGTGGCCGGAGGTGGTTGTGCTTTTATAGTCGCTGGCGGGGACTCTTGTGCTTGGAAGACAAGCTTCCAAGTGCATGAGTCCTCATCGGAGATGGAATGTGGAATATACCCACATCTCTCGTGCATTCGCATGAGAGATTGAGTGCAAATCAGACCTTGCAATCATGCTCAGATGGAAGGGAATTCCTCAGAGAATCTCCCTTCCAAATCTGAGAGGAGACCTCTGAGGAATCAGGGAGGAATCCCCCTCCATTCCTCGCCAGAGTAGGATTCTTCCCCATTAATGTTGGAGGGACATGATTGTAAGAGTGGCAAGGAAGTTAGGGGGTCCGTGCAATGGTTTTCAAAAGTTAGGGGCCAGAATGTAATTGGGTGGACTATTTTGCAAAGTAGGTCAAGATGACCTCCCCTTAGGTTCAACTTTTGGTAAAAACCTAATTTGGACCTAATGAATCCAATGGTGAAGTTGGATTTTAGGTTTGACCACATTTGATGGGATATTTTACATAAAAACTCAAATTAGGTCAAATAATGAGCTAGGATCTCAATCTAGGTCAAAATAGGTTCCAAAGGCCAAATTGAATGTTCTAAACCCTAGGGGATATTTTGCATAAATTTTAAAGGGTTTAGTTGATTTTTATCCTAACCAGAATCTTATTGAACTAAGAAAGTCTATTTTAGGGTTACAGAATGTCAATTAATTCTTGGATTGCACAATAACCCATTTCTGACTGAATCAACCCACTTTTTATCTTATTCAGACCATTTGACCTATGTTTTACCTCTAAGAAATCCCGTTTATGCACTGTAATGGTAAAATTACAGTTTTAACCTTTATTTCATGTTTTCTTCTGAGAACACTAATTCCTTGAATTAGGTCCTTCTCCAAGTTATGTAGGAGCTCTTATTCTCTTTCTTAGGTCAAAATGAGCTAATTAGGGCTCATGATGAGGCTCTCATCATTGGTCCAACTGGGTGCTTGTTCAGGTCGATAGGTTGATGATGCAAATCAAGTCCAATCAGTCTGCTGGGTTAATGGATGTGAATCAATAGGTGTGGAACCCACCAGATACTTTGTGGCTCGAATAGATGTGGAAATATGAATCTAAGATTTGGCTGAATCGGCTAAGCCTGATCAAAGTAGGGCTCCTCAAAATATAATGGATCTGTGAAGGATGTATGAACCCTACTGGTGGGGTCAGAGGTGGAAAATGTATGGTTATCAATTTGATCAAGTCTGATTTCCCTATCAAATTGTGGTGGTGAATTATATGCAACCGGATCAGAAAGAGGTGAGTTAGAATAGAAATTGATTCCCGTGGCGGGTCGAGGTTGGGATCGAGTTTTGAAAGGCTCTGTAGGAGGTGTAACTTCTTCGAGTTCCAAATCATCGTCCTCATAATCAGAATCAAAGAATGGGTCATGAATATTGAAGTCGTAAACTGGCTCGTAATCATCTGGAAACAATGGTTCTCCAAAATTAGAGTGTGATTCAAAATCATCAGAGAATTTGTGATAATCAGCTTCTGAACCTGATTCAGGATCAGGATTTCTACCACAGAATAAATCAAGATGCATGGAGTTATTAACCTGACTTTGGTCTAACCTGGTCTCAAATTCCAAGCTCACAGGCATAGCATTATTAGGGATAAGCTTGGGTTCTGGATACCTAGGGTAGATCCAATCAAATCCCAACTCTTCCAACTCCTCTGATTCTATATCATAAATCGGTGTGACTTCTAAAAAATAAATTTATTCTTCTGAGTCTGGAGAAGCCCAAAATCATAATTCAGATCTAAAATATGGTTCTCATCGCATTAGACCTTGTGATCATCCCAAATAGGCTCAGATCTAGATTCTAGGTCAAGGGTAGGAATTGGGTTACTAGAATTTGGACTTGGTTCTATTGAGATGTCAGAATTACTCTCGAGGGTTACCTTAACAAGATAAGGTGCGGGAGTTACATCCTTGAGAGGTTCAGAGTCTAAATCATCACAGGTGTTTGGAAAATCTAGTCAAGATGAACCAGCTTCACAGTTTCCTACAGCTAGCTCATAATTTGGAACACCTATAATTGGATCGACGCAACCCATTTCATGATCAGGTCTGTCATTCTGCACAAAATCACAATTTGGTTCCATTTGGGTTGGGGGTCCATAACAACCTCCATTTTCGAACCAAGGTTCTGGGAAATTACATTGATCCTCAAAATTGCTCCAAGATGTGTCATGAATTTCTGAGTGGTGATATGGGTATTTCTGATCAATGGCTTGTTGTAACATATTTAGCATATACCCATGTTTCTCAATGAGACCCTAGTGTATTTCCCAACATTGTGGATTTGTCAGACATTGTATATACTCAATGTTATGTAGTCTCCACAATTCACTGTATTCTGATAAAAGAGCATCCCAGGTTGAACCATGTATCATTTGCGTAAACATCATCCTCGCATGGTTCATAAGGAGGGTTGTTGTTTCTAGTACATTAACCTGAGTGCCCCTAAAGGAATATAAGGTTCTATCATATTCTTCCCTATGTCTAAGGGCAACCTCGATCATTTTCTCTTTGATGCTCATGTGGGATTTAGGTTTCTTGAACATTTTTCCTATGTTGTCGGGTTGCATTTCCAAATTAGGTGGTGGATCAGGATGGAGAATCAAATTCTGGTCCAGATTGATTTGATCAGGTCAGATCAAATTTTCCCAAAAGATCAACTTTAATGGAGACCTCTAAGTCAAACCTAAGGACCTCCACTGTGTACGTGCACTAGAATAGATGAGGGACTGGATGTATATTGGACCCAATCAAGGCACCCAAAAATTTTGGATGACTAAGGCTGCTTGAGGCAAATGGACCTATTGATCAAAAATCCACACACCTGAGAATTACTTGGGCAACTAGGAAGGGAGAGTCTCGCAAAGACCCCTACACTGTAGAGCGTCCCCACAAGTTATAGGATTTCCCCCACCCGACCTTCCTTGTCACTGAGATTCCAAGTAGATAGAAATGTATGAATTGAGACCTAAGTCTACCAATTTTAGCCCTAATTGTGCCTTGAATTTTACTTGATTTAGAAGTTAATTCAAATTGTGACCTAATTTGTAGGTTGGTTGGTCCACAGGGTGAACCAACTTCACCTGACTTGCCTTAAGGTTGAGGATGAAATTTGGGTCAAGACCCCAACCACCCTGGATTGATTCTAAGGTTATTAGGTCAAAAAATTTTATGATTCAAGTGAATTTAGAGCCTTAATTTTAGGGTTCACTTGGATAGATCAGTTCAAATAAGGGGTTGAGTGGCACACAAATGTGGGAAGATCAATTTCCTTAATTGCAAGCAAATGTGTACTTACACTTCAAAATCCTAATTGGATATATTGCAAGTCCAATTTGATTCTAAAGTGAGTAATCCAAGTTGTTGAGAAATTTTAGCGCAAATCCCTAATAGGTACAGGAAATCAAAATGGGGAATTTCTAATCAAATTGCATCAGCATCAATCTGATTTTCAATTAATCTCTCAAGTCGGGAAACTCTTTGCCTTTAAATGATATTACTAGGAAAACAAGGCAAGTGGATCCTAATTAATTTTGTTTCTTTTTTCTTGTGATTACGAGGTGATTAGGGAAGAAGAAAAATTTTACCTGCCCCTGGAGTGGTTGATTGTGAGGAAGATCTTCTTGTGATGTATCCCGCAACAACAGAAACAAAGCAGATAGGGAAAGTTAGAAATCAACTCAATTTAATCAAGAAAGATATGACTAGTGGTGAATTGCACATTGCTCTCTGAAAATGGTGCCAAAATGTTGGGACGTTGAAAATCATCATAGTTTAGTGTGAGTGAAACGCATCGTAGTACAGTGGCAAAAATCACAACATTTAAATTTACAAATGCTCAAAAAACAAACATGAGTTTCGAGGTCGTTCGCAGGGAGCAAACATGGAATTCAATCAAATAGTCAAAATATGAGTAAATGAGAACAATAATCAATCACAATAAGATATTCAATGAATAAAGGATCTAATAAAGCTGATATTCAATAATAGCAATTTGTTTCTCAGAAATCAACGGGATAAAAAGAGAATTTAAAGCCTAAACATGGTGATTTGAATCACCAATTTAATTTCCTCTATCAAGCACATAACCCAATGTCAATAGTAACCCACAATCAAATGTTTCCACAGTGGCCTTGAACCACTTAACCACAAATAACCACATTAGCACAGTACTTAAATATCTTAGTGCGTCAAATTAACCACTATCAGACGTCGGGCACCAATGTCAGACGACTTAAACTCGCCAAAGCTTTAGTACAAACCACCACAGAATTTTCCTAACTGCTGGGCATGTGTACATGCAATGCAAGGTGTGAACAGTGCAGAACCACCCTCCACTCTCCTCAAAATCTTCCCTTTTCTCTTTAATCTAGAATCGGGTCGCTAATCGGATCCGCTAATCAAGTATTCGGGTCATGAATGGGGACCAGACCCACCAGCAGTGGTGGTGGGAGAGGAGTGCGAGAGAGAGTGAGGGGACTTGTTGGTAGGGATTCATGTGTGAAGAAGATGAGAAACTTAGGGGGGGTAAACGCAAGGAATTTTGAGCTAAGGGTCTGATTGAGAGAAATAGAGATTTAAGGGACTAAAATGTAAACTAGGTCAAGATAAACTCTGATTGGGCCCAAATTTTGGCCTTAACCTAGTTTAGACCCAAAGATTCTAGTGGTGAAGTTAGATTTCAATTTTGACCACGTTTGACTGGGTAATCTGCACAGAAACCCAAATAGGGCAAAATCCCATTTGAGACTCTATTTTAGGTTAAAATGGGTTCAACTAGTCAAACCAAGGGTACCAAACCTCTTAGAATATTTTTTTATGAATTTTAAGTGATTTATATGAATTTCATCCTGACCTGAACCTCTTTAATTTAAGTGGGTTTGAAATTAGGATTTTGGTGTGTTGTTTGGTTCTCGAAATGCTTGAAACCCTATTTCTATCTGTGTGGATCTATTCTTTAGATTTTAACCTCACTAGACCTTCAATTAACCCCTGGGAAACCCCATGGTTTCTCTACATATGTGAAGTGATGTTAAAATTGCAAAAGTAACCCTTTTAATGTTTTCTTCTCAAATGGATTTGTGTGGAATTGCTGTTCTCAAGCAATCATGTAGGAGCACTTGTCACTTGATTTCCACTAATTTAAGTTAGCTATAGCTAATGATGGTGTTACAATCCTACCCCCATGCCTAACTTTTGCTAGTCCCTAGCAAAATCTCATGGAGAGAACCAGTTCTTTAGACCATGCTTTGGTGTTCAAATGCTTGATTTGTGCCTCTCTAGAAATTAGATCAGAATGCTAACAATAAGCCTAGAGGTACTCAAGTACCAGCCAAGATCCAGACCTGACCAACTTCAGCCTAGATCTGTCGCAAAAGTTTCTACAACCCGCAAAAACTGTCCAGTGGTTCGTTGACCCCAGCGATTAAATCACCTGTACGATAGATGTATCAATTCCAGGTTCAGTTTACCAATGTGTTTTGATAAGAGAGATGAAGAAGGATTTTTCATTTTGAGATTTTTCTCTCTTTTTTTTATATTTCCCTAAATCCAGCCTCAGATTGGTCCTAAACATGATCTGTATCGAATTCCTTGTCCCCACCATCAATCCTTGAAGGGTCCCTGGCAATTGATGCTTCGAGATAGCACCGCCCATAGAGACCCCCAAAGCTCCTGGCTTTCGACACTTTGGGATAGTGCCGTCCATGGCATTCTATCGCTAAATACAGGCCCTAGCTATCGACATTTCGGGATAATCCCACCCATGGCACCTAAACTAGCACAAGGTGCTTACATGCCCCCGGCAGGATATTTAGATATCCTAGGAGACAAGAACCAAGAAGATGATATGTTAATACGCATCTTCAAGGGAAACATTCCACTTCTCTTCTCCGGAAACTCATCCAATCAACTTGTGTCTTGAGTCGCTCCTACGCTAGATCTTCGAGAGGACTTTTCAGAACAAAACACTTTTGGCATGATTTCTTTATTAAGCGTACTGAACCAAACTAGTGTGTGATTTTTGGTGCTTAGGTTACTAAGTCCTGCAAACTAAAGGGCAGGCAATGGGGCCGAATAATCCCTAAGCCTTAGACCTACCACATCAGCTTTGCACTTTCCTCAACCTCTTGAGGACTAATCTGGATCTTAACGAATACTTGAGTGTTTAAACCCTGAAATAAGTCCAAGAGGCCAAAGATCAACACCCATACTAATCTCCTTGTCTTTAGCATTTCAGGACTTAATTTTTCTTTTGATTTGGTCTAGAATTTAAGTAAATCCCATAATCAATTGCTATGACTATCATTTTTTTCTTGATTTTTGCTCCTTTTTGCATTCTCATTTCCTTCTCTTTTCCTCCTCAAGAAAGATGTGCAATCAATTCTTCAAAATTTTCCTCCTCTTTTCCATTTTTTTTATATGTATTTTTTTTAGAACCCCTTAGAGAATTGATTTTCCATTTGTTTGTACTTTAACACCCCCCCATCCTATGTTTTGCAGTGTCCTCATTGCAAACTAGGTGGGTACGACTTCAACTTGGTTCAAGGTTTAGAACAGGGTCAAAGGGTGGGTGAACAGGTCGACATAACTACTGCGGACGATTTCAAGCTTTGATACAATTACCAAAGGTGGAGTCGGCTATTTTAAAGTTGAACTCTCAAATACAATGGAGTGTAGCTCAAAAGGATAAGAAGGGTCTCTGGTTTTTGGAATGACGGGTTGCCTCCCGTTAAGTGCTAAATTCAATGCCTTCAGTAAAGCAGAAGGTAGTCAAGGAGAAGGGGTGGTCAAATTAGAGGAATTTTGTGGAACATGCACCTTGATGAGTAGCCTGGTTGGTCCAACGATGTGCTTGTTTAGATCAACGGTTGATGATGCAGACCAAACCCAATCAGTCTGGTGCATTGATGGATGTGAATCAATAGGTATGGAGCCCACCAGATACTTTGAGGCTAAAAAAGATGTGGAAGTGAGAATCTAGGATTTGGCCGAACCAGTTTCACCTGATCAGAGTAGGGGTCCTCAAAAGATAATGGATCTATGGAAAACATAGGAACCCTATGGGTGAGATCAGAGAAGGATAAAATATGATTCTTAGTCTAATCAATGTCCGATTCCAGATCAAAAGATGGTGGCAAATCATATGCAACCAGATCAGAGAGAGGTGAGTTAGAGTAGAAATTGATTCCGGTGGTGGGTCGGGGTTGGGATCAGATTTTGGAAGGCGCTGTACGTGGTGTGGTTTCGTTGAAATCAGAGTGCGATGTGGGCTCTTCTAGAAATGATTCAAAGATAGGTTCATCTAGAGAGTTTTCATGATGCTCATCCAAATCAAATGTAAATGCCTGGAGAGTTCTTATATGATCATGGAAATTTGAGTCAGTGAAAGATTTGAACTCTGGATTGTGGACACTCTCGGCACTTACTATTTCTGATTCCTGTAGATCATAACAGAATGATTCCAACTCAATAGAATAGGAATTTGGACCAATGATCTCAGGATCAGAGACCTCAGAGTCAGAGTCAAAGAATGGGTCATGGATACTGAAGACGTAGATTGGCTCATAATCATCTAGAAACAAAGGTTCTCCGAAATCAGAGTATGATTCAAAATCACCGTAGAATCTGCGAAAATCAGTTTCTGAACCTGATTCCAAATCGGGATTTCCACCACAGAGTAAATCATGATGCATAGAATCAACAACCTGACTTGGATCTAACCTGATCTCAAATTCCAAGGTGAAAGAGGTGTCCTTATTAGGCATAGGCTCGGGTTCCTGGCTCCTAAGGTAGACCTAATCAAATTCCAACTCTTCCAACTCCTCTATTTCTGTATCGTAAATCAGTGTGACTTGCGAAAAATCAATTCTGTCTTCTGAGGAGTCTGAAGAGGTATAACCATCAAATATAGGCCCAGAATCATAGTTCAAATCTAAAATCTGGTTCTCATTGTTGGTGCAAGTGCACCACAATCGTTCATTTTGATGATAACAAAAAACTTGTTATTTAGCATTTGCATTTGAGTTTATGAGTTTCAGGATAATTGCAAATGGATACAAGTATGAAGGAGCTTAAGCTCGTGCCCATGGTGGATTGAAAGAGTTCGTTGGAGGAGAAGGAGCTTCGCGTGGAGCGAGAACTTAAAGATAAAGAATACAATAGAAGTTCTTCTGTTTCTTCTATGTATTTGTCTTTTTGGTCTTTGCTTTTTTATTTCCTTACATCATTTGTTAAAGAGCCACAAAGTAACAAAACAATAGTCCTAGGATCACATGCTCAACCCTAGGATACTTAGACATCTCGTAGAGAACTTAGAAAATCAAAGTAGGCATCAAATAGACTGATCAGACGTCCAATCTAGACATCAGACATCTTATCATAGACTTTAAGACGTCTGACTGTTTGATCAAACGTCCAAAACACTTAGGCTAGAAGCCCACTCTCTGTCTGCCAGTTTCAAACGTCCAGCCCTTAGTGCAGACATCTTAGAAAATGTCTGAGGACCTTGCCAGATATCCAACTAGAGGACCATTGGCTTGACAAATCTAATCATTAAATATTAACCCTTAATATCAATCACGTTCACTTTCAGACGTCTGTAGTTCATCCCAAACATCTGATTAATAGATGTTAAGCTAAGATCTATCCCTAATTACTTCTTATCTGACCTTATAGCCATTTGAGCCTCGGAAAATCCATTTCCGCATTGATTTGTGTTTCCAGACGTCCAGTCCTATTCCAGATGTCTGATATGTCATCTGTGCAACTTAACACTAGAACCCTATCTCGATCTTGACAAAATAGGAAGGAAACCCATTTAAAATTAGACATCTGATTAGACATCCGTCTTGATCTAACCCAATCCAGATCTTCCACCCTTCTAGATTTGACGACTAATCCCTAGATCAGACGATGGCCTAGACGTCTAACCTTAGAACCAGACATCTGATAACCCTGTCAGAATCATAAATGACCCTGATTTTGACCTGATTTGCGTTGGGACTATTCCCAACGGGTATAGAAGCCTTCCAACGGGTATAGAAGCCTTCCAACGGCTAGAAGAGACTTCTAAACCCTTCTTAAGGCCTCTATAAATAGAGGAGGACCCCAGCTTTGTGAGATACACCTTGATATACTACTTCCACATTATATTGTGTCAAATTGATCTTGAGAAGTGATCCTGCTTTCCAAGCCATAATTTACCTCTTGAGAGCATCTTCCTAGCTGTGCACCCGCTCTCCCACTTACGAATACGAGAGCGTCGTTCATGCCCTTGCGTGGTTCAAGCACTCCAAGTCAATAGCTGACACACTTCAATCAAAGGGAAGTTTACTTTGCCTATAGTAGCTAGTTTTACTTACATACTTTGTGGCTCTATAGGATATTGTAATTGTCTTTGTTTGGGTATTAGCCTTGCGAATTCCCATCTCCCTCACCAGACAAAATACTTCTCGTGAAGAGGAGAGGTTTAAGGCATGCCACCCTCATTTAAGTAGCATCGGTTGTAAGAGGTTAAGTCACCCTCATTTCAGTGACTTGGTTAGTGGATTTGATTGACTAGGTCAATCGGGAAATCCTAAGTCGAGTGGCTCAGGTGGTGGTTTTTACCCGGATTTAGGATTCCACCTAAAAATCCCTTGTTTACTTGTGTTTGTTGATTTTGTGAGATTATTTATTTTATTCTTCCACTTTATTTTGTTTATCATGCAAATCTTACCCCCCCTTCGTCAGAATTTACACTCATCACATTGGGCTTCATGATCATCCCAAATAGGCTTAAATCTAGATTCTAAGTTGGGGTTAGAAATTGGGTCACTAGAATCTGGACAAGGTTCTATTGGGATGTCAGAATCACTCTCGAAGATTACCTTAACAGGATAAGTGTTTGTTAGCCTTCATCAAGTTTTAAGGAAATTGAGTTGTAGTATAGTCAACAAATAGCTCTCAAACAAATAAAATTTATAAACTCAGAATCAAGAAATGAAGTCCGAGGTCGAATACAGGGAGCAAATATGGAATTCACGCACTAATCTTTAATTGCATATAAATGAGCACCATAATTGAAGCATAAAAGAGATATTCAATGAATAATAACCTGTCACATTATTTATTCAATGAAATTCAATGTATCTAGAGATTGCATGGAATAAAAAGTAATGGTGATTTGGATCACCACTAATCCTCTTAATTAAGCATGCATGCAATATTTCAATTCATCCTTAACTATATAACTTAAATAATGCAATAGTATCTCAAATAAACTCAAATCAGACGGGCATTTATCATCAGACGACCTAAATGCGACCCTGCTACAGTGCTCTTCAGAGCCTTTTTCTTTTGCTTCTTCTCTTCTTCTGCTTTCCTTCTTTTCCTTCTCGAGCTTCTCTTCGTCTTCAGAGACCCTTCTTCAACTTCCTTCTTTCAGACCCTCCTTCTTCTTCTCACAATTAAGTGTTAGCCTTTCATCACATAGCATAGGAGACTGAGCTTTAGAAAGCAAACCCCCCTGCTCTCTCACAATTCTTCCTCCTCTTCCTCAGATAACCGGGAAGCTAATCGGGTAATTGGGGATCTGGGTTAAGTAGTATCGGGTCCAGGTCTACCGGCGTGGTGTCGCAGACGAGGAGTGTAAGGCTGTGCGTGTGGGGACCTAACCCCTTGTGCTTGGGCGAATAGGCTAAAGCACAAAAAATAATATATGCGCACTCAAGCGCTCTACCGCGCTTGATGTGGAACCAAACGTCCTACTCCTTTCTTCACGTGCGCAGCTGCTGAGCCTTCTTCAATTGGAGTTGAAGTGGCAAACGAGGCCTCTAATTGAGGACCTGGGAAGGGTCCTGGAGGGTGTTCGCATGGCCTGGGGTGGATTAGATGAAGAACATGGTCGTAGCTCGATGAACACGGCTAGAGAAGATGACGTGGCGACGGAGCTCCGGCAGGGGACCTGAAACATGAAATATGGGCTACAAGCCCTCGTTAAAATGCTCAGGAGGATCTCCGTAGGGCGTGGAAGGTGATGGCGGCGTCCGTGGGGTGTTTCGTGCGTGGATGAGGGCAGACGGTAACAGAAAAGGTGGTCGGTGATGGGTGTGTTCGAGGGGTCGCTTGCATGGGTGGAATGCGTAATAAAGATGGGGGTTTGGTTAGTGGAGGAGAGGCGATGCTTGTGAGAGTGTTGGCGAGGCATATGGTGTGGTGGAGCATCAGGGGAACATCGCCGAAGGGCAGCTGGAGATGGAGAAGATGGCAGCATGTGGTGGTGTCGGTGGTTCAATTGAGGTTTTAGATAGAGGAAAAGATAATAGAGGTAAATAGAAACGTAGCTAACCTACTCTAACTGGTCGGAAGGGGAGAAAGGCACCAATTATGGTATGGCCGGCGCCGTGGAAGGTGAAGCCTCTGGTGGGAGAAGCGGTGACGACGAGGGGAGGTAGGCGGCGCCCGCTGGTATTGCGACGTGCATAGGAATGAGAGGAAGAAGAACCCACCGGCCATTGTCTGTGATGGCGAGCGAAGACAGCAGTCGAAGAGGGTCGTCGGAGTTGGTGGAGATGGAGGTCGGGGAGAAGAGAAGAAGGGGATTCCAACCTCTAAACCAAGCTAAGGAGAACAGAAATGCAATATGGGTCCTTTATAGGGTTGAGGGGGTCGTTCCAAGCTTGGAAACCAAGCTTGGAGCTTTCGCGAAATAGGAAACCCACAAATTCAAATGGTTCGCAACAACTTTTGGGCAAGAATCAGAGCCCAAGATGCGACACAGATGGAAGAGGATCTTCTCAGGTGTCCTTCCAATGGAAGGGTTTGAGCGTGAAATCAGGGAGAAGTCCCAATTGGAAGGTCGGTGCTTAATGTGTTCACATGGAAATGGCAGTAGGGACCTGTTGGTGAAGAATATGACAAAGTTAAGGGGGTATTTACAATAGATTTCAAAAGGTAAGGGTTTAAGTGAGAGAGAAAGAGTTAGATTGGACCAAAATGCAAACTAGTTCAAGATGATCTCTAATTCGGTCCAAATTTTGGTACAAACCTAATATGGACTCGAGGAATCTAATGGTAAAGTCAGATTTTGGTTTGACCAATTTTGACTAGGTAATTTATGTAGAAACCCAAATTAGGGTAACTTCCTGTCTGAGACTCTATTTTAAATCAAAATAGGTTCCAAAGGTCAAATTAAATGTACCAAATCTTATAAAATATTTTTCTATGATTTTTATACTGTTTAGGTAAATTTTATCCTGACCAAAACCTCAATTAATTAAGTAGGTCTGAAATTATGGTTTCGAATGTCCATTAATTCTTGAAATGCGCGAAAGTCCGTTTCTGTATGCATTGATCCTCTTGTTAGTCATTAATGATCATTTGTCCTTCATTTAACCCCTGGGAAATCCCGTGATTATTCTGCTTTTAAGATCTATTAAAACTGCATATTTAACCTTGTTTTAATGCATTCTTCTCAGAAAGGATATTCAGTGAATTATGACTCTCTAGAGGTTATGTAGGAGCATTTTTCAATTGATTCTGACTAATTAAAGTTATTTATGGCTAATGATGACATTATCATCAATAATGTTCGAGAGTTACATCCTTGAGAGGTTCTGACTCAAGCTCATCATAGGTGTTTAGGAAATCAAGGCAAGATGGACCAACTTCATGGCTCTGTAAGGTTGGTTTAGAATCAGGAACACCTGCAACTGGACCCACCCAAACCACATTTTGATCAGGCGTGTCATTCTGCATATAATCCGAATTTGGTTCCATTTGGGTCGGGGGTCCATAACAACCTTCATTTTTGAACCCAGGCTCTAGGAAATCATATTGATCTTCAACATTGCCCAAAGTTGTCTCATCAATTTCTATATGTTGATATAGGTATTTCTAATCAATGGCTTGTTATAACATATTTAGCATATACCCACGTTTCTCAATGGGACCCTGGTGTACTTCCCAAAGTTGTGGATTTGACACATATTGTATATACTCAGTATTGTGTAGTCTCCACAATTCACTGTATTCTGATAAAAAATCATCCTGGGTTGAACCATGTATCATTTGTGTAAATATCATTCCAGCACGGTTCAAAATGAGGGTTGTTGTTTCTGGCACATTAACATGAATGTTCCTAGGTGAATCTGAGGTTTTGTAATATTCATCATGATGTCTAAGAGCAACCTCGATCATTTTCTCTTTCATGCTCATTTGGGATTCAAGTTTCCTAAATAGCCTTCCTATGTTATCAGGTTGCATTTTCAAATCAGGTGGTGGATTAGGATTTAGAATCAAATTAAGGTCTAGATCTAATTGATCGAATCAGATCAGATTTTCCCTAAGAAGATCAACTCTGATGGAGGCCTCTAGGTCAAACTTAGGACCTTTATGATGGGAACACCATCATGAACCATAACTAGCTCAATTTGATTTGATAAAGTTGATAAAAGCTCCTACATAACCATGAGAGGGTCATGTAAGCATAATGTTCTGTTTTAAGAAGATAAGAAACCAGGGTTATTGCTACAATTTTAATCACATTTCACAAATATAGAATAACCACAGGGTATTTCAGGGATTTATTAAAGGTCATATGGTCATTAACGTCTAATAAGTGGGTCCATGCAGACAGTAACGGGTTTCACGCATTACGAGAATTAAATGACATTTGAAACCCTAAAAATAGATCTGCTTAATTCACTAAGGTTCTGGTCAGGATAAAATTTACCTAAACCTTCTATAAATCAGAGAAAAATATTCTATAAGGTTTGGTATCTTTAATTTAACCATTGGAACCCATTTTGTCCTAAAATAGAGTTTAAGACAGACAGTTGCCCTAATTTCGGTTTCTACACAATCTACCCAGTCAAACTTGGTCAAAACCAAAATCTGACTTCACCATCAAATTCCTTAGGTCTAAATTAGGTTGATACCAAAATTTGGGTCCAATCAGAGATCACCTTTACCAAGTTTGCATTTTGGTCTTGTCTAACTCTTTTTATCACACAATGACCCTTAACTTTTTGAATTATTTACAAAAGGTCCCTAACTTTTTCATCATCTTCACATTTAGGTCCCTACCGCCATTGGTGTGAACACGTTGAGCTCCGATGAGATTTGAGCGAGATTTTCTCGCTCGATTCTCTACTAAACAATCCTAAATTTGAACCGGAGATTCCTTATGAATTTCCCTTCCAAATGAGACCGGTCTTGGATCCCAATTCCTTCCTAAAAGCTCATACGAATTCTTTGAAAGGAAGGGTATCTGGCTTGAGCGAAAAGCATGAAGTTTGTAAGCTTGTTTCCCAAGCTTAGAACTCTATTCTATGTCCTATAAATGATCCTACATCAAGTTCCTTACCTCCTTAGCAAGTTTTGGAGAGAGAATCCTCTTCCTCTTCCTTCTCTAGCCACTCCTACACCTTGCTAAGGAGACCACTCTCTGTCCTCCTCTTCTGGCCATCCAACCATCAAATTGGATGGCCAACCATCTTCCTCTCTTCATCACGGTCGTCGCCAGCCAAAGCACGACTGCCATCTCTGCATCTTGCTTCATCGCCGTCTCGTCGTCCTCACCTTCTTCTCTAACTCTTCTCAGACACCACCAGAGCGTCCTGCCTGCTATCCTCCTTTCTAGGCCTTTCTATTCCTTCCTCTCTCCATACACTTTCTTTCACCACACCCACAAACCACTCACACCCACTATACCGCCCACACCAACCCCATCTTCCCCACGGCCGGCAAAACTTCGACAAGTTCGCCTGACCACCACACTTCATGAAATTCATCACCACCACTTCCAAAAGCTTCACCTCGACTCCACCAACAAAAGCCCTAAACCTATTTAGGGTTTTACCCACTCCATCACACCCCAGAACACCACCACCTACGCACCACCTTCCCGAGGTTGTCAGACGACCACAGGCACTTTCACTCCCCAAAAACACCACCATTGCACTCGTCGACAATCAACAAAACTTCTAAGCTAATTTAATTGGGCCACCAGGCCATGTTCTTGCTTTCCAGGTGATCGCCGGACCTCCGCCACCGCCTCAACTCCACCGACCTCGTCCGCAGTCCTCCAGCAACGATACCTCCAAGCAACACCCTCAAGCCTCACGGTTTACTCCCAGCTGCATCTCCAAGTTCCCAATTGGAGCCTTCATCCATAGCTGCGAGTGCAATCAGAGTTCCAACCTCCAATTACACACGAAGAAAACTGTGGGACGAATAGTCCCACATCGTAAAGTCTTAAATCTCTCGTGCGAGATAAAAGGGATTTTTGATACTTGCTATTCTCCCACGAACACAAGGGTTAGGCCCCTCACTCACTTCTGTGCACTCCTCACTTGCCTCCACGCCGGTGGGTTTGGTCCTTTTCATGCCCGATTACTCGGCTAAACCCGGGTTTCTGAGGAAAGAAGAAGAAAGAGAGAGGGGGGTTTACCCTTCACACCTTCTATTCTCTATTCTTAGCCGATTTTAAGAGGCCTTTGCCTCTATGTTGTGTCATACTGTGCCTCTCTCCTTAGGCTTCACGAAGGAGAGAGGAGGCCTTTGCCTCTTCTGTGGAGCTGTGTTCTACTGGTTCTGAGGCTACTGTTGCATCATTGAGATACTAATTGACGTGGAAATTGGTTGATATTCATTGCTCAAACATTTAAAATAATTATTATTAAATTGTCTAGGGTTAATTTGGTGATTCAAATCACCATTTTAACCCATTATTTTTGCACATTGGTATTTGGATCTATTGATATATCATTCTTGAATAGTTCTGAATCAAGTTTTGATTGTAATTGCTTATATATTCTACTTAAGAATTGTGATTTTGAGATTGATTTACTACTTGCTCCCTACGTTCGACCTCAGATTTCTATTCGAGCATAACTTCTATTTGTTTTCATGCTTTATCGGCTATACTGCAATATATCATTTTTAAAACCCCGATTCAGAGTGATAAACACTTTCCTGTGTATGTGCACTATAGAATAGATGAGGGACTGGATGTGAATTGGACCCAATCAAGGCACCCAAAGATTTTGAATGACTAAAGCTATTTCGAGGTAGATGATACCTCTGAATCAGAAATCCACATACCTGAGAATTACTTGGGTAGTCAGGAAGGGAGAGCCCAGCAAAGACCCCTACATGGCAGAGCATCCCTACAGGTTACAGGGTTTTCCCCACCCAACCATCCTTGTCACTGTGGTTCCAAGTAGACTGAAATGTATGAACTGAGAACTTAAGTCTACCAATTTTAATCAATTTGTGCCTTAAATTTCACTTGATTTAGAAGTTGATTCAATTTGTAACCTAATTTGGAGGTTGGTTAACCCACAAAGTGGACCAACTTCACCTGACCTGTCCTAAAGATAGAGGATGAAATTTGGGTCAAGACCCAAAAATCACCCTGAATTGACTCTCAGGTTATTAGGTCTAAAATTTTATGGTTCAAGTGAATTTAGAGACTATTTTTAAGGTTTTCCAGAATATATCTTTTTAAACAAAGGCTTGGGTGGCACACAAATGCGGGAAGGTTAATTTCCTTTATTGCATGCAAGTGTGTACTAACACTTCACAACTCTAAAGTGGAAACCCTAATTGGCTCTATTTTAAGTCCAATTTGATCTCAAACGTAACATCATAGACTTAAACAAGAAAGTTAGCAATCCAAGATGTTTAGAAATTTAAGTGTAAATCCCTAAAAGCTACAGGAAATTAGGATGGGGATCTCTAATCAAATCGTCTCACTTCAATAAGATATGAATCAATTTCGCAAATCAAGAAACTTTGCCTTTAAATGATAATTACTAGGAAATTAAAGCAAGTGAATCCTAATTCATTTGTTTCCTTTTTTTTCACTTTCCCAAGATTAAGAGGTTGATTAGGGAAGAAGAGAAATTTTACTTGCCCCTAGAGTGATTGATTGTGCGGAAGATCTTCTCGTGATGTACCTCGCAAAATCACAGCAAAACAAATAGGGTAAGTTAGTAATAAGCTCAATCAAATAAGATACGATTAGTGGTGAATTATGCGTTGCTCCCCAGAAACGATGCCAAAATGTTGGTGGGGATTCATGTGTGAAGAAGATGAGAAACTTAGGAGGGTAAATGCAAGGAATTTTGAAAGCTAGTGGTTTGATTGAGAGAAACTAAGATTTAAGGGATTGAAAACAAACTAGGTCAAGATGAACATTGATTGGGCCTAAATTTTGTATTTAACCTAATTTAGACCCAAGAAATCTAGTGGTGAGGTTGGATTTCATTTTTGACCACGTTTGACTAGGCAATTTGCATAGAAATCCAAATTAGGGCGAAATCCCATCTGAGACTCTATTCTAGGTTAAAATGGGTCTAGCTGGTCAAACCAAGGGTACCAAACCTCTTAAAATAGTGTTCTATAAATTTTAGGAGGTTTAGATGAATTTTATCCTAACCAAAACCTCTTTAATTTAAGCGAGTTTGAAATTAGGGCTTTGGTGTGCTGTTTGGTTCTCAAAATGCGTGAAACCCTATTTCTGTCTGTATGGACTCACTCTTTGGACTTTATGCATACTAGACCTTCAATTAACCCCTGAGAAACCTTGTGGTTACTCTGCAATTATGATGTGATGTTAAAATTGCAAAATTAACCCTTTTTAATGTTTTCTTCTCAAAATGAATTTGCGTGGAATTACTATTCTCAAGCAATCATGTAGGAGCATTTGTCACTTGATTTCCACTAATTTAAGTTAGTTATGGCTAATGATGGTGTCACCATCATGACCTCTGCCTCGTGTCATGAGAAATGACAAATTCGTTTCATGCGCTGCTTAGATTTTCTAGCACACAAGAAGGGTTCGAAATCTGATCTTGGTCGCTATTGAAAAATTGAGATGCATATTTGACGTGGAATTTGAGAAATAAGTGGTTCTAACCACTGTTGAGAAATTGATACATTGGGATATGTGCTTGATTATGGAGATTAAGTGGTGATTCAAATCACCATTTTTATAGTTCTTTCTTATTCTTTTTATCCCAATAATTTCTGAGATACATTTGTTATTATTGAACTTTATTTTGAGTGAAATTCTATTATTATTCATTGAATATCTTATTGTGCTCATTGTTATTAATTGTAAATAGTGCTGTGAATTCTAATTTACTCCCTGCAAACGACCTCGGATTCAATTTTTTTTTCGAGTACTTATAAATTTTAAATGCCGTATCATTTTTATTGACTGTACTACAACGCACAATTCTTAAATGTTATGACCCGATCCCAGATCCCTACAGGATCCGAGATTGGCATGCCTTGACTAATCCCAAGACCTAGTCGTCCAACGAGAAATAACCCAAAAGCAGAAAATATACCACAACCACACATGCAATGTAACTAAGCAAAATTAATAAAAAGGCAGTTATTGGAAAACAAAACGAGAAGTCTCAAAATTATTACATGCCACAAGCGGAACAGTATTACAACATACATAGCCAACACAATTACAACAGAGGGAAATATAAGATGATCCGAAATGTCTAATACATACTAAAGTACTCACTAATACGAAAGGCTCTGGAACAGAAAAGGGGAAAACGCTATGGCTGGGCTCGGCTGGGCCCAGCACGCTCGGCAGCCTGGGCGTTGGTTGCTTAACTCCCTAACCTGAACATGGTTATATAATCTGTAGTCAGCTAACGCTGAGTAGAGCGATGGTTAAGCCATTTACATGCAATTTAACTTAAAGAAACAAGCAAGTAACTAATCATTTATTTCCATTTATCTTAACTAGATGTTTCTGTTTCGGTTATTTTAATAAGGATCCACAATATTTCTTAATCTTCCTGTTTCTTAAAGGAACGATCTTGATTGCAGTTTATTCCGCAATGTAGGATGTACACGTGGTACTCTCCTAGCCAGGAGAGCCCCCGTGGTAGTCCTACACCCGGTCTACCACCCCGAGGTCACGGTCGCGACGTAGCGTTGACTACAGCACGCACGATAAGCGCATGGTTAGCTACCCTTCACTGGCATACAGTCAGTCATTTTCGCTAGAGAGTACACCCAACATACAGCACAGAATAGAACAGAGATCTTGTCCCTCAGAATAGGGGTCACATCCCTCAACAGTCTGCGCACCCTCGCCCGACTATCCCGGTTTGCCCAGAGGACCTAACAGGAGTTGGTGTAGGGTGGCTAGTCCTGACCCCGGGCCTGATGGGGCGGCTGGCTCCCCCTTACACTAAAGTGACGGTAGCTCTCCTCGGTACCGCGTACACGAGGGCCAGCTTACTTTCCATGCAAAAGGGATAGTTGCTTTCGTTAGTACCGTGTACTTGAGGGCCAACTCACTTCCTTTCTACATAGGATATTCTCTCCATGCACGCGAGTTCCTTTCTAGTTCCCCATAGGGTTCGTACATAGACTTTCTCAATCGATTATTCAGTACACAGCAAATATTTTCATTCATGTCATGGTTCATTAAAATGTGGTACAGGCCGCTCATGGTTTACTACTTTCACTAAGCATCACAGCAATTTAATCATTTAATACATGCACATTCATCTCTTTCATCCCTAGTGTTCATTTCACAACCTAGGGTTCAAGTGAATATTGCTAAAGTAGCATGCATTCATCTTTTTCATCCCTAGGGTTCAATCAAATATTTATAAAGCATGTAATTCAATTATTAATTATGGGATTAGAGAGAGAACCACTCTACCGGGATACACTGATGAAATGGGGGCTCAAATTGCAGATCTCGTCGTCTCTGCAGGTCCCGTGTACTCAACTAGCTGGAGACCTATACAATTGACCAACCACATCAAATGAGTTTAAAAAGGTATACGAGTGACACTAATCGTAGAGAAACTTGAACGGAAACTAACGGTACTTCGTTTGCGCAAAACTGACTTCATTTGGGCCCTAAACAGGCCAAAAACGTGCATACTGTCTAAAATCAGACGTCTAGGACTAAACCCAGATGTTCTAAATGATCTCAAAACCTCACCTTGCTTCCCTACTGATGAGTTACGACTCATTGATGAGAACCTCATCATGAACCCTAACTAGCAAAATCTAACATAGATTTGCAAGAAAGAGCTCCTACATAGCTCAAAGAAAGGCTTAACTCAGAGAATTCTGAGTTTGAGAAGAAGACAAGTCATAAGAGGTAAAAATGCAATTTCACCAACGTAATTTGCAAACAGGGTAATTAAGGGTCCAAACACAGGTCAAATAAACCTAATAAGAAGGAAAGTGGGATGATCTGATCTAACAAGGGCTACAGCAACTCCAAGAAATTAAATGACATTCTGTAACCCTAAAACAAATCCACTTCAATTCATGAGGTTTGAGGTAGGGTAAAAATCAACTGAACCCTCTAAAATTCATAGAAAAATAATCTGTAGGGTTTAGAACCTTCAATTTGGCCTTAGAAACCCATTTTGACCTACATTGAGAACCATGCCCAATTAATGATTTAATTTGGATTTTTACGTAAATTGTCCAGTCAAACATGGTCTGAACTAGAAACAAAATTCACCATTAAAATCCTTAGGTTCAACATAGTCACGCATAAAAACTTGAGCCTAAGAAGAGACCTCCTTGACCGACTTTGCAATTTGGTCCTCATCTTTACTTTTTGACCCTTAACTTTCGAAACCCTTGCATTTTAGCCCCCAATTTCCTCTTCGTTCTTTGCATTTTGGTCCCTCCTGCAAATCTCTGCGCAGCACCATGCTCCGGCGACTTTGCGCGGAGCATGGCGCCGCGCAGGGTGAGGGGGATGTTCGGCAAAGTGAACGTGGAGTTCCCTACGACGTATGCTGTCGTAGGGACTCAGCCATACTGCCTGACGACCCCCACACCTTCCGTGAGAACGCACGGAAGGTATGGGTCTAATCTCCGACCATACTCCGGCGAGGGGCGCACGTCGCCAACCTTCATCCGCCTCCCCGCCACCGCCTTTATAAGAACCAGCATCGCCAGCCGGTTCTCGCAGTCTGGTTTTGGCGGAGAAACCCCCAACCCTTCCTCCTCCCCACTCCGACAGGAAACCCACCAGCTCCGGCGGCCGCTCCTCCTCCTTCTCGTCGCTCTACTGCAATACCAGCAGCAGAGCCAGCTTCGCCCAATCTTCCCGCGTCGCGCTGTACCAAGCGCGCGCCTCCCTTCCCACTTCCTCGCCGCCGCTCTCTCCCTCTGGGTGCTTCTTCTCCGGAGACAGTCGATACGACTGCCCGCCGCTCCAGCCCCCTTCGTCCCTGTAGGTAGGTTGCAGTTACTCCCCTTCTTCCCCTCTTTCTTTTCTATTTTGCTTGATTGCCCCACGACCACGCCTGATCACCCTCACCTTCCCCGCCTCCGGCCACTCTCCGGCGAGTCGCCCCCGTCATCCCACAACCCCATACGACTCGCCAACTATCCCAAAAGCTCCGCCTCATCATACCAAACGCCCTCCGCCCCTCCACTGCCACTCTACACCTCCACAACACTCCCCCAGTCACACCCACCTTTCCGGCCATAGAATGACCTAGGCACGCACGCCTAGGCCATCCCGCGGCCTGCTGCACCTCGCACCACCTTCTCCGTGCCACGGCGAAGGTTCCCCTGTGGTCTGATTAGGCCGAGAGGCCCTTTTTGTGCTGGACAGATCTGCTGCCCCGGCCACCATTGACGATGACTCAAGGAGCTTCCAAGCGAGCTCCAGGATTCAGAGCGTCAGGTCTCCAGCTGATGCGAATTGGGGAGACTCGGGTGAAGACAGGCAGCTGGCACGCGAGGGGAAATAAGGGTGCAGCTGCTGAAGTGAGGTCGCGGTCTTCCTGCCTGCGCGCGCGAGAAGAAGCAGAAGTTTAGTCCCACATCGTAAGTTCTCGAAGCGCCACACCCATTTAAATTGATTTTGTGTTTTTACCTTATTGCCTCCGATACACTTGGGGTGAGGTCCCACGCCCCATCACACTCCCTATCCGCGGTTTCACCACGCGGACCCGGCGGATCCGACCCGACACTACCCATGCACACCTCGCGCACCAAATCACGCCGATGCACCTGGTCCCGGTACGCAACCCGACCCGTTAACCCGCGGCTCTGGGAGAGCTTCCTGTGAGCGGTTTGTAGAGAGAGAGATACGTGTGGGTAGAGGGAGGGGATAGGTTTTGCTTCCCCCTTGTGTGCAGGATAGGAGCGCTGAAGGAGAAGGGCTCAGCACTTAGCCGCAGGAAGGAGAAGAGAAGAAGTAGAAGAAGAAGGTTCGCCAAAGAAGAAGAAGCAGCAAAGGAAGGAAAAGAGGAGAATCACTGTAGCAGACCGTAGTTTAAGTCGTCTGACGGCTGTATCAGACGACGGATGAACCTTCAGAGGAGATAAAGTAGAGAAGAAGAAGAAGAAGAAGAAGGAAAGAAGAAGGCTCCGCAGCTGAAGAAAAGAGAAAGAAAAGAGAAGAAGGAAGAAAGAGAAGACTTTGCAGCTGAAGAGCAGAAGACAGACGAGAAAAAGAAGAACTGAAGAAGAAAAGAAATAGAAGACAAGCAGAAGACAGATGAGAAAAAGAAGAAGAACTGAAGAAGAAAAGAAATAGAAGACAAGCAAAAGAAGAAGAGAAATTGAAGGCAAACAGAGCTAAGGAAGAAGAAGACCCGTAGAGAGAGAGATACTGCAGCTGAAGAAAAGAGAAAGAAGAAAAGAAGAAGACAGGAAGAGCAGCAGAAGAAAGAAGAGGGAAGAAGACAAGTACAAAGAGAAGAAGAGAAGAAGAAGCCAAAAATAGAAATCTATCTCTCTCTCTCTTATTTTTGTAATAAAGAAACTTTGTACTTCTAGAATTCCAGTAGCTCCCTGAGTTTGACCTCGAGAAACTATTTTCGAGTAAATTTCTACGGTAATGACAACCGTAGCTGTCTTATTTCATACTATAACAATTGTACTATAATAAACATAAAAATGCAAAAGCAGCACTGCGGTTGCCCATCATCACCATTTTTTGGCGCCGTTGCCGAGGAGCAACGGCTATTCTAGAAGCTTTAACTCTTTATTTAAGAATTGCTAATCTTTTCCCTCTTGTGTGCAGGTATAGAAAAAAATTAAGACACAGCCGCACCACAGCCACTCCAAGGACAGGTAACTTCTATCCTCGCACTATTAACCCCTAGATCTTAAAGAGGAAGAAAAAGAAAAGAGCAAACAATATAGGTATAACCTGTCTTTTATACCTAGTAAACAGCTGCATGTTTTCAAACTACTATTCCTGCACACACTGATAAGGGTATTCAAGGGCTAACACCTTCTTGCCTGAGCCCTAATTACCCAACAAGGAGTTAACTGGACCAAGTAGAGCCAACATAGGATTTAACATTAAGGTTTCAGAGACACACCCCTTAATCAAGAATTGAGAAAATCCAAAAGAAGTGTGCCTAAGCCATTGATTGAAAATACCTATTCAAAGAAACCCTAAGCAATTGGCTCTCTAAAAACACTTGAACCCTAAAAGACAAGACCTAATAAGTTCTCAAAGGAATCGATAGGTGAAGTTGATCCCCTAGGGTCAACCAACCTTCAAATTAGGTCACTTTTTCACTCAAAATATCTAAAAGTTCAAGTGGAACCTTAAGCACCTTGATCTTAAAGTAAAAGAGGTAGACTTAAGAGGTCAAGGTCCCCATTCTGGTCTACCTGGAATCTCAGTGACAAGACAAGTCGGGTGGGGGAAACCCTGTAACTCGTGGGGACGCTCTACCGTGTAGGGGTCTTCGAGGGACTCACCCTCTCTGGCTGCCCAGGTAATTCTCAGGTGGACGATCTTTCTAATCAAGGGGTCCATCTGCCCCGCACCTCTATAGTCACCCAACAATTTTTGGGTGTCTCGATTGGGTCCAGCACCTTCTAATCTCATCACATCCTTCAGTGGTTGGTAGGAGGTCCTTGAAACCTCCTTTAGAAATTCACTCTCCCCGATGTTACGAACGCGGCTTCGAGACGTTTTTTTTAAGACGTCTAGGAGGTGGCCCAAACGTCTAACCAGACGTCTGGAACCCCTTCCAGACATCTGGGATTTAAATTCTGCGGTGTACGGGGTTGCGTTTGCGCGCATGCGCGCGCAGACCTGCAACCGCCACCTTCTTTCCTCTTTTTCCCTCTCTCCTCCTGTAGGGTGCAGTGCTGCGCTCCCTCTTCTCTCTCCCTGCACGGCCTTATAAGGCCCTCGCCCTCTCCCTCACTCTCATCTCCTCCGCTTCCCTCTTCTTCTTCTCCCAGCCAGTGCAAGAGCGCGAGCGAGCGGCGGCAGCGGCAGCCGCGGCGAGTGTGCCGGAGGGGGTGTTGCGCGAGGGAGGAGAAGCTCGATCGTGAGGGCTCGAGCTTGGAGGAGCAGCGGGCGTGGAGTGTCGCTGGAGGGCTGCTGCAACTCGAGCAGCAGGCGGATGGGGCGCGGCGCAGCCGTGCGTCGCGGGCGGAGAGCGAGTCGAGCTCTGATTCTGGAAGTTTTTCCAGAATCAGACGTCTGGGCTTCCAACCAGACGACAGTGAAGACGTCTGGAGGACTGTCCAGACGTCTGGCAAGTAAGTTATTTCGTCCTACTTCCTTTTTCGCGCGTACGGCCATGCAGCCGTCCGCCGCGCCTTCGTCTGCAACCCGTCGTACTGAGAGCAAGGAGTGGATACGTGCAGGTTCTGCTCGGGAGGGCGCGAGGCTCTCCATTCAACGCGAATCGGACGTCTGGCCGCAGTGCCAGACGACGGAGAGGACTTCCAAACGTCCGGGTTGACCATCAGACGTTTGGGAATTAAGCTAGACGCCCCCGCAGGCTTCTGGACGTCTGAGGGACTACACAGAGCGAAGGTATCCTCTGAACCACCTTTTAAGACGTCTGGAAGAGGTTCCAGACGTTTGATTTTGGACTGTTTCATCGTTTTCGACCCGTTTAGGGCCCGTCCGGAGTCTGTTTTCCACGTTTCGAGTTGCGTTCTTTCTGGAATAAAATACTCTACCTGCTTACAGTAATTATATACTGTTCTGAGAAACTCCTTGTGTTTGATCCTTGTGTTAGGACCCCATTCCATTGCAGTCTCGGGGGTTGCAGAGGCGTGCGGGATTTCCGACCACGCCCCCAGTACTCCCGTTGTAGCTGGTAGAGTGGCTTGTAAATTTATTAGTATAATTTGTTACAATTATGGAACAAATAATAGAACCTAGGGCACTGCATGAATCCTAGGAATGAGAAACTAGATGGATTGATAGATCCTAAGGTATTGCATGAAACCTAGGACTAGAAACTAGATTGAATGATAGATCCTAGGGTACGGCATGAATCCTAGGACTAGAAAACTAGTGATACGTATATAATGTTGCAGTCTTGGAAAGGTGGAAAGGAAATAATAGCTGCCTGTAAATTGATTTAACCGCTGCCCGTTACAAAGAAATAATATGGTTAAGAACATGGGTTGTATGAACGTAAAACTAGAATGGTGAAACCTAAATGTGCTGAGTTAAAAGAGCTGGAACCCTACGGGAAATTAGGAGTAGAACTCCTGGAAAGAGAATGGATGGAACTGAGAAAGAAAGACGTGGAAGTGTGTTGTCTCCGGGGTACGTGATACCAAAGAGAGCACACATTACCTCTTAGTGCAGAGCGGAGCTAGCCGCCCCAGGGACTCGGGTTAGGTCTGGCCACTTTGTACCGACTTGCTGGCCCTCGCGTACGTAGTACCGAGGAGAGCTACTAGTGTAGGGAGAGCACTAGCAACCCTACGGGCCCCGGGGTTCTACTAGCCTCCTACACCGACTTGTTAGGCCCACTGGGCAAACCAGGGTAGTCAGGCGAGGGTGCGCGGACTGTGGAGGGGTTGGACCTCCGTTACTGAGAGGGCTCTGCACTATACTGGTTCCATGCTGTGCTTTGGGCGCACCCGTTAACGGAAACGACTGACCGCGTGCCAGTGCGGGGTAGCTACCCGTGTGCTTATCGCGCGTACCGTAGTCACCGTTACGTTTGTCAACGACCTTGGGGTGGTTGACTGAGAGTAGGATCACCACGGGGGACTCTCCCGGCCAGGAGAGCACCACGTGTTACTTCTACTTTTCAAAAAAGACTGCAATCAAGATCGTTCCCACGAGGAACATTCGAGATCAAGTGAAGGATTTGAGAAATAGATAAATTGTGAAACAATAGAAAGACGTAAACAAAGGAAGAAGAAAAATAAAATAGCTACTGTACACTTTACTGCTTCTTTAGTTTTAGCTGCCACTCTACTCAGCATTTCGCTGACGTGTTACACTCGTTACTTTTCAGGACTAGGTGTTGAGCAGCCAGGGTCAGCGGCTGCAGAGGACGTTGGGCCGAGTAGGGTCCAGTAGAGTTACCGCAGTCCTTTTGTACCCCTTTTTTTTCCACTGTAGTGAGTAGTTCTTGTTACTCTCTGTACTTTTCTTTACTTGTAGTTCATGTTATGTTATAAATGTTGTTCTACTGTGGTGGTGGTACATGCTGTAGTAATTCCTTTTCTTACTGCTGTATTTTTGTTACTGCTAATTATATTCATGTTGAATGTCGTTTATTTTACTGTTCTTTTGGTTACTTCCTCGTTGGACGACTAGGTCTTGGGATTAGTCGAGTCGGTCCGGTTCTCGTGTCTCGTAGGGACTCGGGAATCGGGTCGTTACACCCGAGGCCGAGCCTCAGTGCCCTTGTTTGTGCAACCAATCATTCACACAGCCCTTTTCCTCTGCTTCTGAACAAAGTCCCCTTCTTCCATCTTGATTCAAACTTCGATTCTATATTTTGATTCAAAGATGTAGTCACACCATTTAAAACTACCATTCAAAAAACCTGAATATCATAGATCCATGAAAGATAAGATGATTGAGGATGCCCTTGAATTCTATAAAATCAAATGTCAACCCTCAACACCAATAGAAAATATTCAGGTTGATGTCCCAACAACCACAGCTTTCATCATAAACTGTGCCCAGATTCTGTTGACAGAAATTACAAAAGGATCAACCCGAGACACGCTCATGACAGGATACATTGAGATAAAAAAATTACACAAATCTGAATACCTTCAATGCTTGACAAATCCTGTACTTTGGGAACAACACCAAGATGCCCTTATAAAACGGGTAGAAATGATGAGATCACTGGAACAAATTATCAACCAAAGATACCCGTATATACCAGAAACAGAGGATGAACCATCTTGGAACAGTATTAAGGATCAATCTAGTTTCCCAGATCTCGGGACTGAGGCACAAAGTGGTTGTGGATTCCCAACCCAGGTAGAAGACAACATTGAATTAGGTTGGGATATTGCAGGAGAACACAATGATGAACCGACCCGAGACCATGAATTGTCAAGCTTAGAATTCCAAAACTCCTGCAATAATGAGATCGGAACTGAACCTTTTGAGGGTATAAATTCCGCCCCTTTTTTTGATAAGGTGACCTTCAAAGGTTATTCGGACTTTGATTCTAGTAATCCTACCCACATCCTAAACCTAGAATCTAGATCCGAAACTTATTGGGAAGATTATGAGGCCCCATATGAGAAAGATCAAATTTTTAAAGAATACAATTCCGGGCCTCTATTTGATGAATATCCCTCTCCAACATCCTCAGGAATCTGATCGATTTTTCAGAAGACATGCCAATTTATGATACAGAAACTGAGTTGGATGAGTGGGGTTTCAATTGGGTCTATCCTACCAGCTTGGAGCTCGAGCCTAGACATAACACCTTTTTAAGTCCAGGATTGACATATAGGCTAGACCCCAGTCAGGCTGCTAATTCCACATCTGATGATTTATGCTACGGTGGAATTCATGATCAAGAATCTCATTTAAAACTCAATTTTTGCAAACTCTCTGACAACTTCGCATCTGACTATAATTTCGGAGAGACTCTCCTCCCTGAACACACCAAGCCCATCTACGACCTCAGTTCACATGACTCATTCTCTGACTCCGATTCTGAGGTCCTGGTTCCCGAGATCACTGATAACACAGAATCAATCCTTTTCGATCCTCAGGAACCAAAAATAGAAAATGACAAGAGTGATTACAACCTAAAATTCAAATCTTTTCTCGAATCAGATTTCTTTCATCCTACAGACACTCTTCAGGCATTTGATAGTTACCCAGAGGACTGTCTACAGAAAGTCACCTGTCATTCGTTTCTAGAAGAGCCCTTATACACAGTTGCCACCTCGTCCGCACACATAGAACTGATCAAAACCTCTTCCCAACCCCGACCCGCAACCGGACTCAATTTCTATTCAGATTCACCTCTCACCAAGCCGATTGCATTTCCACATCGGGTTTGGAACACTAATCAGACTACATACCATGCTCCATCATTCTCTGATTACCCCTGTAGGGTTCCCGCGTCAATCACTCATTATTCTACGGGTCCCTATTCTGACCAGGCTGATTCGACTCAGCCAAACCTTGTATTCACACTTCCACATCCATCTGAGCCACATTGCATATGGTGGGTCCCACACCTTTTTATTTACATCTATCAACCCACCAGATTGATTGGGTTTGGGCTGCATCATCAGCCTGTTGATCTTAACAAGCACCTGGTTGGACCAACCAGGCTCTTAATCAAGGTGCTTGTTATATTAAACTCTGTTGATTTGACCATCCTCTCTCCATCTCATTTCCCGCTTGGCTGAAGGCGTCAAATTTAGCGCTCAACGGGAGGCAGCCCATCATTCTCCTTGAAAACCTGAAACCTTTTTTGACACCTTTGTGCACTTAAGGTTCACCCTTTAAGACAGCCGACTCCACCTCAGATGCTTACATCTGAGATTAGAAATCGTCCACAACAGCCACTCCGGCCCATTCACTCATCAAAACATCTGTCCTAAGGAATGAACTAAGTTGAATAAAAACCCCCTAGGTTACAATGAGGACATTGCAAATCTTAGGCATGGGGGGTATGAAAGTGCAAAACTTGTAAGAAAAGGTTTCAAACAAAGAAATTCACATATACCAAAAACACCATAAAAATTAAAAAATTTTTTGAAAAAGAAGAATAAAATGAGGGAGGAAAGAAAATTTTGTGAAGGAGAAGGAGAAAAGAAACAAAATGAAAAAGGAGCACAAAAATGTGAGAAAAGAGTGATAGTCATTAGTAAGGAACTAAGGAATTGACCTAAGTTCTAGACCTCATTCATGAAAAAATTGAAAAGTGCACAGTAAGATTAGTAAGAACGCAAACCTTAGGCATTCTTGGATAGACTCTTAGTACCCATTAAGATCTAGACATTCCTCAAGAGGTTGAGGAAAATGAAAAGCTTAAGTATTAGGTCCAAGGCTTAGGGAGTATTTGGCCTCATTAACTAACTTTTGATTTACAAGACTCAGTAACCTAAGCACCCTAACCCCACACATAGCCTGGTTCAGTAAGCGTAAAAAATAAAATCACGCAGAAGCATCGCAAAATTCTGAAAAGAACACCTAGAGTAGGAGCAGCCGATCAACACAAGTTGATTTGGACGAGTTTCCAGCGCGGAGAGATGGGAAATCCCCCTCGAAGATGCGTAACAAAATATCATCTCCTCAGTGCTTGTCTCTTAGGATATTTACATATCCTACTGGGGGCATGTAAGCACTCTGCTGGTTCAGATTCCATGGATGGTATTATCACGAAGTGTCAATTGCCAGGGTCTGGATTCGGCCACGGAACACCATGGTTGGGATTATCTCAAAATCTCAATAGCCAGGGTTCCGGGGGTTTCCATGGGCGGTGCTATCTCGAAGCATAAATTGCCAGGAACCCTTGAGGATTGATGATGGGAACAAGGAATCTGATACAGATCGTGTTGAAAAGCCAATCCTAAGCTAGAATTAAAAAGAAAAAGAGAGAAAACTCTCCAAACAGATAAATCTTCTATCTCTCTTTCTTACAAAACGCACTGCGAACTGAGCCAGGGCTAAAATTATTTCAAGCACGGGTGCTTTAACCACAAAGTCCAATAGACCTTAGGTTAGTTCTTGTGGGCCTTAAAAACCTTTGCTAAGGACTGAGGCTGAGGCCAGACAGATCTGGATCTTGGTTGGTACTAGAGTACCTTTTAGGCCTATGGTCAGCATTCTAACCTAATCTAGGTTCAAATGAAAAAGCACGTATCTCAAAGAACTTCATGGTCTAGAACAAAGGTTAAAATCATAAGATTTTGCTAAGGGACTAGCAAAATCTAGGCATGGTGGTATGATGAGAACCTCATCATGAACCCTAACCGGCAAAATCTAGCCTAGATTTACAAGAAAGAGCTCCTACATAGCTCAAAGAAAGGCTTAACTCAGAGAATTCTGAGTTTGAGAAAAAGACAAATCATAAGGGGTAAAAATGCAATTTCACCAACGTAATTTGCAAACATGGTAATTAAGGGTCCAAACACAGGTCAAATAAACCTAATAAGAAGGAAAGTGGGATGATCTGATCTAACAAGGGCTACAGTAACCCCAAGAAATTAAATGACATTCTGTAACCCTAAAACAAACCCACTTCAATTCACGAGGTTTGAGGTAGGGTAAAAATCAATTGAACCCGCTAAAATTCATATAAAAATAATCTCTAGGGTTTAGAACCTTCAATTTGGCCTTAGAAACCCATTTTGACCTACATTGAGAACCATGCCCAATTAATGATTTAATTTAGGTTTTTACGTAAATTGGCTGGTCAAACATGGTCTGAACTAGAAACAAAATTCACCATTAAAATCCTTAGGTTCAACATAGTCACGCATAAAAACTTGAGCCTAAGAAGAGACCTCCTTGACCGACTTTGCAATTTGGTCCTCATCTTTACTTTTTGACCCTTAACTTTCGAAACCCTTGCATTTTAGCCCCCAATTTCCTCTTCGTTCTTTGCATTTTGGTCCCTCCTGCAAATCTCTGCGCAGCACCATGCTCCGGCGACTTTGCGCGGAGCATGGCGCCGCGCAGGGTGAGGGGGATGTTCGGCAAAGTGAACGTGGAGTTCCCTACGACGTATGCTGTCGTAGGGACTCAGCCATACTGCCTGACGACCCCCACACCTTCCGTGCAAATGCGCGGAAGGTATGGGTCTCGTCTCCGACCATACTCCGACGAGGGGCGCACGTCGCCAGCCTGCATTCGCCTCTCCGCCACCGCCTTTATAAGAACCAGCATCGCCAGTCGGTTCTTGCAGTCTAGTCTTAGTGGAGAAACCCCCAACCCTTCCTCTCTCCCCACTCCGACAGGAAACCCACCAGCTCCAGCAGCCACTCCTCCTCCTTCTCGTCGCTCGGCTGCAATACCAGCAGCAGAGCCAGCTTCGCCCAATCTTCCCGCGTCGCGCCGTACCAAGCGCGCGCCTCCCTGCCCACTTCCTCTCCGCCGCTCTCTCCCTCTGGGTGCTTCTTCTCCGGCAACAGTCGATACGACTGCCCGCCGCTCCGGCCCCCTTCGTCCCTGTAGGTAGGTTGCAGTTACTCCCCTTCTTCCCCTCTTTCTTTTCCCCAATCTATTTTGCTTTATTGCCCCACGACCACGCCTGATCACCCCCACCTTCCCCGCCTCCGGCCACTCTCCGGCAAGTCGCCCCCGTCATCCCACAACCCCATACGACTCGCCAACTATCCCAAAAGCTCCGCCTCATCATACCAAACACCCTCCGCCCCTCCACTGCCACTCTACACCTCCACAACACTCCCCCGGTCACACCCACTTTTCCAGCCATAGAACGACCTAGGCACGCATGCCTAGGCCGTCCCGTGGCCTGCTGCACCTCGCACCACCTTCGCCGTGCCACGACGAAGGTTCCCCTGTGGTCTGATTAGGCCGAGAGGCCCTTTTTGTGTTGGACAGATCTGCTGGCCCGGCCGCCATTGGCGACGACTCAAGGAGCTTCCAAGCGAGCTCCAGGCTTCAGAGCGTCAGGTCTCCAGCTGATGCAAATTGGGGAGACTCAGGTGAAGGCAGGTAGCTAGCATGCGAGGGGAAACAAGGATGCAGCTGCTGAAGTGAGGTCGCGATCTTCCTGCGGGCGCACGCAAGAAGAAGCAGAAGTTTTGTCCCACATCGTAAGTTCTCGAAGCGCCGCACCCATTTAAATTGATTTTGTGTTTTTACCTTATCGCCTCCGATACACCTGGGGTGAGGTCCCGCGCCCCATCACACGCCCCATCCGCGATTTCACCACGCGGACCCGGCTGATCTGACCCGACTCTACCCACGCACACCTCGCGCACCAAATCACACCGGTGCGCCTGGTCCCGGTACGCAACCCGACTCGTTAACCTGCGGCTCTGGGAGAGCTTCCTGTGAGCGGTTTGTAGAGAGAGATACGTGCGGGTAGAGGGAGGGGATAGGTTTTGCTTCCCCCTTGTGTGCAGGATAGGAGCACTGAAGGAGAAGGGCTCAGCACTTAGCTGTAGGAAGGAGAAGAGAAGAAGCAGAAGAAGAAGAAGAAGGCTCGCCAAAGAAGAAGAAGCAGCGAATGAAGGAAAAGAGGAGAATCACTGTAGCAAACCGCAGTTTAAGTCGTCTGACGACTGTATCAGACGACAGATGAACCTTCAGAGGAGATAAAGCAGAGAAGAAGAAGAAGAAGAAGAAGGAAAGAAGAAGGCTCCGCAGCTGAAGAAAAGAGAAAGAAAAGAGAAGGAAGAAAGAGAAGACTTTGCAACTGAAGAGCAGAAGACAGACGAGAAAAAGAAGAAGAACTGAAGAAGAAAAGAAATAGAAGACAAGCAGAAGAAGAGGAATTGAAGGCAAACAGAGCCAAGGAAGAAGAAGACCCGTAGAGAGAGAGATACTGCAGCTGAAGAACAGAGAAAGAAGAAAAGAGGAAGACAGGAAGAGCAGCAGAAGAAAGAAGAGGGAAGAAGACAAGCACAAAGAGAAGAAGAGAAGAAGAAGAAGCCAAAAATAGAAATCTCTCTCTCTCTCTCTCTCTCTCTCTCTCTCTCTCTCTCTTATTTTTGTAATAAAGAAACTTCGTACTTCTAGAATTCCAGTAGCTCCCTGAGTTCGATCTCGGGAAACTATTTCTAAGTAAATTTCTATGGTAATGACAACCATAGCTGTCTTATTTTATACTATAACGACTGTACTATAATAAACATAAAAACACAAAAGCAGCACTGCGGTTGCCCATCATCACCACTCATCATAGCTAAAAAGCTAAAGTTAAGCTAGAAAGTTGGTTAAACAATGTCAAATTAACATATAAGAAGGGTTAAGTGTGGGAATAAAAAAAAAGACCTAGAACATTAATTCTTTGTTAAAATTCCATAATTAGGTCATAAAATGAAATATTCTTGAGAAAAAGGTCAAATGGTGATCCAAGTGTAAATTAAACACACAAACAAGTTTAAAAGTTCAAATCAAAAGTATAATTAATTTCTTAAATGTTCAATTAAGCGTATATAAAAACTTAAAGGCATTTGGACATCATTAAGGCCTTGATATCAAAGATTTACATTTAGATCATTTATGCATTACATTTCCTTCATTAAAAAACTTCCTAAAACCTATTTGTAACCTACAGGGACCTTTCTATAAACCCTTAAGGACCACTCTGTAACCATTTTCTATCACTTATGGTCTCTTGTGTAGTTTTCATACCCCTTCGCTAAAGGGCACCTCTGCAATTTCACCAAAACATTTCAACTCCTGCTGCTTCCCACCCTGGCACTATTCACGTGAAGAACACGTGCCTTCTTAACCGTCAATCTTCCCTTGCCTCTTGATCTGTGGCTCGATTTGATTCGAAGTTTCGTGTGAATCAGTGCGTGTGCTCACCACTACCCCCAAATCTCACCCTACGGTTAGATTTTGACTTGACAGCCCGCGCGCTCTTTCCTCTCATCATCGCCGCCGGTGCCCTCGTCAAGTAATTTCACCCGCGCGGTGCCTAGATCCACTCTGCTAGCTACTTAAACATCTCCACAGTCGCGCGCGCAAGGGATCGCTCCCTCCTACATTCTTAGCAATCGTTCTTCCACTCCAGCCACGCCTCCCCACCAATCCCCAGATTTCACAACCATGGGCTGTGAATTCTCCGACTTCTATCTGACTCTTCTCGTCGCTAAGGATGACATATGACTGAGGACGACCCAAAAGCTTCACTAGAAGGCTTTTCCCTCCACTGGAGTCCCTTCCTCCCCCTCCATTCTTCCTCCTTAGCCGCTGGCTAAGGACCCATAGGTCCCATTCTTCCTGTTAGAGTAGTTTTCATGCTTTGTAGTTTAGTTGTAGCAGTAGTTAAGTAGATTAGCAATAGAATTAGAGGTAGAAGTAGTATTGATCAACTGCGTGTGTTAGTTTAGCATTAAAAGTAGATTTAGATTAGATTCCCCCCCCCCTCACCTCCCCTGATCATTTCAGATAAGAGGGGACGGTTTCACACAGTCATTGCGCATGATTTTCTCCCGCTACATGTTTGTCATATCATTTCTGATTCCCACGATGATTATCTCACAATTCACCCATACATTAGATCTAATTTCAAATCTGAATGGTGTCCAACCACAGATCTGAAATTAGCGTCAAGAACTACATTAGGGGCTTCTCATTCATCCCATTTTTGTCACAAAAGCCCCTGATCTGAGTTTTAAATAGAATCAATGTTAAGACCCATGCTGTTTGAGCCTTTTAAGACGTCTGAACGGTGGGTCAGACGTCTGGTCAGACATCTGGACACCTTCCCAGACGTCTGGAAATCGAAAATTTTGAGTACGAGCTCGCGTCTACGCCTGTGCTGCGCGCAAACAGTACACTCCACTCATTTTCCTTCTTCTTCTCTCTCCTTCCGCCCCGACGAAACCCTAAACCCACATCCTTATATAAAGCCCCCTCCTCTCCCTCGTTCCACCCCACTTCCCAGCCACCTTTCTCCTTCCCTCCAGCGAGAGCAGCAGAGCGAGTGAGATCGCGGAAGTGGCATGATGAGAGGAGGAGCAGCGTGAGAGGGAGAGGAGGGGGCTTTCGAGCTCGCCGGTGAGCTCACGGCCATGGCGGCGCGTGCGCAAGGCGAAGGAGTACGTCAGAGAGGTCCTACCCGACACAACTGCAGTCGAAGCAGTAGGCAAGAATGCGTGGCGCGGCCACGTGCGGCACGAGAGGGCGGAAGCAGGTTCTGGTTCTAGGCTTTTCCCAGAATCAGACGTCTGGAGCGACGTCCAGACGACATAGCCAACGTTTGGAGGAGGTTCCAGACAACTGAGAAGTAGACTTCGTGAAGGTACGTCTTCTTAACGGATACAGCCATGCAGGCCACTCCGTCGTGGCACTATTGCTTGCCTTTTTTAGGAGATTTGGTGGATTTCGTGCAGGGTTTGCTTTGGGAAAGCACGGGACACACCCTCCCACGCATTTCAGATGTCTGGGCGACATACCAGACGACGGGAAGCGCTTCCAGTCGTCTGGAGAGGTGGTCGAACGTCTGGAACTGGGTCTAGACGATCCAGCGGAGTTCCTGGACGTCTGAGGAGTGGCGCAAGACTTGAGGTATGGCACTGGACACTTTTAAGACGTCTGGAAGTTGTTCCAGACGTCTGATTTGAGTCAGAAGCACTGTTTCTGACCCGTTTAGGGTCCGTTTGAGGTCCGATTTCCGCAATTAAGATACCGATGTTTCCCGTATGAATTCCTCTACTTGTTAGAAGACTTTCTATACTGTTCTGAGTATTCTCTTGTGATTGATCCTTGTGATAGGACTGGTTTCCGTTGCGGGTTCAGGGTTTCCTGAGGCACGTAAGCCTGCCGTTCAAGCCCCCACTACTCCTAGGTTTACTGGTAGAGTGGCTTCCCCTTAATTTAATTAAAACATAAATACATGTGTGGAATGAATGATTAGAACCTAGGATATGGCATGAATCCTAGGACTAGAAATACTGGAATGTCTGTATTGAATGAATGGATTGCAGTCTTGAATGAGTAGATAGAATGATAACAATTGCCTGTGAATGAATAACAGTTGCCTGCGAAATATGTAGTACTTGTGCTAGTTAATTGTTGAATGTAATTTTCCTGTCACACACATATTATGAGCTGCACGTATATAATTTGAAAATGGAAAGGTGAATGTTGGAAACACGAACTACCTGGGAATAACCTGAATCTAAAAATGTGAATGATAGAATTACCAGTTGCATATGTATAACCTGAGAATGGAGATAGAAATGATGAAACCTGGTATGGAATAAAATGAGGAATATGAGCATGAACCCTACGGGGAATTAGGAGTAGAGCTCCTGGAAATAAATGGAATGGAACTGAAAATGTGAGTGGGGAAGAGAGCTGGCCCTTGAGTACGGAGTACCAAGGAGAGCGACCGTCCCCCCTGTTTAGTGCAGAGTGGAGCTAGATGCCCTTGGGTTGGGACCCGGGGTTAAGATTGGCCACTCTGTACCGACTTCTTGGCCCTCGCGGACACATTACTAGGGAGAGCTACTAATGTAAGGAGAGCACTAGCAACCCCACAGGGCCCGGGGATCAGCTAGCTACCCTACACCGACTTGTTAGGCCCATTGGGCAAACCAGGGTAATCAGGCGAGGGTGCACGGACTATGGAGGGGCGAGACCCCTATTTGGTTCTTAGGGGCTAGACCCCAGTTACTGAGAGGGCTATGCCCTATACTGGTTCCATACCGTGCTTTGGGCGCACCCGCTAACGGAAACAACTGACCGCATGCCAGTGCGGGGTAGCTACCCGTGCACTTATCGCGTGTGCCGTAATCATCGTTACGTCTATCCGTGACCTTGGGGTGGTTGACTGGGTGTAGGACCACCACGGGGGACTCCCGGCCAGGAGAGCACCATGTGAGACTTCTACTCTTCGGAAAAGGCTGCAATCAAGATCGTTCCCACGAGGAACATTCGAGATCAAGAAAGAGACCTGATAAATAAATCAAGTGGTGAAAGAAAGAATAATTAGTTAAAGAAAGAAAGAAATTGAAAAACAACAGCTACCTGTCCACCTTTACTGTTTTAGTTAGTTGGTTGCCACTCTACTCAGCGTTCGCTGACGTTTTGTACTCATAACCCCTTTTCAGGTCAAGGTGTCGAGCAGTCAGAGCCTATGGCTTCAGAGGGTGCTGGGCCCAGTACAGCCCAGTAGTTGCAGCTTCTTGTTGTACTCCTTTTCAGTTGTAGTCAGTAGTTCTTGGACCTCTGTACTCTAACATTTTGTACTTTATATTCCTGTACCTGTTTACTTTATATTGTTGTGGTGGTGTGTACTGTAGTAGTTTCACTTCTTTACTGCTGTACTTTTGTTACTGTTAGTTGCTTAGCATAGTGAATGTGGTTTACTTTCCCTCTTTTTGGTTACTTTCTCGTTGGACAACTGGGTCTTGGATCAGTCGAGTGGATCCGGTCTCATGTTCTGTAGGGATTCGGGAACCGGGCCGTAACAATCAATTTGCCGGATTTTCTTGGATTTTAGATTGCAAGGATTTTTAGTCATTTTGGCTGTGAATGCTTTGATCGAGCAAACTAAGACACTTTTGATGTGATTCACTATTTGGTTGGGAATTTGAGGTGATTCTGAAGTCAAACTTCACCTCAGATGAGGCATAGTCTGATCTGATATTTTTGAGAATTTCAATGCCTTGAATGCATGATAGAGCTAAGGAAAATCACTTTGGTGATTTGAGGCTCTACCTTGTGTTCATGCGTTGTTTGTAAAGTGCAAGTTCTGATTCTTAACCTAAGGAGTTCTCAGTATTCCTTAAGGTTTCAAAGTTCTAGGATTTGAGTTTGTGTACTAAAATTGACTGATTTAACTCTTTCTACATGCTGTCTATAGCATTAGAAAGAGTTAGATCAGCTCTTCTTCTGATTTGATTTAATGAAATGTTACAGATCAGGGATCTTGATTTGTATTTCCGAGTGGTTCTTTATGTGAATCTAAACCCTTGTCAAATTTACTCTTTAAGTGATTTTTGTTTTGTGTTCGTAAATCCCAAAATTATAGCAAATTGCTACAATTGCAGCTACATTTCCACCAAATCCAGTTAAGTATCCCCTCAACTAGTTCTTGTATATCCCTGATAAGGTTCTCTTGAATCTGATCTGGGATATAAGTGACTAAATTAGGAATTACTTAGCTGGATTTAGGTTCTGTTTCTTCCCTGCTGCAGGGCTTGTGTTCAGTGGCTGTTGCTGCAGCTGGACAAGGCTGAAGAATCTTTGGACTGTAGGCTTAGGTTCAAGTAGTTAGAATAGCTTATATGTTATCAATGTTGCATTTTATGTATATAAGCTTTCATATAATTTTATTTGATTTAAATTCAATTTAGAATGGCTTGTTTCATGCTTAAATCTTTCTTCGTCAGGTATATTTGTGTCCAACTACCCAAACATTAAAAATATAATAAAATTTAATTGAAAACCATGTCAATTTTCTTGAACACCTTATATTTTAGATGTGGAACATTGTTGAAAGTTTTTATTGCCATTCCAACCACTAGAACTCTTTTTAGGGTCTTAGGTTTCACTTTAAAACTCTTAGAAGGCCCTAAATTGTGTTAACTTTGCACATAAATAAAAATCATATAAAAATTCTAAAAAAAATAAAATAAACCTGTTTGAGTGAAGATTAGGTATTTTCCTAAGTGCAGACTAAGTTCATGTTGTTCTGAACCCTCGGTTTGGTAGAATATACCAGCCGACAATTTTGTATACCATGAAATTTAATAAAAGGAACCAATTCATAAAAACACCAAAAACATTTTCTATTCCTCTTCTATTTCTTTTCCTCTCATCTCCTACCTCCATAAAAGATATAAAACAAATAAAAAATTGAAAAAAACTCAAAAATACCTAAAAATCCTTTGTATACTATGTATATAATTGTAAATATAAGGTATACAAGAAGCTTATTTATCTATAGAGTAAATTATACATATATATAATATAAATAACTTATGTATATATTGTAGTATGTAAACTAAATATTTAAGTTAGATTATACTCTATATATCTTAATTATATAACTACTTATTAATTAAAATAACTTATATGTACTAATAAGCTATATAAATTAATAAACTCTAAAAATAAGATTATTTACTTATGATACTGTAAATACATATTTATATATATATATATATATATATATATTATGAACATATTTAACCCTGTACCATAATTTAATTATATATGTAGAATAAATAAGTAATTCATTAACTTACTAGTTAGGTTATTATGTTAAATTAAAATAAATTAGTAATTTAAGTTAAAATTAAGTTAACTTATATTGTACATCTATACTAATGTATTTTAAGTAAATTAACCTAATTTAAGTATATTTATAATGTAAATACAATTTAAACTTAATTTATAGACAAAACAGTCCAAAATAAACTAATCAAATGTAAATAAAATAGAAATAAAACTTGTAAAATATAATAAAAATCTGTATTAAATACTTTAATATATATACTAACTCTGTATAAGGTCAATTAGACCATATATTAACAAATTTATACGTAATTAAGGAATAAAACATAAAATTAAGTGTGTATAAACTTTATACTTTATCTAATTTATTTATATAGTAAATATAATTAAATTTCTAAATTAACTATACAATGGTAAAGTACTATGTAAATACTTTATTATCATATAATTTTATTTTATTTTATAATAAATTATGGCCCTCGAATTGAGGGCCAAAATCATGAAACCAACACCGGGTGCTAGATTTCCAGCACAGAATTGACGCTAAGATAGCACCACATCGTGTGGCACAAAGTACACTGAAGCACTTAAGTTGAATTCCTTCTATAGTCTTCCCAGTCATCACAAGCGCTGGGTGCCCGAAACCCTTTACCCATTCTTCTAATCCGAGCATATATATGGCATTGTGTGTGATGTGATAATACTGGTGTGCGGTGTGGACCGGGGCCCCAACACTTTGCAAGGGCTTGATTAAGCCCAAATCCGATCAGAAACTATGATAACCTGGCCTAATTAAGAAACTAGGGCTATACTTAGTAAAGGTATGGTTCCACCCGATCCTCGCGTGCTGTGTATCCCTCGAATGGTGCTGCCCGCCAATTAAAAATCAATTTTTGCTAAGTGAAGGCCCTAATGACTCATTAAGGAAGAAGAAAATAGAAGAAAGAAAGACAGTGCAAGAGAGTGAATGAGAGAAATACAACTAAGTGTTAGCCGTAGAAAGAACACACAGAGCAGAACAGAGAAGAGAGAGTAAGTTGAGAAAGAAACTAAGTGTCATACATAAGTTTAGAAGAGAACACACAGAGAAGAAAAGAAGTACAAAGAAGTATACGTATAATGTACAGTATATATATATATATGTACATCGAAAATAATAAGTATGTATAAGTATAGTAGTGTTTGAGCCATATATATGTGTATATATATAACTTCATATCTTTACTGACAGAATAAATCGTCATTATAGGTGAAATAAGTGTTGCTATAGGCCCTAGTTTCTACTTTAGAATCTGTATATGCTTTTTCTGGGGTTTAGCGACGTTTACATCTGTCGCTGTAGCACCTATATATGTTACTATATATGATAGTATATTAAGTTAAGTATAGTATGTATTATTAGTTATTATTGTATATTTATGTAAGTATTAGTAATATGACTTATGAATAGATAATATAGTGTATATTTATGTAGTGTTTGATGCTTGTTTGTAATTAGGTTTTTGCAAGCATTTCAATAGATTCCTTTGTATATAATTAAGCTATCATTTCATTCATTGTTAATTCAGTGATTCATCCATGCTTGATTGTATATAAAATTGATCTTTTTGGAATTAAAGAGTAATATTGGACTTAGAGAGTGATGTATATCAATAACTACCTCCCAGTGAATGACCTGGAATAAACTAGTAAAAATTCCGTAAATTAAAAAAAAAGGATGCGAAACGGTTTGTATTTGTAACACATACTACAATAACAACGATATTTTTTTATACGAACCGAGATCGTTTGCTAAGATAACCACCTGCAGCCTCCACAAACGTCTCAACCCCTCTGCAACCATCTGAGGGTGATCTCAAATGTCGGACACTCCCTCCGGTCGTTTAGGAGTGCAATCATACGTCTGGCCCAAACATCCTAAAGTACCTCGAAGGGCACGCCACTTGCCTTTCCCACATCCTGTACCTGCGCATACATGCAGTTATAAAAACGTGACACGTAAAAGGTTATGTACACGCATGTGGCGCGTACACAGGACATACCTCGGCACCCTGCATGCTGTCAGACGTCCAACGCTCGCTCCAGCCGTCTCAAGGATCCTCCAGACGTCTAGATGGAGTTCCAAATGTCTGATACTACGGAAAATGGTTCCACAGTTGATGAGAGCCTCATCATGAGCCCTAACTAGCTCATTTTTACCTAAGAAAGTAAACAAAAGCTCCTACATAACCTAAAGGAAGACCTAAGTCAAGGGTTTACTATTCTGAGAAGGAAACATGAACTAAAGGGTAAAACTGTAAGTTTACCATTGCAGTGCATCAACAAGATTTCTCAAGGGTTAAACATCGGTCAACTGAACTTAATAAGAGAAAAAGTGGGATGGTTTAGTCAAAAAAGGGTTATTGTGAGATTTAAGAATTAAATGACATTCTTAACCCTAAGAAAACTTGCTTAATGCAAAAACATTCTGATATGGATAAAAATCAAATAAACCCTCTAAAATTCATGGAAAAATATCCCCTAGGGTTTAGAACCTTCAATTTGGCCTTTGGAACCTATTTTGACCTAGATTGGGGCCCTAGCTCAATATTTGACCTAATATGGGTTTTTATGCAAAATGTCCATTCAAACATAGTCAAACCTAAAATCCAACTTCACCATTGGATTTCTTAGGTCCAAATTAGGTTTTTACCAAATTTGGACCTAAGGGAAGGTTATCTTGACCTACTTTGCAAAATGATCCACTCAATTACATTCTGACACCTAACTTTTGAGAAATCCTTGCACAGAGCCCCCTCTCTTCCTCGCCACCCTTACATTCAGGTCCCTCTGCCATTACAGCGGAGGAATCCCACTCCGACAAGGATTCGAGGCTAATATCTTCTCGAATCCTCAGAGATCTCCTCCCAGATTTGGAAGGGAGATTCTCTGAGGATTTCTCCACAGTCTGAACGAAATCTCCAGATCAAATTTACGCCCAATCACTTGTGCGAACACTCGAGAGATTTGGGTGTCCTAAGCACCTTCCTTCTCCAGCGAGAATTTTACACTGGAACGCTTGCACTCCAAACACAAGAAGCTCAGCCAGTGGCTATAAAAGGACCCCCAGTCCTTTGCGCATCTCCCAAGCTTGATTTGGCTACTAATACCCTCTCAATTTCTTCCCTCCTCATCTCCGGTCAAAATGCCCACAAGATCCGATCACATCCCCTCCCACCTCTCGTTGCTCTACCACCAAACCAATGGTAGGGTTCGCTTCGCCTCGTTCCTCCGCGTTGCGCCCCACCAGCGCACGCTTCTCTGACCTCCTCCTCGTCGCCGTCATCTCCACCTCAGGGCTGTCTTCCCCGACGACAGCACATACGCGTCGTTCGTCTCCTCTGCCTCCCCTTCGCTCCAATCACCACAGATAAGTTTCTCTTCTCTCACTCGTTATTTTCCCTCCTTTTATTTCATAAATCACCCCTTGACTGCCATTGTCCACCCTCATTTTCCTCATCTCCAGCTGACCTCCGGTGAGACGCATCCATCACTCCGCACCTCCACACGTCTCCCCACCAACCTCTTCACCTCCACCATCACCCACTGATCACTTTCCGCCCATCCACTGACCACCACACACGCCCCACACTTCCATCAAACAAGCCCACACACACGGTCACAGTTCGACCTAGGCATGCACACCTAGGCCGTTCTGAGCCACGCCGACCCTCGCCTCACCTTCGCCGTGATACGACGAAGGTTTTCCTGTTGTTTGACAGGGCTGCAAGGCCATTCTTGTGTCGTGTAGATTCAAGCCTCTGTCTGCCATTAACGCACATGCAAGCAAGCTTGCTTCAGACCTCCAAGCTACGTGATTTAAGCTTCAGGACTCCAGGCTATGCATGTTGAGTGTGCGAGTGAATCCAACCTGAGAGCAATGGTTGTGAGGCCTTTAGCTACTTCAATTGAGTGAAGATATCCTCCTTCGGGCACCAGCAGCAGCGAGTGGGACATTTAGTCCCACCTCGTAAACTCAGGGGTGAGTAGTATGAGTTAAATTGATTTTATGCTTTCAGCTAATCACCTCCAGTACACAGGGGTGAGGTCCCTCACCCTCACTCGCTCACGCCTCATCCGCAACCTGCCCTCGCAGACCTGGCACCTGACCCGATTACCTAAACCTTAGCACTCCTCACGCATCACCCCCACGCCGGTGCGCCTAGACCCGAGTGTGCACCCGACCTGATTACCCAGCTCTGGGAGAGTGTACTGAAGAGAGAAATAGAGAGAGAGAGACGCGGGGAGGGTAGGGGGTAGGTTTTGCTGCGTGGTGCTGTGTAGGAAAGAAGAAGAAGCTAAGGAAGGAAGAAGCGCAGCAAAGAGAAGAAAAGGAAGAAGGTAGCCACAGCAAGGAAGGAAAAAGGAGAAGAAGAAAAGAGATGCACTGTAGCAGAGGAGCGACAGAGAAAGGGAAGAAAAAAAAGGTAGCTGGTGAAGGAGAAGAAGAAGGAGAGAAGCAGGGACTTAGCTGCAGGAAGACAAAGAAGAGAAAGAAGAAAGAAAGCAAGGGCGGAAGAAAGAGAGAAGCAGGAGTGGCCAAGTAGAAGAAGAAGAAGAAAAGGAAAGACAAAGAAGAAAAGAAGAAGAAGAAGCCAAAGAACAAGGCAAGAAGAAGCCCATCCGCAGAGCAAAGAGAAAGAGAAGACAAAAATCACATATCAAGCACTATAGCAAAACCCTTTAAGACGTCTGATTTTTCATCAGACGTCTAATTTTTCAGCATTGTTTCTACATTGACATTACTCCTTAATTTTAGTTGAATTAGTTATTGCTTTTTATTGAGAATTGTACTCTTAAGCTTTGAAATACCCAATTGCTCCCTATGTTCGACCTCAGATACTTTGATTTTCGAGTTATAAATTCTTATTTGTTTTCGTGGCGATTTCATCTATACTACAACGTAACATCTTTTAAAACACGATTTTGCCTCATCAACATTTTGGCACCGTTGCCAGGGAGCAACGGGCATTTTAGAAGCTTGGATCACAACTTCTGATTCAATACTGACTTAATTTCTCTCTTTTGTTGTGTTTGTCTCAGGGGGAAAGCCGAGAAAAGAAAAGCAGCTGCACAACAACCACACCAAGGAACAGGTAACTTTCATTAGCCCTCTCTCGTAATCCCCTCAGTCTGAAAAAAAAAACAAAGAAAAATCAATCTAGGGCTACTTGCTTCCATATTTAATAATTCACCAAAGTTGCCTGATTTTCATTTCAACACATCTTGAATTGCACATCTAATTAAGGTAACTAGGGCTAAAACCTTCTTGATTGAGCCCTAGATACCAATTTTTGAGGCAACTAAATTGGACCAACTAGAGCCAACCTAAGGACTGCAAAGCTAGGGTTTTTAGAGATAGATCTTCTCTTAAGAAAAGAAGCAAACATTTCAAAATGAGGTGTACCTAAGCCTTGTTTGAAAAGATCCATACAAGAGAAACCCTAAGAAAATCAGGCTCTTAATCCATTTGGACCCTAAAAGAAAGGACCTAAAAGCTCTCAAAAGAACAAAGAGGTGAAGTTGATCCTTTGGGTTAATCAACCTTAAAATTAGGTCACTTTTTGCACTCAAAAGACCTAAAGTTCAAGTGAAACCCTAAGCACCTTGATCTTAATTAAAAAAGGTAGACTTAAGAGGTTAAGGTCCCCATTCTGGTCTACCTGGAATCTCAATGACAAAAGAGGTAGGGTGGGGGAAATCCTGTAACTCGTGGGGATGCTCTACCGTGCAGGGGTCTTTGCGGGACTCTCCCTCTCTGGCTGCCCAGGTACTTCTCAAGTGAATGAACTTTCTGACTAAGGGGTATCATCCACCCCGAACCTCTATAGTCACCCAACAATTTTGGGTGTCTCGATTGGGTCCAGCACCTTCTGATCTCACTAACTCCTTCGGTGCATGTCTTGGTAGGAGGTCCTTAAGATCTCCTTTAGAAATTCATTCTCGCTGAGGCTGCGTCTCGACATCCTTGTTTGTGCAACAACCCCACCACATAAACCTTTCCTCTAATTCAGAACCAAGTTCTCCTTCTTCTTCAATCATAGCACAACCAATTGAAGAAGAGAACAACCTTGAGCACCAGCCCCAGCGTCTAAATGATCTCTTCCAAAACTTTGTAAACCCACCGCAGCGTCCAATGATGCGTGATCACTACAATCCCACTGCGGTGGCAATCGAGCCTTGAGTCCGAATCCCGACTGGAGGTCCTGATTCTGAACTCAAGCCCAATATGATTCACGCCATACCAAAATTCCATGGGCTTAACTCCAAGGATCCATCCCAGCACATTAAACAGCTCAAGCATTTAGCCCATACCTTCGGGTCAGATGCACAAAATCGGGATATTCTGCTCATGAAAATGTTTTCTTTCTCCCTCATGAACAGGGCTACTCATTGGTATCAAACTCAGACTCGTCCAATCAACACATGGGATGAACTTCAGTCTGAATCTTTGAAAAAGTTCTTTCCCATTGGCTAGACAAATGCCTTGCACCACTAGATCACTCATTTCACCGAACAAATGGGAGAACCTCTTCATGAAGCATGGGATCGATTCTTAGATCTCATGCAAAAGTGCTCCCATCACGGAGTTCCTAAATGGGAACAAGTCCAGTATTTTTACTAGGGACTCCGTGAAGACATTCGATTATTCGTCAATGCAACTTGCGGAGCAAACATCATGGGTCAACATGAGGGCACGATGTGGGAGATTCTAGAAAACATGTGCGAGAACTCCATCAATAATGACTCCATGGGCTTATTCGACCGGATGAATGCCCGCGCATCGACAAATCTTAGGGGAGCACATGAGACGCAGGACCTGTCCACATCCGTCGATTTGGAACTAATGGTCAGTCAGTTGGACAAGGTTTCTATCAAAGAGAAGAAGGTGGACGAGCTGACTCGGCATCTGCAGCGAGCCACCTATGTGCAGAACTCTTTTGCACGGCCACCTCTTGCGAGGGAAACTGTGCAGAACATCTATCATAAATCTTCTTAGGGGATGGACCCGTATCCACCCCTGTCTGACTCTCGGATCGAAGGGACCTCCGATCCACTCTATTCTAGTTGGGGGAACTCTGAACCCTCGTATTTTGACCTTCCAGAGGCTCCTCAAACCTGCGAGGACCTCAATGCCATCCAGAATGACCCATTCTCCAATACCTACAACCCTGGATGGCGAAATCGTTCCAACTTCCAGTGGGCGGGAAATTCTCAGACTCAAAGACCACCTTATCAACCCCGTCCACAAGCTCCTCATCCATATCAGCCGCCTCAGCCTTAACCCAATCCCACCTATCAATCTGGGCCAAACCAGGATCAAATGACTCTTATCCTTCAAGCACTGGCTGACATTCAAAAGACGAATGCGACAATGCAAAAACAGCACAAGGACGAGATCACAGAGGTTCACAATCAACCAGTCTAGATGGCAAATTCCTGCTAACCTGGCACCCTCCCTTCGCAACCTCTACCAAACCCAAATAACTTGCCAACCCAGAGGCGCGTTATGAACCCATATTCAGGCCACGCACATATGATTTATCAGGCCCCTTTGTTCCATCACCAGACGGGATGGAAGCCTCGACATCTTATGTGGGATTTCAGCAGCAGCCACCCCTCTTACCAAACCCAAACCAAAATCAGGCAGGATTAAACTCCATAACAACTCGTAGTGGTAAAGCAACCCAAGACCCACATTATCCAAACTACTCTAAGCCTGGTAGTAGCCCAAGCCCTAGGATAGTTATCCAGGATACCCCTATCTCAGATCAAGAACTTGGAACTATTCTAGAGGAACCAACCAGGGTTCCATTTCCTGAGGCCTTGACCAAAGGAAAAAGAATAACCAAACCCGTGGCCCCTGAGGAGGATCTGGTCAAGCTCTTTGAATAGGTCCAGATAAACATCCCCTTGATGGATGCAATCTACCACGTGCCGGCTTACGCAAGATTCCTGAAAGACGTGTGTACACCAAAGCGTAAGCCGTGAACCAAAAGTGGGAATCCGATCGTACTGTCAGAGCAAGCCAGCTCGGTAATACTGAGTAAACTCCCACCCAAGGCTAAAGACCCAAGAACTCCCCTGATTTCATGTAAAATTAGTGAAACCCAATTTGATAGAGCCTTGCTAGACCTAGGTGCCTCCATAAATCTAATACCTACATCCCTCCTTGACCACCTTGAAGAGTCCGAAGTTAAACCGACTGAGGCGACGTTAAAGTTAGCCGATAGATCCATCAAGTCACCTAAAGGAATACTCGAGGATGTCATTGTTAGGGTGCGGGATTTCTACTTCCCGGTGGATTTCATAGTTCTGGATATGGATGCAGCTGAGAACCCAAGGGATACACCAATTATATTAGGCATACCTTTTTTGGCCACTGCCAGGGCCAACATAAACTATGAGGAGGGCCAAATAGAATTAAAATTTGGGAATCAAACTCTGAATATTGACATCTTTAAGGCCCAACAAGGGATTAATTGCGGGGTTACAGAGCAAATATGTGATATCAAAGCCGTGGTTGATGAATCACATGTTGAGGACAACCTGATTATACCAGATCAACCACTAGAAGATCAAAAATCGCAAATAGAGGAGTATGAACCTAATCTAGACACACCCATAACTCCGACCCTTGTTTATGCTACAGACCCCAAACCGCCCGCTGCTGCTGATAACCCTATCATGGAACTCAAGCCCCTTCCCAAGCATCTGAAGTACATCTTTTTGGGTTCCAATCAGACATTTCCTGTGATTATCAACTCCCAACTCACACCTGACCAGGAATGTCATCTAATTACTGTTCTCCAGCAGCATCGTAGAGCCATTGGATGGAATCTTGATGACTTAACTAGCATAAGCCCCTCGTATTGCACACATCGAATCTACATAGAAGAGGGCACACGATCCTCATGAGATGCAGAGACGTTTAAACCCTAACCTGCAGGAAGTCATGAAAAAGGAGATCATCAAGTGGTTAGATGCAGGGATCATCTACCTGATCTCCGACAGTCGCTGGGTGAGTCCAATCTAGGTTGTGCCTAAAAAGGTCGGACTCACCATCATTACGACTGAAATTGAAGAGGTCATACCTACTCGAATAGCTAACTCATGGAGAGTCTGCATTGATTACAGAAGACTCAATTACTCCACGAAGAAGGACCATTTCCCACTACAGTTTATTGATCAGATCCTCGAGAAACTAGCGGGAAATAGGTTCTTCTGCTTTCTTGACGGGTACTCCGGGTACAACTAGGTGGCAATCCATCCAGAGGACCAAGAAAAGACCACATTCACCCGCCCCTTCGGGACGTACATGTTCCGAAGGATGACTTTCGGTCTCTGCAATGCACCCTCGACCTTTCGGCGATGCATGCTTGCCATATTCTCTGATATGGTAGGTGATTATCTGGAAGTCTTCATGGATGACTTTTTAGTTTTCGGAGCATCATTTGACGATTGCCTCCATCACTTGGTCCAAATACTCAGGTGGTGCATTAATGTGAATTTGGTTCTTTCCTGGGGAAGGAGCCATTTCATGGTGCTTGAGGGAATTGTCCTGGGACATCTAATTTCGGAGAAAGGCATCCAAGTTGATCGAGCCAAGGTTAACTTGATTTCCAAACTCCCTATGCCAAGCTCGATCAAGGACATCCGCTCTTTTCTGGGGCACATCAGTTTTTACCGTCGATTTATCCCTGATTTTTCAAAAATCGTGTGCCCCTTGACTACTCCTCTCTCCAAGGATGTGCCTTTCGAAATCTCCAAGGGATGCACTCAAGCATTTGAGATCCTTCGTGACCGAGTCACCCAAGCCTCGATCCTACAGTCCCCTGATTGGCCTCAACCCTTTGAGATCATGTGAGATGCATCTGACTTCGCTATAGGAGTGGTGTTGGGGCAGGAAATTGATAGGGAACCCGTGGTCCTTTACTACGCTAGGAAAACACTAGACGAGGATCAACGTAACTACACAGTTATTGAGAAAGAGCTATTGGCTGTAGTATTTGCCTTAGAAAAATTCAGATCATACCTCCTGGATTCCCGCGTTACCATATACTAGGATCACATGGCTATGAGGCAACTCCTTGCCAAGAAGGATGCGAAACCTTAATTAATCCTATGGATCTTGCTATTGCAAGAATTTGACCTCAAGATTCGTGACAAAGCGGGAAAATAAAACGTGATAGCTGATCACTTGTCCCGCCTTCCTTCTGAGATCATTGACCCTTTCGGATCCATCACAGAACACTTTCCTGATCAGCACCTCCTGACTATCGATATAGGGCTTCCATGGTTCGTAGACAAAGTGAACTACTTGGCATCACATCAAATCCCGTCCGATTGGCCGAAGGCCAAAAAGGGTAAATTGCACTCCGATGCCAAGTATTACCTTTGGGAAGACCCGTATCTATTCCACATTGGTGCTGATCAAATAATTCGATGATGTGTCACAAAAGTAGAAATCAAAAACATACTCTCCTTCTGCCATGACCAAGCATGTGGTGGACACTTTTCTGGACACAAAATCGCATCAAAAGTCCTCCAGTGTGGTTTTTACTGGCCCACAATTTTCAATGATGCATACGATCACTGTAAGGCATGTACCCGTTGCTAGACCTTGGGCAATATGAGCCATCGAGACATGATGCCTTTACAGTCGATCCTAGTATGCGAGATTTTTGACATTTGGGGGATTGATATTATGGGACCCTTCCTTATCTCGGATGGCTTTGAATACATCTTACTCGCCGTTGACTACGTGTCCAAGTGGATAGAAGCCATTTCGACCCAAACCAATGATCACAAGGTTGTTATCAGATTCATTCATCAAAACATCTTCTCATGGTTTGGGATTCCACGAGCAATAATCTCCAACGGAGGGACCCATTTCACAAATGCTCAGTTCAGGTCACTAATGAAGAAATACGGGGTGTCGCATTGAACCTCTACTCCTTACCACCCCAAACTAATGGTCTAGTTGAGCTATCAAATCAGGAGATCAAGAAAATCCTCCAGGTTACCATTCGACCTAACAGGAAGGATTGGTCATCTCGGCTTCCGGAAGTATTGTGACCCAATAGGACCGCCACAAGACCCAATTAGGTATGTCTCCCATCAGACTGGTATATGGGAAGGTGATGATAGCCTCATCATGAGCCATAACTAGCTCATTTTGACCCAATAAAGAAGATAAAAGCTCCTACATAACCTAGAAGAAGGCTTAACTGAAGGAACAAGTGCTCTGAGAAGAAAACATGAAATAAAAGTTAAAACTGCAATTTTACCATTGCAGTACATAAACGGGATTTCTTAGAGGCAAAACATAGGTCAAATGGTCTAAATGAGATAAAAAATGGGTTGAGTCAATCAGAAATGATTTTTTTGCAATCTAGGAATTAAATGACACTTGGTAAGCCTAAAACAGATCCGCTTAAATTAACAAGGTTCCGGTCAGGATAAAAATCAATTAAACCCTCTAAAAATCATGGAAAAACATCCTCTAGGGATTGGAACATTTAATTTGGTCCTTGGAACCCAGTTTGACCTAGATTAGGGTCCTAGCTCTTCAAATAACATAATTTAGGTTTTTACGCAAAATGTCTAGTTAAACTAGGTCAAACCTAAAATCCAACTTCACCATTGGATTCCTTAGGTCCAAATTAGGTTTGTACCAAAATTTGGACCTAAGGGGAGGTCATCTTGGCCTACTTTGCAATTTAGTACACCCAAATCATAATTTGGTCCCTATCTTTTCAATATCTTTGCAGAGAGCCCCCTAAGTTCCTCGCCACCTTTGCAATCAGGTCCTGCCGCCATTGTTAGGATAGAACCAAGCTCCGGCGAGGTTTAGAGAGGGATTACTCTCTGATTCCTCAGAGATTCTCTCCCAGAAATGGAAGGGAGATTCTCTAAGGAATTCCCTTCCATCTACGGCCAATCACAATCTCTGGTGTGAACCCAATCTCTTATGCGAACGCACGAGAGATTTGGGTATCTTAACCTATTTCCATCTCCGGCGACTGACCTTAGGCGATTGCGCGCCCTCCACGCTCTGACAGCACGGCCCAATGCCTATAAAATAACCTCTAAGCCCGGCAGCAGATCTTCAGCTTGATTTGGCCAAGTTTCCACCTCCAATTCATCTCCTCCTGTCCGGCCAAAGTTCCCAGCAAGCTCCGGCGAGCCCCCCTCCCCTCCCTCGTCACTCTGCCACAAAACCAGTGGCAGAGTTATCTTCCTGACTCTCCTCCGCGTCGCGCAGTACCCGCGCACGCTGCCTCAGCCCCGTCGTCGTCGTCGTTCTCCCCCACTGGGCAGCGTCTTCTCTGGCGACAGCAGGTACAGTTGTCCACCCTCCGTCCTCCTTCGTCCCTACAATTAGGTTAGAACTATTCCCCGTAGTCCCCTCTCTCTTTTCCCCCTGTTATCTCATCTAATCGACCCTCAACCGACGCCGACCACCCTCATCTTCCACATCACCGACCGACCTCCGGCGAGCCGCTCCCACCATTCCGCCCTTCCACACAGCTCGCCAACCATCTCGTAAGCTCCGCCTCACCACCAGGAACACATTCCACCCCTCCACTGCCACTCCGCACCTCCATAGTAGCCCCCTCGAACAACCCCACACATCCGGCCATAGGTTGACCTAGGCACGCACGCCTAGGCCATCCTGCGGCCTGCAGCATGGCTCACCACCTTCGTCGTGCTACGGCGAAGGTCCTTAGCTGGTCTAATTGAGCCGAGAGGCTCGCTTTGTGTCTGACAAGATTTCAGCTCCTGCCGCCATTGACGAAGGTTGAAGCAGCTTCGTAGCAGCTCCAGGCTTCAGGTGCTGCATATTCGGGCAAGCGTCGCGAAGCCCTCGGGGCCAGCAAGTCGCGCTGCGAAGCTCCCAGCCTTGGCCATAGCACGAAGAGAGCTCTGCGGGTGCGCGCGAAATCAAGGCAGAACCTTTAGTTCCACATCGTGGAATCGCGAGGCGCGGGTATGCTACAAGTTATTTTTGTGATATAGCCTTAACGCCTCCGAAAGCACAGGGGTGAGGTCCCTCACTTGCCCTCACGCCCGCCTCGTCCGCGGTTTCATCTCACGGATCTGGCGGGATCCGACATGACCCTAACCTAAGCACTCCTCGCGCATCACCACCTGCAGGTGCGCCTGGTCCTGGGTGCGAATCCGACCCGATTACCTGTATGGCTCTGGGAGAGCGTCCCTGAGTGAACTGCTGAGAGAGAGAGACACGCGGGTAGAGGGAAAGGGGTAGGTTTTGCTCTGTGTAGGCATAGGCTGAACGTTGAGGAAGAAAGACTTTGGCCGCTAGAAGGAAGAAGGAAAGGCAGGAAGAACAGAAGGACCAAAGAAAAGAAGGAAGGCAAGGCAGAAGAAGACTGCAGAGAACGAAGAAAGGCCAAGTGAAGACTGCAAAGATCAGAAGAAGAAGAAGAAGAAGAAAGAAGGAAGAGCAAGGCAGGAGAAGAAACAAGAGAAAAGAAACAAAGGCAGGAAGAAGAAGCCTTCGCAAGAAAAGAAGCAAAGCAGAAAGAGAGAAGAGAAATAAGAAAAGAAGCCAAGACAGAAGACGAAGAAGAAAAAGAGTCTGCAGAAGAAGAAATAAAGCAAGATCAGAAGAAGAAGAATAATCAAAAGGAAAAGGGAAAACACTTTTAAGACGTCTGATCTTGGGATCAGATGTCCAATTTGACTCTTTTGCCTGAATTATTTTTTTTAAATACCTCTGAATTCCAGTTTTGAGTAAATTAGAGTGTTCAATTACATTTTCATTAGTAGTAAATTCCATTTGCTCCCTGTGTTCGACCTCGGATACTCCGGTTTTCGAGTAATAAAATTCTCTATTTGTTTGAACGCTTTGTCGGCTATACTACAACGTGACATCCTCTAAAACCTACAAAAGCGTTACGAACAGAAGGCATGTCACCTCCCCGTCGAATTGGAGCATAAAGCCTATTGGGTAGTACGGAATTGCAACTTAGATATTTCTAGGGTTGGAACCCATAGAAGGCTTCAAATGAGCAAGATCGATGAATTACGCCACGATGCATATGAGAACTCACGAATTCACAAAGAACGGGTTAAAGCCTTTCACGACAAACACATTTCTAGAAAGATCTTTCATCCTGGTCAAAAGGTCCAACTCTTTGATGCCTGACTCAAATTCTTCCCAGGAAAGCTACGATCTAAATGGATCAGACCCTACCTAGTCCGACGAATCTCTGGAAATGGAGCCGTTGAGATCAGTCTGCTCAGCCATGATTCCGAAACCCTTTGTCGTGAATGGTCAGAGACTCAAACCGTTCATTAACATGACTAATACAGATTTGGCTAAGTCATCCTTTATCCTCCATTCTCCCTGAGCTCATTGCACCCAGCAGATGGTGTAAAACTCAGCGCTTAACAGGAGGCAACCCGTCATTCTCTGAAAAAACCTGAAACCTTTCCTAACATTTCCATGCTAAATTCATATTGCACTTTAGGGTTCATCCATTAGCACAGTCGACTCCACCTCAAGTACCCGTACCCGAGTCTAGAAATCGTTCGCAACAGTCAACTCGACCCGTTCGCTCACCCAACACCTGTCCTAATGAATGAACTAAGCCGAATCTGAACCCAACTAATTTACAATGGGGACATTGCAAATCGTAGGCATGGGGGGTATGAAAGTGCAAAATGTCAGGAAAACTCATATGAAGAAAAGGTTTCAACAAAAAAAGTTACATATCACAAAAGACACAAAAAAAAATCAAAAAATTTGAAAAAAGAACAAAAAAAAACTGAGGAGGGGGGAGAGAAAAATTTTATGGGCTATATAAAATATGAGGAGGAAAAGAGCAAAATGCCAAAAAAGAGCACAAAATGAAAGAGAAAAAAGAGTAGTCATTAGTAAAAGATTAAGGGATTAACTGAAGTTCTAGACCACATCAAGAAAAGAGAAAAATGAGAAAAGTGCTAAGGAGATACAAAAGAGAGATTAGCAGGAATGCTGACTTTAGGCCTTTTGGGCTAGACTCTTAGGCATAAAAATACAAGTACTCGCTAAAATCTGGATACTCCTCAAGAGGTTGGGGAAAATGCAAAGCTTAAGTATTAGGTCTAAGGCTTAGGGAGTATTCGGCCTCGTTAACTGACCTTCGGTTTGCGGGATTCGGTAACCTAAGCACCCCAATTCACACATAGTCTAGTTCAGTGCGCATAAATATCAAAATCACGCAAAAAGTGTTTTAATGTTCTAAAAAAGTTGCTTAGATTAGGAGCGGCCGATCAACACAAGTTGATTTGGACGAGTTCCCGAAGCAGAGAGGTGGGAAATTCCCCTCGAAGATGCGTAACAACGTATCGTCTCCTTGGTGCTTATCTCCTAGGATATTTAAATATCCTACCAGGGGTATGTAAGTACTCTACTGATTCAGATACCATGGGTGACATTATCATGAAATGTTGATTGCTAGGGTCTAGATTCGGCCACAGAACGCCATGGGTGGGATTATCTCAAAATCTCGAAAGCTAGGGTTCTGGGGGTTGCCATGGGTGGTGCTATCACGAAGCATCGATTGCTAGGGACCCTTGAGGATTGATGATGGGAATGAGGAATTCGACACAAACTGTATTGAGAAGCCAATCCGAAGCTAGAAATAAAAAGAAAAAGAGAGAGAAAACTCTCCAAACAAATAAATCCTCTGTCTCTCTCTTACAAAAATGCACTACAAACTGAACCTAGATTAAAAATGTCTCAAGCACGGGTGCTTTAACCATGGAGCCCAACAAACCCTAGGATAGTTTCTGCGGGCCTTAAAAACCTTTGTGGAGGACTGAGGCTAAAGCAGGTCAAGTCTAGATTTTGCTTGGTACTTGAGTACCTCTAGGCCTATTGTCGGCATTCTGACCTAATTACAAAAGAAAAAGACAAGGCACTTATCACAACTAGTAGAAGAAACTCATGGTGTAGAACAGAGGTTAAAATCTTAAAATCTTGCTAAGGGACTAGCAAAAGCTAGGCATGGGGGTATGATGAGAGCCTCATTATAAGCCCTAACTATCTCATTTTGACCTGAGAAAGTAAACAAAAGCTCCTGCATAACCTAAAGGAAGACCTAAGTCAAGGGTTTATTGTTCTGAGAAGGAAACATGAACTAAAGGGTAAAAGTGTAAGTTTACCATTACAGTGCATCAACGGGATTTCTCAAGGGTTAAACATAGGTCAATTTGACCTAATAAGAGGAAAAGTGGGATGGTTTAGTCAGAAAAGGATTATTGTGAGATTTGAGAATTAAATGACATTCTGTAACCCTAAAATAAACCTGCTTAATGCAACAAAGTTTCGACCTGGATAAAAATTAAATAAACCCTCTAAAATTCGTGGAAAAAATATCCCCTAGGGTTTATAACCTTTAATTTGACCTTTGGAACCTATTTTGACCTAAATTGGGGTAGTAACTCATTATTTGACCTACTTTGGGTTTTTGTGCAAAATGTCCAGTCAAACGTGGTCAAACCTAAAATCCAATTTCACCATTGGATTCCTTATATCAAAATTAGGTTTGTACCAAAATTTGGGCCTAAGGGAAGGTTATCTTGACCTACTTTGTAAAATGGTCCATTCAATTACATTCTGACCCCTAACTTTTGAAAAACCCTTGTGCAGAGCCCCCTCGTTTCCTCGCCACCCTTGCATTCAGGTCCCTCTGCCATTACAGTGGAGGAATCCCACTTCAGTGAGGATTCGAGGCTGATATCTTCTTGAATCCTCAAAGATCTCCTCCCAGATTTGGAAGGGAGATTCTCTGAGGATTTCTCCACCGTCTGAACGAAATCTCCAAATCAAATTTATGCCCAATCTCTCATGCGAACGCTCTAGAGATTTGGGTGTCCTAAGCACCTTCCTTCTCCGACGAGGATTTTGCGCTGGAACTCTAGCCCTCTAAACACAAGAAGCTCGGCCAGTGGCTATAAAAGGACCCCCGGTCCTTTGCGCATCTCCCAAGCTTGATTTGGCTACTGATACCCTCTCAATTTCTTCCCTCCTCATCTCCAGTCAAAATGCCCACAAGATCCGATCACATCCCCTCCCACCTCTCGTTGCTCTGCCACCAAACTAGTGGCAGGGTTCGCTTCGCCTATTTCCTCCACGTTGCGCCCCACCAGCGCACGCTTCTCTGACCTCCTCCTCGTCGCCGTCATCTCCACCTCAGGGCTGTCTTCCCCGACGACGGCACATACGCACCATTCGTCTCCTCTACCTCCCCTTCTCTCCAATCACCACAGATAAGTTTCTCTTCTCTCACTCGTTATTTTCCCTCCTTTTATTTCATAAATCACCCCTCGACTGCCACTGTCCACCCTCATTTTCCTCATCTCCAGCTGACCTCCGGTGAGACGCATCCATCACTCCGCACCTCCACACGTCTCACCACCAACCTCTTCACCTCCACCATCACCCACTGATCACTTTCCACCCATCCACTGACCACCACACACGCCCCACACTTCCAGCGAACAAACCCACACACACAATCACAGTCCGACCTAGGCAAGCAAGCCGAGGCTGATCTGAGCCATGCCAACCCCCGCCTCACCTTCGCTGTGATACGGCGAAGGTTTTCCTGTTGTTTGACAAGGCCGCAAGGCCGTTCTTGTGTCGTGCAGATCCAAGCCTCTATCCTCCATTAACGCACACGCAAGCAAGCTTGCTTTCGAGCTCCAGGTTGCACGCTTCAGGCTTCAAGACTCCAGGCTGCGTGTGTTGAGTGTGCGAGTGAATCCAGCCTGAGAGCAGTCATTGCGAGGCCTTCAGCTACTTCAATTCTGTGAAGATATCCTCTTGCGGGCGCCAGCAGCAGCGGATGGGACATTTAGTCCCACCTCGTAAACTCAGGGGTGAGTAGTTGAGTTAAATTGATTTTGTGCTTTCAGCTAATCGCCTCCAGTACACAGGGGTGAGGTCCCTCGCCCTCATTCACTCACGCCTCATCTGCGACATGCCCCCACGAACCTGGCACCCAACCCGATTACCAAAACTTTAGCACTCCTCGCACATCACACCCACGCCGGTGCACCTGGACCCAGGCACGCACCTGACCTAATTACCCGGCTCTGGGAGAGTGTACCGAAGGGAGAAATAGAGAGAGAGACGCGGGGAGGGTAGGGGGTAGGTTTTGCTACGTGGTGCTGTGTAGGAAAGAAGAAGGAGCTAAGGAAGGAAGAGGCACAGCAAAGAGAAGAAAAGGAAGAAGGTAGTAGGACTTAGCAAGGAAGAAGGAAGCCACAGCAAGGAAGGAAAAAGGAGAAGAAGAAAGAGACGCACTGTAGCAGAGGAGCGGCAGAGCAAGGGAAGAAAAAGAAGGTAGCTGGTGAAGGAGCAGAAGAAGGAGAGAAGCAGGGACTTAGACGCAGGAAGACAAAGAAGAGAAAGGAGAAAGAAAGCAAGGGCAGAAGAAAGAGAGAAGCAGAAGTGGCCAAGCAAAAGAAGAAGAAGACAAGGAAAGACAAAGAAGAAAAGAAGCTCAGCTGCAGAGCAAAGAGAATGAGAAAGAAAAGAGAAAGAGAAGACAAAAATCACATATCAAGCACTGTAGCAAAACTCTTTAAGACGTCTGATTTTTTATCAAACGTCCAATTTTTTAGCATTGTTTCTACATTGACATTACTCCTTAATTTGGTTGAATTAGTTATTGCTTTTTATTGAGAATTGTGCTCTTAAGCTTTGAAATATCGAATTGCTCCCTATGTTCAACCTCGAATACTTTGATTTTCGAGTTATAAATTCTTATTTGTTTTCGTGGCGATTTCATCTATACTACAACTTAACATCTTTTAAAACACGATTTCGCCTCGTCAATAGCAGTATCCTCCTGCAAACTTCTCCTCGCGCTCTCCTTCGCCCGCAGACGCCGCAGCAACACCTCCAGCGGCTGCAAAAGGTCGCACCTCCTCTCCTGAGCTCCTCCGACTCCTCCCCCGAGCTTCTCTAGCCGCACCTCCTCTCCTACACTCTCCCTCACCCAGTCTCTCCCTCTCCTCCACGTTCTCGCTCTCCCTCCCTCCTGTGCACCTTCGTCTCGAGCTCCCCTCCTCCCTCCCTACTAGGGGCGACAAGGGAGACGGGGAAGGACTGTCGCCGACAGGGTGGTGGAGGACGAGGGTGGTGGTGATGGTGAGGGTGGTGGAGACGGTGAGGGTGGTGGAGATGATGAGGGTGGTAGGGATTAAATAAGGAGTGGGTGAGACTTGTGTGCATGGGCAGGTGTGTAGGGTGTGGGTTGTGTGGGCAGACAGAGAGCAAAAATTGCGGGATCTCTCCCATAGAATCTTTTCTTCTCGTAGGACCCACACACCTAAACCAAGGGGGTTTAAAGTTGCACTTACACCCCAACCTTTCCGGAAAACTACGAACGACCCCTGGGAAGGGTCATTTCATTAAAACTCAACAAAAGCGATGCAACATTTTGGCGTCGTTGCCGGGAAGCAATGTGCAATTCACCACTAGTCTTATCTTTCTTGATTAATTTGATTTCAAACTTGCCCTATCTGTTTTGCTTTGATTTTGCAAGGTACATCACGAAGAGATCTTCCACGCAATCAACCTCTCGAGGGGCAAGTAAAATCTCTCTTCTGTTGTAAATCAACCTCCTAATCTTGGGAAGAGAAAAAAGGAAACAAATAAATTAGGATCCACTCACTATATTTTCTTAGTGATATCATTTAAAGGCAAAGTATTTCCTAATCTGCAAATTTGAAATCTGATTGAAGTTGAGATGATTTTGATCAAAGATCCCCATCTTGATTTCCTATACCTATTAGGGATTTATGGTAAAATTTCTAAGCATCTTGGACTATTCACATTCTTGTTTGAGTCCAAAGCGCCATATTTGAGATCAAATTGGACTTACAAATAGAGACAATTAGTGTTTCCACATTAAGATTCTGAAGTGTTAGTACACATTTACCTGAAATAATGAAAATTCACTGTATTCAGTTAAAAGATAATCTCGGGTTGAACCGTGTATCATTCGTGTAAATAGTACTCCAGCATGGTTCATAATGTGGGTTGTTGTTTCTGGTATGGTAACTTGAATCCTATTAACAGGATTTGAGGCCTTGAAATAGTCATCATGGTGTTTGAGAGCAACCTCAATCATCTTCTCTTTGATGCTCATTTGGGATTCAGGTTTCTTAAACAGTTTTCCTAAAATGTCAGGCTACATTTTCAAATCAGGTGGTGATCAAGATTTAGAATCAAACTCTGGTTCAGACTAGAACTTGATTAGATCTGAAAGAAATTCCCAAGAAGATCTAATGAGGCCTCTTAGGTTAAAAACCTAACGACCATCCTGTGTATGTGCTCTATAGAAAAGATGAGGGACTGGATATTATTTGGATCTAATCAAGACACCCAAAAGATTTTTGGATGACTAAGGTTGTTTCGAGGCGAATGATACCTCTGAATCAGAAATCCATACACCCAAGAAATACCTGGGCAGCAAAGAAGGGAGAGCTCCACAAAGACCCCTACACGGTAGAGCGTCCCCACAGGTTACAGGGTTTCTCCCACTCAACCTACCTTGTCACTACGATTCCAAGTAGACCGGAATGTACGAACTTAAGACCTTAAGTCTACCAATTTTATTTCTAATTAGTGCCTTGAGTTTCACTTGATTAGAAGTTGATTTGATTATGACCTAATTTGGAGGTTGATTGGTCTACAATGTAGGTAAACTTCACCTAACCTACCCTAAAGATGGCAGAGTAAAATCTAGGTCGAGACCCAGAAATCACCCTGAATTAACTCTCAGGTTATTAAGTCTACAATTTTTAAGGTTCAAGTGAAATTAGAGCCTGATTTTTAGGGTTCTTTTTTATTAGATCTTTTCAAACAAGGGCTTGGGAAGCACAGAAATGTGGGAGGATTTATTTTCTTTATGCAGGCAAATGTATAGTAACACTTCAAACCCTAATGTTAAAAACCTTAATTGGCTCTATTCCAAGTCTAATTTTATCCTAAAATGTTCACTTTGGGCTTCAAGTAAGAAGTGTGTTAGCCTAAAGGGATTTATCAATTAAGCATAGTCCCTAATAGGTACATGCAATCAAGGTAGGGATTTTCTAATCAGAATCACTTCAAGCTTCAATCAGATATGAAATTTTTTGCAAATCAGGAAAATTTTGCCTTTAAATGAAAATTACTATGAAAATAAGGCAAATGAATCCGAATTGGTTTTGTTTCCTTTTCTCTCTTCTAAGGATTAGGAAATTGGGGTAGAAGAAAGATTACCTGCCCTAGGAGTGGTTGCTTTGCGCGGAAGATCGCCTCGTGATGTACCTCGCAAAATCACAAGAAACAAATAGGGCAAGTTAGTGAGCAAATATAATCAAATAAAACAAAGACTAGCAGTGAATTGCGCGTTGCTCCCCGGCAATGGCACCAAAATGTTGATGGGATCTAGATAGGAGTTTAAGATGTGTCTCGTTGTAGTAAAGTCTCCAAAATAAATCCCTCAACAAATAAAATTTATAACTCGATATCTAAATGAAGTCCAAGGTCAAACACAGGGAGCAAATATGGAATTCACACGCTAATCTTAATTAAAATATAAATGAGAACAAGAATTTAAGCACAGTAATGATATTCAATGAATGATAACTACTCAAATCTGATATCCAATGAGAACATGAGCATTTCAAGACTTTAAGAGACCAAAAAGACATCTAAGATAAAATAATGGTGATCTAAATAACCAATTATTATCCTGAATTAAGCACATATCAATTACTCAAATGAATTAAATAAATGAACAGTGATTAGACGTCTATTTTGGTAATTAGACGACTTAAATGTCGCCTTCTACAGTGCCTTTAAAGCTTTCTCTATTGTTCTTCTTCTTCTTAGCTTCTCTTCTTCTACTCGAGTCTTCAGCCATGTCTTTCCTTCTACCCTTCTTCAAAGCTTCTTCCTCTTCTCTTCTTTCCTTCCCAGCGACTAAGTGTCACACAATGCACAGAGGAGAAAAAACCCTCCTCTCCCCCACACACACTCTCTCTCTCTTTCCATTTCTTCCTTCCTTCTTCCTTAGATAACCGATCTTAATCGGGTATTCGAGTTGAACAGTAACTTGATCCAGGCTCACCAGGGGTGGAAAAAGTATAAGTTAGGTGGGTCGGGTCAAGTGTTGAGGCGATAAGCCGTAAACACAAAATCAACTTATGTGGCTCCACGCGCATATCTTTCACCAATGTGGGACTAAATCCCACATCCTCTTCTTATGCACCGTTGTAGTGAGGCTTCGTTCAATTGATGCAGCTGCAGAGGGCTTGGTCTTCGATTAACCACCTGCGGATGGTCCTAGGATTCTTTCTCACAGCCTGGTGGTGCGACCTAGGGCTCACATAGCTTCGAACACAAAGAAGGACGTCGGAAAGAATGGCGCAGCGGCGAAACGACGGTGAAATTTGAGAATCACAAATATGGCCTCATGGCCACATTAAAATAGCTCATAAGCATCGTCGAACCACGGCGAGTGTGTGAGTGGTGGTTTTGTGGCGTGAGAGTGCGTGATGTGGTCAAACGGAGGCGGAGAGGAAGTACGAATGGTGGGTTGTTCGACAACGATCCTGGGAGCATGGACGGTGAAATAAATATGGGGGTTTTGTGCAGGTGGATGTGGTGGAGAAATTTGAGGAAGACAAACTGGCCGACTATGGTCTGTGACGGCCGGCGAAGAAGGTAGGACAAGAAGCTCACCGAAGCTTGCAGAGGGATTGTCCGGAGAGAGGAAAAGAAGGTTGAGAACCGGTCTAAACCAAGCTAAAGAGGACGATTTGTCCTCAGGGGTCCTTGTATAAGCCTCAAGGGAGCTTTCCAAGCTTGTAAGCTTCGAAGCTTCATGAAATAAGAGGCCCAATCCTTCAAACGATTCACATGAGGTTTTCTGTAGGAATTAGAACCCAAGATGCGGCTCAGATTATAGGAAAATCTCTCACGAGTCTCCCTTTCAATTTTGAAAGAGCTTAGGCGAGAAATCAGGGAGAACTCCTTGATTGAAGGTCGTCAGGATGGGTTTAGGAGTCTGAAGGAGGTGGGACCTATTGGTGAAGAACATGATGAAGTTAGGGGGGTATTTGCAATATATTTTGAAAGCTAGGGGTTTAAGTGAGAGAAGAAGAATTAGACTGGACCAAAATGTAAACTTGGTCAAGATGATCCCTGATTAGGCCAAAACTTTGGTACAAATCTAATTTAGATCCAAGGAATCTGATAGTGAAGTAATATTTAGGTTTTGACCAAGTTTAACTGGGTAATTTGCACATAAACCCAAATTAGGGCAATTGTCTGTCTAATACTCTGTTTTAGGTCAAATTGGGTTCCAATGGTCAAATCAAAGGTACCAAACCTTAAGGAATACTTTTCTATGAGGTTTAGAAGATTTAGGTAAATTTTATCCTAACTAGAACCTCATTTAATTAAAAAGGTCTATTTTTAGGGTTTCAAATGCCCATTAATTCTCAAAATGTGTGAAAACTCGTTTCAATCTCACAGAACCTCTTATTAGACATTTCTGACCATTTGACCTTTAATTAACCCTTGGAAAATACCATAATTATTCTGCATTTATGATATTCTATTAAAATTGCATATTAACCCTTATTTTAAAACATCTTAAGCCTCTTGGGCCTATTTTAGGGCTTAAACATTCACGTATTCATTCAAATCCAGATTAGTCCTCAAGAGGTTGAGGAAAGTGTGAGGCAGATGTATTAAGTCTAAGACTTCAGCAGTATTTGGCCCTTTTTCCCGTCCTTTGATTTGCGGAACTTAGTAACCTAAGCACCAAAAATCCACACTAGTTTGGTTCAGTGTGCTTAACGAAGAAATAATGCCAAAAGTGTTCTGTTATGAAAAAGTCACCTTGAAGATCTAGCTTAGGAATGGCTCGAAGACACAAGTTGATTGGACAAGTTCCCAACGTGAAAAGGTAGAATGAAAAATACACCCCTCGAAGATGCATAATAACATATCATCTCCTCGATGCTTGTCTCCTAGGATATCTAAATATCCTACCAGGGGCAAGTAAGCACCTTGTGTTAGTTCACGTGCCATGGGTGAGATTATCCTGAAATGGCGATTGCCAAGGCTTGAATTTAGCTACAGAACACCATGAGCGGCACTATCTTGAAGTGTCGAAATCCAGGGTTTTGGGGGTCGCCAAGGGTGGTGCTATCTCGAAGCATCGAAAGCTAGGGATTCTTCGAGGAATGATGGTAACGACAAGGAATTTGATACAGACCGTGTTTAGGGCCATTCTAAGGTTGGACTTATGGAAATAAAAATAAGGAAAAGAGAGAAAAGTCTCAAAATGAAAAAGCCTTCTCTATCTCTCTCTTATCAAAATACACCAGCAAACTGAACTTGGATACAATACGTCTATCCACGGGTGCTTTAACCGCTGCTGGTTAAGTCTAGATCTTGGCTGATACTTGAGTACCTCTAGGCCTATAATTAGTATTCCAATCTAATTTCTATAGAAGTGGCATAAATTTGGCATCTGAGCATCAAAAGCATGGTTTAGAGATCTAGTTCTTTCCATGAGATTTTGCTAGGGATTAGCAAAAGTTAGGCATGGGGGTATGACGGTAACACAATTATCCGTCATAACTAGCTTAAATTAGTTGGAATCAAGTGATAAATTCTCCTAAATGATCGCCTAAGGACAATATTTCCACTCAGATCTATTTCGAAGAGAGAACAATAAAATAAGGGTAATTCTGTTGTTTTATCACATCATAAATGAAGAGTAACCATGGGGTCAATCAGGGGTTAATTGAAGGTCAATTGAGCATTAAAGACCAAGAAGTGGGTCCATACTGACAGAAATAAGGTTTCACACATTTTGAGAAACAAATGAGTATACAAAACCCTAATAATCAGCCTCGCTTAAATTGAAGAGGGTCTAATCAAGATAAAATTCATCTAAACCACATAAAATTCATACAAAAATATTCTAAGAGGTTTGGTACATTTGATTTAACCATCTGAACTTATTTTAACCTATAACAAAGTTTTAGACAGGATTTTATCCTGATTTGGGGTTCTATGCAAATTTCCTAATCAAACGTGATCAAAACTCAAATTCAACTTCACCATTAGATTCCTTGGGTTCAAATTATAGTAAGGCCAAAATTTGGGATCAAAGTTCATCTTGACCTAGTTTGTAATTCAGTCCCTAAAATCTTTGTTCTTCAAATCTAAGCCCTTAACTTTCAGATTTGTTGCAAACGGGTCCCTAACTTATCATCATTTTCTTCATTTTGGTCCCTACCGCCATTGGTGTGAAATCGAGCTCAGCAACAAGATTCGAGGGAGGTTTTTCTCCCTCAAATCAAAACCAAATCTCTTCAAAATTGGAGAAATTAATCCTCAAGCAATTCCCAATCGTTAGAACCAAATCAAAGACTCCAAGAAGATCTCTAGAGCTCATACAAGCTCAAGAAAATCAATGGGTCTTCTTCCCTAATTTTGCAGCCAAATTAAGCCCTTCCCGTGCTTCTAAGCCCAATCTAGAGCTCTATAAAGAGGCCCCGATCCCTGGCCGTTCTCCTCAACTCGGTTAAAGGCCAAAAAACTTGTTCTTCTTCCTCGGCAGCCTCCTGTTTATGCGAAATCGATGTTGTTTAAGATATACATTGTAGTACAAGACAAAATCGTTCAAAACATTTAAATTTGTAAAACTCAAATTCAGAAGGTGGAGTCCAAGGTCGTTCATAGAGAACAATTTATGCCATTCAATTCACCAATTACAATGTAATAAGAAATATATGCAATTGAAATAAAAAATACTTAGAATGATATTTCAATGAATAATATAGTATCAGTGTAAAAAGATTGGATTAAAATGATAATTTGAATCACTAAATTAACCCTCAATGTTAAGCTCACAATTTACTTAAATATTTTACAGTAACCCACAATTAATAATCCACGTCAATCAAGTTATTCAAATAATCCAGCAGCAACCAGCAAAGCGTCGACCAAAGGCTTCAGATGCCTTATTAAAAGGGGCTCAAGGGCCTCACAAGAACTCAAGGCTCTCTCTCTAGGAGCCTCAGAACAACACAGCAGCAACACCAATAGAGGCTCAAGGACCTCACACAAAGCCCACAGAGACTAAGTGTTGAGAGAGTGGAGCTCTCAAATCCCGAGGTAGCAAAACCAACCCCACTCTCTTAGATTCTCTTTCTCCCTTTCCAAGCTCAGAACAGACCAGACCCAAGTAAAGGGTAAATGTATCCACCACCCAGACCCACGAGGCGTGAGCACGAGCGAGGGAGTGGACAAGTGCGTGAGGAGCACGTGTATAGGAGCTTGCATGTAGGTACCTAACCCTAATGATTCGAAGGCAAACAGGTTACTGCACTTTTGGCTTTTATCTGCCGCAGGGAGGTCTTCACTTTACGATGTGGGACTATCCCACAGAGCTTTCTCACACAGCAGCAGCAGACGTTGAAGCCTCCAATTGAAGAAGCAACTGCAGCCAAAGGCTTCAATTGAGGACCTGGACAACTGCAGATGAACGCTCTGCAATGATTACAATCTTCAACTGGGTGAGTTGGGGACTGGAGATGATGAATAGGATAGGAGAAGACGAAGGTGGAAGCGAAGCTTCGATGGGTACCTAAAACGTAAAACACGGCCTTGCGGCCACATCAAAGAAGCTCAGAAGGATCGCCGTGTTCTAAGGAACAAGATGGTGGCTGTGGCATGCTGTGAAGGTGTGTGTGGTGTGTTAGTAAGGTTGAGGAGGTGGTGCAGAGGAAGTTGAGTTCGGTGGAAGTGTCAAGTGGCCAATACCCTCAATTACTTGAGGTGTTTTGGTGGGCAAGGAGTGGTGAAGGTTTAGGGACCGGTGGCAGGCAATTTGCTGTAATGGAGCGAGCGTGCGTCCTCGCCGGAGTGCGGCCGGAGCTGGGGAAGATCATGGTGAGGCGGTTGTGTGAGTGTGCGAATGTGGAGTTTAAGTGTCTGAGTAGGGTCAAGGGAAGGTGAGGAGTTAAAGGAAGGAGGTTGCAGACAATGACAGGGTGGAGGCGACACTGGCTATGATTGGCCGGCGCCGGAGATGAAGGAAGCTCCGGGGAGAGGAACGGCGACGTCTGAAGGGGAAGGAAGCCCCTCGCAGGTGTGGCGAGGTGCGGACGATGGAGAGGAAGAAGAACCTGCTGCCTATAATACGTGGCAACAAGCGAAGAGGTCGGAGGAGGAAGGTCGCTGGAGATGAGTCTGGAGCAGGCCGGATGTAGAGGAAGAAGGGTTATTCTGGGCCAAAAACTCGCTAAAGAGCGAAGCCTTGCGAGGGGGGGGACCTTTTAAAGGTCTCAGGGCTTGCTCCAAGCTTGGAAACAAGCTCAAAGAGCTTGGATTTTTAAGGAAAAAGATCCCTGATCTTGAGGAGTTCGCACGAGCTCCTAGACGTGAATTGACGTCCAAGACATGGCTCAGACGATTGGGGATTCTCTCAATATCATTCCTTCCAATTTTGGAAGGAATTAGTCAAGAAATAAGGGAGAAATTCCAAATTGAAGGTCTGTTTGTTTGGGTACACACTATTAATGGCGGTAGGGACCTTTTTTTAGAAAAAGATGACAATTTAGGGGGCTAAATGCAAAGATTTTGAAAGTCAAGGGCTTAGGTGTGAAAAATAGAGTTTAAATAGACTAAAATGCAAACTAGGTCAAAGTGGACTCTGATTGGGCCCAAATTTTGGTATAAACCTAATTTTGACCCAAGGAATCTGGTGGTAAAGTTGGATTTCAATTTTGACCAAGCCTGATTGGGGAATTTGTGTAGAAACCCAAATTAGTGTAGAACTCTGTCAGTGATCGTTTAAGGTCAAAATAGATTCACATGGTCAAATCAAGGATACCTGTTACGATCCGACTCCCGGATCCCTACAGGACCCGAGACCGGCTCGCCTCACCAATCCCAAGACCCAATCGTCTAACAAGAAATAACCAAAAGCAGGAAAGTAAACCACATTCACATACGCGATATAACTAAGCAAAAGAATCCTATAAAGCAGTAACGGAAAGTAAGTCTGATGTTTCAGTACATACCACCACAACAAAAATAACAATGGCAAGCGGAAATAAACAGTAGAGACAAACAGTAACTAAAGTCCATTACTTACTACAACAGTAAAGAAACGAAAAGGAAGTGTTGAAGAAACTACGGCTAGGCTCGATTGAGCCCAGCACCCTCTGCAGCCAGAGCTCGGGCTGCTCAACTCCTGGTCCTGAACAGTATTGTGAAAAGACAGAGTTAGTGAACGCTAAGTAGAGTGGTATCTATATTATCTAAGTACAGATAGTAAAAGCAACATGTTTAATTCTCATTTCTATTTATCTATTTTATATATTTCCGTTTCACCCATTTCTCAAAGTAACCAAATATTCTTGATCTTGCATGTTCCTCGTGGGAACGATCTTGATTGCAGTCTTTTCCGTAGAGTAGAAGGTACACGTGATGCTCTCCTGGTCGGGAGAGTCTCCCGTGGTAGTCCTACACCCAGTCAACCACCCCGAGGTCATTGTCAAGACATATCAATGACTACGGCATGCGTGATAAGCGCACGGGTAGCTAACCCACACTGACACGCGATCAGTCATTTCCACTAGCGGGTACGCCTAAAGTACAGCACGAAACAGTATAGGGCCTTGCCCTCTCAAAATAGGGGTCTCGCCCCTCAGAACCAAACATGGGTCTCGCCCCTCCACAGTCTGTGCACCCTAGTCTAACTACCCCGGTTTGCCCAGAGGGCCTCACAAGTCGATGTAGGGTGGCTAGCTGAACCCCGAGCCCCGTGGGGTGGCAAGCTCCCTCCCTACATTAGTAGCTCGCCTCAGTACCACACACACGAGGGCCAACAGGAGTCGATGTAGAGTGGCCAATCCTAACCCCAGGTCTCAACACAAGGGAGGCTAGCTCCACTCTACACAAAAAGGGGACAGTGGCTCGCCTTGGTACCACGTACTCAAGGGCCAGCACACTTCTCGTCTACATTCCAGGTTTCCATCTAACCACAGGAGTTCTACTCCTAATTCCTCGTAGGGTTCATGCTCATGTTCACCTCATTTATTCCGATCTAGATTTCACCATTCACAATTCATTTCTCGTTCATATACAGGCAACTCGTGTTTCCATAAATCGATACAAGCAACTGATGATTTCACAGGTAATTGTTCATTAATTACAGGCAGCTCATATTCTAACAGGCAACTCACAATTACAATACAGGCAATTGCTAGCAGTTTATCTCAATCATGCATACAAGTACATCATACAGTTCAAATGGTTCATTCATTTCTCTATCCTAGGGTTCATGTCACATCCTAGGGTTCCATCCGGCTATTTCCACAAGCACATTCTTATTTAAATATTATTAACAGAACTAAACCACTCTACTAGGCAACACAAGAGTAATGGGGGCTCGAACCGTCGACCCAGGTATCTCTGCAAGCCCCAAACACACAGCAGGCTGGAACCCTATACCAGGGAATACATGACAAAAGGAGAGTTCAGAACAGTGTACAAAGGACTCTAGTACATAGAGGAACTCGCCAGGAAAGTACAGGTATTTTGTTTGCGTAAAACGAACCCCGATCAGACCCTAAACGGGTCAAAAACATACCTACTATTCAAAATCAAACGTCTGGGAATAAGCCCAGACGTCTTAAAAGGTGCCAGATCTTTACCTTAAGTCCCTGCGATATCCCCAAACGTCCAGGCCTTCTCTGCGATCATCTGAAGGTAGCTCCAGACGTCAAACAAAACCTCTAGTGGTTTAGACTCACCTCCGGACGTCTGGTGATGTGATCAGATGTCCAAAAGCACAGGCGTCCGCGCTCCTTCCCAAGGCTTCACCTGCATACGACAATGCAGGCGCTGTCAGCCGACATATATCCCTACGCTGCGATATGCATGGCGCAGGGAGATACGTACCTTCACGATAAATGAGCTTTCAGACGTCTGGCCTTATCTCCAGACATCAAGGTACCCCGTCGGCCGTCTGGACTCCAAACCAAACGTCTAATACTGGAAAACTTCCAGTACCAGGAACTCTTCGCAGCTCTCTCCACCCTCTCTGCCTCACGCCACAGCAACTCCAACCACAGCAGAGGGCCGGGAGGTCGTCTCCCCTAGCTCTCTCCTCCCGCACGCGCCCGCGGTGGCTGTGCGAGCTCCACCGAGCTTCCACCGAAGCTCCCCGACCTCGACCTCCTCCTCCCCCCCGTGCTCTCCTCCTTCTACCTCTCGCTCTCCCTCGCTCGCCTCCTCTCGCCACTCCTGCACAACTCTGAAGGTGGTGGTGGCTGGTGTGTAGAGTGGAGAGGAGAGGGGAGGGGTGGCTTATATAGAAGGCGTGGGGTTAGGGTTTGGGGAAGAAAGAGGAAGGAAGAGAGAGGACGGTTCTATGTGCTGCCTACGCGTAGAGCGTAGTGTGCAGTACAAAAATTTCATTTTCAGATGTCCGGGAACGGGTCCAAACGTCTGGATAGACGTTTGACTAAGACTCCAGACGTCATAAAAAGCTAAAAGTATGATGGGTCGTTACAATACCAAACCTCAAGAAATATTTTTCTATGAATTTCATAAGGTTTAGATGAATTTTATCCTGACCAGAACCTCTGTAATTTAAGCGGGTCTGAAATTAGGATTTTGGGTGCTGTATTGGTTCTCAAAATTCGTGAGACCTCATTTCTTTCTACATTGACCCACTTGTTAGTCTTTGTTTGGGAATCCTAAAGCATATTTTGATAGGAAAAGCGTTGTAGTATAGTGCGCAATACGATCAAACAAAAATATTTACAAAAAGATAATGAGACTTTAAGTCCCAATCGTTCATCTTTGGGAGGCGTTTGTTTAATTCTAAAATAGATCTTTTCTCTCTACTTGTTTACAGTCGCATGGCGGTTTATGGCTATTACATATTTAAACACGACATGCTTAGTTGCAATAGATAATAATGAAAAGCAGGCAACTTTAATCACACGAAATATTTTACAATCAATAAGCTCATGACGATTTTCAACACAGAGATATATATAAAAAAAATATTTCTTTGATTCATTCATTCAGGAAGGTGTTTGCAACATAGAATGTAGAGGAAAGCTTATACAAGAAAGCTTGAAAATATAAATCTAGCTAACAAAAAATGATCGCATACAGGAATCTATGGGGGGGATTTTGTATGCATCATTGGGGGAGAATAAGAGCTACACTACTAAGCAGTAAATGAAAGCAGTAAAACTATAAAGAGCTAAGCTACTAATCTAGCAGAAACGAATGGCATTCAGAGGTGGGCTCCGATGGCCTTTGAGTGGCTGAGAGGAGGAGGGGCGGCCAATGGTGCTTAGGCCGGCCCTTGGAGAGACGTTGGAGAGGTGATCCAGCATCCTGGCGTGGAGATGGTGGCTTCCATGGTGGTGCTCCTCGTGGAGGTAGAGTGGAGGTGGAGATGTAGCTAACCTAAGTGGATGAGTACCAAGAATGGGATGGGTGCAAATGGCCACCCCTTAGGTCTATAAAAAGACATAAGGCAAGCTCTATAGCGAATTATGGAATTCTCTAGAGAGGTCTATGGTAGGAGCTCATGGGAGAGTGAGAGAGAGAGGATGGATGGTGGTTTTTAGATCCACCAAATGTGGATCTAAAAATTGAATGGCTCTTGGTTGCTAATTTTAGCAACCAAGGCAACAACACATGGTAGAGAGTTCTAGAGAACTTTAGGCTAGGTATTTTCATGTGGATGGTGTGTGTGGGTGTGTGTGGGTCGAAACTTAGGTGGCTAGGTTGATTAGGTTAGATTCTAGAGGGCTTAGGTCAAGGTAGGTCTCAAGTTAGGGTTGTAAACCCTAATTCACTAAGGTAAAGTTCATTAAACTTAATACAAGTTTAATTGGGTGTGTGAAAAATTAATTGAGAGTAAAATAACTCAATTAAGTCAGGTATAGGTCAATTGGACTCTCAGTGAGTCCAATTAGATAGTGTGTACTGAGATCAGGGCTCAATTGGACTAAATGAGTCTAATCGAATAGGCTAATGGAATTGACTAAGATCCAAATCAATTAGGTTTAGTGAGGACCTAATTATGTCCTTAAGGAGGTATAGAGGTGATGTACTAGGGTTAGGGAACCTTAATTTAGGTTCCTATGGGATTGGAATTGGTTTTAGGGACCTAGAGATCCAAGATCAAGGCTTAAATCTCAAAACAAGAACTGGAGAGCAGTTCCAGACGTCCAATAAAAGTGTCAGACGTCTTATAGGGAAAAATCAGAAGTCCAGACTTGTTGTCTGGACGTCCAATCAGAGTCAGGAGGGATATTGGGTTCTGTTTTGGGTATTCTGTAGAAATTGGACGTCTGACCAAGTGTCTAAACGTCGACTAACACTGCAGAAGTGGGTTTAAGGTTTGCAGGAGTTGGCTAAGGGTTCTGGACGTCCAGATAAAGGTTGGAATTAGGGTTTTAAGGTTTCCTAGGGTGTAGTGACTTAATCTAAGAGTGGCTAAGGCTTAGGGAAATCTCTAGGCTATCCTAGGACTAGGATGGACCTAAATTCTTCACATTTTACTACTTTATTCCTACCTAATAGAATAGCATAACTTAACTCCCTTACATCATTATCTACTACATTTAATCTAACCCTTCAGCTCCAGCTCTACTGCAACACCTATTATTCCTGATCCAGCTCCAAATCCAGCTTATTACCTGTAATTGACATAATGCACCTAATCAGCACATTATAGCATTATTTTATACATAGCTAAAAGAAAGCAGTAAAGGTGCAAATAATGCTTATGCATACATGAATTACCCTAACTTATGCTGAGTCCTAGCCTAATTTAGGTCAATTAAGACCTATGATTGCTGCGCAATCAGTCTTTAATGCTTATTTGACCTTCAGTTTATCCTTGACAAACCCCTTGGTTAATCTGTGATCATGATATTCTTGTTAAAATTACAGAATTAACCCTAGTTTCCTATTCTCTTCTTAAAATAGAATGAAGTGGAGTTATAACCATTAGATGGTTATGTAGGAGCATTTATCCTACAAACCTGACTAAAAGTGACCATTTAGGGCCAATGATGGTGTTCCCATCACCTCCGAACGTAGCTCCAATGATCGTCCTCGACGTCTTCCTTAGATCGACCAACGTCCAAATTGGTCGGTCCCTCATCCTCGTCAGCTTCCTCCGCTTCTTGCCGATCAAAGTAGGGGATGCCTCGACCCTTCTTCCTCATCGTCCACCCCATCGGAGGACTTCACCTTCTCTGTAACCGCAAATCAAAGTCAACATGATCCTCCCTCCTTTTAACCATAATCTAGGTTCTTCCTTCCCCTCTCCTTCTCTAGTTAGGATTAAGACCCTTATCTCCCAAATTCAGTCACTGTATCACATCCTCCCTCTCCATCTTCTCCACCTTCGGCAAGGGCTCCGGTGAGCCCACGCAAACACTACATTGCACAAACCAATACACTGACACCACCACAACCTCCCTCTCACCCCAGGGATCGAAAGCCTCAACATTATTGGAGCTTTCGATCCTTGGAAGCCTCCACCGAACACACCCACTATAGTGCATCTTCTCCGACTCTAACTAATGGGAACACCATCATGAGCCATAACTAGCTCAATTTGATCTGATAAAGTCAATAAAAGCTCCTACATACTAGTCAAAAGGTCTCTTGGGCAGGTTGAGTTATTTTGAGAAGAAAAAGAGAATAAAAGGTTATTTCAGCAATTTTACCATTAATCCACAAATACAGAATAACCACAAGATTTTTTAGAGGTTACTAAAGGTCAAATATACATTTAAGTCTAATAAAGGGGTCTATGCAGACAGAAATAGGTTTCCACGTATTTCAGGAATTAAATGACATCCAAAATCCTAAAAACAGATCCACTTAATCTACTGAGGTTATGGTCAGGATAAAATTCCCATAAACCCTCTAAAATTCCTAGAAAAATATTCTCTATGGTTTAGCATCTTTGAATTAACCATCAGAACCCGTTTTGACCCAAAACAGAGTCACAGACAGACTATTATCCTAATTTAGGTTTTTGCATAAATTAACCAGTCAAACAAGGTTAAAATCAAAATCCAACATCACCATTGGATTCCTTTGGTCCAAATTAGGTTTGTAGTAAAATTTGGGTCCAATATGAGATTATTTCAACCTAGTTTGCATTTTAGTCCAAGTCTAACTCTTATTCTCTCAAATAACCCCTCATCTTTTGAAATTATTACAAAACCCCCTAACTTCTTCATCTTATTCACAGAAATGCCCCTACTACAATTACTATGTGAACCCATGAACAGTCGACCTTCAATCAAGAGATTCTCCTTGATTTCACAGCGAAACCCATCCAAATTTAGAAGGAAGATTCTTGAGTAGTTGCTCTTCAATTCGAGGCAAGTCTTGCCTTCCAAATATCATCCAAGAGTTCATGAGAACTCTTGGAAATCCTAAACCTATTCCATGATTTCTGAGCCTTCAAAGCTTGGTTTCCAAACTTGAAAGCTCACCCTCTGGCCTACAAAAGGACCCCCATGGCATTCCCTCCTTCAGCGAGAAATTGAGCCAAATCTAGCCCTATTTCCTCTCCTCCTCGACTCGCTCCTCCTCGCTCTAACAACCCCTTCCTCCGAGCATCTTCATCGGCCGTCTAGACTATAGTTGTCCAGTCTCGACTCCCCAGCTTCTTCCTCACCTCTACATACCCCCGAGGCGCTTCCTCCCCCTTCGTCGTCGCCGTTCCCTCCCACCAGAGCTCCCTTCGTCTCCGGTCCCGGCCATACCAGACCCGACGTCGCTCCTCCTCCTCGACGTCCGCTACCAACTCAGATCAACTCTCTAGCTTCGCTACTTCACAACTTTGTCCTCGCCACTCCGACTCGACCACCGCATTGCCTCCCGTGACTTCATCTTCCACCTCATCGACATATCTTTGGCAAGCCCTGGCGACTTCCACATGCACTCAAACATGCCACTCCCACGCTCAACACCTCCGCCTCATCACGACGATCAAAAGCCCTCACTCACCAAGGGCTATTGATCCCCCTATAGCGCCACCAAACACACACGCCTTCACCCGCACTAACGGCCTTCACCCGAAGGTTCCCAACCATGCCACCACACCTAAATACCTGCACTGCACTCATCGTCACCCGGCGACGCTTTTGAAATCCTCTGATGCGGCCGTGAGGCCTTTCTTTTGATTTTCAAGTACTCATCACCGGTCGCCATTGATGCAACTACTAGGGAATTGACGCAGCTTGCTCCAGCAGATGTTCTTGCAACACAGTTCCTAGGCACTCGCTCCAAGTGACACGGATTCAGCCCAAGAAGCTTCCCAGCTGATCAATTCGAGCCTTTGACCAAGTCCTCTGCACCAATTTGACAAAGGAAGCAGCTGCAACCTTCACTGCCTTGTGCGAAGAACAAAGGTGGGACTTTAGTCCCACATCAGCAAGCAACGGAGCCTCAACCGCAGATAAAAGGAAAAAGTGCCAGGGCCTTATTGCCTCGACATTGGGGGGTGAGATGCCCCACACACCCTACACACCCTCGTCCATGACCACTGGCTGTGGACCTGGACCCTGACCTGATTATCCGGTTACTGACCCGCTTATACGCCCGGGTCTGAGAAAGAGAAGAAAGAGAGAACAGGGAAAGGGGGCTTTTGCACTTGAAAGCCCCCAACACTTAGCCAAAATTTGTGAGTTTCCTCCCATGTGCGTGAAGAGAAAAGAGAGAAGAAAAGAGCCTAAGGTAGGAAAAAGAAAAGAAGAAGAACAAGCCAAGGAGAGAAAGGAAAAGAAGAAGAGGAGTAGCTGAAGAAGAAGAAGAGTGCCCTCTTGTTATTGTAGCGCCTAGGTGGTTAAGATGTCTGACTGAGGTTCCAGTCGTTTGATCTCTGACAGGAAGTGCACTATGCACTCAATTTACGTGGCATTTGGTTGACTAGTACTATTGCATTATTTAGTATAATTGTAATAGGGTAATTTGGTGATTCAAATCACCATTCTACCCTAATCTTTTTTACTACATTGACTCTTGATTCTATATTTATATCCTTTGTGCTTGAAATTTCCATTATATTGCTATATTGTGCTTGGAATTGCAATCTTGACTGTTCAATTGCTAATTACTCCCTGTGTTCAACCTCGGATTTTTTTCAAGCTATAAATTTTAAGTGTTCTTCGCGATTTATCGGCTATACTACAACGCATTATTTTTAAAACCCAGATTCAAAGTGAGCAACACCGACACACTGACACACACACCTCCACAGCACACCACGACCACCACTGCACTTACTGTGGTCCGGCGATCACCTTGAGCGTTTTAACTTTGGCTTATAGCCCGTATTTCTGTTTTTGGTAACCTCGTCGGAGCACCATCGCTGCCATCGTCTTCTCCGACGTCTCTCGCATCTATATGACCACCAAATGACCAATTGCAACACGCAATCAAAGCGGCTGCAGTTCTTAAAGCCTTCCAGGCCTGCAATTGAGCTGCTAGCAACTACAATAGTACGAATTCAATGAACCATCAACCTTACTACATCAACGAAGAAGACAAAGAGAAGGGTAGGACATTTAGTCCAACCTCGTGAGTGACATGGTTGCCAACACTACATAAAAGGGAAAAATGAAGAGGGCTCGTTGCCTCTTCACTCGGGGGTGAGGTCCCTACTCACCTTACATACTCCTCACCCGCAGTCATGTGTACACAGGACTAGCCCTTGTTCATGATCCAATAACGTGATTAACCGCTCACCCGTTTACCCAATTCTAAGAAGGAGAAAAGGAGAAATTTTGAGGAGGGTAGGGGTAGGTTTTGCACCTCGGGATGCATGCCTATGTGCTCAACACTTAGTGAGAATCTAAGAGGCTAACTTTGTGCTAGAGCCTTGTGCTGCTTGGAGGCAATTAAGGCGTCTGACCTTAGGGACTGTAACGACCCGATTCCCGAGTCCCTACGAGACACGAGAACCGGACCGACTCGACTAATCCCAAGACCCAGTCGTCCAACGAGGAAGTAACCAAAAGACAGTAAAATAAACCACATTCAGCATGAATATAACTAACAGTAAGAAAGTACAACAGTAAGGAAAGAAACTACTACAGTAGGTACCACCACAACAGTAAAACAACATTTATCATATAACAAAAACTGCAGGTAAAGAAGGTACAGCGGAAACAAAAACTACTCACTAGAACAGAAAAAAAAGGGGTACAAAGCTGTGGTAACTCTACTGGACCCTACTCGGCCCAGCGTCCTCTGCAGCCGCCGACCCTGGCTGCTCAACACCTGGTCCTGAAAAAGGTAACGAGTGTAACACGTCAGCAAAACGCTGAGTAGAGTGGCAAACTAACTAAGGCAACAGTAGAGTGTACAGTAGCTGTTATGTTCTATTACTTCCTTTATTCACATCTTTCAATTTTTTCTCACTATTTCATTTATTTCTCAGATCCTTTACTTGATCTCGAATGTCCTCGTGGGAACGATCTTGATTGCAGTCTTTTCCAAAAGTAGAAGTAGCACGTGGTGCTCTCCTGGCCGGGAGAGTCCCCCGTGGTGATCCTACCCTCAGTCAACCACCCCAAGGTCACTGACAGACGTAACGGTGACTACGGCACGCGCGATAAACGCACAGGTAGCTAGCCCGCACTGGCACGCGGTCAGTCGTTTCCGTTAACGGGTGCGCCCAAAGCACAGCACGGAACCAGGGCAGAGCCCTCTCAGTAACAGGGGTCCAACCCCTCCACAGTAACCAAACCGGGGCCTTACCCCTCCACAGTCCGCGCACCCTCGCCTGACTACCCTGGTTTGCCCTAGTGGGCCTAACAAGTCGGTGAAGGAGGCTAGCAGAACCCCGGGGCCCGTGGGGTAGCTAGTACTCTCCTAACACTACTAGCTCGCCTCGGTACTACGTACACGAGGGCCAACAAGTCGGTACAGAGCGGCCAATCCTAACCCCGGGTCCCTGGGGCGGCTGGCCCCACTCTGCACTAAACAGGTACAGGTACTTCCCTTGGTACTGCGTACCCAAGAGACAGTACAAACTACATCTTAGTTCCATTCCTTTTTCTTTCCAGGAGTTCCACTCCTAATTCCCCGTAGGGTTCCAGCTCTTTATCTCAGATCATCATATGTTTCACTTTCCAGATTCACGTTATCAAATTCCATGATCTCAAACATGTTTCTTTATTCATAACAGGCAGCTGTTAATTAAATTTACAGGCAGCTTTATATATTCCCTTCCATTTTTCCAAGACAGCAGTAATATACATTCCACTAGTTTTTCCATCCTAGGATTCATGCCATATCCTAGGATCTATCATACAATCTAGTTTTCCGGCCCTAGGATTCATGCAACACCTAGGAGCTATCATTCCATATATTTCTCATTCCTAGGATTCATGCAATGCCCTAGGTTCTAGTTATGGTTCCATACTTTAACAGATTTTATTAATACTTAAAGCCACTCTACCAGGTACAACGGGAGTAATGGGGGCGTGATCGGGAATCCCGCGTGCCTCCGCGACTTTCAAGACTGCAACCGAACGAGGTCCTATCACAAGGATCAAACACAAGGAGTGTCTCAAAACAGTGTATAGCTACTGTAGGCGGGTAGAGGAATTAATTCTGAACGAACGCAACTCGAATCGCGGAAAACGGAGCCCAAACGGGCCCTAAACGGGTCGAGAAAGACGATACTGTGCAAAATCAGACGTCTGGAACTCCTTCCAGACGTCTTAAACGGTGGATCAGAGAATTACCTGTTCAGCTTGCTTCCCCGGACGTCCAGAAGTCTGCGGGGACGTCTGCCCTAGATCCCAGACGTCCGATGGTCCCTCAGGACGTCTGGAGGTCACTCCCGCCGTCTGGTACAACTTTCAGACGTCTGATTCGCAAAGGATGACGAATCAGCAAACCTGCGCACAGCCAACCCCCCTCCCTCAGTACGGTCAGTCGACAAGAAGGAAGAAGAAAGCGGAAACTCACCTTTCAGACGTCTGTATGATCTTACAGACGTCGACCTTGCCGCCTGGATATCAACCCAGACGTCTGATTCTGGAAATTTTTCCAGAATCAGAACCCTGCTCGGCCTCCGCTCGCGACGCCGCCCGCGTCGCACCTCGCGCGTCCGCTGCTCCAACCGCAGCAGGCCCCTCTCCGCGACGCTCCGCGCCCCCTGCGCCCTACGCCGGCCGGCCAAGCCGCTCCGGCGAGCTCGCCCTCACGGCAGAGCCCCGCCCTCGCACGCCGCAGCTCCTCCACGCTCACTGCGGCTGCCGCTGCCGCTGCGCCCTCGCGTCCGCTCGCTCTCGCGCACAGGCAGGAGAAGAAGGAAGAAGATGGTGGAGACGGGAGGGGAGGTGCGCCCTTTTAAGGCCGCGCGAGGAGGAGAGAGAAGGCGGTCGCAGCCGCCTGCAGCCGCAGAGAAAGAGGGGAGAATCGCAGATTCGTCTACGCGCACAGGCGCGCAGACGAATCTCCCGTGCGAACATAACTATTCTCCAGACGTCTGTAAACTATCCCGGACGTCTGGTCAGACGTCTGGATGTGATCCCAGACGTCTGGTCCGACGTCTGGGCCACCTCCCAGACGTCTTAAAAGGCGTCTGGGGCACGCGCTCGTTACAGGGGCCAACGTATGATCTTGGTCACTATTGAAATATTGAGATGCTTATCTGACGTGGAATTTGAGGAATAAGTGGTTCTAACCATTGTTGGGAAATTCAGTAAATTGATACATTGGGATTATGTGCTTGATTATGACCTCAAAATTAAGTTTACGACCTCAATATCCATGACCCGTTCTTTGATTCTGACTCTAAAGTCTCTAATCCCAAGATCATTGATTCAAAATCATATTCCATTGATTTGGAAACATTCTGCTATGATCTACAGGAATCAAACACAATAAGTGTCGAGAGTGTCAACAATTTAGAGTTCGAATCTTTTACTAACTTAGATTTCCATGATCTTATAAGCACTCTCCATGCATTTACATTTGATTTGGATGAACAATGTGGAAAAGACTTTTTAGATGAACCAACCTTCGAATCATTTCTTGAGGAGTCCCTACTGCACCTAGATTTCGAAGCAGCCACACCTCATTCAAAGCCTTTCAAAATCTGATCCCAACCCCGACCCCCCACCAGATTTCTGACTCACCTCTTTCTGATCTGGTAACACATGATTCACGTCCATCTTTTCATCGAAAATAGAACACTGATAAAACCAACAATCACATTTTATCCTTTTCTGATCCCATCAGTAGGGTTCCTACAATTTCCACAAATCCATTACAATTTGAGTTCCTCTACTCTAATCAGGCTGAGCCAATTCAGCTAAACCCTATATTCATACTATTTTCATCCTCCAAATGCGTGAAACCCTATTTCAGATAGTGTGGACCCACTTTTTAGAATTTATGCTCAACTGACCTTCAATTAACCCCTCAATAACCGTGTAGTTAATTTGTATTTATGATGTGCTGTTAAAATAGTAGAATTAACCATGTTTTCTTGTCTTCCTCTCAAAACATAGCAGAGTGGAATTATGGTCTCAGGCGATCATTTTGGAGCATTTGTCTCTTAATTCCGACTAAATTAAGATAGTTATAATGAATGATGGCATTACCATCAGACTTATACATAAGCATTTAGCTATTTATAAGTATTTATAACTAAGCTTATGTATTATATAAAGCCTAAGTTAATAATGTAAGTAGTAAAATAAATCATTAAATTAAATAAAGCTAAAAGGGACAAAAATATAAATGCAAGGCATAAATACATTATTTAACATTTATATTAACTTATATAAAAAGTTGGAAAAGAAATAAATTGATTTACCTATTTAAATTAATAATTTGCATTCAAGTCCCTATATTTTAATTCAATTAAGTGCTTTATTTACATTTAGATCCTTCATTTATTGCATTTACATCTCTATGTACACTTCTATTCTTCATCTTCATTGTGAACGGTCGACGACGGTCGGTGATGGGAACACTCGATCACCGTCCATCCGATGTTAGAACTCACTCTGCTTGGCCAGTGAGCTTCGCCTCAACTACCTCTCTCAATCCAACGGTCTGGATGGACCTGAAATCCTATTTCCCTAGCAAGGTAAGCTCACCGCCGTCGAAGATGACGACGGCGACACAGATGCATCTAGATGCCAATCCATCTAGGTTCAACCTCCTTGAGCCCTGCTGCACCTATAAATACTCCCCTAGACCCTTCGATCACTAGGAGTGACTCCCTTCCCTCTTCCCCCACTACAGTTGCTCAGAAGGCTTCTCTTCTCAACCTCCAACGACCTCTTACCTCTCCTTCGAGCATTTTCCGACAGAAAGCACCATCTCTTTCACCTCCTCTTCCTCTCCTCCACCCTGCCAACGATGTTGGCCGGATGCCTTCTACAGCGCTTTCACCTTCTCACCGGAGCACTTCTCTCACCTCAACCATTTCTTCTCTGACTCCAGTGTGCCAAAGCCAGTGTCCCTCACCTTTTCGTCCAAGTAAGTAGCTACTTTTAGATTAGATCTAAGCATGTAATTAGCTAGGAGTAGGCATAATCAGATCCTTCTTCTCATCACCTTCTCTGACTCCAACGAACCAAATCTGGCTTGGCTAGACTGCCTTTCACTAAATCAACACCTATTCCACCTTTCTCAACTCTTCTCAAACACATTCCACATTTTAATTTCTTTAAATATCCACTCTAACGCCTAATTCACCAACACATCCACCTGGAGCTCCGCTGTCCATGGTGAGTTCTAGAGTCAATTTCACATCCAATTTGGCTCTCCAACACCTTCTCCACACTTCAAGGGCTATCTCTCACTTTATTTCCCCCTCGATTAGTTCCTAACCACTAAACACCTAATTCCACCACAACCTCCACCTGTCGCTATCTATGGAGAAGATCAGAGGAGTTTATCCATCTAATCAAACCACAATAACTAAGAGAGAGTTTTGTCTCACTCAATTGAGTGAGATATCATCTCTTGAGTTTGGTTGAAATTCAAACTGTTGATTTTGAGTAATTTGAATATACACAGCATTTTTTATCTTCCTCTGAGCAAATTAATGAGTTCTTAAGACTCTTGATGGTCTCAAGAAACTTTCGAGCTAATTCCTGTAGCATGTCCTAGAGTTTTTATCTCTGACGATCAAAACCAGCAGTCACCAGAGCTCCGGTGAGCTTAAACGAATCAATATGTGATGGGTATCGATTAAACCACTTCCAAAATCTCCAAATCACCTATTTAGGATGTTCTGATCACATTCCACCCATTGAATCAAAGTTTTATGGATTTTATTTCTTAGTTCAACTTCATTTTCTTCATCTCCAGCTAGGTTGAATAAAGCGATCCTTTCATTCTCAGACCTTAGCAATAGGTCCATAAGCTTTGGCAGAACCTTCTGAGTTTAGAATTAACTTCAAATAGGTTGTTAGATTTCTAGGTTGTTTTATCGAACAACCCTGATGAGAAGCTCATCATGGCCTCTAATTACCACTAATTAACTAGTTTTACTAGTTAATTAGCTAGGAATATGTAAATATGTGGTTAATTATTAAATAAGGGATAAAATAGTAAAGGACCTTAAAATAAGTTTAAAATGCTATATTATTATACAATTAATATTATAAATAATTTAATTGATAAGTGGACTCGAAATATCATCAGTAATTTATCTAATTAATGTGTTAACTAACTTAAGTATAATTTATACCTAAGTATGTAATAACTTAAGTAACCTTACTTAAATAAATAAATTAAGCTAAAAAGGTTAAAAATGTAAATTCAAGGTTTAAATATAATAATTGTCTTATTTATAATCATATATAAAAAGTTGAAAAAGATTTAAATTAAAATAAACCTTGAAAACCTTAGTTTACATTTTAGTCCTTACATTTTATTTCAATCGAGTCCTTATTCTTCACCTAGGCCCTCAATTTTCATTACAGGTGAGTCCCTAAAAACTTCTTCTTCTTCTTTCCTTCTTCAGCCTCTTCGACGGCTGACGATGGGAGGTGCATACACCCACCGATCACCACGTATCCGACGTCCTCCCTTCCTTTCCAAGCTCCTAGAGCTTGTGCAAACCATCCTCTTTTCATCCATCGGTCTGGATGAAGCTGCAATCTTATTGTAGGGTTGAAGTTAACCTCACCGGTGTCTGAGAAGACACCGATGGTTACTTCACTCCTATACCTTTCTCTGTCCAGATACATCCTCCTCAGTCGTTGCAACCTATAAATACCCCTCCACACCCTCGATTTTAGCAGTTAGCTCCCTTTCCTCTTCTTCCACTGAGCTAACAGATAGGCTATTCCCTCCAAAATCCAGTGACTTCCTCCGTCTTCCTCCGTTCACCTTTATTCGCTTTGGATCTCCGCCAACGTCCATTGAGTCTCCTGACGTTGGATTTCCTCTACTTCACTCCGCCTACACCCGCCGGACTTCTTCCTCTGCCCCTCTAATTTCCTCTTCCGTTAAGGACCTTCGACAGAGATCTTATGCCCCCTTCGTCCAGGTAACAGTAGGTTAGGTAAGTAGTTTAAGTAGAGTAGTTAGTTAGGTAGATTAGATAGACTTAATGTTAGATTTTCAGTCATCTTCCTCAGCTCCAGCGAGCTCGTCGAGCTTGACTGGAGCATTCTTATGTCTTTTAAAACATCTATCACCTTCCTTAATCTCCCATGATCATTTCTAACACCTTAATTCCCTGATTTGAACACCTATTCGCCTAATCCACCTCCACCTTCACCAGTTGCTTCCGCTGTCCATGGCGGAAGTATCTGAGCCTAATCCACCTCCACTGGGGCCCTCCACCACTTAACCATCACTTAAGGGCCCCTATCTTCACTTTAATTTAAATAATTATCATTTATTCAACAAACTCTTAAATTCCATACACTCTCCTGAGCTCGCTGTCAATGGCGGCTCAGGAGGAGTGTCTCCAACTAATCAACCACCTATACACTGATAAACGCTAGAACCCCCTCGAGGAATGGTAACGGGAATGATGATCCCGACACATCTGTTGTAATACTAAGCTAAAAATAAGCATGGGGGAGAAAAAAAAAGTAATAATAAATAAATTAACACGCCCTTATAAATGTTAGCTTTTCACAAGCACAGCCACAAGGTTTTAAAGGATTTTGCAAGTTGAGAATCAGATTCATGAGCCAAAAAAATCCTAAAAACAAACACTTCAAGTCATCTGTATTAACAAGGGGTTACTTTGAGAATTTTCTGGAGGATATATTGATCCCGTTCTGTCTAATGGTTGAATCCAAAAATAAATCCCGATGTTTATCTTTAACAAATCCCGTACCTCCAGTGTTTTAATCTACCAAGGTCCATTAATCTCTTTTTCTCCTCAAAAGTCGAAAAAATTAGATTTCCCAAAAATTCCATTTTAAGTTTTGCTAAGAGACTAGCAAAAGATAAGCATGGGGGTGTGATAAACGCCAGTTTATTATCATTCTTATGCATTAAAACAAACCTAGCTCTTAGGATTTTACTCCGCAAACGGGTTTTTGGGCTGCATTTAGGCATAAATTAGGTTAAGCATGCATTACATTTTTTATTTGTCTTTTTAATATGTTTTTGTGAGTATTAGGGATGTACAGATATACAGATCCTTAAAACCCTAGCACTCAAGAAGGCAAATGGTGAAGGAGAAGCCCAGACTAGTTGGAACTCAGCTCGATCCAACTCACCACAGCTGGAACCTAGCTCACTTGAACTAGGGTTAGCTCGTCCCAGCTCCATTCAGCTAATCCCAGCTGAATGGTAGCTCAAGAGAGTTCATCTTAGCTCACCCTAGCTCAAGTCAGCTCAGATCCAGCTCAACTTAGCTGAGTCTAGCTCATCTCAGCTCCCACTAGTTCATAGGGAGCTCTAGCTAGCTCAGCTGAGTTGACAGGAGTTCACCCCAGCTCAGATCCAGCTACATCCAGCTCCACTCAACTCCAGCCAACTAAAGAAGAACTCATCCCAGCTCAGGAAGCTCAAGTCCAGCTCCCGGGGACTTAGCTTAGCTCAGCTCAGTTGAGCTAAGCTACCTTAGCTACCTCAACCAGCTTGATTCTCCCCAGGAGCACCAGACCTAGCTCACCACAGCTTATCATGGTAGAAGCTAGCTTACTTTAGCTTGGCTTAGCAACTAGCAAAGAACTAGTAAGCTAAGCCAGCCAGAGTAGCTCCATGCCAGCCTCTTCAGCAGCAGCCAGCTCCAATTTCAGCTCCAGACTTCTCCTCCTCAGCTCCTCCCTCCAAACCCTAGCTCCAACACCTTCTCCTCTACTCCACCTTTAGCTAAGCTAGCTTAGCTTAGCTAGCAACCAGCTCCTTGGCCATCCACCACCTTCAAAGTCAACCCTAGCTAGCTCCACCAACTTAAGCCTACCTAAGCTAGCTACCCTACTCAAGTTGGCGCCACCTCCTAGCCATCCCTTCACCCCATTATCTCCACCAAAAGACACCTAAAGTTGGCGCCAAAAACTACCCCTAACCACCTTTATATTGGCGCCAACTTTCAGCCCTTAATCCACCCTACACCTACCCACATAAGCCATCCTAGCCATCCACCTAACCCCCCTTCTAGAATCCTTCTTGGCGCCAACTTAGACCCTCTTCTAGAAGCCATTTTGGCGCCAACTTAGACCCTCTTCTAGAAGCCATTTTGGAGCCAATATCAAGGGGTGTCAACACACATAACTACCCCTTAGGTGTCCCTTAAGGTGGCACCAAACACCCTTGGCCATTGGATCCTTAACCACCTCCCTCCTTCCATCCTAGCCCTCCATTTCAAGGGTCACCATAGCCCTCTTCCTATTCTATAAAAACCCAGCACCTACCACCATTTTGGGGCATCCTCCATTAGTGTAATTTGCTACCTAAACCACCTATACCTACGGCCAAGAAGAAGGAGTAGAGGAGATTAAAGGGGCACATCACCAGCCCTTTTGGTGCCTTCTTCTCCCCACTCCCTTCAACTTGAGCCACGCCAAGGAGGAGGACTCTTCCACTTCAAGGAGGACGGCCAGGCAAGGGAGAAGGACCTAGGGTGGACGTCCACCCTTGGAGAAAAGCTTAGGGCACACCTCCTTTGGGCTTGCCTTGGAGGACATCACCTTGGCGGAGCACTGCAAGGAAGGAGTTGAAGGATTCTTTTCAAGCTTGGGAGCCACCAACCTTGGAGCAAGAAGCCCTCTTCTTCACCATCTATTTAGAGGATTTGTGTTTGCTTTTCTTATTTTAATTTTTCTAGTAGTAGAAGCATTCCTCTACTAGGTTTTTTTTTTGTAAAACACTTTTCATCAATCAAGTTGCCTTCTTTGCAATTTTCTGTTTTGCATTTCTACTTGCTTTATTTTTTTAGCATTTTTCACTCCCTCTCCCTAATTATTCTAAGCCTCCACTTGCCTAGAGTGAGCTTAGGGAGAGGCTCTACTTGCCACATAGAAGTAGTATTTAAATTGAAGTGTAAATCACCTTTTCCGCCACCAGTTCGCATGCTGCCTTAGCTTAAAAACAAAAAAAATGATATATTGAAAAAAATACCAAAAAGAAAGTTGAGATTGTATTCCAAGTAAGAGAATCACTATTGCAAACATTTGGCCTCCTTGGACGACCCTAGATACTCCCCTATCTAGGAATATAAATTTAAGAGCGAAAGCGGATTTACGCATTACAACGACCTAATTAACAAACTGCGTATTTTCGCTATCATACACCACCTCCACACTTCACTGACATGATCTCTCCACTCAATTGAGTGAGAGAACGTGTCCTAAGTTTGAACAAGCTCAGATTACACTTTTTATGAATTCACTGTATATCTTTTATTTCAATCACCAATTGAGCCAGTTGATGAGCTTCTGAGGTTCCTTGCAACCTCAGAGAACTTTTTAGACCCTTAATGGCATGTTTTTATGTCTTTTATACACTGTCAACCATTTCTGGACTCACCAGAGCTCCGACGAGCTCCGGCGAGTCAAAAACACTCTTCAGCTTAAGGAACTTCTTGAGAAGCTCCAGATTGCTTATTTGAGGACTAGGGATTCCATCTCGATAGTTATTTTGATGATTGGAAGTTTGGAGCTTGGTTTAGACTGTTGTCTTCTCCAACTCCAGCAGAGTTGGAGAGGTGTCTCCATTAGGGTTTAAGAAGTTTTGAGAGGTTCAGAAGTAAGAGTGAGGATCATAGAATTCATCCCAACCCTCTGATTTATTAGAAGATCTTTAGTTTGTTCTGTCAAACAAACCCATCTTAGATCTCAGGTGACAGACCTGAAACCCTAGGTTTCTTGGGTGAAATTCCTCTCTGATATCCTGAACATATTCTAAGGTTAAACAGGAATGATTTGAAGTGTTTAATTCATTTGATAATGTTCAATTCAGAAAGTCAAATCTCAAGGTTTAATGGTCAACCATAGATCTGTTTTGTGGATTTAGGATTCAATGAGAGGAATTAATGAGTTCAATTTGTTCCTGGGATGAATTTAAATAGATCAGATTCAATTTGGATGAATTCTGATCAGTTTTATAGAAGAATTAGATTGCTATATAGTTTGGGTTGTTCTTGAACCCAAACTGAGGTTAGTGTGTTTTTGATGAATTTCAAATGAAAAATCTGGATAGATAGATCCTTAACAACCTTTAGAGGTTGTTTGAGTTGATGTAATCGATCTTTAGCTGTCTGTTGGACTAAACAGAGTGAGAAATGGAGCTTTGAAGCTCCTTAGCAAAGCTCTTAAGCTTCTTCGCCTTCCTGAAGCTCCTCAGAGTCCCTTTCCTTCACCAGTAGATGCGGAAATACCTACTGAACTGTTTAGCACCTCGTCTGAGGTCAAAGAGCCACCTTGCATGTCCTTAGAGCAGAAGCATTGCCCAGCAGGCCAGAATGGCCATGGTGATCCTAACTTTTTGCCCTTCAAATCGAAGAGCAAGACCTTCCCTGAGTATCAAATTAATACTATAATCGTGTAGAGTGTCCTTAGAGCTTTCCAATGAGCGTTTATTTGCTCGATTTGGAGCTCTGATGCGGCCAGAGTCTTCGATTGAGTTTTGTCCTGGAAGGGGAAGACATAGCCCCACACCGGCAAAGGAGAAGCGCTCGCCTTAAGATAAAAGGAAAATATGTATGGGCTTTATCGATCGTTAGCGCTGGGCGCACAAATGAGCATTGTGTGTGTGTGTGTGTGTGTGGGTGCATGCGGTGCACGTGCCCGAGTGTGTGTGCGCCTATGGGCGTGCGAGCGTGGGCCCATGAGGGCATGTGCATGTGGGCCTGGGAGGTCGTGGGTTGGAGAGGCTAGAGACTATGCTGAACTGGAAATAAATCAAACCTAATAAAAACTAGGCTTGGACCCAATAGGGTCTGGTCCTACCTTGAGAGGGGTGCTGTGTATCCCCGATCAGTCCGAGCTGCCAACCATAAAATCAAATTTTTGGTTTAGATCCTGGGTTCAAATCGATTCGGTTCAGTTTAGTTGCAAAGGAAAAGAAGGAGAAGAGGAGAGCTCGTTGGGTTGAAAAGCAAAGGAAAGGTAACAGGCAATGAAAGAAATAAGAAGAAAGAAAAGAAAGAGAAGAAGAGACGTTAAAGAAGAAATATGCGCAAGATAGAAAGGTAAAGAGTAAGGAAGAGAGAGAGAGAGACGGTAGAATAAGATGAAGGCTGAAGAACAGAGAAGAATGAATAGTGCTGAAGACGTCTGATATCTTTTTAAGATGTCTAATTTCTTGTACTCTACTAATTTCTTTTGATCATAAATGATGTAATAAGGCATATATTCATTTGAATTCCTCTTTTCTTGCCTTAATCTCTTGTAAATAAGAAGAAATTAAAGAAATAAACATGTTTACTTATTTGTAATAGCAAATCATATGTGTAAATATGTTTTCCTTATGGAATTTTGCATGTTTTTCAATTGAAAATTCTTAAGCAAGATTCATATTATTAAAGTAAATTTAATTATAATTCTCATAAGTAGCTTAGGATTTAGTGGTGAATTCAAACTAAGTTATGCCTCCTAGCGAACGACCTGGACTCAACCAATTAAAAAGAACTAAAATTTAAAATGTTAGGTTAACTTGACACTATACTACTCAATTGACATGAATTCAAGTTGACCTAGGTTACTTTTAAGTTCAGGATGAAGACCTGGGGAGTAGTGTCAATGAATCAATTTTGAGCTTTTTTAAGTCTATTGACTTAAGTTTGTTAGAATCGTAAATTGTCTCGTAGACGTCAGGAAATAAAGATTCTCCGAAATCAGAGTAAGATTCGAAATCGTCGAAGAATTTGCGAGAAGTTTCTGAACCTGATTTCAAATCGATAGTTCCACCACAAAATGAGTCGAGATGTAGAGAAGCAGCAACCTGACTTGGATCTAACCTAAACTCAGAGTCCAAACTCAAAGAGGTGTCCCTATTAGGTTTGGGCTTGGGTTCTTGGCTTGTAGGGAAGACCCAATCGAATCCTAATTCTTCCTGCTCCTCGGTCGCTGTGTCGTAAATTGGCGTGATTTCTGACAACTTCATCTATATTTCGGAGGAGTCTGGAGAAGTGTAGTCATCAAACATAGGCCCCGAATCGTATTTCAGACCGAAAATTTGATTCTCATCACATGAGGCCTCGTAATTATCCCAAATAGGCTCAAATCCAGATTCTAGGCTAAGGGTGTGGATTGTATTACTAGAATCTAAGCTGAGCTCTATTGGGATATCAGAATCATCCTCGAGAATTACCCTAACAGGATAAGGCTCGGGATTTACATTCTCAAGGAGTTCTGTTTTAAGTTCATCATTACAGGTGTCTAGGAATTCAAAGCTAGGTGAACCAGGTTCCCGTATCTCTAAGGCTGGCTCAAAATTGGGAGCACCTGCAATTGGACCGTCCCAACCCAACTCAAGATTAGGTGTATCAGTCTGTACATAAGTTGGATCATATTCCATTTGGGTTGGGGGTCCACAACAACCCTAATTCTTGAACCTGGGAATTGGAAAACTGTGTTGATCACTAGTCTTACTCCAAGATGTTTTATTAGTTTCAAACATGCATTTTTTATCAATTGTCTTATACAACTTATTCAACAATTCTACCTGTTCTTTTAAAAATTCCTGGAAATTTTCTGGAAGTGAAGGGTTTGACCAACATTGCAGACAATCATTGTTGTGTAATTTCACCAATTCACTATGTTCTGCTAATAGGTGATCCCAGGTTGAACCGTGTTTCATATGTGTCCAAATCATCATTATATGGTCCAAAATGTGGTTCATTGATTTCACAAATTTTTCCTGAATGGCCCTTTTATAATATTCTTCATGGTTTCTATAAGCATTCTCAAGTATCTTTTCTTTCAAGCTCATTTGGGACTCAGGTTTTCTAAATAGTCTTCCTATATAGTATGGCTGCATTTTTTAATCAAATGGTGGAATCAAGATGTAGAATCAAAACTCAGGTTCAGATTGGAGTTGATCAGATCTGAAAGAAATCCCTAAGATAATCTATGTATGTGATCTAAATAGAAGGGATGAGGGACTGGATGTGAGATTTGACCCAATCAAGGCACCCAAAGATTTTTGGATGACTAAGGCAGCTTCGAGGTGGATGATACCTCTAAATCAGAAATTCGCACACTCGAGAATTACCTGGGTGTCCAGGAAGGGAGAGGCCGGCAAAGACTCCTACACGGTAGAGCGTCCCCAAGGGTTACAGGGTTTCCCTCACCCGACCTTCCCTGTCACTGAGGGTCCAGGTAGACCAGAATGTACGAACTTAAGACCTTAAGCCTACCAATTTTATGTCCTCATTTGTGCCTTGAGTTTTACTTGATTAGAAGTTAACTTAACTTGTGACCTAATTTGAAGATTGGTTGGCCTACAATGTATACCAACTTCACCTGACCTGCCCTAAAGATGGCAAATGAGATCTAGGTCAAGACCTAGAAATCACCCTGATTTGACTCTTAGGTTATTAGGTCCAAGGGTTTTAAGATTCAAGTGAAATTAGAGCCTGATTTTTAGGGTTTTGTTGATTAGATCTTTTCAATCAAGGGCTTGGGTAACACACAAATGCGGGAGGGTAACTTTCCTTTTATAAAGGCAAAAATGTGTACTAACACTTCAAACCCTAGAATTGAAACCCTAATTGGCTCTATTCTGCATCCAATTTGATCTTAAAATGTTCTCCTTGGACTTCAAACAAGAGGTGCATAGTCCAAGAAGATTAGAAATTAAGCGTAGTCCCTAATAGGCACAGAAAATTTGGGGTAGGAAATTCTAAACAAAATCGTCTCAATCCTCAATTAGAAAAAAAAATTTCACAAATCGGGAAACTTGCCTTTTAAATGATGATTACTATGAAAAATAAGGTAAGTAATTCATAATTGATTGTTTCCTATTTATTTTTATCTTTCCAAGATTAGGAGGTTAATTAAGGAAGAATAGAGAAGTTACCTACCTTGGAGTGGTTGATTTGCGCGAAAGATCTCCTCGTGAAGTACCTCGCAAAATCGCAAGAAAGCAAACAGGGTAAGTCAGTGCTCAAATATAATCAAAATATAGCAGAAGAATAGCGGTGAATTGCGTGTTCCTCCCCGGCAACGGCACCAAAATGTTGATAGGGCTAAATCAAGGTTTTAGAAGATGCATTCATTGTAGTAATAAATCCTCAAAAATAGCTCAAACAACAGATAAAATTTATAACTCAAATGAAAGTTCGAGATCGTTCGCTGGGAGCAAGTAGGAATTCAATCGCTAATCTCAATAAATAATATAAATGAGCACAAAGTTCAAGCCAAATAATACCAAGAAATGAATAATAATTACTCAGAAATGATAATCAATGTAAAGCATGAGTTTAACAATAGTTATGCATGGCAAAAAGAATCTCAAAGCAAAAACAATGGTGATTTAGATCACCAATTATTCAATTTAAGCATATATGCATTGAGTTCAAATAATGTAATAGTGCCATCAACCATTCAAACTTAGGTACTCAAAAATATTAACAGTATCAACTGCTTTACCCAAGTTAGACGTCGCCATAAACCATCAGACGACTTAAACATGTGTTTGCTACAGTACTTTCCCTTTTATTCTTGACTGCCTTCTTTCTCTGCTTCTTCTTTCTTTTCTCTCTTTGGCTTCTATTCTTCTTCCTTCTCTTCACTCACAAGGGGAAGGGTTTCTTCTCCAAACAGCTAAGTGCCAGCCGTTGATCTTTAGACCAAAACACTCCCCAAACCCCCGCACTCTCTCTTTCTTTCTCTCTCTAGGATCCGCTCTCCCAGAGCCTCGGGCAATTGGATTCGAGTAAAGCGCACTTGGGACCAAGGCTGTGTGAGTGAGTCACATCCGAAGTGTGCACAGGTTAGGCGGGTCGGGTCAGTGCCAGGCCCGCGTGCATAGTGTCACGGGCGAGGCGTTTGTGAAGGGGTGGAGGGGGACCTCACCCACCAAGTGTGTTACTTGAGGCGATAAGCTGGAAGCAGAAAATCAATTTAACTCACTGCGTCTGGTCTTCAGCAATCGATGTGGGACTAAAGTCCCACACCTTCCTTCGCGCATAGTAGGCAGCAGATGGAGGTGGAAGTCTGCTTCAATTGGTAGCAGCTGCAGCTTAAGGTCTTTAATCGAAGACCTGGAGCAGATCCTGGGACGTAGCCGCGTTGATTAAGAGTGGCACCAGGTCATCTCGACGTCGGAGGAGCTCGGTCATGGTTGGGGATGATGGCGGCGGCGGCAAACCAGCGAAGACCTGAAACACGAATATGGGCTCGAAGGCCCCAGTTAAATGGCTCCTTAGCTTCATCGTGGCACGGTGGAGGTGATGGTGACGGTCTTGTGGAGGATGGCGGCCTCATGTGGCAATCGGAGGTGGAAACGGACGTGCGATGATGGGTTGCTCGAGGGGAGCGTTGGGTGTGTGAATGGAGAGATAAGGAGAGGGCTTTTGTGAGGGAAGGCGAGGCGAAGCTTATGGGAGTTTCGTCAAGGCGGATGGAAGGGTGTAGCAATGGGGACGCCTCGCTGGAGGTTCAGTAGGAGACGGGGAAGACGAGGATGAATGACTGTGTCGAGGGTTATTTTTGGGATTTTTGAATAGGAAACTAAACTAGGAACCTAGAGAGACCTAACTACATATTCTTAAGTGGACGAAAAGGGGGAGATCCGCGTCGATTTTGGCACGCCAGCGACGAAGAAGATGAATTCTCTGGTGGGGGACGACGAGGAAGAATGGGCAGGAACAATTCCTGATTTGGTCGTCGAGGAGCGGACGAGAGAGGAAGATATTGACACTCCCAAGTTGGCAGTTGGGAGGCCAGAGACGACGGAGGAAGAGGCTTGCCGGAGCTTGGTTGGAGAGGGGCCGTAGGTAGGGTTAGGAAGATGTTTTTGGCCCAAAACCTTGCTGAAAAGTTCGACCGAGCCCTAAGGAGTCTTATATAGGCCGTAAGAGGGTGATTAGAGCTTGGGAAGCAAGCCTCCCAAGCTTGGAAGGTCACTGGAGTTGGAAATCTCTGTGATACCCACATCTCTCATGCATTCGCATGAGAGATTGGGAAGGTTTTGGGGCTCAAGGACAGGTGCAATGGAGAGATAACTCTTCAAGGAATCTCCTTTCCAATTTTGGAAGGGATTGAGCGAGAAATCTGGGAGATCTTCCCATTTAAAGGTCACCGGAGTTGTAGGAATAGGATTGTGGTGCGGTAGGGACCTAATTGTGAACAATACGACAAAGATGGGGGGCTATTTGCAAGGTATTCAAAAATCTAAGGGTCTGAATGAGATAAAAAAGTTTGACTGGACCAAAATGCAAACTTTGTCAAGATGATCTCAGATTAGGCCCAAATTTTCATATAAACCTAATTTGGACCCAAGGAATCCAATGGTGAAGTTAGATTTAGGTTTTAACCTCATTTGATTGAATAATTTATGCAAAAACCTAAATTAGGGCATAGGTCTATCTAGGACTCTGTTTTAGGTCAAACGAGTTCTGATGGTCAAATTGAAGGTACCAAACCCTAGATAATATTTTTCTATGAATTTTAGAGGGTTTAGGTGAATTTTACCATGACCAGAACCTCAATAGATTAAGTAGGTCTGTTTTTAGGGTTTCGGAAGTTATTTAAATCTCAAAACACGTGAAAACCCATTTCTGTTTGTACTAACCCACTTGTTAGACTCTTAAGATCATTTGACTATTAATTAACTCCTGAGAAAACTCGTGATTGTACTGAAATTGAGATATACTGTTAAAACTATAGTTTTACCCCTATTTTACTGTATTTCCCTCAAAATGGATTTGCAGTGAATTACGTCTCTCTGGCGATTATGTAGGAGCATTTAATGATGGAATATGACTAATTAAAGCTAGATATGACTGATGATGACGTTATCATCACAAGCATCACTGCACCTCAGAGCCTCCTCTTCGTCCCTCCTCACTCTTTGCCATGTACAATAGGTAGAGGGTTTTGCTTCCTCATTCTTCCACAGAGCGTCCCACGAAGCTTGGGCTCCTCCTCCTCCTTCTTCAGCTTCGATCAACCTTCCTCTTCTTCCTCACCGACAACATCTTCGACAGCCACCTCCCCATCATTCATTAGTGCAATTAACTTAGGGCTTCTACTCCTCTTTCTCCCAATTAGATCTAAGGAGCTTCTTGGCTCCATTCATCCACTCCTCTTCCTCCTCCAAGCTCCACCGCCGCTGTCATTACCACCATCATGTCTCATCTCTCTCGCCTCTCTCCGACTAAACTGATTTGGGCAAAAGGATCTCCTCACCTCCATAAACCTTTTGCCCAAGTTAATTTAACACAACACCAACTCCTACACACTCCACCATTGCCGTCGGTGGAGCTTCTTCAAAGCTTCACTGACAACCACACACAACCATTCCCTCACGAAATTTCCTTAGGGCCTTGCTCCAACGTAGTTGGCCAGAGCTTTTGGTGGTTTTCATTGGAGTCATGGACCCATGTTACATGCATGCAGGTGACCCACCGAGTGTAGGTTTCATCTCCAATGAGGAGCATCTTCTCCAGTGAGCTCACGACCAAGAATCACCTCCCCCTTGCACGAAATCCATTGAGGAATGATGCAAGGTTGTTGGATTGGCCATCTATGGCCAATTAATGACCAATTACCCTTGCAATCTAGCCACCATCTTCCGCGCAAAGAAGAAGGAAGGAAGGAAGAAGAAGGAGGGACGTGATAGTCCCACCTCGTGGAGAGACGGCCTAGATTTGGATTCATAAGGGATTAAATCGCCTTATTGCTCGCTCAAGCAACAGGGGGTTGGGTCCCCATTACCCACCTGACCATGCGTACATGCTTGCGCACGTGCGAGGGCGCTTGGGCGCAAGCCTAAGCAGGTTTTGTCTTGAAGCGTGTGTGCAATTGGGCTTGCTTTGTGCCGGCTCTGGCCAAGATTGGCGCTCACTTTAAGCCATCTGGTGGTTTAGTGTGAACGTCTGATGTGACCTTGAGAAAGGCTAAGTGTTAAGGGTCTTGTTTGGTTGAAGAAAAACCAAAATTTTGCCTCATACTTCCTTTATTTTTGGAGATTGAGAATTCATTTTTTATCTATTTAAGATTAATATTCATTGCCGATTGTATTTCTCATCATTATGCTTAATTTCATATTCAACTGAATAGTGGTTAGCTGCGTACTAATTGCTCCCTAAGACGACCTTAGACTCACATTCGAGATATAAATTTAAATGTTGATTTGACTTTGTTGACTATACTACAACGTATATTTTAAACTCGACGAAAGCGCCTCAACACAGGTGAAGCTCTACTGTGGAGTAAAAATGGCGAACAACCAACTTTGGAGATTGATTCTTCATTAAAGGAATTAAAGAGTGTAATGGAGAGCTCTATCATAGATCTATCAATCTGGGTTGGTAATTTGTCATGAGTTGTTGAGGATCGATAACAATTAGACAATGAAATCGGCATTAGAGCATTTTTGTAGGTGAGCGCAGAGAGAAGGAATGGGGACTACGTAGTCCTATATCGGAAGTTGCAGAGCAGTTGTTGTGGTATAAATTGAACTGAGCTCCTAAGCTACTTGAATGACAACGACACCTATGGGTCTGTGTGGGCATGCGTGCCTATTTTGACCTGATATGACCATTGACTATGCTGTGTAATGACGTTGCTCTGCGGAGAGGCCTCCGGCCACCAGGTGGTGCTGTGACACATGTCCTTATTATAGATGGTGGATTAGTAGTGGTACCAATCCGACTATCTAGGGCATTGATCCTGCAAAAATCCACCATATATTTTTGTTAGGTAAGGAGAAAATTTGAGGAGAGCTAAGCCTCATGTACATTGTGAAGGTTAAAGTGTCTCAACACTTAGAAAAATCTGAGAGGTGTTAAGGTTGAGCTTTACTTGTAATCAAAAGCTTAATTGGTTGTTCTAAAACAACATATTTTTTAGTGTAATGAACAAGTTCTTTCCGTTCTTTTATATATGCTTCTTTTAATATGGAATTGACTGCCACGCTTCTAATGTTTATATATTTTGCAACTAGTTCATCCTACTAAATATTCTAATTATGTAATTAAACTATTAGTAGTAATTCTTGTAAACTATTACGTTAAGTAATATGTGATTCCATGTAATCATACGACCTAATCTACCTAAATTAAGTTAGATTCTAGTATAACTTAGGAATAATGCATGAATAAGCATCATAATTCGCATAAAAATGTGTAAATAATAAATAAATCTTCTAGAATAGGTGGTTACACTCTCTAGAAGGTTGGTTATAAGATTCAAACAATATACCCCTTTATAAAGGAAGTTATAAAGTCCCTTTTACCTTTTCACAAAAAGAAAACTTCCAAAATAACTACCTCTTTTAAATTTCTACCATAATTAATTGACTAACTAATCGATTAATTTTGCTAAACATTTTCTATGATTTTTCAAAAATAGAACAAACATTTATTAATTGATTAACCAATTGATTAATGGCACTTCTAGGTAGTTGTACCCAAAATTTGAAATGTGATAACTTTTAATTGGTTACCATTGATTACCATAACTTCCAAATTGGTTACAAATTGATTCTAACTTCCCATAATCTTATTCTATAAATACTTTACGTGGATTTCTTCATTTACACATATAATACAACATTTTCTCTTACATTCTACTTGCAATTACAATATTGAGAAGTTGTTTTCCAAGCCTTCAAACAAGTATTCTTCATGTCAACTTTGTGCTTCAAGAAAACTCCAAGATCTTACTTCCTTGTTGTGACAACATTGTGCTTCAACAGAGACTTCAATATTCTACTTCCTTTTTGTGCACCAACTTATTCTACTTACTAAGGAAGTACAAGGGACTATTTTTGTCTATTTGATCTTACTTCATATATACACATTATTATTCATGGCATTTTGATCAAACAAGTTTCTTGCTATTAAATTCAAATGCTTACATCTTTGAAGAAACTCTGATTCTAGACATTTTCTAAATACACTTCCTAAGAGCAAAATTTGTTTATTCATGAAAAGTAAGTTTCAAGGGAATATTTCTTCAAGTTTGATTTCTCACGCATGTTCTTTATTTCAAATTCTATTTCCCTAGTGCTAAAGTTATATTCATTTTCAAGGGAATTCAAAATATTTTTTTTGAGTCCTATTACTTTTGATTAAGCACTTACACATTTGCTCAATAGGACTTGCATCAATTTTATTATCTCCTACTTATTATATTTTGGATACTAGGGTTGTTAGCTTCCCGTTCTTCTAGTGAGAGAATAACAAAAGGCCTTCTTTTTTGTTGTTCAAGAAAGGGTTTATGTGATTGAGGCTCATTATTCTCGATTTAAGTAATGAAGGTTATTGGATTTTCTTGTTTAGAGAGTAAAAGGAAAATCCTAGTTGGGTAGATAGAGCTTTTTTCCTAGTTTGGATTTTCTCTATAAATCTTGTTGTTAATTGTGGACGAATTTTTGTGATTACCATATTTTTATTTAATATTTGAATTATGCAATTCACCTCTCACTCTTGTATAATTATCATCTCCTATTTCTCTTACAACTCAAATTTAAATTAAATTAACCTTAATCAAAATTAAATGCAATGAGACGATGCAGAGCCTCCAAGCATACCCTATGGAGTCCACCTATATATGTCTACCACCAATGTCCTCCACTGAGGTGTACCTGTAAACAAGCAAAGACAAACTAATCAATGACTTAAGATATAAGAAATTAGATGCTAACTAACTAAATGCATAAAATGGAATAGAATTAAGCAATCTAGATCTTATCACTTAAAAATGAACTAAAAATAGGTATGGCATTAATTTGAGTCAACCTCAAGAAGGTAAATTATCTATATTACTAATTACTAAGTAAAATTATTTTTTGGGATTTTTAGGAACTTTTTTAATTTTTGATCTTTTTTGCAAGAGGATTAGACACTAAACATAAAACTAGGGACTAACTCAAAGAACAAGGATAGAAATGTAAAATTTCAAATAAATACTTGCACAAAAATCTAAAAATTTCAATAGAACAACATAAGGTGCACAACTAAATAACTAAATCATCTACTAGAATCCACACGAATCTAAGTACTATAGAGCATACAACAAAATCCTAAGGAAATTACGAGGATTGAATCACAATAATGTATGGATTGAGACAAAAATATTTTTTTTTGTATGAAAGATCTACACTTGTAATTTGGTGAAAATCTAAATCTAAGGTGCAAAAATAAAAAATAGTTTTTAGAAAATTTTGATGTACGAAATTATTGAAATAAATTCAAAAAATAAAAAAATAGAACAAAAATATGACCTAACTATGAACTAACTACGAACTACGAAACATGAAATAAATATGCACTAATTATGAAACATGACATACAAAGTAACAACTATTGAGTAAGTAAAACTTAGAATTAATGAAGCTAAACCAAGAGTATAACGGAATTGAAATTACAACAAACTTCAAATATAAAAGAAAACTAATGAGAGAAAAGGGAGCAAGAAAGTAGGATCATGGCAGCATGTCATAAGCGAAGACAAAGGGTGAGAGTTAGAGGTGAGGACGAGCAAAGAAGGCTAGTGAAACTGCTCTCCTACAAGAGAATGAGAGAGAGAGAGAGAAGAATGATGAATCTTTGGGTCTTGAGGATTTTTTATAAAACCAAAGAATCACCTTGAAACCCTGAAAATCATTAGAGTTTGGTGTTTATTTTGTCCCCTTCATTTATGGGAATTTTGTACATGTTAAAATATTTCAAATCCAATTAGGATTGAGATTTATGCCTCAATTTTCACATAAGAATAGGTGCTGACCTACCTCACTTTCCTTTTCTTTCTCTTTTATCTCACTCGTAGGATCAACTAGGCTTATATTTCCCTTTTTCTCCCATTTTATGTGTTTTTGACCCATTTAGTGTCCACACTAGCTAGCCTATTATTGCCTAAGGGTGCATGCAAGTCGGGTCCGATCCGTAACCTGACCTGACCAAATGCTATAGGGTTGGGTTAAGACTTAGAATAGGTTATGATTTTTTTAACTTGATGAAAAATGGGTTGGGTGGAGTTTGAGGTTCAACAAACTCGACTCAACATATAACCTGATATATATTTATATTATTTATATATTAATATTTATTTATTTATTTTAAAAAATATTATTGTTAGGGTGAGAAATAAGTGTGGATTGAATGTTTCCTCTTCCACTCACATCAAATTTTCCCCTTAAAAGTAAAATTTTAACCCCCCCGCATCCATTACCTTCTCCCACTTCTACTAAGTAAAACAAAATGGTACCTTCTCTCCAAGCCCCCATCACCTCCATTGCCATCGTCTTGGCTGCTCCTTGCTGGAGTCGCCCATCAACTTTGGTCACCTCTCCTCCTTCCAAGGCACTCCTCCCCTTCATTAGCACCTCACCATCCCCTTCCTTTCCTTCCTCGACTCGCCACCACCCCCAGTTACCCCACTTTGCCCCTACCTTAATGCTTGCCACCCCTTCGCTAACCCCCCACCACCTCGCTCTACCCTCAATGATTTTACGTGCATTTATTAAGTTTGTTATCATGTATATTATTATCTTTTTCTCATTACTTTTATATTATATTTTTTTTTGGAAATTTTTTTTAATTTTTACTTATTTTATTTGCTTTGTTCTAATCTCCAAGTTATTTATAAGTTAAAATTTTTTTATTATTAAATAGGGAAGACTTACATAAATTTTGATTAGTCAACAAATCCACTCAACCTAATCGAACTCAACATCATTTTGTGGGTCGGGTTCGGTTGGGTTGAGCTCGGTAGTACACTAAGTTGGGTTAAATTGGGTTGGAAAAAATCTAAAGTTACAAACCATGAGTTGGGTTTGATTTAGGTCCTAACCTGAACTTGACTCATGTGCGCCTTTATTAGCACTAACTTTCTAGAACTCGTCCCTACTATGTGCAAGCAATAAAATGCGTGCCTACTTGATCTAACCCATGCACTTTGTGCCAATGCAGAGTTTTGGCAATTGACTCCTCCCTAGGGAATTTTTTGTACCATTCTGGCTATTGAAAATTTGACGTTGATGATAGAGGAGATAGGATTGTTAGGTTGAATTAAAATTCTATACAATTCTTAATTATATTAGGCTAGTGCTATCTCTAAAATTTTATTACGATATGTAATTTATAAATGAAGTTAAAAACATTAGAGATAACCAATTAACTTCTCCCGAGAGGTAGCCACATTTTACCCATATATATATATATATAAATACATGTATATACATATGTGCGTGTATACCATTTTTAAAATACATAAATCACCGATCCTCATTCTCCATAAGTTGAACTGATCCTTCAAAATCTAACTTACACAATGTGCTTCGTACTTAAACGAGAACAAACCTAACAAATAATGTGCCAACTCTATTAGAAGAAATCTCCTCCAAATATTCCATTTAAAAGTAATTCTCGAGGGTTCCACATCCCAGGAAATATTCATAGTTAGCCTTGTTATATGCATCCTAATTAGCTAGTAAACATTGCCGATTTATAAGTAATTGTTTTTTAGCTTACTGTTAACATTCTATTAAAATTCTAATGCTTAAAAGACTACGGTAATAAAAATAAATTCTCATATCTAACTCTGAAAATGAAAATTTTCTTTTATCTATCAGCATTCATATATATATTATAAATAAATAGATTGGATGACTTCAATATTTTTTATGACTCCATCATTTGTGATTAGTACTTGTGCTTAGATTGAAAATTTCATTATTAGATATCAGAAATGACAATAATAAATTTCACCTGATTTGACCACCATATTATCATCAGCAAAATAAATAAACATTGCACCCTTCATGTCACCATTTCTTTTGATATAATTAAGTAAAACAAAAAAAAAAAGATCAATAATTTTCCATAATTAACTCCATTGAACTTCCTTAAGTTTTTCTAAGAACTTCATTTCAATAAAAAAAGAAAAATTAGGAAAGAAAGAAAGAAAAAAAAATTATAATATCAATTTACTCTTGAAGGAAAGAAAGTAACTTTTCAAGTTTTTCTCAAAAAAAAAAAAAAAAAAGGGAGGGAAGTTGATATTTAGAGAGAGAGAGAGAGAGAGAGAGAGAGAGGAGCCAACGTCAAATAAAAAAAGAAGAAAGATGAAAAAGAGCGAGGAGAGAATGATCAATGGAGAGAAAAAAATATTTTTAAAAATAGTGATTTAAATATCCGTGAATAGCGAGATGAACAGTGACATGCCAACATGCTTTCCTTATATTATAGCTTATACCCAATTTCAGGTATCTAGTAGACTCATTTTACTTAGACATTGAACTACGAATTATAACCCTAATTTTCTATCGAAACATACATGTTATGTCACTTAGAATCTTGAAACTTGCTTGGAGACAAGAAAAAAATTATGCATCCAAGATGTCCGCGTGTAAGTTGGACATCCTGACTCGGATCTCCACCCTCACGGAGATGCTATCGTGTATGGAGAAATGGGAGCTTTGATACAAATTATTTATACGAAGAAAGCTAAACACAATTTAACTTTGGAGAGGGGTGCCCTTTTTCCTAACCTCCACTCTGCTCCTCTTTCTCCTCTCGTGTGAAATTGGAGCCCTAGCCCTAAGTGGGGCCTCAGTTAACCTCTGACGAGTCGAGGCCCCTGCCCCTTCTCTCCCCTCATCGGTCACTCCCACCTCTGCTTTCTTCTCCATCAGCCACGACTCATCTCCTTCAGTGGCTTATTTGGTATGTTCGTTCATGGTGTGTGCAAGTTGGTAGCCCGAGGGTGTTCTCCTCCTTGTGGGGTGGGTGGTTGCTTGGGGACTTCTTCTCCCCAGGCGATTGTGAGGGACTTCGGAGGTGGCTTATTGTTGCTGGCTGCTTCTTTAGAGTTCTGGAGCAACTGTTGTGGGGTCCCGCTTGGGTGGCTTCTTTGGTTCCTTCTTGCTGGCCATGGTTGATGCTTGTGCACGAAGGTTGCTGCTGATGAGCTTTAAGGTTGAGCCATCCTCCATCGTCACCTCCACTCCATCGACGTTCTCGATTGGTTTTTGGTTGTGTTTATATTCTTTCTTTCTTATGGTTTGTTTTACTGGTGATGGATCATGCCAGAAACTGTACTTACCACGATCAAGACTTAATCAGTACCTTGTTTATTGATTTTCCCTGTTTCACACGAGTTATCTACTTTGTTCGATAGCGTGTTTCATGATCTATGCGTGATTTCTGGAGGAAGTTAGATTGAACACTTAATGTTTTTAGTCTTTAATGTTTTGATTTGTGTCACTTTCATTCGTGGGGGATGAGTTCCCCTCTTGATGGTATGGGTGTTCACGTACCTTGCTTCTGTTGGTGCTAGAGCACCACGATCATTTGTTTTGATGATAACAAAACACGTGTTATTTAACATTTGTAATTTGAGTCCTAGATTTCAGGTCAATTGCAAATGTGGACGTGTTTAGACGGAACTCGAGCTCGCATCCAGAATGGATTGGAGGAGCTTAATGAAGAACAGAGGAGGTTCGCGTGGAGCGACAGATTGAAGATAGAAGACAAGAAGAATATGATAGATTCTTTTTAATCCTTTCTTGTATCTCTTGTCTTTATTTTCTTGCTCTTTTTATTTTCCTTAGAATATTATGTTAAAGAGCCTCAAAGTACCCTAACAGTAGTACTAGGAACACCGGCACAACCCTAGGATACTTAGGTTTTCTGTAGAATACTTAGAAAACCAATATAGGGCTCAAACAGCACTTCCAGACTTCTAATTCCCAAATCAGACGTCTGATAAAGTACTTTAAGACGTCTGACTGTTGTTTCAGACGTCTGATATCTGTTAGGCTGGACATACCTAGTTCTGTCTGATGAAATCAGACGTCCAGACCTTAGTCCAGACGTCTTAGAAGACGTCTGATGGACTTACCAGACGTCCAGATAGTAGACCGTTGGCTAGCTTAGTAGGCACTCAAGATTATGACCGTTAGAGCCTTATCAGATGTCCTTAGGCCTTTCCAGACGTCTGATAAATGACCGTTTTACCTCGACTGACCCAAAATCTCTTCTCAGAGATTTTCTAGCCGTTGCAACGTTTGGAAAATCCATTCCTATAGTAAAAGTAGGTTTCCAGACGTCTAGACATAGTGCCAGACGTCCTATATGTCGTCTGATGGACTTGCACTAGAACTCTGTTTAGATCTGATCCAAGTCAGGAAGAGACCCGCCCAAAATCAGACGTCTTAAAGTGAAGTTCCAGACGTCTGATGCCAGAATTAGACGTCTGATAAGCCTGTCAGAACAATGATTGTTCCTGATTTCGGGTTGATTCTCTTGGGCTTTGTTCCCAACGGCTATAGAACCTTTCCTAAGCCTTCCAAAGCCTTCCTAAGGCCTCTATAAATAGAGGGGAACCTTTGCAACACCAATACACTTAGAGACACAAAATACACACTAAGAGAAACAAGAGACACACCTAAGCAACTTAGTTCCACTCTTTTGTGTCCAAGAGAAGCCCTTGCTCTCCAAGCTCTAGCTCCATTCCCTTGAGAGCATCAAGCCTTCGTGCACCCGCTCTTCCGCCGTTGTTCACGAGAGTGACATTGCGCCGTTGCGTGGCTCATGCACCCGCGTCATCGTCGACGCACTCCTTGCAAAGGGGAGTTTCCTAATTCCTATAGAAGCTTAGGTTTATTACTTTGTTGGCTCTATAGGTTTGTTGTTTATTTTATCTTTGTTATTTGGTTGGGTATTCGCTTTGCGAATTCCCGTCTCCTTCGTGGGACAAAATCCTTCTCGTGGAGAGAAGGGGTTGAGGAACGCTATCCTCATACTTGTAGCATGGTTGTATTGAGGTTGAATCACCCTCGTTTTAAGTGATTCAGTTAGTGGATTTGATCAACTAGGTTGATCGGAAAATCCTAACTCGAGAGGGTTAGGTGGTGGTTTTCACCCAGTTTGGGTTTCCACCTAAAAATTCTTGTGTTCTTTGTGTGATTGTCTTTTTGTGTGATTGATTTTCTTTGGTGAGATTGCTTTATATTTTATTTCCGCATTTATTACGCCACCCCTCCTAGTTGGGAAACTTACAGCTTCTCCCATCAATGAAGTCTTGCTTCGCAAAAAAAAAAGAAAAGAAAAGGGCAATAGAGAAAAATGAATCTAACAAAAAAATAATATGTGATTTTGACTATAGTCCTAATTGACTATGAGACTAGAGATGAGAAAAAAAAGGACACTAAAAGGAAAATGCATTTTGCAAGGTAAAATGTGACATTTAATGTGGGGATATGTGTTTCCTTTAGCGTTGACGCATTCAAATATTATTGATAATATTTGTCATTACCACGTGAATGGTTACGCGTTTCTTACAATACATGTGGTAGGATTCACCATCAAGTAAAGATTAAGAAATCATTAGAATTTTCAATTATAATTAAAAGTTAGGTCTTTTACTTGAATATCATTGAAATCTTTTGAAATTATTTAAATACCATTTAATTTACTATATTTACAAATATGCCATTAAAAAAGTAGCGTCGTTTTCATATTTGCCACTTCTTCAGTTACAGCCGTTAAACTGAACGATTTTAGACTGAAATGTAAAAAAAATGATTTTTTAGTCCTCAAATTTTTTTTTTTATTTTCATCCCCTCCCTCCCCCCATCCCCTTGCCGGTTCACCCTCCTTTCCTCCTCATCTCCAACCACCTCCTCCACCACTACTTTCCAACCTCCGACCACCTCTTCCACCACCTCTCTAACCACCACCTCTTTTCTCGAACATAATTAATGGAATAGAAACTTGCTCTCAGCCCCCTTGTGAGAAGAGAGAAAATATGTGGGTGTCCCTACATGGGTTGGACGATGCGCAAAAACTATGGGAAGGCCCTTCAAAGTTTAGAGAATTTTTTGAAACTACGAGACCCTATAAAAGATGCGTAGAAATTGTAAAAGAACCCTTAGATGTTTAAAGGTCTACCACATGACCCCCGCGTGAGAGAGGGGGCGAAGGAGGTACTCGGAGGTTGAAGAGTGGGGGTGGAGGAGGTGGTCAGAGGTGAGGAGAAAAGGAGGTGAACTGGCGAGGGAAGGGGGGGAGAGAGAGGGTGAAAATTTAAAAAAATAAAATTTGATAGCAAAAAAAAAATTTAAGAAGTAAAAATAAATTTTGAAGACTAAAAAATAATTTTTTTATTACATTTCAGTTTAAAATAGTTAAATTTAACGGTTATGGCTAACGGAGTGGCAAATACGAAAACAACGTTACTTTTTCAATGACATATCTGTAAATATAATGAATTGAATAACATTTAAGTAATTTCAAAAGATTTCAGTGACATGCATGTAAAGAATCCTTAAAAAATTGATTCAAAGCTAAAACTCACTGGTGATATATGATTTAGATGTAAAAATCATTGGCATTTGGATCTGGAGAGGTTAATGGAAGCCTAGGATCCACCAAACCTGTGATTTAGAGAGAACATATGACAACATGTCATTTTTACAACATACATTGCAAAAGAAATTTCTTTACATTCTCCTTAGAAAAAAAATTCATGGACCTTAATCTTAAAATTTAGAAGAATGGTCAATTTCACCTAGAAAAGCAAAAGGAATAAGGAGATCCCCTTTCGCTTTCGCTTTTGCTTTCCCCTTTTCCCTTCTTCTTGCCCTAAGTTGTCGTTGTCGGTGGGAGGGGTCCTGGCCAGTCATTGTGTCGGTTGGGACCCCCCCCCCCCTCCTTAGTGTTGTTCCCTCCTCTTTGCACTCCTTCAACCAACACTCTTCTTCTCGCTTGGGGATGCTGCTGAGGTGTTTCTTCTTTGGTGGTGTTAGTTGTGGCCATCACTACTTGGATTGGGTGGTGCGTCGTCGTCGTTGCCTTTGAGAAGGTGATCCCTTGCAGTAATAGATGCAAGTGTTCATCGACGTCATTGGTTGATGGGTTCCTAGGCTATGCTGCTCCCACTACCATCACGTCTCCGACTTCAGTCTCAATCGTTTTTGGTTTTATTTGTTCTTTTTTTTGTTGTTGCTTGTGTTGTGTTTAGTTCGGGTTGTTTCGTCAACCATTTGTTTTCGGGGACCATCGACTTCGTACTTCACACGACCAAGAAGATGTTCGGTTTGTTCTGATGTTGGGCTTTTGCTGCAATCTCGTTAGCACTAATCGTAAGGAGTTGCTGCTAATGATATTGTCGTATCTTGAAACATGATGCAATATTTGGAGATTTGAATGTTGGGTGAAATCATGCATGGCAGTTTCCTTTTATCTTCTTGAGTCTTTGTTTGATGTTTTGTTCCCTCTTATTCGAAGCATGTCAGTTCCCTTACTCGAGGGTGTTGGATTTTCCTTCCTCACTTAGGTTTGGACTGCGTCACTTTATATTGATTTCATCCTCTTTAACGAAGATCCTGACGTGGAGAAAAAAAAACGTAAAACGGATAAGCAGAAGGAAGAAGTCATTAGGATTAAAATCAGAGAAAAAAGCAATGTCCTTTCATTTCAACGTAAAATAAAAAAAAAACTTGAAATATATTCGAGAGCAATAACTCCTACTTCGTTTTTCCCCCGACCTATTATCTTGTTTACTTAACCTCTAAGAAACTTTCTGATTTGCTTTTTAATCAAAGAGAAGGTTTTGTCCCATTTTTGCTTTCTCATACGCGTACCTCATACGCAATTAATTTGTTCAAAGTTTTGCGATATCACTCGCCATCAAAGACAATATTTTCGTTCATCCAGTCCTTGGACGTACGTACATCATCTCATACAACCGAAGTGATTAGCATAAGGCAAAGCCCCAACTCCAAAGCCACCCACAAGATATACGTCTTAAATCAATAAATAACAAGCTCCATAATTATCCCTTTTTCCATCACACACATCCATACAGAGGTGAGAGAGCCAACCTGTTCAAATAAGGACCAACTTGTTCCACATAATAGTGGCAGCCAGAAACAAGTACCCTGCAAAGCAAAAACCCCAAGCCCACTTGCAAACATAAATGCCCACGTAGCAAAGCAGCAAACTCGAACACGCACGAGCACATGGAACGGGGGATCCTAGGGGCACAAGGGTAATTCGATACGAGATGAAGTGTTGTCACGGCCAAGTTGCCCGCCTCCCCTTTGGGCAAGGAAAGCTGTGAGGCTCAAGTGTACATCCGCACACAAGTCCGCAACACCGGTATATTGTCGAAAAGGGAGATTTTCATGCACATCCTCTATACTTCAATTATTCTTATATGAATCTCTCTTACGGTTTATATTTGCATGGATGCACATACTTTCTCGTTCTTTATGTATTCGCTATTGACCATGGCTTAATTTCAGCTATAAAATTTAGTTGTTTTCAATCATAAGCTAACCATTTCAGCAATTGTATTGGGTTTAAATGGAATGCGTCATCCACCTGATGAGGTAGGGATATCTGTGTATGTATATACTACACTTGGTATAAGCCTTACAATAGTGACATGAAGAGGATATGTATGTAAGCAGAACTCTGTCAAGAGGGACATGTATGCAAATTCCCCTAAACAGGAACAAGAAACTGCACGTCGAAGGAAAAGTTGGAAAGGATTCCTCTCTCTCTCTCTCTCTCTCTCTCCTATCACAAATGCATACAGAGGTACAAACCACAGCTCCCCCCGAGGGATTGAAAAGATAGACGGCTGAGGAGGAAGAGCAGAAAAAGTCGGCAGAATTTATTGAATAGAGGAGGAGCAGTAAAAGCACCATAAGATTCTGTGGAGATCGGAGGGTGGGTTCGGAGGTTCCCTGTTCTTTACCCAAAGATTGGATCTTTCTGCACCCTGCGGCCTCTGCAACAGCCCCCACACCCCGTTCCCAAACCCGGAGAAGGGAGCTCGAGGGTGAGGTCTCTGGCTAAAAGGTGCGGTCTCTTGGAGGAGTAAGAGGTACCCACATGTGGGTCTCGCAGGGGAAGGGGGTGCGATCTTTGTAGCTGTGCAGGGCGGGTGAGTGAGAGATGGAGACGCAGCAGGCGGAGAAGCTGATGAAGAAGATCGAGGAGCTGGAGGTGGGTCAGGCGCGCCTGAAGCAGGAGGTGACGAGGCTTAGGCGTACTGGTGGGGGGAGTGGGAGCTTGGAGGAGAGGAAGGGGCAACAGAGGTCCCACTCTTTGTCGCCCGGGAGGAGGGGGCCGAAGGGATCGCCTTTGGCGACGTTTGGGCATTCCTCATCGTCGCCGTTGCGGCGGGAGAGCCACTCTGTGGATAATGCGGTGGCTGCTGCTGCTGCTGCTTGTGATCGTCAGGGTGGTGGTGGTGGCGGCGGCCTCTCCGATTGTCAGTACCTGAAGATATTGCAGTCCATGGGGCAGTCTGTGCATATCTTTGATCTCGAAGGGAAGATCATCTATTGGTGAGTGGAGTGCCTCTTGAATTTTTGCAGTTTCCGTGTAGTGGTTCTTTTGAGAAAAAATTCTGCTTTCTTTTTGGTTTTTAATGTGTATGGAGAATTAGGTTTTGTTTCCCATATATTGTAGCTTAATTGCCGTGGAGAAATTGGCTGTTTTGAAGTGAACATGGATCACAATGTTGGGGGGAGTTGAGTAGGAATGATTTTTTTCGGGGAAAATTTGCGTTTAAATCTTTATGTGTGGGGAGAAGGTTTGTGTCTCCATATTGTAGTGGAATTGTTGCCGAGAAATTGACTCTTCTGAAGTGAAAATGGATAATGGATTTTTTTCACAATGTTGTGGGAGGTTGGAGCCGGGAATTTAGGTCAGGGAAGTGAAGTCAAAAGAAGTTCTGTTTATCAACATCAACCAGATGGTTGGGGGGCAAAGCGTGAGACAGTTTATTAAAGCTAAAGGTTGTGGCATATAAATTCTAAAGAAATTAAAAAGTTAGGGGAGGCGAATGCCCCTACTTGCCTCCCAAAGCTCCATCCCTGGACCTGTGGAGTTGGGTATTTGGGAGAAGGGTTTGGATAGGTTGCTCTAAGGGCCTGTGGTATTCTTCCCTCTGTAAGAAATTGCAGACAGATGGCAGCGGGTGAAGCGTAGCAGCCTAACTGAGGAATCAAATCACTTGCAGTACTAATCATGTACTTGTTCTGATGTAAATTTTTAGAAGTAATGATTGTATTATATTTCACTGGTGTATGGATTGAACACTTAAATTCTAACTAGGTTGTTTAATCGTCAAGATTTCAAGGACAAACAATGATGAAAGGAAGAAGTATACCCTTGTATGCACCTGTCTTTCTCCATATTATAGATGTTAACATGTACTTTTGAAGAGGTTATCGCTGTTTTTTTATTCTATGTTGCACTTGTAATTTTTCCAGTGCTCTCTTCTATAAAAGAGAGGTTAGGTTTTCCTGAAAAATAGAAAACTTATTTTTACTTATTACATGGTATGAGAGCAGCGATCCTGGATTGGTGATCTGGTATCCTATGAAATATTTATCAAACTAAGGTTCTAAATGCCGATTTCGATAAATTTCTAAGTGCACATTTTGGAGGTATGCCGATGGCATGTTGTGGAAACACTCATATTTCGATGATAGATTTAGACGATTTCAATGTCTCGAAAATATTTCATTTTAGAGGCATGCTGAGAACATATCAAAGGCAAGTCGACGCATGACGACAAAATTGACATCTCCATCTTTTCCTTCTCCTCCCTTTACCTCATCTTTCCCACTGTAACCCACCTCGTTACTCCAACATACCCTCCACCTTAAATCTTCTCCCCTCTTCCGTGTGACCCAACAGTGACCCATTACCTCACCTCCCTCTTCCTTGCAAGGCATGAGCTAAAATGGCACCACCATCAAAGTAACCGAACCTACCACTCTGATCATCGTAGCAACAGCTAGGAACTACATCTACATGCAACAATAGAGCAACAACTAGTAGGTAGTAGCATGCCTTGAAATGCTCGTGTTGACTTGCTTATTATCGAAATAGTAAATGAGGTCGAAATTGTGACATGTTGTTGACACCCTTGTATTTCAATACCCCTTCTATGTAGATATAGTCCTCGATCCAAAACACCTCATTTCACTGGCGTGCTGACGGTATCTTGTTCACTGCTATTAGAATGATTATGATTATATTAAATTTATATAATTATTTTGGAAAAATTTGAAAAATATTTTAACATTAATCCTATCAAAAAATATTTAAGCATTTAATCCTGATTTAACAATCTAACTCTATAAAATTGGTAGATCAAACAACCATAGAACTAGTTAATTTACCATAAACTCATCGTTTTGCAAATGTAATTATTAAAACATACAAGATCTAAATCTAATGATTGCAACTTAAATCTAGCTTAGAGAATAAAAAATAAATACTATTTAACTTTGAAGAAACTAAATTACCTTAAAGATCTAATAAATAGAGAGAAAATATTTGTAAGAGTTCTTATCACTCCAACAAGCATGTGACAACAGTAATGGGTAGAAATGGATCACTGAGTCGTCTATGTTAACCTTAAAATACGGTAATAGCATAACAATTGTACATATAACCATCCATTTTGTTGATATCAACATATTATTTTTTTATTTCGCAAAGCATCAATGACACTTTCATTTCAGCATTATGTGTATACTAATTTAGCCTCACATCAGAAAAATGTTATTTCATCGGCATGTTGCAGGCATGCTGTGGGCATTCAGAACACTGCACCAAACAAGATAAGCCGATCACCAATGTTGTAGTGATCCAACATGACGATTGGGTGAGAAGCACGATTGTAGTAGCGCTGTTGTTGCTGCTGGTGGCCTTGCCAGCAACACCGTTGGAAGATTGAGGGGGTGCAGTAGCGGTATCATTGGTGGCCTCTCCAATAGTATTGTCGGAAGATCGAGGGGGTGCAGTAGTAGCAAGGCCGAGCACTAGTGGCTTGTTGCAGCTGTTGGGGGGGCCCATGCGTGTGTGTGGGATGTTTGGAAGAGGAGCTGGTGTTTGCTCCTCGAGTTGCTACTTGATGTCTTCGCTCATGGATAAGTTCCATGATTTAGTTGATGATGAGCCTTCTTTCACCGTTTATGATGGAGTTTCTTCTTAACAGCATGATAAGTCTTCTCTCATGCAAGAGTTATTTTCACCTAAACAAAAGGCAAAAATCAGATTAGTATGGTGCTGTTTTTTTTGTTTATGGAGGATTAAGGAAGAGTAATAGGAGTCCTGGACCATTGGTCATTGACTTTGGTGCTTTGATTCATCTTCTTGGGAGAGTAGAGGAGTTCAAGAATGTATCCAAGCCATGTGGAATTTGAGAGGTTCAAGTTGCTAATGGAGTAGCCTCATTTGTTACCACAGTTGGAGAGGTCCAGCTTTCCTTTGCTCTGAAGATTAAAGATGTGCATTGTGTCCCGAAGTTTTTCATGAGTCTACTGTTGGTTAGTAAGATATGTAAGGACCTTTAGTGCAAAGTTATTTTTGACAACACACATTGTTACTTCTAGGATAGACGCACCAATGAGATGATTGGTGGTGGAATAGAGAGAGGTGGACTCTACTACCTAGATGTACCCACTTTGTTTGCTGGTGTAGTGTTCATTGCCAGTGATCCTTAGCTTTGGCATAAGTGACTTGCAAATCCCTCAATTGGGTCGTACATTCTCCAATTACGTACCCAACAATATTCATTTCTTTCAACACTCCCCTTTAAGTTGGAGCATGAAATGTTCAGCTTGTACACAACATAATTTCTCACTCTTATAAGCAAAACTCAACTCTTAACTGGTGCAACTGGGTCATGGCTTTCCTCCAGGAGGATGATAGTAGGTGCATTCTTATTCTTTGCTCAAAGGTGGGTATGTTGATGATAACACATCAACGTAAGCTGTAGTCTGGTACATGAATTGTTGAAGTTGACTTTAATTGGTCCCTCTCTTAGAGATCTTAAGTAGTGTTGGTGCCTTCCCTATTGGAGATTTTAAGAGTGGGTCTCTCCCTTGAAGTTCGATATTAGGCCTCTTCCATGCAGAAACTAGAAGTCTTAACTGTAAAAATCGGTCGAGTCGGCCAAGTAGTTAGCTGACTACTCCTAGTCAGTCCCTTAATTGACTGAATAACCCATACTTAGGCTTATAGTCGGCAAGCCTGACTACTTAGTCGAGTAGTCGGTCTACCCAGCTGACTATGCCCTCGATTTTTCCATAAAGAGTTCACTTACGATTTTATTCTCTTTCTCAACTGCCTTAGTACTTCAAACTTGTGCTTTTCTTTCGTTGGATTTATGATTTGTAGCTTGTTTTTATAATTTTGGGCTTGAAAATGGTTTACTTTTATGTAATGGTATATTTTACTTGTTATATTTATTTATTTAAATATTTAAAAAATACTTGACCAAATACCTCTCGACTAATCCCCCTGCATACCGTATAATTCTTAGTTAGTGACCTGACGGACTGAATACCGACTATCGATTTTTACGACACTGCTAAAAGTAGGCCTTTCTCATATGACATCTCTTAGTAGACTTCTCTTGCATAGGGACTAGGAAATTGTTCCTTTTATATAGGAACCAATATTGAGCTCCTCTTATGTGAGAACTTCAAAGAATGCGTCTCCTTTATATAGGGGTCACAATAGGCTCTCACTCACATTCCCCCTTTCTCCTATACTCGTATGGGAGAAGAAACTACATAGAGAAGAGCTTCTCCCCCCTTCTCTTCTGCATCAATGTTTCAATTTCATCCTTTTCTTTTCGTTCTTTTCTTTTTTCTTAACCTTTTTGGAATCAACCAATTCTTCCTTTTCTTTCATCAACACCCTTTTTTTCCCTATCTTTGTCTTTCATTTTTTTTTTCTCTTTTGCTTTTTGTTTTTTTTTTTTTGACATATGCTTCCAAAAGAAGCAATCCAACAACATATATAAAAAAAGGGGTTAAAGATAAAAAATCCAAATAGAACCCTATTAGGGTTTTTTGTAATGGAATCCAACAAACATCCATCGCTGCTGGAGGTCGAGTGGGATTGCCCCCATCTAGATCATCGCCCTTGACGACTTCGTTGTTGTCGGCTCTGTCGAGTGCATCACCATGGCCTGCTGGATCGACGAGCTCAGGGGGGGTCTTTGGCTACTGTGAGGCATCCTTCGAACCTCCTCCAGTGTTACTAGGCCGACATCGACCTCCTTTAGTGTTGTCGTGCATAGATCAGTCACTGCAAGGTGGTCTTGTTTTTAATCGGATCTCGTCCTTGCACCTGCATCCTTGCTGGAGATGTCAATTGGTGTCGCTCGTCGTCAAAGCACATAATTTTACTTAAAATCAACTTTTGAAAATATGTATAGGTAGTAAGTCAGGTCAAATCCTCAGGGAGATTATTATACGTGAATCTCGATTGTATCCGGATCATCTATTACTAAATTTAAGGTTAGAATTGATGCTATGTATATTTTTTTAGTGGAGATGTAATAACAAACGAATGTTTTAAATAATTGGCTGGAGATCTCAAACAGTATGATTAATGAAATCATGGCCTAAGTGATTTAGCTTTACTAGGGGTTTATTTAAATATTAAACTAATATCCAATTCAATTATGTTTTCCTTAGGCTTAGACTATCATCTATGAATCAACTCTTAGACTATCATCTATGAATCAACTCCAAGGGTATAGCCTAACTCAAGTTTCAACATAATTTATGTGATTTGAACATTAATTTTCTGTTCCAAAATATGCTCCCTAGATTTCTCTTATACTAGACTGATGAAATCAATCACACATTACGTAGTGGCAAAATATTGCATGCAATAAACTCTTAAAATTCATATCAATTACAAGAAGACAAATAAAATAAAATAAAAAGAAGAGTATTAAGCCTGAATGTCGTGAGCTGCCAAAGAGGAGGAAGGATGGTGGCGGTTGTGATGGTGCTTTCGTGAAGGAGGAGGTTAGGGAGGATGTGGTGTTGGCTATTGGTGGCAATGGTAGTGGCTGGTGATTTTTTTCTTTAATGTTAACGTAAGGAAATAAGAGGAAGGAGGAGCTTCAGGGGAAGAACAGGAGATGAAAGTGGCTAGATGTGGAGGATGAAATTAGAGAAGGTTGGAGCATAATTGATTGTGCAAAGTTGATGAGTGTGTTAGAGGGAGGATAAGGAAGAGAGAGATGGTTTCGGTTGTGGCGGAGATGTTGAAGGATGTGTGAATTTGGTGAGGGAAGTTGTTGGGCTATGTTGTGGTGGTGGTTGTGAACGGTGATGGGTTAGGGGAGAATGAAGAGAAGGAGGAGAGGTTGTGAGAGGAGAAAGAGGAAGTGCAAGGTTGGCTGCGGTGGTTAGGCAGTGGCCATGTTCCGTGGACATGGGTGGTCTAGTGGTGGACGGTGATGAAGAAGAGGGGAGAGGTGGTGGTGTATTTAGTGTTTTTTTATGTTAGTGTAAGAAAAAGAAAAGGAAGAAGAAGAGACAGGGGAGGAACATGGGATGAAGATGACTGATGGTGGAGGGTGAAATTGGAGTGTGTGCAGCAATCGAATGAATGAAGTTGATGAGGTCGTCAGTGTGGAGATAAGGGAGCGTTGGGTGGTCGTTGCATGGAAAGAGAGGGACGAGATTGTGCAAATTTGGCCAGAAGGGAAGATGGGTTCATGTAGAGGAGGGAGGTGGCTGTGTTGGATGTGGGGCATGGGAGGATGAAGAGGAGAATGAGAGGAAGGAGTGAGTGGTTGTTGCTGATGGGTGTTGGTGGTGGCACTGGTGGTTGAGAGGTGGAGGGAGGGTGATGACGGTAATGGTGAAGGAGAGGAAGGAGTGGCCTTTCAGGGGAGGCGGTTGCAGTTGGTGAATGTGGAGAAGAGAAAGAAGAATAAGGAGGAAGACCGTAAGGGAGAGGGTGCCATTGTGGTGGACGATGCTGTGGGGGCGGTTCGGCTTTATAAGGAGGTGCTGAAGTTGAACAACCATGATCGTGGGGAGAAGAGTCCTCGCTTTGAAGAAGGTGGAGGAGAAGGGAACATGGGGTGGCTGCGAGGCTGGTGGTGGTGTTAGTTGGTGTTATTGTCATTGTCGAAGTCATTGCAGTAGGCGCTGAAGCAAACGCAACAACTAATGCATTGCTATCTACGATCAATGTATTTGACCATCTGATGAAGTATGCTAATGAGTTTCTCTTATCTGTTTCTTTGGGTGACAACAGCTAAATCAAGTGGAGACTTAAGTTTTCTTTTTTTTGTATCAAATCCTCCTGGACTTAGAGTCTTTCGTATTGTTCCATGGTTGATGCCACCGGCATGGTTGTGAATGCATTGACTTGTCTCCGCTAGACGTGCCATCTCTCTGGATTTGTTTGAATAATACTAGCTTGTAATACATTTGCTTACATACCGCTTCCAACCCACCTCTCACATTTTAACTTGAATGAAAATTTATAGTGATAAAGTTTGAGTCGTTTCTCAGCCAATCACTACTTTTTTTTTTGAAAGGTCTGCAAATCACTATTTTGAAAATAATTTTATATGTGCAAATAGAACAACTTAATCCATCATTTGTCTAAGGATTATAATAAAAGAATCATTGAAGCAACAACCATAAAAGAGAATGTTGATTGTGTGTGTGTGTATGGGGCAGATCTAGAGAGTACAGTGCCTACAAAACTAAACTTGAGCCTGATATCAATTGAGCGATCCACAGAAATATCACCAATAATGAGTAAAGCGGTATTGTAACAACATCGAGATTGAACGAAGATGAGAATTTGAAATTAAACATAACATAATTGATAACATGCCAAAAAAGAATAATGCAAAAGTATCTAAGTACTAAAAATAGACATGTGAATCTCTTGTAATATATTGCTTTGATTTATATAATAAAAATAGAAGGTAATGAATACAAAACAGTGTACGATGATTAGAATCGTATAAAAATATGTAATGAATACTATAAAAATGTTGTAACGATGTAGAAGAGTAATTGTAATTATTATCACGTGATTGTAACAACTAGACACATTCATTGTAACGAAAGGATATATTGTTGTAACGAAATGGAAATAGTGTTGTAATGGATTATCTAGTTAAATGAACTCTTACTTTTGATCATGTTGTTTTGTAATACATTACAATTATATAAGGAATGCCCAATCAAAAAAATGACAAGAAGTTAAATTTTGTGTTACAAAGAGATATTGAATAATAAGGATGGTGGGAATTGAATTGTAATACAAGCCAACAACGCCTAAAATAATAGATAATCGAGTTGTAATATAAGATAGTAACATATAAAAAAATAGATAATCAAGTTGTAATACAAGCTAATAACATATAAAATTATAGACGGTCGAGTTGTAATACAAGCCAGCAACATAAAATACTAGATAGTTGAGTTGTAAAATTAGTATTAATCGAGTAATAAGGATGTTGGGAGTTAAGCTATAATACAAGTCAATAATACATAAAAAAATAGATAGTTGAGTTGTAATAAAGCCAGCAACACATAAAATAATAGATAATCGAGTTGTAATACAAGCTAATACATAATTGATTATAATATAAGCAATTGACATTATTATGGAAAACAATCAATATGTGATTTTGGGGATTTATTGTTATATTTCATATATGTTAAGATAATTGTGATTGAATATTTCAAAATTAATCGATGGTTTATTTGGGTTGGTTAAAATCACTTATGGTGTAGTGGAGTGGTTTCATCAAACAATTGTGCGATCTAATGATCATCATTTTAGGCTTTTCGGAAGATTTATGGGCACTGTACTCACTGGATCCTTTTCCTATATATATATATTGTTGAAAGATACTATTTTTGCAAAAAAAACATCTTTCTTTTAGTTGAGGATGAGTTGAAAATAAGTATCAACATTGAAGTTGACAATGGTCTTGATTCATAACATTTTTCAAGTTAAGAGCTATAGGGAAAGACATTCAATTAAGAATATCATAAATTTTGGCCATCATGCTTACTAATTAAGATTATTATTATTATTTTATTTCATAGTAGAAAATTAGGAATATTGGTGTCCATTGAATCAAATCTGTTGTTCAATTGATAGGCTCTACATATGAGGGGGAAATGGGATTAAGATCCTGAATTTGGGTTGTGGGGATCTATTTGCATTAGATCAAATTACCTCCAATTGTCTTAGCTTAATCCATGTACTAGTTATTTAGCTCTTCATTTTTTTTTCATTTAGATAAAAGCATAAGATTAGAAGTAAAAATAAAAATAAAATATAAATGCCTAATTTATTAGCACCAAAAAAACATAAAACTAAAATTAGGTATGCATTATCTGTACAAAATATAGGCTTGTCATCAATGCAGCACAAAAAGAACAACTTGAGAGATTAGGGTTTCCTTCTCTCACTTGAGATCGAAGGCACCAATAAAGAGGTACCCTAGTAACAACAAGAATCGAACATGAATAAAAAATCCAAAATTGACTTCTTTTGATATCATACCATGTTGAAATAGATAATTGAAATAAAACAAACAAAAATATCAAAGCATCACAGATGAAACACTTGGGTTTACGAATAAACTCTTGTCACGAGGAGAGGGAAGAAAATCACGGGGGAAGCACCCCTATAGATGTAAGCTCTTAATATTTTTTCTCAAAGACAAATGGGTGATACAAGGATCTTTATATAGGCTACCACACACATCTTAAGTTCCCGCTCCATTATGTGAGATTAAGCAACTTGCATTTAGATCTCACATTATCTAATTACGCAGAAACAACATTCATCGCTCTCAATAAGCACAAAGATCAAGATGCCTATATTTGTTAACGAAAATGTTGAAAAGAACTTTCCTTAGTGACCCTTTTAGATAGTTGAGAATAAGTCAAACATAGGCTTATCCATATTTTGACTCACCCTACTCATGCAAAGCTGATATCGAACAGCGGAATTTCCTAGCAATGCTTCTGAATCATCCAAGATCCTTAAAAGCTGGATCATCATCTTGTTTGACTTGTTTCTTTTCCACACAAATTGACGATGGCTTTGCACCAAAGAAACCTACCACCTCAAGGAATTCCAGGACATATTTTCCTTGTAATGGAACAAGCCTCTTGGAGTTGCATGCTACCTCAATGTCCATAAAACATCGGATCTTTCCCAGGTTCCTTTTCAAAAAAGTCTTCTGCAAAACACTTTTGTTTATTGTATGCCTGCACAGTCATCACCAATGATGATCATGTCAGCCATATATAATGGAGTTATTCTCTCACCTCCTAATAAAAATAAAGTGATATGATGTAGATCTAGCGAATTCAATCTTCATAATCTCGTTGAATAGTTTGTCAAATCAAGTGCTTGGGCTTTGCTTGAAACTTTAGATAGCTACTTTTAGTATACATACATCTTCGCCTCAACTACATAGCTATTGGTTGGGAGTCTAGAGAAAAAGAACAAATATCAGTAGCACATGCAGCAATAATCTGTGTTAAAGTAGGAGGTCAAATCACAGACCTGGTGATGTGCAAATCATGCTATGTTGCCACTTAGGGGTTGGCTCAGTGGTAAAGCACCCTACTTGCATCCAAGAGGTCATGGGATCAAATCCCATGTGGACAATATTTACCTTGTCAAAAAAAAAAAAATCATGCTGTGTTCATTTTTGCACTGGACAAGTGGACCAACAACCCATACTGCACTCATTCTAGGTATAAATAGTTATATGGCTCAAGCCAAATTCACTTGGTGATGAAATAAGCAGAAAATCATGAACCAAAGATTATATGCACACTTGCAGGGACAAATGGTAGATCAGGTCGAGCAAGTGTGCATGGGCAGACCACAAGTTGGTCTATTTGTGGACTGGACAGCTAGTTTGATCATATCAGACCACTGTTTGTTTGATTCAGTCATGTCATACCTTTACCCTGATTGATGCTGTTGTAGTGCTGTCATTGACTGACGTGGATGTGCGAGAAGAAAAGGCCACCTTAGAGGCAGCAGTGAGGTTAGCATGAAGTAATGCAACTCTGGCCTGCTTGGCCATTATGCATGCACGCATGGTGTGCTTTGATAGACTGCTAGCCATTGTGTGTTGTTAATTGGTTAAGTTGTAGTTGAATCCGAGTTTTCAAAAAGAGAATTTGGTTAGAAACAAAAATAGGAGAGAGATGAAGGATGGTTTAGATGTTGATTTAGGACCATGTAACTAATACCATAAAGAAGAATGTAACTATGGAATTCTAGCCTCTCTTATATAGAGAAGGCTGATGGAAAAATTACATAGAATACTTGAAAAAAGATAAATATAAGAATTGACAACAAGAAAGATGTAAGTTAATAGTGCTAACAATCTATAAAATATCATTGAAGAGTCGTGTGATGTTCATTCATTTAGAATTTTTTTCTTAATGGAATTTTGATTGAAAACATTAGCATAACATTATTATATTAACTATGGAAAATATTTCTGCCTATACTTTTTGTACTATTAGAGATATCGTGATCTTCTCCAAGGAGTCACGACATGGTGAATAAAGCAAGAGTCCCTTGCCAAGTCAAATTAGAATTTCTTGTTAGTCAAGTTAGTTTGCTTAAGAGTCAAGGTACTAGTTTTCCTTGTGTAGTTTAGGATTATCCGTTGCTAGAGATTTTATTTTGTTAAATGATTTGTTTCTTATTTAGATTGGGATTGGTTCCTATATAAAGAGACCAATACCTCTCCTCTGTATTTTGAGTTCTGCAATAATAAAACTCCAAGTACAGTTTCTTTACATGGTATTAAAGTGAGTTTGATCTTGAACCACACATCCTTCTCCATATCCAAGAGGCCATGCTGCCTCTCTTCTACGTGGGTGGCAACTCAAGTCACTTGTTGAGCACCATGGAAAGCCAAGACAAGGCCTTGGCCATATCTCTCCTCCTCGTCGATTGAGAGAGGGTCACGCAAGGCCCTCTACTCCCCTCTTGCATGCACCTCTTCACCACCAACACCTCTTATGTGGTCTAAGGCCCCTTTGTGATTGGGTTTTTTGAATCAAGAGTGCTCGATTTTATCCATGTCGATCCATGTGTAGGAAAATCCCCTATACATGACACATGGTAGAGGGAGATAAGCCCACTATGACCTTTGGAGCCAAGATATTGGCTTCTGTATTAGTTCAAGGGACCACAGAGCCCCTATGTTGGTTGTTGCTTTTGCTATGACCTTCTACTGTTGATGCGACAACTACTGCAGAAGTCTCCAGAGTTATGATAGCCCAACCAATGCTTGGCCCAAAGGAAAACTCTGAATCCTTGGGTCATGTCATCGGTGCTGAAGATGATGACAATTGGTGGGGAAACTGAGCCCTAGGCTCAGCCCCACCGATGGGAGCCCTAATCTGATCTTTTATTCTCCTCCAAGCGGGGAAGATTTCCTTGGAAGAGGTAACTATCATGTGCTTGGGAACATTTCCCAAACTACTGTTTGTGGTCTAGATTGACGACTGGAGATCCTTCCTGCTCGAGTACTACTACTGCTATGCTCTCTCGCAAGTTGGAGATGTCCAACTTTGGGGTGTGTTGGAGATATCGTGATCTCTTCCAAGGAGTGGTGACGTGGGGAATAACGTAAGAGTCCCTTCCCTAGTCAAATTAGGATTTCTTGTTAGTCAAGTTAGTTTGCTTGAGTTAAGTTACTACTTTTCCTTCTTTAGTTTAGGATTATCTCTTTTGGAAGGCTGTTAGAGGCTTTATTTTGTTAAGTGATTTGTTTCCTATTTAGATTGGGATTGGGATAAGTTCTTTATATAAAGAGATCAATAACCCTCCTTTGTATTTTGAGTTCTACAATAATAAAACAAGTACTAGTTTCTTCACATGCACCTTTTCAAGTATTGAACATGGCCAAGGTTTCTGGCTAAGAACATTCTCTATGACTGAAGACAACTGAGATGGGCAGAGAGGGGGGAGATATGGTAGAGAAGGGAGGTCAAGAGAGGGTCTCTTGTGGGGATTGGAAGTGACACCCGTGTGATTTTGGAGTCTTGTGTTTCAAGTGTAGGGCGAGAGGACACTTGGCAAGAGATTGCAGAGATCTTATTGTGTGTGTTCTTTGCAAGGAATGTGGTCATTGTCAATGGTCTTGCCTGTGTAGAGTCTTGGCAATCAAGGAGGTTCTCCTTCCTCCTCTGCCTTTTGAACCTCCAAATGGAGCTTGATGCATCGTGGTCTAGTGTGATGTCTTCTATTGAGGAAGCTCTAAATGCTTCACTTGTAGGGGACTTCATCATGGGGATGGTGCTTCTTTCGGTGGTTAGGATGGAGGTGGAGAGTCATAGTTTCCACTCTTAGGATTGGAGCATTGCGTCTTTCATGCCCACTAAGGTCATGCTATTTGGTGTGGATGTTCACGACATCGAATCCCTACGTTTCAAGGAGTTCATTTTAGGGGAGGTGGTTCTCTGATGGAGGTCTTTGTCGTTGCATGATGGAGCCTTGGATGAAAGACCTCCATTGGGACCTTCTTTCATGGCTCACATTCGAGGTATTCCGCTGAAGCTACGTTTGGTTGAGGTAGCAGTGGCTATTTGTGTCCCATTTGCAAGGATCAAGCGATGCCATGGCCTTCCTTTCCAAGGTGAGGATCTGTCAGTTGTAGTGGTGGAAGGTGAGAGTAGTCCCTTTGAAATTGGTTCTTTGACACAGTGGTTCCTCTTGGATCATCATGTTGGAGGTGTCATCAACAAGCAGGAACCAGTAGTCATACGCAACAGTGGTGATCAGAGGAGCATCATGTGTGGCCTTGCTGACGAAGAAGAGGGATGGTTGCTTCATTTGGAAATCGGTTCGTTGGAGTGTTGAGTGTAAGATTCAAAATTCGAATTCGAATCAACTTTCAAATTCAAATGAGGTTCCAAATATGAATGTTGCGATGTTGAGGTGTCCTACACCAAATATGGAGCAATCGGTTTCAAATTCAAATTTGAATGTGTTCTAGATCTAGTTTCTGAGATGATAAGGACTTCACCAAAAATGGAGCAATCGGTTTTGGAAGGTATTGATTTGCCATCAATTGTAAATAATGTCGATGAGGTGCATCATAGATTTTCAGAATTGGTAGGTGAATGTGATGGGGGCACTATTATTGGGAAGCCTCTAAATACTTGGAATGATATGGAAGGCCCTTTTGTATCTTCCAATTTTCTTGATGAGGATGGTGCAAGGTGCAAATTACTCACTGATGGTGGGTCTACTTCTGGTGCGACAAATAACGTGATGGTTGATACTGTTGACAATGGTGTAGGCTGTGAAATGTAGCAGAAGGAAGGCAAGGAAAGCTTAGAGCTTGATGTTTAAGCCAATTTGCATGGGGTTCCAATGACTGATCTTGATGGGGGAGAGCCTTCAGATCTTGTGTCTGTGTCCAAGATTTGATTTAACAGTTGGAAACCTGTTTACCATAAGAATCAAATTATATATAGGATGTAATTGTAGTAGATGCATGCGGTGAAAGAGAGGGAGGAGTTGGAGAATGTGGGAAAGGCTAAAGCGTTTAATGTAGGTCATAAGTCTATTATTAAGGAGAAGTTTTTCTTCCCGGATGGGTAGCCTCTTCTGTCGCAAGAATGGAGTCAAATTAACAGGTTTTGCTAGGGTGGTTGTATGGACATTTCTTGGGATTGAATTTTATGTATTTTGTCGTTCATGGAGAGTGAATTATTTGTGGGAGAGTGGGGGACTATTTGATGTGAGAGTTTGCTAAAGGTACACATAGTGGGAATAGCTGATCTTTGGTGTGGGATCAGGTGAGCTCTGAGTGGTGTGATTTTTACCATGTCATGTGACTTTTGTGCTTATTGTTATTATTTTTTAATGAATTTTGGATGGTACTGATTGCTAGTAGTCATCCTATTTTTCTCTAAAAAAAACCTTTTTTGGTATTGACCTCACAAACCTATAATCGATTGATAATTGTATCTCCAATGATATATGACAAAGATATGGTAGTCTTTTGACGACAGATGGTCCAAATTGGCTTGAAAAGTAAGCGTGCCACAAAATAATTGCATAGATATTAACTATATTTGAAATGAGTTAGATCCACATTTCAAGGTATATCCTCCTCATTTGGTTCTCTAGTTTTTACAACAGATGATTTAAGGTTTGGTTCTACAACTACTGCAAATCATTGTCAAGATTTTTGAACTTCCATTCTTCTGTTTGATAAGAAATAGTTTCTAGAAGCCATGAACAAATGCCACAAGATCTTGCTTATGATTCTTCATTAGGACTGGAATATATTAGAATAATGAAGACGAACCCGTGTTGTTAACTCTGCTTGACATGGGAAAAAGGTTAGTTGGAAGTTGAAATGGGATCCTCTCATTTCGGCATAGGTGCTGCTAGTAACAGTTTAATATTGAACATTATAATCCACTAAAACCAATAATCTTAAATATATAGCTTAATTATATTGTTGTATGTGGTAACTTGATGACAATTAATTTTTTTCTATCTGATAAAAATTTGACTTTTCTCCTCTTCTGTTTGAGGTTACTTCTTCATCATATTATAACTGGACCTTTTTTTCCTAGACAACTGAAGTTATTTATTCCTATAGGAATCGGTCTGCAGAACAGCTTTATGGTTATTCAGAATCAGAAGCCATCGGTCAGGATGCTGTGGAGTTACTTGTTGATGCATGTGACTTTGGTGCTGCTGATAATATAATAAACCAAATAAGGTCTGGTGAACGTTGGACAGGAAGGTTTCCCGTTAAGAACAAGTTTGGAGAGCGCTTCCTAGCAATTGCTACAAACACCCCATTCTATAATGATGATGGTGGCTTGGTTGGAATCATTTGTGTATCAAGTGATTCACGCAACTTTGTTGAGGTGGCATCTCCTTCTACTAGTGCAGGGCATACCAGTCGTCTTAGAATCAGCCTAACTGATAAAATTGGTGCAGATATCCAGCAGCCTCTATCGAAAATAACAACCTTGGTAGGGCTTTTTCCTCTTTGGTGATAATCAGTTAGGAGAAAAGCAGTTGTTATAATCTACATTCATAAGACTTATATGATCAATAATTGTGATTTTTGGTACTAACATGTTCTATTCGTTTAATGTTAAAATCTGCGAAACAGGCTAATAAGGTCACCCAAAAAGTCCGCTCAAAGATTAAGGCATCTGATTGTAGCCCCATTCATGAAGTTGAGAATAGAGAAGATCAGTGTTCTGGGCATCTGCATGCAGATGTAACAAAAATAGATCACAGAAAAGATGTAACATCGAGTGGTGCAAGTACACCTACAGGAGATACACAAGCCAATCATTTTGGTCATAGTTATGCCAGTAATGAAGAGAAAGCCCCAAGTAAAGCAGCCAAAGCCAATACTAATAATGCTGGAGGGAAGGTAGGTATTCAAAAAATCTTGAGCTCAAAGGCTGAGTCATGGGTAGCTAAAAAGGGCCTTAGCTGGCACTGGAAAGGGAGTGAGCATGATGGTCCAGATGTTAAGAACCGGATAACGTGGCCTTGGTCACAAAATGTGAATGAGTGTGATGGAAATCATCCAAAATCAAATGGGTTGGTGCAGGCTATGGATAACGATGACAATAGAATGGCAAATCATGATGTATATGGTTCACTGTCTTCATTCAATGCCAACAGCACAAGCAGTGCCAGCAGCAGTGGAAGTACCAGCAACAGCACAATCCAGAAAGATATAGAAGCTGACTGCCTAGATTATGAAATTCTATGGGAAGACCTGACAATTGGGGAGCAGATTGGCCAGGGTAGGAATTTGTCACTAGAAACATATGCTATTTATCATTTTTGGTCATGTGCACCAGGAAAAGTGGTTATCTTTGTTCTTAGTCATTCTTGAAAGTAATCTAATGAAGACAGAAGGCAGTGGGACCCTTTTGTCTCAATTCTCTCTTTCTGCTTATATTTCCTCTTATATTCCTGCCCTTACCAAATCATTCACCAAAGTTCCTTCTGCTATTTCATTTTTCCTGCCTCTTCTTTGTATTAAGTGCATTGGTGCTTATTCAATTTAAATTTGCTTGTAATCTGTCATCTCAAACTGAATGATGTGTCTGGTCGTCCTCTCAGATTTTGTGGATTGAACTTTTCTAAAAGTAAATTATGCATTGAATTTTTCATTGCTTGACCATGTCCTCAGGCTTTATTTTCCTGATTTTTTGTTTGATATCTGTAGGTTCGTGTGGAACGGTATATCATGCCTTGTGGTATGGCTCGGTATGTCTAATCTCATTCAACATCATACTGCATTCCCATTGTTTCTGGGGGTATTCATGCTGTAATTGTTTCCTGCTTTGGCAACTTAGTCTGTGCGACAATCTAAGAAATTTTCACATACGACCATGTCGATAACTTGATAATTGAATTAAGGTGGAAAAATATTATCTTTGTTTAGTCCTGCAGTCCTTTTACATTATGGGGTATATGGCATGTCCTTTAATGATTATATTACTACTATTTATTGTATTTGCTTTGTGTATGTTTTATTTTTGAACTTAAGCAGTTGCTATAAGTACATGGAGTGAAACCTATTTTATGTTGGCTAGCTCTTAGTATGTTATAAGGTAAATGATATTATTGGTGCTAACTTCAACTGTAGTATATATTATTCTTATATTTTTTATCTTGTGGGTGTTTAGCTCCTCAGGGGTAGTTCTATCCTTGTAACTCTTAGGTCTCTCCTTATAAGAGAGTCTTGGGTTTTCTATAATGAATTGAGTCATTTCATCCAAGTTGGTATTAGAGCATTGGTCTTAGACCGTAACTGTAGATATCCCACCCTTCAAGGCCTCCAAAACCCTACCACCACATCCAACTCCTCTCTCTCTCCCTCCACCGGCGGTGAATAGGGCCACCTCCCACCGCTAGGTGCAGCGGCGGAGACCTACAACTGTCTGCAGTGACGGCAATAGTCTGTGGGGGGGTACAACGGCGGTCTGCAGTAGCCAACGATATCGGCGGCGACTTGCGGTTGTCTGTTGCGGCGGCAGCAGCCTGCGGGGGGGGTTCGGCGACGGTCTGTAGCAACTAACAGTGGCGGCCACGACCTACAGAGGCGGTGCTGTGACCTGCTGGGTGACGCTGTGACCTGCAGAGGCTGTGCAAGGCAACCCTAGGCAACAGGCGAAGGCTGTGAGGGGCTTGTAGCCCTGATCTAGGGGGCTGCACTCCTCATAGCCTTAGAGAGAGGGAGTAAGGTCTCCTTAGGGTCAACTCGGGTGTTCTCTTTACACTCGGGTTAGGTCGATGTCTGTCTAAGGAGGCCTCTTATCAGTCATGCAGATCTGAATTTGTTATGTTTCAGACCATTGGTGTTCGCTGAATATTGGTATGGTTTTCTCCAGTTTTATGGACTATTTTTGGGTGTGTTCCCCTTATTGATGGTTGATTGGGGTGTGTATTCCCTGTATTTCATGATTCTTGGGGTGTGTATTCCCCATTTTCTTTAGATGTGGTCTGCTTGACACCTATGGCAAAATCTGTGAGTTTGGTGCATCAGGAGCATTACAGGAGCTACCATGGAGCATGGTGGCTAATCGACTCTGGTATGTCACAGCATCTGTATGGTGATCAGATCTATTTTCGTTCGTTACAATCTGTTCCCTTAGGAAGGACTGTACAACTGGCTGATGGTAGATACACCCCAGTTAGGGGTAAAGGAGAGGTGTCTGTGACCCCCAATTTGCAGCTGTCTGTTGCATTGCATGTGTTAGAATTCCCACTGAGTCTGTTGTCAGTGAGTAGAATCACGAAGGATCTCAACTGCAGTGTGATCTTCGATGATGTCAGATGTGTTGTTCAGGACAAGCTCACCGGGAGGATTGTTGTCAGAGGTATGGAGGTGAATGACGTTTACCGTCTGGGATAGGAGTTGTTTGCAGGAGTTACTCGATATGGTAGCGAGAGTTCTACAGTGGCACGTTCGTCTTGGCCAGTTATCTCTGGATCACCTCAGGAGAGTGATCGCATATTTCCTCAGCAGCTATCATATAGTGCGACGTTTGCTAATTGGGTAAGTAAAATTGATCTTTTTCAACTAGCACCTCTCATGGATCCTCGACATTATTTTAGTTGCTCCATATGGATGTATGGGGATTAAGTAGAGTCCTAGACAGGATAGGACATCGGTACTACCTGGTTGTTGTAGATGACTTCTCTAGAGCCACATAGGTGTTCTTGCTGAATAGCAAGGCAAAGGTTGGAGGATGCATAGAGACTCTTCTTCTGGAGATCAGCACACAGTATTCAGCTATAGTGAAGATGTTGCAGACTGATAATGCTCTTGAGTTCTGCACTGCCAGACTTAAGGAGTTCTAAAGGGCCTGTGGGATTGTCTATCAGACCACTTGTCCTCACACTTAATAGTAGAATAGGATCACAGAGTGTAAGCACATGCACTTGTTGGATGTTGCCTGTACACTATTAATTCATCACAATGTGCCGCAAAGATACTAGGGGGACACAATTCTGATAGCGACTTATCAACAAGATGCTCAGCTCAGTTCTTTATGAGCAGATACTGGTTCTTCTGCATTCAGACGATGAGTTATTTCATTTGCTTCCTAGGGCCTTTGGATGTGTTACATTCGTCCATGTGTTGTCACTTGGTTGTGGAAAGCTGGCTCCTCGCGCTATAAAGTGTGTATTTTTGGGATACTCTAAGACACAAAAGGGGTATCGTTGTTATGATCCTCTGCAGAATAGACATTATGTTAGCGCAGCTAAGATCTCCGATGCAGCTTTCCCTACTTCTGATAGTAGTTCTTTGAGCATTGAGATTGAGACCTTGCGGCAGTAGATTGCTCAGTTGACTCAGGCATCTTCCTCTTAGACTCTAGACACTGCGGTTATTTGCTACCTCTTTAAAGACACCTACGATTGGTATGCCGTCACTTTTGTCTTCTAGTGAGTGGTTGATTGATTCTGGTGCATCCAAGCACTTATGTGGCGACAAAGGCTCTTTCTCTCAGTTAACACCTATTACACCTGTCGGGACAGTACAGGTGGTTGATGGAAGACACTCGCCACTCATTAACAAGAGAGATGTCTTTATCTCATATTTTGAGACTAACAGATGTCTATTATGTGCCTGATTTTCCTTTAAGTTTATTTTCTGATAGTAGTATCATTAGAGATCTGAACTGTGGAGCTATTTTTGATGCGTTCTCTTGTGTCTTGCAGGACAAATTTACTGGGAAGATGATTGGTGGATGTCGTGAGGAACATGGGGTGTATCGTTTGAGTCATACTATTTTTGCTGCTTTTGCTACCTAGGGTCTTGCTTTTGCTGGATCTACTCTCCAGTGGCACCGTTGCCTTAGCCATCTACCCATTCATCGCCTTAGACGTGTTCTATCACACATCCCTTCCACTATTGCTCTCACCTATGATACTTGTCAGCTTGGCAAGTACCACAGGACTAGTTTTTCTAGATCTACTTCTGTTTTATCTATTGCCACATTTGATTTGATTCATATGGATCTGTGGGGTGCCAGTCGTATTCCTGATCGACTTGGGAATAAATATTATCTTGTTTTAGTTGATGACTTTTTTTCGTGTTTCTTAGATGTTTCTCTTGAAAAATAAGTCCGATGTGGGACAAATTATTGAGAATTTTATCAAAGAAATAAAAACTCAACATTTTTGTTTGGTGAAGTGATTTCGTTCTGATAATGCCTTGAAGTTTTGTATTATGCGTTTGCACAGTTTGTTTTCTAGTTGTGGCATTATCCATGAGACATGTCCTCATACCTCTCAGAAAAATGGTGGCCTTGAGAGGAAACATCGTCATATTTTTGATGTTGCTCGCAGTTTGTTAATTCACCATTCGGTCCCCTATCTCTATTGAGGTGACACTGTTTTGACTGCTTGTTTTTTATTTAGTCGGATGCCTAATCCTACATTACGTGAATGGATTCCTCTTTAGGTCATGTATCCTGATTGACCTTTGGTTCACGTGATCCCTCGAATGTTTGGTTGTGTTGCCTTTGTCCATTTATTGGGACTAGGCCATGATAAATTAGCATCGAGAGCAGTTAAGTGCGTCTTTCTTGGGTATATCCGAATGCAAAAGGGTATTGGTGTTTTGATCCTGTTACTTCTCGGCATTGTGTTTCAGCGAATATTACCGTTTATGAGGTTGTATCTTTTTTTTTTGTGATGGCTGCTGAGATGCCTCCTGAGGGTGATATGACACCTATGCCATATACTTCCATTCGCTTTGGGAGATTTCTTGAGATTCTTGTCCCTACTACACTACCACCACCTTTTGCTACGCATCCCTTTCCACGCCTGACTGGGCCACTCCAGACATATGTCCATCCTCATACTACCTATCAGGGACCCCCGCCCTCGTCTTCACCATCGGCTTCTCAGGTGAGTCCTTTAGACGTTGATGTATGTTTGCCATCTGATGGTCATAGAGACATGACAGGTAATGTGTCAGGCGATGATTTTGATCTTCCGATAGCCATTCGGAAGCGACCACAGATTTACACTATTTATCTCATGACGGGGGCACTTGCTACTGATAGTTTAGCTCTTGGATTTGTTGGATTAATTCAGGTGTTAGTTACTACGCAGATTCCAGCTACTCACCGTAAGGCCATGCTTGATCCAAAATGGCGGGCAGCCATGGAGGATGAGATGGTCGCTCTTCGAGGCTGTGAGACTTGGGAGTTCACTCCACTTCCTGATGGTACTGCACTTGTTAGTTATCGGTGGATATTTACTGTGAAGTTCAATCCTGATGGTGATGTTTTTAGGTACAAAGTACACCTTGTAGTAAAGAGGTTTACCTAGACTTATGGGGTGGACTTCTTTGACATATTCTCATTAGTTGCCAGACTTTTCACGATCTGGGTGTTGGTTGTAGTGGCGGTTCAGTTAGATTGGCTTTTGCATCAATTGGATGTGAAGAATGCTTTCTATGGTGATTTTCAAAAGGAAGTCTATATGCAGTAGCCACCTGACTTTGAGAGCAAAGAGTGTGTATGCCGATTACGGAAGGCTATCTATGACCTTAAATAGAGTCCCAGAGCCTGATTCTAGAAGTTGTCACAGGTTAGGAGGCAGCTGGATTCAGGAGATCGACGGTTGATTTTTCACTCTTTGTCAGGATGACTAGACGAGATACTGTGGTACTTCTTATTTATGTTGATTTAATTATCATAGAGGATGATGAGCAGGGTATTGCTGAGGTTAAGCACATCTTAGCAGGATAGTTTGTCATGAAGGACCTGGAGGTTCTATGGTACTTCCTTAGTATTGAGTTTGCTTGCAGCAAGAATGGTGTGTTCTTGTCTCAGAGGAAGTATGCTTTAGATATTCTGCAGAAGGTTGGTATGCTTGGGACCAAGGAGGCTAATATTCTTATGGATCCCAAGATACCCCACTCTATGATGAGGATGTATAGGTGGTGGATAGCAAGCGGTACAGGCAGCTTGTGGGTAAACTGCTATATCTCACTATCACAAGGCTTGATATTTCCTTTGTAGTTGGGAGACTGAGTCAATTTATGGCTAAGCTGATACGTCAGCATTGGGATGCAGCATTGATGATGCTTCGATATGTCAAGAAGGCTCCTGAGAAGGGTCTTTTCTTCAAAGGGTCTTCTATGACGTTGGTTGACTACTCTGATACAGACTATGTCGGATGTCATGTGCATTGCAAATCCACTACTGAGTTCTACACTTAGTAGAAAATTTGATCACATGGAGGAGTAAGAAATAGGATCTAGTTGCGAGATTCAATGTTGAGTCTTAGTACAAAGTTATGGCTCAGATAATTGTAGAGATGATGTTGATCAAATCCTTGCTTATTGACCTGTAGGTGTAGTTTTTTAGTCCCATGGAGATGCGATGTGATTATAGAGCAGTCACCTTCATTGCCAACAACTCAGCATTTCACTAGAGGACGAAGCAGGTTGAGGTCGATTGTCACTATACCAGGGACATTATTTAAAAGGGATCATTATATACTACTTCAGTCACATTTGAGGAGTAGATTACAAATAGTTTTACGAACTTCTTGGTCAAATCTTTATTTGATTCTTGTATATTTAAGTTGAGTATGATAAATATTTATGTTCTAATTTGAGGGGGAGTATTAGCATTTATAGTCTTTTTTAATTTCTTATTATATGTGTTATGGGTGCTTTGTCTCTTAGAAATATTTTTGTACTTATGACTCTATAGTCTCGAACCACAATGTTTCTATTGAAAGTAAATCATTTCATTCAATTTCCTGAAAAAGTATCAAAATAATAGAAAAGTTAGAGGATGATGAAACACCAACTCAAAATCGCCCCTCCCTGAAATCGGGAGTATCAAACAAATGAATTCCAAGGAGAGACTTCTGCAAGCTTCGCTACTATTGATTGATGTGATGAGCTAATTTAGCCTCACAAGATGAGCCAAATACCATAAACAAATGCACTTTTGATGTAGTTCAGAGAAATGGCAAGATTTAATTATTTTTGAAAAGAATAACAAGAGTTAATTATTATGAGAAATTCGACCTCTCGTTTATAGAGAGGGGTAATGGGAAAAGTACAACACAACTGCCTATAGAAAGAGACATATATGAAATACTCTCAACATTTCCTTTTAAGTTGGAGTATAGATATCAATCATGTTCAACTTTAAATAACAAAACTTAAATGTTGAGCGGTTGAGAGGCTTGGTAAAGATGTCTGCATTCTGATCATCAGTAGTAATTGGAGTTGTATGTAAATAGCCTTTTTGGATGGTCTCATGTATAATGATAATCTACTTTCACATGTTTTGTACGTTTGTGGAACATGAGTTGTTAGTAATGTAGGTAGTAGCCACATTATCATAACGCATCTCCATGGTGCCATCAATATGAACATATAAATAAGCAAGAAGGGACTTCACCCACATAAGCTCCGCAGATGTTTGAGTCATGGCTCTATATTTAGATTCCACACTAGATCGGGAAATAACAGCTTGCTTTTTGCTTTTCCACGTTACAAGATTGCTAGCTAAATATGTGTAGAATATTGTAGTAGACTTTCTATCTATTAGACAACCCGCATAATCTGCATTAGAATAAGCAACCACTGACATAGAAGTTCCCTTAGTAAACAAATGACCCCATCCTGGAACTTTCTTGATATACCGCAAGATCATCATAGTAGCCTCCTAATGTTGTCTAGTAGGTTTGGCCATAAACTGACTTGGTCTACCAACGACAAATGAAAGCTCTGGTCTAATAATAGTGAGATATAACAGCTTGTCTACTAGCTGTCTATATTATCTACTGTCTACAGGTGGTGATTCAGGATCATATAAATGAGCCTTTGGATCCATGGGAATATTCGTTGGTTTCGCTCCAAGCATATCAGTCTCCTGTAAAATATCAAGAGCATACTTTCTTTAAGATAAAACCACACCTCTTTAGCTATGTGCCACCTCTATCTTTAGAAAGTACCTCAGAGGACCTAAGTCCATCACAAATTGTTATGCCAAGCGTCCCTTAATGTGCGTAATCCCATCAGTATCATCTCTTGTAACAATAAGATCATCCATATACACAAGGATTCACACCACTCCTTTCTATGTTTTTTTGACAAATAAAGAATGATCTGCAGATAACCTCTGAAATCCATCCTCCTTAACAACCTGTGAGGCACGGAAATTTTGCTTAAGTCCATAAATGGCTTTCCTCAAGTGACATACACACTCGCCCTGCCTTTCATAACCTGGTGGTTGCTGCATATATACTTTTTCCTATAAATCACCATACAGGAAGGCATTCTTGACATCTAGCTGGTGAAGCATCCAATCAAAGTGTGCTGCTACCGTAATAAGTACCCGCACTGTCAACAAATGGACAATAGGAGAAAATGTGTCAAAGAAGTCTACTCCATATATTTGAGTAAACCCCTTTGCCACCAAGTGGGCATTATATCTAAAAATCAACCCATCTGGGTTAAACTTCTGGGCAAGCATGTAATGGCACCCAACAACAGTCGCTCCCTCAGGTAGTGCGGTAGGCTCATAGGTACCATGAGCTTGAAGCGTAGCTATTTCATTCTCCATGGCTTGATTCCACTTTGGATCAAGCATGGTTTGCTGATAATTGGAAGGAATCTCTGCAGCAAAAAGTGCATAACAAAACTTGCCAAATGCAATTTCTAGACCATTGGCAGAAATTGTGCTTGTATAAGGATATTTGGGACAGTGGTGAGAAGCCTTCCTTATAGCAATAGGAAGGTCAAGATCCTCATGTAATGTCTCTTGCAAAGGCTTTGAGGTACAAACTAGATCTGCAGAACTTGTAGAGTCACCACTAGGCACAGAGATGTCAGTGTCTAAAGAACTGGAGCTCACCTGAGACTAAGAGATTGGTGTTAGTGAAGGGGGGCATCTGAAGGTAGTATGAGGCCGATAATAAGTAACGATAGGCTTAGTATATTTTTGTTTAGTAGGAGCAGTAGCAGGTATAGCATCGAAGGGTATAGGAGAAATGGGCATAGGTGCATCCTCAGAACATGAAGATAATTCAATCCTAAATATAGAAAAGAAGGATATAGCTTCATGGAAAGCAACATCAATACTCATATAATGACGTGAATTATGCCGATCAAAACACCTATATCCTTTCTAATTTCGCGAATACCCCAGGAAAACACACTTGACAGCCCTAGGTGTCAGTTTGTCCCATCCTGTACCCTGAATATGGACAAAGACAGCACACTAAAGGAATCTGCTCATGGATAGTAGCATTCAGCATCCTGTTTATAAGAAAATAAGCTATAGGAACAGCATCCCTCGAGTATAATGCAGGCATAGAATGGTGTATCAATAGGGTGCGTGCCACATCAAGAAAATGCTTGTGTTTCCTCTTAACAACATCATTTTGCTGAGAAGCATGAACACAGGTGGTCTGATGAATGGTACAATGAACACCAAACAATTGACGTAAACGAGCAGTGGTAAACTCCAAAGCATTATCAGATTAGAACATTTTAATGGTAATAGAAAATTGGGTCTTGATTTCAGCAATAAAGTTTTTAGTAATACGCCCAACATCAGATTTATTCTTTAAAAAACAACCAAGTAACTCTAGAAAAATCATCAACCAATCAGAAAGTAACGATGACCAAGTTTATCAGAAATATGAGTTGGCTCCCATACATCCATATGAATTAAATCAAAAATATGTGAAGACCTAGATTGACGGGAAGTTGGTATTTGCCAAGATGACAGCATCACAAGTGATGGTGGTACTAGCAGGAATGTGGGGCAATATACACCTAAGTCGCTCTAAGGGAATATGTCCCAGATGAAGATGCCATTGGATGGGAGATCCAGAAGCCAAGGCAACCTCCACCTGACCCACAACAGTAGCGATAATAGGTAAACGACTCAAGCGGTAAACCCCTTCTTCTTCATGTCCTCCACCAATCGTCCTCCCCTTGAGACGGTCCTGCAAGACACAAGATTGAGCATAAAAAATTGCCCTACAGTTCAGCTCACGAGTAATTTTACTAACTGAAAGAAGACTGAGCGGGACATTAGGAACACATGACACATTTAGCAGATTCAGACTAGAAGAAAGGGACATCTTCCTCTTTCCTGTAACCCGGGATAACCTGCCATCAGCTACCTATATTGTCTTGCGAGGGGGAACTGATTTCAACTCTGAAAATTCACCATGATCACCACTGGAAGCACTTGAATCAACAAGCCAACTGCCAGCACTATGTACAAAAGTAGAACAAACAACCTTTATACCTGAAGTAGAGGTAGTAGCAGTTGTCTCTGGTGGAGGAGCTGTCTGAGATAGTTGATTTTGCAGTAAATCATCAAACTTTGCACGTGAAACAGTTTCTCTAGAAATATTTGTCTTCGTAGCCTGGTGTGTAGTCATAGGCTTCTCATGCTTTTGCTAGCACGTAGCCTCAGAATGGCCCAAATGGCCACACTAGGTGCATGGTGAACGAGAACGCCCTTCGAGTGCATGCCCACGGCCACGACCTCGAATAGACGAGCCACCATGCGTGTGATTAGAAGAAGCAACCAGGGCAATGGTTTGGGCAGTGATCTTCACAGGAGGAGCAGAAAGAACAATCCTGCTCAGTTTGCTATAGGTCTCCTCCAGAGAAGGGAGCTCAGACAGGGCAAGAATATGGTCTCGTGTTGTAGAAAAGGTAGGACCTAAACTTGAGAGAGAGAGAGAAATAGCAAGCTCCTTCTTGAACTCACACCAAGAAGATCTAGCACATCCCGGTCGATAAGAATTGTGCCTCTCCAATAAACTTTTCATCTGTGAATAATATTGGGCTAAAGATCAACCCTCCTGTCACAACTGAAAAAGCTCATGGTAAATCTGAAACATGGGCGCTGAGTTCGTTTCTTGAGAATATGTCTCAGCAAGAGACTCACACATCTACTACATGATCTCATCACCTATCCTGGGAATCATAGAATTCATCAATCAAGCACAGACCATAGCGTTGTCTTTATCCCTATCTTGTCTGTTGGCTTGGGCTATTTTAGAATCTTCTCTTTAACATGACCACGAACAGTCATCAAAAACATTTGGGACCACCGCGGGTAAATTGGTTTTGTCAAGTCTAATCATCGGACCAAAGAAAGGGCTCTTGTAGCCCTTGGTGTCCGTACGAGCGTTCAACGCAACCTTGGATGAACTAGATAATGCCATGGCACTCCAATCCAATCTCCAACACAAGGAAGCTTCAAACCCGTATTCATATTTGGAAAATCATGGAACAGATCTCTGAATCACATAATCAGATTCTTTATTCAAGATCTGAACAGTCACAAGCTTGAGATTGAGAAGGAAGCTCACGTGATCCGGGTTGAGCAAGCGAGAGACCCGGGGCAGTGCCTGACCTTCAGACCACCATCACCGGTGGCAGCACACGAGTTTAGGCCCTGCCAACAGCACTGATGCACAGGGAGGAGACCGATGGGAGGTCTGTCCTTACTAGTGGGGGCGCACAGGGTAGACCCTGCTGGTTGCGGCGATGCACAAGGAGGGGCCAGCGATGGAGAGCCTCCTCCTCCTTGTTGGCACTGGCTGGGGAGAAGGCGGCGGCGGTGTTCTATTGGCCGGAAAGGACTGCGTCCTTGGTGATCTGCCGCTGGTGAGGAAGGGGTTCAGGTGGAAAGGGTTGGAGGCTTATTTTGGTGGAGGTGTTAGGGCATAGATCTAGGATCGCTTCTCTAATACCTAGTTAAGAGAAATAACAAGACTTAATTATTCTAAGAAATCCTACCTCTCCTTTATAGAGAGAGGTAATGGGACAAATACAACACAATTCCTGCAGAAAGAAACATACACGAAAAACACTCTCAACAGATATCAAGTTGATAAAGGGGCTAATCTTTATCAACTGAAAAAATGATCCTGAGAGAGCTGACAAGAACAACTGGTTAGAATGTCCAAAATAATGTACTCCATGTATCTACGTAAAGCTCTTGACCACTAGATTTACCTTAAGCCATTCAAGTGTATCATTTGGTAAATATTTTACTATATACACCCATCTGCAAGACTACAATCAATGATGGTAGCTCGAGCAGAATATAGAAGTAACTCCCATGTCTCATGAGAAAGAAGAGTTACTATCTCTTCATCTATCGGGCTATTCCAACCCACATCCTGCACAGCCTCATGAAGACACTTGCCTATGAACCTTTCATACGAAAAGAGAATGAGTGGGACCTTTTGTTCTGTTTTAGACTACTGGAAACAGAAGAATGGCCTAATTTTTAGGGGGAAAGAGGTTTTGTGGAGTATGTTTGTTGGTACTTGGAAGCTTTAAGGTACTTTTGAGCATCCTTGCGATGGTTTTTTATCCAGTGAATCTTTTTATAGTAGATTAATGAAGCAGGTGGTTGTTAATCTCATGCGATCATCATTTTTGCCATAAAGGAAGAATCAAATGAAATAATCAATCAGAAATAGAATGCAGAATAACAAAAAGCTCCAATGTCCATAAGTAGCAAAACAGAAAAAGCCAAGTCTAATTGTGACGCCCAGACAGACACAATCACGTCACAAAGAAAGAAAATTATGGAAGAAAAACAACAATTACACCCCTTACATGCATGGCATGATTCATTAGGGTTTTATCTATAGGGATTTTTATATAGGTTCCCTGGAAGCATTTGCAATCACACAAATAGCCTTGACTTCTTGCTATTTACGTGAATATCTAAAAGTTACTTGGTTTTAGACAGGTGTACCCTTCATCAAATACTCCATCAAAATTAATGGAAGACTAAAAAGTAATGGATTTTTCATGTTCAATCCCTCACAAAGTTAACCTCTCCCTTGTTCTTAAAATTAACGGAGTTGGACTTTACCGAAAATAGCTTTACTTCTTAAGTCCAATTTCTTTGATTTTAATGAAATATGTTATGGAGGGGTATATGCTCTAAAGTAGAGAAAATTTTAAGGATATCTGTGTAAGTAATAAGAAATCAAGGTATTTCTGTGATTGCAAATGACATCAGAGATCCACATACTGATATCACTTCTGAGGACCAAGTTGCAAACGTTAACGAGGCCCCAAATGATAAATATAGCTTCCAGGAGGAGGGGAGAAATTGAGATAAATATTATTGTCTTGATTTATTTTATACTATTGTTAGAGAAAGAAAACTCTTCTACTATCCAAAAGAAACCTGAGGATCTTTACATATATGAAGAGGAGCTAGGGAGACAATTACAAAAAGTTTGGAAATAAAATAGAACTAAAGACAACAATATAAAATCGAAATAATCTCAACGCTCAGCTTCAAGCTAGAGCATGGATATCCTTTATGCTTTGCTTGGCACATCTATCAAAGGTAGCACGGGGAAGTGCTTAGGTGAACATATCAGCTGCCTGATTTGCTGAGGACACATGAGACGCATAAATAAGACCTTTATGGATCATGTCTTGACTGTAGTGATGATCCACTTCTACATGCTTCGTTCACTCGTGGAAAATCGAATTGTTAGCTATGAAGAGAATCGCCTTATTTTCACACTTTATCTCTATGGGGCTAGTGAATATGGAGATCCCCTAGCACAGAACGAATCCACATCTGCTTAGCTGCAGCTTGTGCCACAATCTTGTATTTGGACCTACGCTCAACCTAGCCACTACAGTCACTCTTCCATGTGACTAGGTTTCACCTAACAAAGGTGCAAAATGCAATAGTGGATTTCCTCTTGTTTGCATACCTTGCGTAATCTGCATCAGTATAAACTACCATATCTAATGATCTATCATGAGTAAAAAATAGGCCCTTTCCTGGTGAGGACTTGAGGTACCTAAGAATCATCATTGTAGTATCTTAATGGACCCTCCTCAGCCCATCCATAAAATGGCTTACTTTGCTAACTACAAGAACAATATTAAGTCATGTCATAGTAACATATAATAGCTCTCATATTAGATATCTGAATTATCTAGCTTCAACTTGACTTTAGTCATTATCATACAAATGTATACTTGGATCTATAGAATAGAAGCAAGTTTTGCACCCAACATGCCAGTTTCTTGAGGGAGATCTATCACATACTTCCTCGAAGAGAAAATAACTCTGTGTATTCCTAGCTACTTCAATCCCAAGGAAGTAACGGAGTAACCCCAAGTCTTTTGTAACAATGTGCTTGGCAAAGAACTCCTTGGTAACCTTAATTTCCTATGCATTATTCCTAGTTAGGATGATGTCATCAACATAAACAAGCATCAGTACAATCCCAGTATTCGTCTTCCATATAAAAAGAGAGTAATTGACGGTGAATCTTCTGAATCCCACAGTCTCAATGACCTTAGATTTTGAAACCAAGCTTTCGAACTTTGCTTGACATCGTATATTGCCTTATGTAGCTTGCAGACTTTAGTATACTCTCCCTTTTGCCTCAAACCTTAGGGGTTGCTGCATGTATACTTTCTTTTGGAGATCATTATAGGGGAATGCATTTTTCAAATGTAGTTGATATAATGGCTAATCCCAATGAATAATTATAGAGATGAGCATGCACACTGTAGGAAGGTGTACCACAGGAGAGAAAGTATCGAAGTAATCCATTCCATATATCTGAGTGTATCCTTCGGCAACAAGATAGGCTTTGCACCTCTCCACAAAGCCATTTGGATGATTCTTTACAGTGAAGACCCACTTACATCCAACTATAACTGCATCTGAAGGAGGCTCTACAAGACTCCAAGTATTGCGAGAATGTAGTGCGGGTATCTCATTTTCCATGGCCTTTCGCCACTTTGGATCAAGGAGCACTTCGTAATGGGTAGTAACTATACGTATAGTTGAGAGAGCGGTGATAAAACTCTTGTACCGAGTAGACAAGCTTGCCATTGACATGTACTTAGAGATTGGATGCATAGTACATGATTAAGGCAATGTCATATCAAAACTATCATTTGGAGAATCATTTATCTCAGCAAACTTAGGCTTAGAATGTTCAATTGCTGTACTCTCAGGCTACTGTGGTACATCAGAATTTCCTTGAGAAGTAGGGATGGTGGCCTTTGTAGCACCAAGTATAGGACTCCTTGGATGTGTGAGAAGGTATTGGCTTAGGAATAGGTTGTAAGTGGTTGGCTCTTCTGCTGAGTAGGGTAGCGAGAGTTGATTGTCTGGAATATGCTATTAGAGAGACCATTAAGAGGTGGACTCTCAGGTGGCTGCCTCTATGGTGTATCTGAGAGTACAGGAAGCAGGATAACAATTACATCTTCAGGTGTAGGAGTGCTAATTTAGGAGCTAGATGTAGAATGGTAAGAGGTTGACTCATGGAATGTCAACTTCAACACTGACATCATAGCATCTACTACCAATCGAGTCATAGTAGTGGTACCCCTTTTGGGTTGTTGAATATCTTACAAAGATGCATTTGACTACACGAGGGGCAAGCCTATCCCTGTTGGGATCATGGAAATGCATAAATGCTACACAACCGAAGGTCTTGGGTGGCACCCCAAACAATTCACAATCAAGAAACAAGATGGAATAGGGAACATGCTCGTCAAGAACTGTCAATGGCATCCGATTAATGTACATAGTCGGTATGTTATTCTGTATTAAGAGAGCTCTCGCAACATCTAAGATATGTTGATGCTTCCTTTCTACCATATTATTCTACTATGATGTGTAGGGATAACTTATTTGGTGAATGATTCCATGCTTCCGATAGAAGGCACGAAAGGAGTTAGTACAAAACTCCAAGCCATTGCCTGATTGGATGATTTTCACTATGAACGGAATAGATTGTTCCATTTTCCAAGGAAAATCCTAGTCTCTCTTATATAGAAGAGAGACATGGGAAAATTACATACCCATACAAACAAAAAATAAAAATAACAACTTCGTTTGGATGCGGGGGTAAGTAGGTGGGATAACTGACGTGTCATGGATAAGATGAATAGTATGATGAATAGTGATGAGATCGTACTTCTAGTGGGTTACGGTGTATGCAAGGATAGCGCAAGTGACGGTCGCATGGAGGTGACTGTAGTGAACGTTATCAACATGAGTGGTCAAATCAAACTGCATGGGGATCTGCGTGTGTGAGATAAATCTCTTCTATCCCACAAGTTATCCTATTCAGTGGGGTAAAATTTACCCCACGTCCAAACGAACCCTTAGTACACAAAGCATAACACTTTTGCACTTCCCCTTAAGTTGGGGTGTAGATATCTACCAACCCCAACTTGTCACATAGAAATAGATGACTCTTCTTGGAAAGGGTCTTGGTGAAGATATCTGTAAGTTGCATCTCAGAAGTATACTAATCTTCCCTTTCATGACGACACTTTGCATAAAGTGACAGTTAACTTCAATGTGTTGCTCCTCTCATGAAATACAGGATTTGAGACAATGTAAGTAGCCAACTTGTTACAATACAAAGGAACAAGTGTTTGTGTTGAAATCCCAAGATCCTTCAAGAATGATACTCCCCACATAACTTCACATGCCACATAAGTCATAGCCTTGTATTTTGCTTCTGTACTAGACCTAGCCACCACAACTTGCTTCTTTCCTCGCTATGACATAAGGTTCCTGCCAAGAAAGATCGCGTACCTAGTAGTCGATCTTCTATCATCAATGACACCAACATAGTTTGCATCTGAGTACGAGATAATATCAACAGACCTATTGTCTTTGTGATGGAGGCCCTTTCCTGGATTCCCTTTCAGGTATCACAAAATTAGGCACACATCACGCCAGACGCCATAGGTTGGCTTCTTTATGTACTGACTGACTCAACTTATTGCAAAATTAATGTCTGGGTACTATCTGATATAGTATTTTGCCAATTGCACTCTTCTATCTCATGACATCCTTAAATGGTGGATCGCCCTTAAGTAGCGTAACCTTCTTTTGATGCACAACAGGGACTCCAGATGGTTTAGCACTTGTAGTCCTACCTCCTTCAAAATTTGTAGAGTATACTTTATTTGGGATAATGATAAACCAAAGTTCTTTCGCACTAACTCTATCCTAAGAAAGCATCTCAAGTCTCCAAGATTCTTTGTAATTTAGGTCTTGTGTAGGAACTCCTTCGTCTAATGTGTGCCTTTCTCATTATCTCCAGTCAAGATAATATTGTTTGCATAGACTTCTAAGATGAGCACCTCTTGTATGTGCATCTTGATGAAGATTGAGTGATTTGACGAGGATCGGCCAACATCAATTTTTTGGACCTTTGTACTTGGCCTCTTAAACCATGCTCTGGGCCTTTGTTTAAGGCCATACATGGCCTTCTTCAATCTGCAATCACTTTCCCCCTTAATTGCATAACTTGGTGGCTGGCACATGTACACCTCTTATGTAAGATCTCCATAAAAAAAGGCATTTTTGATGTCGAGCTGATAAATAGGCTACTTCTATTTACTACCACGGATAAAAGAATACGTATAGAGGAAACCTACGCCACTGGGGAGGTCTAATGATAATCCACGTCATAAGTTTGGGTGAAATCCTTAGCCACTAAATGTGACTTGAGTCTTGAACAATCCACAATATATTTTATGGTGTAGATTTGTTTGCAGTCAATTAGGGTCGCACCAGGGGGATAGGGAACCATATTTGAAGTGCCACAGGTAGCCAATGCGGACATCTCATCATTCATGGCAGCTCTCCAATGAGGGTCTTGTAAGGCTTCTAGATAATCTCTAGGCTGTATGGTATTGGCAAGCACGTTGGTGAAGTGCTGCACATCACTACGTAGATGAACAATAGGGTCACACCAGGGGGATAGGGAACTAGATTTCAAGTGCCATGCGTAGCCAATGCGGTCATGTCATCATTCATGGCAACTCTCCGGTGAGAGTCCCGTGGGGCTTCTAGATAATCTCTAGGCAGTATGGTGGTAGCAAGCACGTTGGTGAAGTGCTGCACATCACTACGTAGATGAACAATAGTCATGTAATTGGAGATGGGATGTAATGTACAAGATCCATTGGACTTCTAAAGGGCAATCAATCTTTTATCCACATCTTCTTGGCTAACTGGTGGTAGCCCCTTCACTGTACTATCTTCTGTAGGTTTTAGAGTAGTGGGTAGTGGAGTATTCCTCCAATGATACACCTGAGTCTCCCATGGAGCTAGGTCAATGGTCTCACCTTCTTCAAAAAAGAATGGTACTTCCTTGAAAAAGGTTGCATCTACAGTCAATATATATCTCCGGTGCATCTGATCATAGTACCTATAAACTTTTTGGGTACGAGAATATCCCGGAAATACATACTTCATAGCTTAAGGAGAAAATTTGTCCTATGTGCAAAAGGCCTGTATAAAATAGGTGCATTCAAATATATGCAGGAGTAAGGCAAAGGGTCCCTCAGACTTTGGGTGAGTACTTGGTAAGGAATCCTGGCTCAAAGAATTGATGATGGCACCCTGTTGGTTAGAGATGTGGTTGCATCTTCACAAAATTGCTTTGGAACCTTTATGTATACCAGAAGAATCCTAGCAATGATGTAAAGTATGTGCACATGATGTTTGATGGAGAGTCACCTTGCTAGTGAAGAAGGCCTGAAGGTCTGCCTGCATGACCTCCAGTGTATTGTCTCTCCTAGACACCTATATGGATGAGAAATGCCTGGTTTGAATCTCTGCAAAGAATTTCTGGACAATCTACAATATCTTTGAGCGGTCTTTCATCAGGTAGAGCTATTGTAGTAATCCACAAACACTACAAAGTATCTATAGCCTCTGGTGCTAATGACTCGCGTAAGCCTTCAAACAGATATAACAGTGTACGAGGTGGAAGGGAAAAGTGTTAGTCCTTTCAGTGTGTCGAGAAAATGTGCTTTGATGATGCCTCCCTAATTGATAGGCCTCATAATCAAAGGTGGCACTAGGTGGCAATTTGGGAAACATTTGGCACATTTTTCTTACTGGCAAGTGGCCAAGTCGCTGATGCCACAACAAGGGATCTCTAGAAATAGAGACTGCGCTAGTAGACTATGATGGGATATTGAGAAGATATAGGTCATCCTTCTTGATCCCACAACCAATAATCTCATTCATTTATTTATCTTGGAAGTAGCGGTGCTTATCATCAAATATAACAAAATATCGAAGATATTTGCAAATGTTACATGCTAACAAGAGGTTCATAGGGAAATCTAGAGCATAGTGTACACTTGCAAACTGCAATCTAGAGGATACATGGTCATTGCCTACTGCGATGATAGGAGAGAGAGATCCATTTACCACCTTCACCGACTTCACAGTTCACACGCTCTGATTTCGTGGGAGCTTTCAAGAGAGTGGTATCTCCCATGAGACGTTTCGACGCTCCTGAGTCAATAATACACTACTTGGATGTAACACTGGGCATAGTCCTTTGTATCTTGTTCTTGACAATAGCCATGGCTACACCACAACACAATGACCTCTTGTGCAGCCATATACATGCAACCTAACCTCCAATTGACAATATAGTAGTCAAGAGAAAGATTGGTAGGTTTAGGGAGACGATTCCAAGTACAAGAAAGGAGATACCAAACACTTCCATCGTTGGCACTCCCACAAGATCAACAAGTAGATCTGGTCACAGCACCAAGCACACATTTTGGCAGCAGATCTGATATCCCATCGCCAGCACAATCAGATCTGGGGTAATCTTGATCTGGGTTGGTTCAGATCTGGGCAATAGGATCATATTTGCTCCAGGCCTGGGTGATGGGATCAGATCTGGTTGATTGATCCAGATCTGGAGCAATCACGATCTGATTTGGAGTAGACCTGATTTGGTCTCGAGCAGCAGCACTCATGATCTGGCAATGACATGATCAGCACTCACGATCCCAGATCTGCAACAATCAGCAATCAGACCTGGCAATGGAGCAGCATTTACATTTAGCATTAGTTCTTGACACATAGATATGGACGTTGACTGCATAGCAGCTAACACTAATAGTGCATGTGCAAAGATGATCCGAGCCATGATCATTGCGTGCGTGCAACAAGTAGAGAAAAAAAAAGGGAATGGAGTATTTGATATGATGCTAGACCCTCAATCTAGGATCGTTGCTTTAATACCATGTGAACGAAAAGATTGTTCTATTTTCCAAGAAAAACCCTAGTCTCTCTTATACGGGGGAGAGAGAGACATGGGAAACTTACATATTCATCCAAGCAAGAAATAAAAGTAACAACTTATTATATAATGCATGACACTTCTACATTCACATTAGCCCCAAATTTTTTTTTAATCTTTGCCAAGAAAGCTTTGATCATATCATCGACTTTGGACTCGGCTTTCAAAAGCAATGTCTAAGTGAGGCAAGAAAAATCATCCACTGTTACCAAATAAAATCTGTTTCATATGATCTAGAGTTTGGCTAAGTCCCTAAATGTTTAGGTAGAGTAACTAGAATATAACTTCTGAACTCCAATTTTGGATCCTTGGGAACGCACTCCTGTGATGTTTGCCAAGTTGGCATGCTTCGCATTGGAAGGTGGTTGTTGGTTTAAATTTGTGGTATCATCCTTTGAAACTTAGGCAAATGAAGATAACCAAAATGAAGGTGTCACGGGTAGCTAGAAACTCTCTTGATGGAAGAGAAACTTGACCTACATAGGGTGATTGTAGAAGACGATGGACACCACCTTTACTACTACAACCAATAGTAAGTCCTACGAGAATGTCTTGGGATGTCAGAGGTATTGCACCAAATACTGCCCCGCAATTCAACTCCTTTGTTATCTAACTAATGGGGAGTAGGCTCAGAGGGAATCTGGAGCTAGGACATTCTCCGATTTCATGTGTGGAGTTGCATGTACCTCCTCCTAACCAGCAATGGGTGAATGCCACCCATAAGCTAACAATATAGTCCTACCTAATGGGATCGGTCTAAGAGTAGAAAACTGTCTCACATCACCACATGTATTGAGATGCACTTGAATCGGTTGGCCAATCTGCTTCCTATGCCTGAGACTGACATGCAATTCCTGCTTGAGATGCATCATACTGATGGAGTCTTTGGATTGGTATCTTATACTTGCTCCTGAGGATAGTCATAGTATCTTATACCAATCCTGGTGTAGCAAAGGCTCGATGCTCAATATGAGCCTCCACACGGTCACAATTTTGAGAGTTAATGTCTTTGGCTTATACGTCCACATTTGGACGTTGATATAGCTTTACTTTTTCCCAGAGAGGCATTTAAAACCTTCATAGCAACTACACACTTCTTCTTGGACTCCGATTTGATGTGGATGTAATCCTTTTCACATTCCTTACCTCTGTGAGGGGATTGTAACAATGACATATAACTGGATCCCTTGAGCTCCGTACTCATGTCAAGTGGGGGTTTTTGACACCCACCTAATGAATTGTCATAGAGGCCATATCACATAAAATGGAAGTCCTACAGGGACTAATCAGCAAACAAAGTTCAACTTTCAGTACATTAAGACCCCTAATAACCATGCAAATGCTCTTAGAGGCCAAGAAAGATTACAAAATGACCTCAGACGTGCTTAGCAACCCCAAACCAATCATCGGCAGCAAACTTTAGAGCTTCGGCGACCAGCGGTGGTCAGGGGCCCCAGGTGACCAACCCTTTTGACACCCCAAGCCAGCTGAAACCAGGAGCGGCAACTATGGGCTCCCAATATAATTGCTAGGTGGTTCCAATCGGGGCCTTAGTTTGTTGGGCCACCTGGCGGCGTTGATGGGGATTTGGCAACGGTATTGGTCACATCAGTGGTATCACTGAAGCCTCCGCCGGTGGCCCTTCCTCTAGTTGCTGTTGTAGATCTTGAGATTGGTGCCAATAAGGGGTTCCTCCTTGGGCTATGTGCGCTAGGGAAGGGCCTCTAATGTATTTTGGGACTCTTGCTCTTCGTAGAATCATGCACAAACCTCAATGAAGAGAAAAGAAGCCCTAATTAATTTGGTGGAGAAGAAAAAAGGCGAAAAGATCAAGTAGGTATTAAGCTCTAACCTAAGATTGTAGTTCTGATACCATGTTAGAGAAAGAAAACTCATCTACTATTCAAAAGAAATCTTAGAACTCCTATATATATGAAGAGGTGCTAGGGAGACAACTACATAAAAGCCCAGAAATAAAACAAAACTAAAGGCAACAATATAAAGCTGGAGTATCTCTCAACAGCAATCTCATGTTATTTAGGCTTATACATAAATTATCCTTCTCTAATTCTCTTTGCAGTGAGGCTTAGGGTTAAGCATGAAGCTCTCTCTTCTGTCTTCTAAGTGCACACCAAATTTTCACTTTTTGGCATGATTTATGCCATCTTAAGCAACATTGTCTGAATGTTTCATCTATCATATGGCTTCTTCATGGATCTAGTATTTTTGCCAGCAGGATGTTGCTGTGAAGGTTTTTTCTAGACAGGAGTACCCTGATGAAGTGATACTTTCATTTAGACAGGAGGTATATTTTCAATTTGCCAGTGTTCTTCGGTATTTCAAAGCCATAGCTTGATGTGTAGCATTCATAGTTCGAGCTATCCCCTCTCCACTTGTTATTGTATGCATCGTGATAAATTGTAGCATTCTTTCTGTCATTAAGGAGCTCTTGGAAGTGGAATGTGCAAGCACCATAGCTGAATTGATGGTGCAAGAATCCATCTTTTGCCTGCAAATAAAAATAAAAAAATGTCACCTGTTTGCTTGAATCTGTTAAGTTTAAAAAGCTTATACCTTCAGCTTGAAAGGGAGGTCCTTCAAATAAAAAATTCAATACTTAGCCAACTCAACTATTTCCTCGCATGATGTCTACCTTTTTCATTTCACTACAGCACCCCTTTTATCACTTTATTTTTGTAATTTTTGAAAATTACCTTTGCTTCATATGCCCATCAGTTTCATGAATGAAAGACTTTTAAGGTTAGGCATTTGAATGCTACAAGGATAAATCCAAAGTAGTTTGACATTTAGAATTAGGATGCGGGTTGGGAAATGTAAAAGTTGATGCAAAAGTTGACGCGTAATTGTAAATGTGGTCCCAACCCGCGTCCCTTCTTTTTATGCAAAAAAAGTGCTGACACGTGTTGGGATACACTAATGTCGAAACCAACAACAAATAACTTTCGTATGGGTGCTAACCACTCAAATCACTTTTGGAATCACTTTGCACTAGTGGAAAAATTTTGCACCGATGCAATATTATTTTGAAGGTGTAATCTTATTTTGCACCTGTGCAAAATCACTTTGCACCTTCAAAATAATTTTGCACGAGTGCAAAGTAAGATTGCACCGGTGCAATTTTACTTTGAGCTACTTTGCACTACTGCAATATTATTTTACACGGGTGTAAAGTAAAATTGCACCGGTGTAAAATTAAATTCCAAGTGTTTCTTCACGTATGAGAAGTGATTTTATACTTGAAAGGTGATTTTTCATCTTCAGGTTTAGGGTTCAAGGTTTAGGAAACCCGAAGGTGAAAAATCACCTTTCAAGTAAAAAATTACTTCTTATACGTGAAATCACTTTCCATAAACCTAAACCCTAAACCTTGAACCATGAACTCATAAGTCAAAATTACTTTGCACGGGTGTAAAATTATTTTGGACAGGTGAAACTACCTTGGAATAATTTTGTATCGATGCAAAATAAGATTGCACAGGTGCAAAGAAACCTTACAATAATTTATCATCGGTGCAAAGGAGTTTATCACCGGTGCAAAGTTTTTTTTATTACCTGTGCGTTGTAGGTTAAAGTGGTGTGGTGATTTTTTTAAATGCGGTGGGGACTACCATGTAATAAACCTTACGTTCTTTTGTTTTTTTAAATTAAATATCAATCATCAAGTAGGCCAACGTTCTCAATGTTGTGTAAAGTATGAAAACAATACCCCGCGTCACTTTTTGCATTAGAACCTGCGTTTCCCTACTTTTTGGCTTAGAATTAATGGGCTTTTATATATTTGTCCCTGTTAACTTTGAAAAGGATACACACACATATATCTCTAGAAAACCCATTTACTTGCTCGGATGCCCTTATGAACATTGAGAACTACAAAATAAAGAGACTTTTGTATAAATAACCTTCTATTTTCTTTCTATTATACAAAAAAATGCTCTCCCTCCTTACTTGGCTTCCTGTGCACCTTCTCCTTCACACCCTCCCTCTCTTCTCCTCCAGCCCCCTCTCCTTTCCTCTTGCTCCTTCGACCTCCTTTCCTCCAACCTCTCCTCCTGCCTCCTCTCCTACTCCTCCTCCAACCTCTCCTCTAGCTGCTGCTGTTAACTATTCTATGTATTGCTATATAAAATGTATGTATTGTTGGATATTATTGCGATTTGTACATGTATTATAAAAACTAGGTTACAGAGGTGAGGAATTGTAACCTCACAACCTTTTGGGTCTCTTGCTCGTTTGTTCTAAGAGCTACAACCATCCCTGCCACCATCCTTCCCACCACCTCCTCCTTCGCCCCCCTCTCCTCTCGTCCTCTAGCCTCCTCTCCTTCGACCCCTCCTCCTCCAATCTCCTATCCTCCTCCGATCCCATCTTTAGCTATTGCCACCTTCCCTGCCACCACTATGGCACTACCCCCTCCACCCTCCCCACCACCTCCTTCTCTGCGCCCTGTTCTCTCGTCCTGCTCCTCTTCCAACCTCCTCTCCCAACCTCCTCTCCTTCGACCCCTCCTCCTCCCCCAACCTCTTCTCTTACTCCTCCTCTGAGCCCTCCTCCAATCTCCTCTCCTCTTGCTCCTTTAATCCTCCTCCGAGCCCTCCTCCAATCCCTCCAACTGTCGCCACCCTTTCTACCACCACTGCCCCCTTCACCCTTCCTACCACCTCCTCCTCCGCCCCCCTTTCCTCTCCTCCGGCCCCTTCTCGATCCCATGTTCGCAGAGAACTGATCGTTGTGGCCAGCCCCACCTCCTTCACCTACCCCTTGTTACTCCTGAGCTCTCCAATTCCCCCTCAGCTTGATTGTTGGCCTCGTCGCTGTTGTCACAGCATCTGACACTCGGAGGAGCACCCCCCTAGCCTTTGATCAATGGCGCTCGACGTTCTGTGGCGGAGGTGAGTGATGGGAGGTGAAGAGGGATGCTTAGAGAAAAAGAGAAGGTTAGGGGAATTTTTTACAAAAAAACCTTTTAATTTTTACTCCCATCTTTGTATAAGAGTATGTAACTTATTAAATTGAAGTTTGTGAGTGTATATATGTCAATGCCAAGGGTATATCTATATATACGAAAAAAGTGGAGATATGTATGCCTTTTTCAAAGTTTAACAGGGGCAGATATGTGAGAACCCCTAGAATTTATCATATTTTCTGTCTCACGGATATGAAACCACGCTTCCCAGATGTAAACATGCAAATATTTTGTTCATCTATCTTGCTTAGTATTCAAAGTAAAGCTTGTAAAGCCTTTGAAAGTCAACATGGTCGGCAACAATTATGCTTAACCAAAGTTAGTGTTATGTTGATTTTCCTTGAACAATGTACAACTTTAATATGTTTAACACTGGATGAGTTCAGACAAGAATTTGTTTTGCCTCACTTGTGAATGCAATAAAAAATCAGGTTGCTCGTAGGTGATGTCTTTTTAGTATAATGCATGTGCAATAGAGATCCTGTGATGTATCTGCCATAACATTTTTATGGGAAGGTTTGTTTCTTTCATTTTCTGTTTTGCCCTTGAAGCTGGTATCTGTTAATATATGCTTTCTGTTCAACAGATGTGATGCATTCACTTGAAAACTGCTTTAAATTGTTTACCTTGGAACTAATTTTTGTTTAATGGATTAAGGTGTCTGTCATGAAGAGGCTACGTCATCCAAACATATTACTTTTTATGGGCGCGGTAACTTCTCCTCAGCGTCTTTGCATAGTTACAGAGTTCCTGCCACGGTTAACTACTTATCTCACTAATCATGTTGATAACTTTCAATTTTATGTTTTAGTGTTTTGCCTTATAAGCTGCCAAAATGAAGGCCATTTGCTAATTAATTTTTTTATCTCTACTGTTAGTGGTGAATGTTGGAAGAGTCCTATGCTAAACCCATGGGGGGGTGTTATTTCTATCTTTTCCAAAAAACAAATGTTACTGGTAATAGCAAATGCCATTTCAATTTACCTAGAAATTGCCTCCCAAGAAAGCTATATAGGAATCAAATAAAACAAGAAGTGGAATCATTGAAAGAACAAGTACCAAGCCTCTTCCCACAATACATGGGGTTTGCTGTGTATGTGGATTCCAGCTTGCTAGATTGAGGGCTTAGCCATACTCATCCTGTGAATAACTTGGATTTGAGCACTTGGGGTGGTTGCTTTGGTTCTTGAGGGCATAAGTCAATAAGTTATCAATGTTAGTTTTTTCTCAATTAAGCTTGAGCTTCGGTGGAGGTTGTTACAAATGGTATTGAATCTAAACTTCCTCTAATAGCGGAAATGGTCACCCACGAAATGGGGCTACTGTTAGTAAAAGAATAATATGAAAAGGCTACCCAAGAGGTAATGTCACCATTACTATTGGAATAAAATCAAGTCACAACGAGGATAATGCAAATTTAAGTAGGGGAGATTGTGAAGTCCCCAAAAACAATGGAACGTCATGAACTTAGGGAACTAAGTAGTAGTTTACTAAGGGCTTCAAATTACTATTTGATGACTTGGGCTTCAGCATTTTGTTTGGGCTTAGGCTTTGGCACAGGTCAATACAGATTCTCTTCCTTAAGAGCAAGATCATGTTCTATGAACTCCTTTCAATGTCATTGAGACATCCCCTAGGCTTTATATGTTCTATGCCTTATATTTTGAAATCACTGCTCTGATTGGTCCATTCTCCAAATGACCAAGTGACCTATTGACATGTCTATCTCATTTTATTTTCTAATAGTGCCACGGTTTCATTGATTCTCTTTGCTCTCAACATCAGCATGATGTTTTTGTTGCTGCACATCCAGCTCAACCTAACTCAACATCTTCATTTATGTTGTAAGATTGATTAGTTGCTGATGCTTTGTAAAATTTTATTTTCAATTTGGGTGGTGTGTTCGTTTAAGTTTCAACATAGCACACATGATGCATCTCTTGCATATATCAGCAAGTTGTTTAGCATACAACTTATTACATGTTAGCTTTGGAGCTTCCTCTTACCATCTCTCGAGAAGTCCAAATGTCATTAATCATTATTTCTTTTTTTTGCTGTGAAAAGTTGCCATTTTTTTGTTTTAGCTTTGAATATTATCACATCAATTTTCTTAGTAATAATCTCACTATGAGTTTTTCTTGTGTGGACACATCTCCTTCAAGATATTCATTTCATCACAAATTTTTTCATGTAATAGTTATTTATTGCTCAATACTAGGTGTTATAAAGTTGAGTAGACAACTCTTTGTATATTATCCTTTATATAAGTTGAATTCTTGAAATAATGTGGAAGCAATAATATCAAAACAATAAACCAATTAAGAACATTTAGGCTTACGTGAAAATCCCACTCACGAAGAGCGGGGAGAAAATCACAGGAGAAGCGTCCTATAAGCATATATCTCAGTTATTTCTTCTCAAAAGAATAAGGGGGGGTATACAGCTATTTATAGGCCACCACACACTCCAACAAATTACATCTTAAGATGTAATAAACACCAACCCACATTGTCTAATGCTCCCCTTCAAGATGGGGCATGAAATACTTAGCTTGTACGAAAAACGACACCCACTCTACACAACAGAATACTGCACTCTAAACTTGTTCTTGCTTGTAGGAGGGTGTGCTGATGACGATACATCAGTGAGATCTGGAGCTACTGAACGAACTGTAGTGGCTCTGACAAGAGGCCTCTCCTCTAGAGACCTAGTGTTGGTGGCTCTCCATTTAGTATCCCTGAAATGGGTCTTCTTTTGAAGACCTCGAAGCTGGATCTCTCACATTGAAACCAGCTGGGCCCTTCCTCCGAGGACCTCGAAAATGGATCTTCTCTATGGAGATCTCGAAAGAGTTTGGTTTCTCATGTGATGATCAGCTATTCCAAAAGTTTGTAGCGGTATCCGATGTCACCCATCGTGTCTTAAGACTACAACAAAGGGACTCCCAAACGGAGGTGACTATAACAAGCTCAACACTCCCCCTTTCTTCCATACTCATATGGGAGAAGAAAATAATGAGAACAAATACAATCAAACTAAACAATGATTATAATGCTAGAGAAGAGCTTCCCCACCTCTTTTCTTCGATTCAAACAAATTTTTTCCTTGTTTTCTCTTTTATTTTCTTTTTTTCGATTTTTTTTGAAATTTGTCTTTTCCCCCTCTTTTTCTTTTTTGATTTTTTAAAAAATCTTCCTCTTCTCTCCATTTTTTTGGTTTGATTTTTTTTGTTTTTTTTATCTTCTTTTCCCTTCCTCTTTCTTCTGGTTTTTCCTCTCTCTCCTTTTTTTTTAAAATACTTCCCAACTTTTAGGGTTTCGACCAGAAAAGGGGCACCGAGCTCCCCCTCCCCTTCTCGATCAACCTTGTGCTGCTCTGCTTCGAGCACGCCACCACGCAAGGCCCCTCTGCTGGCCTGAGCACGTTATCGCGCTGCCGTGCAGGGCCTCCGCTGGCCATCGCCATCGATGCCACCTTCCTCTTTATGATGGCCTCGAGGATCTCCATCGCTGCCACCCCGCTCAGCCGAGAGGAGCACCGTCGGCGTTGCTACCGCTGCGAAAGAAGCGAGAGGAGCCGCCACATCATGGCTGCCGCCCTAGGCCTCCACTTCCTCTAGCACCTTTACCAGCATTGAGGCGGTCATCCTCTATAGCCCCAACATCTTTGAGGAATTCGAGATCTTCGACAAGAGCCACAAGCTCCTCGCCACCATCAGTGTTGTAATTGCCAAGACCTACTTCATCCTGGTCGCCATCTTCCTCGTCGACCGCTTTGGCTGCAAGCCCGTCCTCGCATCCACCATAGGGGCCATCGTCTCCCTCTCGTTCCTCTGCATAGGCCTCACCACCATCGGCCGATCTGGCCGTGGGGTCCCTTGGGCCATGGCCCTCTATGTTGCCATGGTCATCTACTACGTCTCCTTTATGGGGTTGGGGTCCATCATGTGGGTGTACTCGTCGGAGGTGTTCCCGCTGTGGTTGAGGGTGCATCCATAGATCCATCCTACAGTACCTCCACAGACCACCACCTCCTTAAGCAAGAACCTTAGAAGTAGGCCTTCGGCTTCACATGCTCCTGAAAATGGAGCAAAAAGAATTTCCAAAAAAGATAAACGTGATAATAAAAAAAGATTACTCAAGAATCGATTGCTTTGATATCAAGTTGAACTCTTAAAATAATGTGAAAGTAATAATATTAAAGCAATAAACCAATTAAGAATATTTGGGTTTACGTAGAAACTCTACTTATGAAGAGCGGGGAGAAAATCACGGAAGAAACATCCTATGAGTGTGTATCTTTGTTATTTCTTCTCAAAAGAATAAGTAAGAAGTACATGTCTATTTATAGGCCACTACACATTCTAACAAACCACATCTTTAGATGTGACGCTAAACACCGACTCATTCTCCAAAACTGTATGTGTCACTTCTTGCCCATGGTACACATGGTTTACCTCATTATGTTAGCCAAGTTGCATAATCTAAGTGAATAAAACTTGGAAACTAATGGTAATATATGCCTGATGCTGTGAAAATAGTCCCACCTCTGAAGATATTATTAAATAAAAGGTTGGGCATCTCCATTCATTGCCACTTGGTCTTGAGTTGAATGCACCTGCAGTGCATAAAAGCAACATTTTTTTGCACCCATTTTCTCATTAGTCATGGCCTTTTCTTCTGTTAAAAAGCTAAAACTTCTTTTCCATGCAGAGATCTTTGATGAAATTCTTGGTCCAAGTTTTTGCAGTCTGGAAACAATTTGATTCTCCTACTATTTCTATGTGCAAATTAGCATTCTACATTTTGATAGAATGTTAGGCAACTTATTTTATCAAATCCAATGGAATTATCCATGAAAGAATACAACATATAATTGTTAGCATACAGCGTTTCTTATATTTTTTATGCTTTTCTTGTTCGGGTTTATGGGTGTTTAGCTCCTGAGAGGCAATTTTGTATTTTTAAACCCTTTGATTTTTCTCTCTATATAAGAGAGTGTAGGGTTTTCTATAATGAATTAAGTTATTTCATCCAATTTAGTATCACAGCACTAGTCCTAGATCGTGACTCTAGGTATCCCACCCCTCAAGGCCGCTTAAACCCTAACACCTAATCCCCATCATCTCTCTCCTTGGTGGTGACAGTAATAGCACCCGGTGGATCTTTGGAGGTGCGTAGCTCACACGCTGCAGTGATGCGGGGGGCTACTGCACCGGCCCAGCGGCACTCCGACGACGCACAACAGCCACGCAGCGTTGTTGTGGCGGAGCGGGGGTTTGCTACGACAGCAGGCGGCAGCGTTGCAGCCTTGAGGAGCGTTGCAGGGGTCTGCGGCACCCAGCAACAAGCGGCGATAGCCACTTGCAGGTCTGTGGCGACCCAGTGCAGCACAGCGGCGGTGGTCTAAGGCAACGATAGGCGGTGCAGACTGGCGACGTAGGCGGGGCATAGTGCTTCAGTCCCTGTGCAACAATCGTGAGGGGATTCTTGCCCTGATCTAGGGGCTGCAGTCCTTGTTGTCGCAGGGAGAGGGAGTTTAGATCTTCTTGGGGCTATCTCGGGTGTTCTTTTTACACCCGGGTTAGGTCAATGTCTGTCCAAGGGGGCCTCTTATTATTGATGTGAATCTGAATCCGATTTGTTTCAGATCTATTAGTGTTCGCCGAGCAGTGGTATGGTTTTCTCCAGTTATATGGATTGTTTTGGGATGTGTATTTCCCGTATTGTATGATCTTTGGGGTGTATTCCTCATTTTCTTTGGACGTGGTCTGCTTGACACCTATGGCAGAATTTGTAAGTCTAGTGCATCAGGAGCATTACATGAGCCACAATAGAGCAGGGTGGCTGATCGACTCTGGTGTGTTATAGTATCTATGTGGTGATCAGACCTATTTTCGTTCGCTACAGTCCGTCCCCCCCCCCACCCCAGGAAGGATTGTACAGGTGGTTGATGGTAGATACACCCTAGTCAGGGGTAAAGGGTAGGTATCTATGATGCCCAGTTTATAGTTGTCTAGTGCGTTGCACGTGCCAAAATTCCCATTGAGTCTGCTGTCAGTGAGTAGAATCACGAAGGATCTCAACTGCAGAGTGATTTTCGATGATATTGGATGTGTTGTTCAGGACAAGCTCACCGGGAGGATTGTTGTCAGAGGTATGGAGAATGTTGTTTACCGTCTAGGATAGGAGCCATTTACAGGAGTTACTCGATATAATAGCGGGAGTATTCTACAGTGGCATGTTCGTCTTTGCCACTTGTCTCTGGATTGTCTCAGGAGGGTGATATCACATATTTCCCCAACTACTACCATACAGTATGATGCTTGCTAATTGGGTAAGCATCATTGATCCTCTTTTTCAGCTAGCACCTCTCTTGGATCTTTTACATTATTTTAGTTCCATATGGATGTATGGGGACCGAACAGAGTCCCAGATCGGATGGGTCATCGGAACTATCTGGTTGTTGTAGATGATTTCTCTAGAGCCACGTGAGTGTTCTTGCTGAAAAGCAACACAGAGGTTGGAGGATGCATAGTGACTTCTTCTAGAGATTAGCACATAGTATTCAGCTACAGTGAAGATAGTGCGAACTGATAATGCTATTTAGTTCTGCATTGCTAGACTTAAGGAGTAATATAGGATCTGTGGGATTGTCCGCCAGACCACTTATTCTCACACTTCACAATAGAACAAGGTTATAGAGTGGAAGCACAGGCACTTGTTGGATGTTGCCCGTACACTATTGATTCATCACAATGTGCTGTAGAGATACTGGGGAGATGTAATTTTGACAACGACTTATCTCTACAACAGGATGCCCAGCTTAGTTCTTCACGAGTAGATAGCGGCTCTTCTTCTTTATCCAGATGAGGAGTTATTTCATGTGCTTCCCAGGACTTTTGGATGTGTTGCATTCGTCCATGTGTCATCACTTGGTCATGATAAGATTACTCATCGTGCTATCACGTGCATATTTTTAGGGTACTCTAGGACACATAAGGGATACCGTTGCTATGATCATCTGCATAACATATATTATGTTAGCACGGATGTGACTTTTCATGAGGATACACCATATTTCTCAGTCACGGGATAGAGGAGCTCTTATGATGATATTGCCTTTCTTCCCCTGCTTGTTCCATGTATAGAGACTCAGGTGTCTACTTCTCAATCTAGACCTCCAGTTGATAGATAGATGAGCTCTTCCTCCTTGGATGATTTTGAGAGATTGCACGGGCTATTACATACCTATCACAGGCATCACACTACTTTTTAAATGCCTCCTCCCTCACTAGCAGCTGATGGTTCACAGGTAGTTGAGAGGGTACCTAATGCTAGTGATAGTTTGGTTAGACCTGACTCCTCAGACAGTGCATATTACCACAATGGCGAGGCTCCTTCTGCAGCGAGTCAGTCAGAGGTACTAGATGATTCAAATATCCCTATTGCCATCAGGAGGGCATCGCGCACCTGTGAGTCCATATACTGGGTCGTAGATAGTCTGGCTACCGATGGTCTTATTCCTCAGTTTAGCAGCTTCTGTCAGGCACTTACAGCGTCACACATTCTATCTACCTACAAGCAGGCTATGCTTGATCCAAAGTGACGCTAAGTCATGGAAGATGAGATGGCAGCACTTTGGAGTAGACAGGCTTGGGATCGTAGCTCACTTCCTATTGGTGCACGACTGGTTAACTCTCAATGGGTCTTTGCCTTGAAATACAGCCCTGATAGGTTTATTTTGAGGTATAAGGGTAGGCTAGTAGCAAAGGAATTTAGTTAGACATATGAGGTGGACTTCTTTGATACTTTCTCCCTCGTTGCGCAGCTTGCCACTATTCGGATACTTATTTCTGTTGCTGCTCACAGAGACTGGTCGTTATACTAACTTGATGTGAAGAACGCCTCTCTCTATGATGATCTTTAGGAGGAGGTTTACATGCCGCAGACCCTGGATTTTGACGTTCAAGGGGAATGTGTGTGCAGATTAAGGAAGGCAATCTATGGATTGAAGCAGAGTCCAAAGGCATGGTTCCAGAAGCTATCAGAGGTGCTCCGCCAGATTGGTTTGAGGCTCTACTTCAGATCACTCCTTATTTACCAAGAAGATTGACATGGGGACTGTGGCACTCCTGGTATATGTTGATGATCTTTTCATCACCGGGGATGATAGAGATGGGATAGACGAAGTCAAGAGACACCTATAAGAGAAGTTTGTCATGAAGGATCTGGAACAATTGAGGTATTTCTTGGGCATTGAGGTTGCACGTGGAAGGGATGGAGTGGTGCTCTCGCAGAGGAAGTATGCTCTTGATCTTCTTCAGGAGACTGGCATGTTAGCAGCTAACAACAACAACAACCAAGCCTTTTCCCACACTAAGTGGGGTTGGCTATATGGATTCTTTGCTTCCACACAGATCGATTTTCAGCCATTTTAGGACTGAAATTAAAGTAATTGAGGTCATACTTAATAGTTTCCTTCCAACACTTGTTTGGTCTTCCTCGCCCCCTTTTAGCGGGTTCAGCCTCCAACTTCTCGCATCTCCTAACTGGAGCATCTAGTGGCCTTCTTTGTAAATGTCTAAACCATCTTAGACGGGCCTCTCTCATTTTATCCTCTATTGGTGCCAACCTAACCCTGTTTCTAATAAATTCATTTGAAATACGGTCCTTTCTTGTATGACCACACATCCATCTTCTTGGGCATGTTAGCAGCTAAGACTGTAAATATTCCCATGGATCCCAAGGTTCATTTATATGATGAGAAATCTGAGGTGGTTGACAGTAAGGCGTACAGGTAGTTGGTGGGTAAGCTCCTTTAACTCACCATCACTCATCCATACTTGTCTTTGTCGGTTGGCTTAGCTAGTTTATGGAGAATCCAATTAGGCAGCACTGGGAGGCTGTAGTGTAGGTACTCAAGTATGTGAAGAAAGCACCAGGACGAGGATTATTGTTCCCTAAGAGAACGCCCATGGGGATTGTAGCATACTCTGATGTTGATTAGGCTGGCTGTATTGGGGGCAGAAATCCAACACAGGATTTTACACTTTTGTTGCAAGCAACCTGATTACTTGGAGGAGTAAGAAGCAAGCGGTTGTATCTAGATCCAGTGCGGAGTTAGAGTACAGGGTCATGGCCTAGATAACCACTAAGATGGTTTGGGTTAAGTTAGTTTTGTTAGATCTTCATGTTTTTTTAAATAGCTCTATGGAGATGTGGTGTGACAACAGAGCAGTGACCTACATTGCCAATAACTCTATGTTTCACGAGAGGACAAAACATGTAAAGATTAACTGACATTACACTTGAGATCTCATTCAGCGTGGGACATTACATACCATAAGTCACTTCTGAGGAGCAGGTTAGAGATGTCTTTACAAAGCCCTAGCGAGATTTGCTTTTGCGGTATGTTGTTCTAAGCTAAGCATGATAGTATTCATGTTCCAACTTGAGTGGGAGTGTTAGCATATAGTGTTTCTTATATTTTTTATATTTTTCTTGTTCGGGCTTCTTAATGTTAAGCTTCTGAGGGGTAGTTTTGTATTTTTAAATCCTTTGATCTTTCTCTCCATATAAGAGAACCTAGGATTTTTTATAATAAATTAAGTCATTTCTTCCAATTATAATGCAGTGATTCATGACTCCCATCTGTCTTGAAGGGCCACCACATTTGGTTTGCAACTTGCTAATTTTCTATGCAACATGAAACCTAGTTATTTATATGGTGCTGCAGCAGCCTTCACCTCAGTGTTTAGCCTATCACGAACCAAGATTTCTTTCAAATGAGGAAAAGGAAGGTGTTTAGAGTACCCATAACCGAACCCCTTAAGTTTCATGCACTTTCGAAGTGGCCTTTTGAGGCAAAAAATGCTTAAAATGCCCCCATGTTATGTTACAGCACAATACGATGATGGTGACAAGTAAATATTGCCCTCCGTTGAAGACCCCCCACTTATCTCTTTGCTTCCCTCTGCAAACACTAGTATTATCATGGCTTCTGATGGGTTACTTGGAGACTTTTTCTCCTCTCTGTGCTCCCCTATGCAAACAGTAGCATTATCGTGGCTTCTGATGGGTTCCTTGTATTTTGCGTTTTCCAGTAACATTTTTGCATTTCGAGTAAAAATGTGGGATCTTTGTGACATCTATTTTTTGGCACATGGGGTGTGGACCGGGGCTGCTGGAAGTTGCATGTGGTCATGTGGGTAGTACAAAGTGCGCAGTCTGCCAGCGTTATCTGAGAATTATATATTTGAGGGTTGTTTTACACATATTAATGGTGGGGGTGGATCCAGTTAACCTGGTGATTATAAACATTATAGCACCCTCCTTTAATTTAAGTTGGAAAAAGAAATTAATAACAATCAAACATACACAAGATTCCCATAGCTTTTCCCTTCCATTGAGAAGGGTTTTCCACGCACATCTTTGTGTGCATTTGGTTGTTATTCATTTCTTTTTCCAACTTGAACTAAAGGTAGAGAGTGTTACAATTTTTATAGTTACCAAGTTAAATGGATCCACCACAAGGATCCAATTAACTATTTACATGCACAACTGAACATCTCTTAATAGGATGCCTTGTACATTCATGGATTCTCCTCCAAAGAGCAATAGGACAATCATCAAGGGAACTTGCTTCACTTTCAACACCATCGGCAATCATAATATTTACATCGGTTGAAGAGAGTTCAGAATTCAAAGCCTCCTCCCCAAGAGGTGTTGACTGGAGACCTAAGGGAACCGTTGGGATTAAGATGGGTAGTGAAGTCAATGGGCGTGGGTTTGATAGTTCGATTTTTGTGTCTTCCCTTTTCAAACACTTATGTATCGGGTCATATCTATATCTTTTTCTATATCCTTTTTCTTCTCCCCTTGTTTATCCCAAAGTTCTCCACTTCATTCATAGGTCTCCCCCCGAAGAGAATATTGAGGCACAAAATAAGCATCATGTTCATGAATGATTACATCTCCAGTCATGTAGTGTTTTCTTGTAATAGGACCATATCATTTGTAGCATTTTTGCTTGGATGAGTAACCTATGAAATTTTCATAAATGGCATGTGGATCAAGTTTTGATCTTCTTGATTGTAAAACATGTATAAAATAGAAACAACCAAACACCTTGGCCGACAAGTTGAAAGGTGTTTTGGAGAAATAGGCATTTGTCTTTTTAAACTTCTACTAAGTATTCTATTAATTAGATACGTAGCAGGATTTCCTCTCCCTAAAAATGTTTGGGGAATGATTCATTGAAACAACAAGGCATGCGCAATATCTAGTAGATGTTGATTTTTCCTTTATGCTATCCCATTCTATTGAGGCGTATAGCTGCATGATGATTCATGAAGAATCTCTTTAAATTCAAAGAATTTCGTGATACTTCCCTCTAGATATTCTCTAGCATTGTTAGAACGAAGAACTTTTATTTTAAAATCATATTGAGTTTTAATCATATTCATGAAGGCTTGTATAATTTTAAGTATTTTAGAATGACTTTTCATCATATATATATATATACATATATAAAGGTGTATTTGGAGTGATCATCAATGAAACTCACAAAATACTTATATACCAACATTAGTAATAAGGGTTGGACCCTAAACATCAAAATGAATCAAACTAAGTAGATGGAAACTTTTATTACTTGATTCATAAAAAGAAGCATAATGATGTTTTGACAGTTGACAAATAGAACACTATAGAGAATGAACATCTATGTCAGGAAATAGGGTTGGTAACAATTTCTTTAAAGATAAAAATTGAAGTGACCAAGACGCTAGTGTCAAAGATGAACAACTCCACGATGACTTTATTTTGTTGTCCCAAGTACAAAACTGCTTGAAGTGCACATGCAGCATTCCTAGGCAACTTGTAGAATCCCAATCTTCTTTCTTGTCACCAGATCCTGCAAAATATACTAATCTGAATAAAAAATCAGCTAGAGTTCAACTCCATTATTTTACTAATAGATTGAGTTTAAATGGAGATCAGGAGTATGAAGTGTCCTAGAAAGAATAAGAGACTGTAGGAACATATGCATCTTTTTCTTGCAACATTAACATTTGAACCATCTACTATAATAACTTGTTCTTGATTAGATCTAAGTTTTTATTTCAAAAATCATTTTGCATCTCCAATCATGTGGTCGGAGACCCCACCATCAATAATCTAATCATCGGAGTCAGAAGGGGTTTCATACCTTAATTACCTTCGACATACAAAGCATAGTTGAGAGCATTCGATTTAGATCTTTTCTTGTTTCCAAGTTCTTTGAGAATAATCCGTGCAACTCGCTAATTTGATCTGACAGAAAATGGATCAACTTCCTTTAGCAAGCTTTTCCAATATATTAGATGCTACAACAACCACGTTTCTTCTAATTTGAGGTTTATTTGTATCACGACCGACCTTTCCTCTTGCTTGTCGCTTTTCAAGGTGGAGATACTAGCAAAAGTTTATAGTGTGCACTTTCGAATTCCTTCACCTTAGTTTGCTATAACAAACTTAAGTGTAGACTAGTTTTGGTTTGTAAATGCCAAATGCCCCAATTTAGTTCTTTTCGGTTCAACAATAACATCTCCAGATGTACGCCTCATAATGTGTAATCTAATCTCCTTTGCCTTTACTTGGAAGTAGACCTCCTCAATACTCGGAATGGAACTTTTGAGAATCTTACTTCGAACATTTTTGAACACTTGGTTCAAACCATCGAGAAACATGAATCTACGAGTCTTCCATTCTCCGTCCCAGTGAAGTTTTTGATTAGATGGATCTTTACAACTTTTATTTGCATAAAAATCTAGGTCTTCCTACTTGGATTTAAGAAGCCCATAATATTCAGTAACATACATTGTTCCTTGCCGAAGATTGTAGATCTCCCTTGTTAGCAGATAAGTATGAATGTCCTAGCTAAACATATTTTTTAGGGTAGTCCACATCTCCCAAGTTTTTTTTTTCCTTAGAATAAGAGGTTGAAGTTCAACTGAAATAGAGTTCACAATCCACAATTGGATTTGCTTATCTTCAATATGCCATGTTTCCCAGGCAGGATCATCCTCTGTAGGCTCAACTTTGGCACCTCGTATATAGCCAATGCATTCATGGCCAGCAATACCCATTCTTCTCTATGGTCGAATTATCTTGTATGGTCTACTACAACAAGAATGGGTAGTACAGGTCGTGGATGCATTAGCTATATACGAGACACTAAAGTTGATTTGTAGAGGATAATCACCTGGGAGATGTGGTATCTTGAAGATAACCAAGTCTAATCTTGGATTTTGAATTCTATTTCTGTAGAGCTTCAGCCTCTTATTCTAAGGAAGAAAAATGCTCGGGAGATGTGGACTGCCCTTGAGAGCATGTTTGGCTAGGGCATTCGTATTTATAAGGAAGATTTGCAATTTTCGACAAGGAACAATGTATGTTATTGAATATTATGGGCTTCATAAATCCAAATGGGAAGACCTATATTTTTAAGCAGATGAGACTTGGAAAGATCCATCTGATCAGAAACTTCATTGGGACAGAGAATTGAAGATCGTTAATATTTCTTGGTGGCCACGAGTTTGAAAATGTTAGGAGTCAAATTTCCAATGGTTCGTCCATTCCAAGTATTGTGGATGTTTATTTCTAAGTGGAGGTAGAGGAGGCTAAACTACGTGTTATGGCAATAGATTGGAAGATGCTATTTATGAAACGAAAAGAGCTGATTTGGAGCATTTGGTATTCATGAGTTGAAACTAGGTTGGACTTTAGTCCATTGCAGTGGATCGTAGTAAAGAAATTCAAAAGTTCATACACTGTTAGAAAATTGAGCACACTATAGACTGATGTTGGGATCTTCATCTAGAAAAACGTTAGGAGAAAGGAAATGTCAAGTCATGGTATAAATTGATCTCAAATTAAAAGAAATGTGGTAAAAGTATACTTCTGAAAAGATAGCTAAGGGAGGCCAACTTACTCTTCGTGACTTAACGATGGGTCAAATCAGAGAGTTCCAAGGACTATTCTCAAAGGCACTTGGCAACAAAGAGCGATCTTCTGAATTTGATGCTCTCGACCATGCTCTTTATGTTCAAGGTTATAGAGGTATAGAGATCCCTTCTAATTTTGATGATTGGATTATTAATAGTGGGGCCATCGATCACATGACTACAGATGTAAAATGGTTTTCCAACTTGGATTTAGTTAGGAACAGGCCCGTATGATAGATGGTTCGAATGTTAATGTTGTAGGGAAATGATGCATCTTGTGGCCACGGTCTCGTAGTCTCTCTAGTGTTCTTCATGTTCCTAATCTTCCTTTGAACTCATTATCTATTAGAAATGGTTTTCCATCGGTGTGTTTTGCAGCATTTGGCGACGGGGAAGAAGATTGGGATTGACTTGGAGCTTAATGTCCTTTACAAGTTGCCTAGGAAGGTTGTACATGCACTTTAGGTAGTTTTGCACTTAAGGAAAAAGAATAAAGTCAGCATGGAGTCTGTTCATCTTCGACACCAGTGTCTTGCTCGCTTGAGTTTTTTTATCTTTAGAGGAGTTGTTTCCAACCATGTTTTCTAAAATAAATGCTTAGTCTATGAAATGACCTTATTTTATTAATTAGGTAATAAAAATTCTCATTTGTTTGGTTTGATTTATTTTGATGTTTAGAGCCTAGCCTACTTTTGTTGGGAGATATAAGTACTTTGTGAGTTTCATTGATGAGTGCTCCAAATATACCTTTATATATATTTGAGATGCTTAGAATTGTATAAACCTTTATGTATATGATTGAAACCTAATATAATTTTAAAATAGAAGTTTTTTGTTCTAACAATGCTAGAGAATACATGGGTAGAAGTATCATGCAATTCTTTGAATTCAAAGGGATTCTTCATGAATCATCATGCAATTATATACCACAATGAAATAGGGTAACAGGAAGAAAAAATCGACGTCTACCATAGGTTGCTCATGCCTTATTTCAATGAAATGTTTTCCAACATTTTTGGGGAGAGGTCGGCTAGATTGCTGCATATCTGATTAATAGAATGCGTAGTAGAAGTTTGAAAGGGAAAATGCTTATTTCTATCCAACACCTAATAAGACACCTTTCATGTTGCCATCCAAGGTGTTGTCTCTATTTTGCTCATGTTTTACAGCTAGGAAGTTTAAAGCTTGATTTGTGTGTCATTTGTGCAGTTTTCTTGGGTTACTCATTTAAGTAAAAAGGCTACAAATGCTATGACCCTATTACAAGAAACAATGTCATTAGAGATGTGACCTTTCATGAACACGCTGCTTACTTTATGCCCAAAGATTCTCTTCTGGAAGAGGCATATGAATGATATGAATGAAGCGAAGAGAATTTTGGGATAGTGAGTGTGACTTTTTAATCTCAGAGATAGAAGAAACTAAAAAAATAAGGGGAGAACAAAGAGGATATCAAAAAAAGAGATAGATATGGCTTGATATATAAATATTGAACAATTGTTTAAAAAAGCATGACTTAAGAATCTAATTATCAAGTCCACACTTATTGACTCACTGCCAATCCCAATCCCAACAGTTATGCTAAACTAGATCCAAATTCAACTCCTTTAGAGAAGGAACGTTCGAGTTCTAAACTCTCTTCATTTCATGCAAATATTATGATTGCAGATGGTGTTAAAAGTGGAGAAGTGGGATCCCTTATTGACGTCCTATTGCTCTTCGAAAGGGAATCCGTGAATGTACATGGCATCCTATTAATAGGTATGTGACTCTCTTGTCTCAACACACATTATAAATGTTTCTTTATCATCATTTTCCATGACTTATATTTCCAGGTTGGTTGTCGAAACTCAACTAGATCCCAAGTGGATTCAAGCAATGCAAGAAGAAATGATGGCCCTTATAAAGAACCATACTTGGGAGGTGGTTGATATCCCTAAAGATGTACACGTTGTTGGCTTAAAATGGGTCTATATAATAATAGGAAACTAATGAACAATCTTATACCTTAGAAATGAACCAATACCTCTTTATAGAGATAGAGGTTTGGGTAAATAACAGAGTATGTCCAGATAAAAATAAAAATAACAAAAGTGATAAAACAACTAGAATAAATAGGAGTCTCAACACTCCCCCTCAAGTGAAGTATCGATGTCAATCATGCTCAACTTAGAGCAGCAATAATCAAACGTCGATCGAGGTAGAAGCTTCATGAACACATCGACAGTCTGATGGTCAGATACAACATAAGTGATACGCAACAAATCATGTTGTATGAGATCTCTGGTGTAGCGGCAGTCAACCTCAACGTGCTTGGTGCGCTTACGGAACATCGGGTTGTTGACTATGTATGTTGCTGCCCGATTGTCCCATCTCATTTCCATAGGTTCCTCAATCTGAACATGTAAATTATGCAATAGAGATTGTATCCAAACCATCTTTGCACTAGTCTGGGCCATCGCCCTATACTCTGACTCTGCATTGGTGTGAAAAATTGCTCCCTGTTTCTTGCTCCTCCAGGTAACCAGATTATCAGCAACAAAGGTACAGAAACTAGTGTTGGATTTCCTGTCAAGCACACATCCTGTATAATCAGCGTCGAAATATCCTACCACTGTCATAGGAGTCTCTCTGAACGAGAATATCACGATCTTGTACTTTGTTCAAGTATCTTAGCACCTGCATAGCTGCCTACTAATGCAACTTCGTTGGTCTCTCCATAAATTGGCTAAGTTTGCCTACTGCCAAGGCAATATCAGGTCTGGTGATAGGTATAATAGTTTGCCCACAAGCTGTCTGTATGCTCTTCTATTAGTTGCCTCTGTCTCCTCATCATGAAGATGTGCCTTGGGTCCATAGGAATACTGGCTGGCTTGGACTCCAACATACCTGTCTCCTGAAGAACATCCAACACATACTTGCATTAAGAAAGAGCAATCTTATCGCTGCTCTTAGCGACCTCAATCCCCAAGAAATATCTAAGCTGATCCATATCCTTCATAACAAAGTGCTGAGCAAGAGACTCTTTAACCTGCCTTATCCCAACCTCATCATCGCCAATGATAATCAGATCATCTATATAAACCAGTAGTATTACCACACCATTCTCTGTTTTTCTGACAAATAGAGTGATATGAAGATCTCTGCGTCCCCATCCCCTGCAACACATCTGAGAGCTTCTAAAATCAAGCTCTCGAGCTCTGCTTAGGCCATAGATGGCCTTCTTGAGTCTGTACACACACTCCTCCTGAACCTCAAAACCCAGGGATTGCTGCACGTAAACCTCCACTTGAAAGTCGTCATGGAGAAAAACGTTCTTCACATCAAGCTGGTGTAACCGTTAATCTCTGTGAGCTGCAACAGAGATGAGTACCCGAACAGTGGCAAGCCGTGCAATGAGGGAGAAAGTATCAAAGAAGTCTACCCCATAGGTTTTGGTGAACTCCTTTGTCACCAACCTGGCCTTATACCTTGAAATAGATCCATCAGGGTTGTACTTCAAGGCAAAGACCCATCTGGAGCTAACTAGTCGCACGCCTGTAGGAAGTGAGGTGAGATCCCAAAGTTTGTCTACTTTGAAGCGTTGGCATCTCGTCCTTCATGGTTTGATGTCACTTTGGATCAAGCCTGGACTTCTGTTAGACGGAATGTGTGAGGCTGTAAGTGCCTGACAGAAGCTACTAAACTGAGAAGCAAGACCATCTGTAGCCAAATTGCCTGTAACATGATATCTAGACTCACATGTGTCGGGTGCCTTCCTAACGGAAATAGGAAGGTCAGAATCATCTGGTATCTCTGATTGAGTCACTATAGAAGGAGCCTCACTGCTATGGTGATCTACACTGTAAGGGGGATCAGGTAGGGACTAGACTATCACTGTCATCATAATTCATCAACTGCCTATGGAATATCAGTCACTAGTGCGGGTGGTGGCCTCTGTAGTATCGCATGAGGCCTACTATATGTGCGCAGCAGACCATGCAATCTCTAGTAGTCATCCACGGGGGTATTGGAACCCGAAGAAGTCGGCTGAGGTGTGGAGATCGGAATCACCTCAAGTGGAACAGTGGGAATAGGCATGGGAGTTGTATCATCATAAATACTCATCTACCCAGCAACAGAAAAATATGACGTCTCGTGAAAAGTCATATCAGCATAGACATAATGACTGTGATGGATGGGATCGTAGCATTGGTATCTCTTCTAACTCCTAGAGTACCCTAAGAAGGTGCACTTAACAGCACGAGAAGTAAGCTTGTCACGGCCTGGTGATGGCACATGAAGAAAAGCAACACACCCAAAACTCCTAGGAGACATGTGGAAAAGCTCACCATTTGGATGTAACAGAAGAATCGGTATCTGCTCGTAATGAACTGAACTTGGCATCCTATTAATGAGGTAGTACATTGTCAAAACATCCCCTAGTAGCCCTTTGTGGAACACTATGGAGGATAAGAAGGCAGGCAACCTCTAACAGATGTCTGTGCTTTCGCTCTGCAACCCCATTCTACTGTGAGGTATGGGGACAATTGGTCTAGTGGATAATCCCACGAGTCTTATAGAACTTCGCAAGTCTAGTAGTGCAGAACTCGAGGGCATTATCTATTCGTACAATCTTCACTGTAGTAGAATATTAAGTCTTGATCTCTAAGAGAAGTCTCTATAACACCTCCAGCCTCTCCCTTGTTCTTCATAAGAAACACCTAGGATACTCTTGTGAAATAGTCAACAACAAGATAGTAACGATGTCTCGTCCTGCCTGGAACTCTACTCAGTCCCTAGACATCCATATGGAGTAATTTGAAAGCAACTTCTAATCCAGGAGTACTTGCAGGGAAAGAAGACTGATGATGCTTACCTAACTGGCAAGCATCACACCTAATAATAGTAGCAAGTGAAATATGTGGAATCACCCTCCAGAGGTGATCCAGAGGTAGATGACCTAAGCAAATGTCCCACTGTAAGGCACTCCCACCATCATACATATGAGCTCCTGCAAATTGCTCCTAGCCAAGGTGATAAAGACCATTCTCCTCTGTACCTCTGGCGATGGTCTTCCTAGTGAACTTATCTTAAACAATACATCCAACCTCATAAAAAATAACCCTGTAATAAAGATCCTTTGTGATCCTACTTACGGACAACAAGCTGATAGGAAACCCTGGTACGTGTAGTGCTCTTGGCAGTTGCAACGTGAGGGTCACAGACACTTCCCCCTGGCCAACAACAGGAGTGTACCTGCCATCCTCAACCTGTACCATTCTCCTTGGTGTAACAAAACTGAGTGACTGTAAATAACTCTGATCCCCATAGAGATGTTGTGAAGCATCGGAATCAACAACCATCCTGCACCGTAGTGACTCCGGTCCTATTCCTGAAGCATCAAGTCTGCATATCCCATCGTCCCTGTCACAATGAAAGAGATGACATTATGCTTAGCAAGGACCAAGGGATCAACTGAAGGAACTCTCTCAAAATCAAATTTGGAACCATCACAACTCACAAGGAAAAATAAGGAACTATTCTTTGGGCATTAGAGAGTCTCTAACATGGCTTGTTCCCCATCGGTAGGCCCACCAGAGTGGACCAGCGACACTGGAGGCCTTGGGTGGCGACCCCTAGTCGGTCAGTGGTAGCGGTGCGAGTGTAAAGCAGAGGGTTGCAGCACCCCTGCAATCGCTTGAAGGATTGCCGCTCGCACTACAGTGCCGTCGTAGATGCTCGGATCAGTGCTGCAGTGCCTTGTGATCGTTGCGGCACCTTCAGATTACTGCTGCGACCACCACAGAGCCTTGGATCAACGCTGCTAGGCCTTGCGATCACTGCTGCACCTCAAGATCATGGTTGTGCCGCCGCTACAACGAGGAGGCACCGCCAATGCACTCACGAGAGAGAGAGGGGTTTGGTGGTTTTAGGGTTTCGACGGCTTTTTTGGGTAGGATACTGAGAGCTCCGATCCAAGACTGTCGCTCCGATACCAAATAGGAAAATAATAACCAATTTTATTCCTTAGAAATGAACCCAATATCTCTTTATAGAAATTTGGGTAAATAATAGGGTATGTCCAGATCAAAAATAAAAATAACAAAAGTTGTAAAATAACTAGAATAAATAGGAGTCTCAACAATAATTAAGTATAAGCCGGATGGAATAGTGGATAGATACATTATAAGACTTATTGCAAAGGGATTTGCTCAATAGTATGGGATGGATTATTTGGAGATTTTTACTCTTGTTGTGAAAGTGAACACTATCATAAGTATTCTTGCACTCGTCATACAATCCTCATGGAAGCTTCACCAGGTGGATGTAAGAAATGCATTCCTTAATGGAGTCCTAGAAGAAGTTTACATGTAGATGCTGCCTAGTTATGAGCAACAAGGAAAATGTTGCAAGCTGAAAAAAGCCTTGTATGCTTTCAAGCAATCTTCTCATGCTTGGTTTGAATTTACTCAAGCTAATGGTGATCACATACTATTTTTGAAAATGACCAATAGAGGCATAATCGTTATATTGATTCGTGTGGATGATATGATCATCACTAGAAATGATGAGCTTGAGATCTGGCAGTTAAAGGCTAAACTTACATATGAGTTTGAGATCAAAGACCTTAACCAACTCAGGTAGTTTTTGGAAATTGAGGTAGCAAAAGCTAAGGATGGGCTTATAATGTGTCAGTGAAAATGTCCTTGATCTTCTGAAGGGTATTGGGAAATTAATGCGCAAACTAGTAGCAACGTCTATTGCAGCAAATCACATATTAAGCCTCAAGGACGGAGTCTTCTTGGTGGATGATCAAAAGAACAAATATCAAAGAGTGGTAGGAAAACTCATATTTTACACTCGCCAGGCCTGACATCGCTTATGCTCTCAACATAGAGTTAGATCATGCATGTACTACAGTTCGTCTAGCAGCTCTAGCCCGTGTTCCCGCCTACAAGCAAGAACCAATCCAGAGTGTTGTTTGTTCTGCTATGTAGAGTGGGTTTATTTGTGTTACAAGCTAAGCATTCCATGCTCCAACTTGAAGGGGAGTGTTGAGAATTGAGTTGTAGGTTTAGTCACATTGAAAGATGTGGACTTTTTGTGTGAGTGGTGGCCTATAAATAGTCACGTAATCTCATATTCCTTTGAGAAGAAGAAATACAAATTAGTACCCTATCAGAGCCTTCTCCCATGGTTTTCTCCCCACTCCTCGTGAGTGTGGTTTCCATGTAAACCAAAGTGTTCCTTGGTTTCTTATGCTTTGATATTATTGTTGAAATATTTAGATAATGCAGAAGCATAAATATCAAAGAACATAAGCATCAGAAAACATTTGGGTTTACGTGGAAACCCTACTCAGAAGGAGCGGGGAGAAAACCACGGGAGAAGGCCTCGAGAGGGCACTGATTTGTATTTCATCTTCTCAAATGAATAGGTGGGGGCATATGCCTATTTATAGGCCACCACTCACACAAGGAGTCCACATCTTCTAATATGGCACTAAACCCATAACTCAATTCTCTCAACACTCCCCTCAAGCTGGAGCATGGAATGCTTAGCTTGTAACATAAATAAACACACTCTACACATCAGAACAAACAACACTCTGGACTGGTTCTTGCTTGTAGGCGGGAACACGAGCTGGAGCTGTTGAACGAACTGTAGTTGGCTTTGAAGATCTAGTGTTGATGGCTTCTCGTTCAGTATCCCTAAAATTGGGTCTTTCTCTGAAGACCTCGAAGGTGGATCTCCCTCTTTGGAGCCCACGAAATTAGATCTCCCACATAAAAACTTGAAATGAGTCCTTCTGAGGACCTCGAAACTCTGAACCTCCCAGAGTTGGGTTTCTTATGTGGAGTTCATGAACAAAAGGGACTCCCAAATGGGGGTGACTATAACAAGCTTCCACACTCCTTTCTCCCATACTCATATGGGAGAAGACAATAATAATAATAAAATAAAACCTGAAAAAATTAGAGAAGACTTCTTCATCTCTTCTCTTAAACATAAATTTCCTTCTATTTTTTTTATCTTCTTTTTTATTATATATATATTTTCTCTTTTTTCTCTTTCTTTTCTTTTCTCTTGTCATTGTTCTTTTTTCTTCTCTTTCCTATGCTTTTTTTTTTCTCTCATTTTTTTAAATAAAGCAACACATGCGTTTTTTTTCTCCTCTTTACATGTCGCAGTAGCTAAGGATCCCACGATCCTTCTTTTTTTCTCACGATGTTGCTGGACTCCTTTAATCTTGCCCAAAACGTCGCTGCACGAGATCTTGCCTCGACTAGCGTTGCAAATCGTGGCTTATTACTGTGAGACCTTACTGCCATCTTCATGCCTCTTCGATCCTCGGCCTCGTGATAACCTCAGCCTAACGACGCTGCATGATCTTACCGCCAACCACTGCTGCCCTTTGTCTCCTTGCGAGCCATAACGGCATGCTTGCTTGCTAGCACCTTCGAGAGAGCGACCCTCTACTCGCGGTGCGGCGTGGCTGCCTTGTCGTCCGCAGCCCCTATTGGGAGACCTCGCAAGTCGGCAACTGCTACTGCTGCGGTGTCCGCTTCGGCTGCCTCTGACCTTCTCTGCTCCACCGCTTCGAATACACGTGCGTCGGCTTCATCGTCAATGCTCCTGTTTGCAGCAACCGCATTGGCCCACATCGCCACCAACGGAGATCTCACTCAGAGCCTCTTCTCCTTGCTTCATCGTCTCCTCAACGTCGTTGCTGCAGAATCGGTGCTCGAGGCCCGCGTGGACGAATCCTTCGGCACCACCCTCGTGGTCTTTCTCGGCGACTTGTGACCGCTGATGCGGCCTCCTCGTTGACGTCACTCTTCGCTCTTCATGGTCGCGTGCACTGCTTCCATCGAGAGCAACGTTGTCGTTGACGCTCAAGTGTGCGAGGGTGCTGCACGTCACAGACAAGGAGGCACCACATTGCGTCCCCTCGTCTAGGCCATCACCCTTCTTTCCAGTGGGCAGCGTCGCCAGGTGCCACCTCTTCTCCTTTTTGTCTTCTCTTAAGAAGAACAAAAACTCCCAAGAAAAATAAACTCGATAATATGAAAATAACTAAATGATAACCCAAGATACCAAGTTGAAATATTTAAATAACGTAGAAGTATAAATATCAAAGCACATAAGCATCACAAAACACTTGGGATTACGTGGAAATCTCACTCACAAGGAGCGGGGAGAAAATCACGGGAGAAGGTCCCGAGAGGGCACTGATTTGTATTTCTTCTTTCCAAATGAATAGGTGGGGAGCACATGCTTATTTATAGGTCACCACTCACACAAGAAGTCGACATCTTCCAATGTGGCACTAAATCCACAACTCAATTCTCTCAACAGGATATCGGGAAATTAATGTGCAAACTAATAGCAACGTCTATTGAAACAAATCACATATTAAGCCTCAAGGACGGAGTCTTCTTGGTGGATGATCAAAAGAACAAATATCGATTGGTAGGAAAACTCATATTTTACACTCACCAGGCTTGACATCACTTATGCTCTCAACATAGTGAGTTAGATCATGCTTGCACCTACAAATGCTCACATGAAGGCTATACATCGGTTATTGGCTTACTTAAAGAAAAGTCAAGGAAAGGGAATCCTTTATACCAAAAGTGATGAGTTAAAGATTGAAGCTTGCACTGATGTGGATTGGACTGGTTCTGTTGATGACAGAAGGTTTACCTCAGGATGTTGTGTGTATCTTGGTGGAAATCTTGTGATTTGGAGAAGCAAAAAATATTGTGGTTGCTAGATCTAGTGCAAAAGTTATTTTGTACTAACATTGGATTACAGCCAAAGACCCCCTTGATGCTTTAATGTGATAACAAATTTGTCATCAGTATTGTAATCCTGTGCTCCACGATTGCAGTAGACATGTTGAGTTGGACAGATACTTCATTAGAGAGAAGATTGATGTAGGGTTGTGTCTTCCATATGTAAAGACAAATGATCAGGTTGTAGATGTCTTTACAAAAGGAGCATCTTTATCTTGCTTTGAAGAGTGCGTGGGCAAGTTGGACATGTTTGATATCTATGTCGAACTTAAGGGGGAGTGTTGAATTGTACTTGTAATCGATTAATTGGATCTTGGGGGTGGATTGATTTAATCTAGTATCTATAAATATTGTAACATCCCTCACCTTTCATCTATTAAGAAAACCAACTTGGTGATTTTTGTTGTATTGAAAATGAGGTCTTGTCCCTCTTTATATAGAGAGACGGTTTAAGCATACAAGGAAATCATGATAACTTGTCTACTAAAAATAACAAGGACTAAAATAGAAGCACAGCCAACATATCTTTAATTTTATTTCCTTACACTTTTCCTCAAGTTGGGGCGTAGACGTCAATAAGTCCCAACTTGTCACATAAATAATCATGCCTTCTCTTCTTAAGGGCCTTGGTGAGCATGTCTGGCAACTGTAGCTCTGAGGAGATATATGGTGTGTTAATCCTCCCTTCCATGATTGCATTTCTAATAAAATGGTAATCTACTTAGATGTGTTTAGTGTGCTCATAGAAGATCAAGTTGGATGCTATATATGTCGATTGATTATCACAATATAGCGGAATTGGCAGCTGCACCTCCAAGGCTAGATCCCGAAGGAAAACCCACATGATGTCACATGTCACATAGGCCTTTGCGCGATACTCAGTCTCAGAATTGGAATGGGTAACCACACTATGTTTCTTCCTCTGCTAAGAAAAAGGTTTCCACCAAGAAACAAAGCATATCCCGAGCTAGATCGGCGATCCTCAATAGACCTTGCGTAGTTAGCATCAGAATGGGCCATGATGTCCATGGACCTATTTTCTCTATAGTAAGGTCCCCGACCCGAACTTTCCTTGAGGTACCTTAAAATAAGGCATACCTCATGTTAGTGACTGTAATGTAGCACCTGTTTATGCTAACTAGCTTTCTGACAGCGAAGCTAATATCCGGTTGGGTGATGGTCAAGTAAAGAAGGTGACCAAGCTACAATATCTGGAGACATCCTCATAGGAAGGATCATCTTCCTTAGTACTATGAACTTGCTGCACCTCAATAGGAATGCTAGAAGTCTTGGCTCCCAATAAGCCATCATCCTTAAGTATTTGGAGGGTATAATGTCTCTGAGATAATGATTAATGAGGCCCCGTCTGAACAACTTCAATCCCAAGGAAGTATCGTAGGTCTCCAAGGTCCTTTGTCATAAAGGTGGACTACAAGAAGACCTTGGTCTAATGGATACCTTCCTCGTCATCACCAGTTAGCACTATGTTGTCGACATAAACAACTAGAATTACAACTCTGCTTGTAGACACATCTCTCGTAATCCAAATAAAAATAGAGTGCTTGGAGGATGAACGCAAGAAGCCAATCCTCTGAATCTCTAAACTTAGACACTCAAACCACGCCGTCAGACTCTACCTCAGGCCATAGATGGCCTTCCTCGGATGACATATAAGCTCCCCTTGAACTTGATAACCAAGTAGCTGCCTCATGTAGACTTCCTCTGCTAGGTCTCCATACAGAAAGGTACTATTAATATCTAGCTGATACAATGGCCACCATCTAATGACTGCCAAAAATTATAATCATGATTGTCGAGATATGCATCATTGGAGAGAAGATCTCGAAGTAATCAATTCCATAAGTCTGAGTGAAGCTTCTAGCAATTAGTCGAGCCTTACATCTATCAATCGTACCGTCTGCCTGATATTTGATGGCAGAAACCCATTGGCAATCAACAATAGTAGCATTCGAGGGACAGGGTGCTAAATCCCAAGTCCCTCTAGACTCAACTGCTTGCATCTCCTCATCCATAGCAACACGCCATCTGGTATCCTGACAATGTTGTAAAAATCAGCCTACTCGATCGAGTAATCCTATGCGGTGCCCTATCGATTGAATAGCCCACAGTCGAGCCTATAGTTAGCAACACCGACTAGTCGGCTGAGTAGTTGGTGTAGTCAGCTGAGTAGTAGGTCGATTTTTGCATAGAGGGAAAAATAGGTATGTAGGTATATTATTATTATTTTTAGGTCAAATAAAACTCCACTCGACCCCCTCCCTCGACCACTCCCCTAAAATCATTTATTTTCACTTGAAATTCCTCTTTGAGCAAGCAAAAACCCTCCATTGCCGAAGCATATATTGTAATGTATTTGATTCAAGCATATATTAATTCTTTGTTTATGTTGCTCAGTCGTTGGTAATGTATTTGTAATGGTTTAGACCTTGGTTTAATTATTAAATTTGTAATGAATTTGATGTTGTTTATACTTTGTAGCTTATTTTATAACCTTGAACTTGAATATGTTTACTTTTATGCAATGATATATTTTACTTCTTGATATGCGTGTCTATACACACACACACACACACACACACATATATATATATATATATAAAATGCCCGACCGAGTACTCCCCGACTACTCCCCCGCATATTGTCTACTCCTTAGTCAATGGCTTGATCGACTAAATATCGACTACTGACTTTTACAACACTGGATCCTGGGAAGCCTGCTGTCGTCTTTGGGAATAACTACAATGGTGATGGTCGAGGGAAACTACCTAGTCTTCCCTTCCGGGTGGGAGGTCCCAGTGTAATGAGACATAGGATGCAGAGTGGAAGATGTATTGGACCTCTTTACGACTACAGGCCTGTCATCACCAGGGTTCGACAACTCTAGGTCTATTGTCTATGTAGCTGGAGAGGACTCTAGAGGGACAGTAGGAGGATTGGTTGATCTACAATGGTGAACTTGAGTCTCCCTAGGAGTTAATTCTATGCTAGATCTCTCTTTAGGATAGTAAGATACCTTCTCAAAGAAATTCACATCTGTAGTTACTATGTAATGCTTATGCATAAGGTCATAAGATCTATAGCCTTTTTGGGTTTGTAAATAACCTAGAAATATGCACTTTGTGGCACGTGGCGAGAACTTATCCTGACTACCCTGCACCTGGGCAAAACACGTACTCTCGAATACTTGTAAAGGTAAGGCCAAAGGCTTATCACACTCAAGATGCAATACCTAATATGGGATGTGCCTATGGAGCATTGAAAAAGGAACCCTATTGATCAAGTACACAGTAGTAAGAATAGTATCACCCCTGAACTGTCTAGGTACCTTCATGTGGATCATCAGTGTATGCGCAATATCAAGAAAATGCCTTAGCTTGCGCTCAGCTATACCATTTTGTTGGGATGTGTGAGCACCAGAAGTTTGGTGAATGGTCCCACGGGGACTAAAGAACTCCTACATCTCCTTTTGAACAAATTCCAATGCATTATCGTTCTAGAAAACTCTAACTGTTGTAGAGTACTGTGTCTGTATCTCAGCAAAGAATCTCTAGATAATTTGTGAAATCTTTGACCTAGACTTCATCAGGAAAACCCAGGGTATGACGACTAGATCGTCTACAAATACTGCATAATACCTATGTCCTTCTATAGTCTACACTTGTGTAGGTACCCATACGTCACAGTGGACTAATGCAAAGGGCATGGTGCTCACACCATCACGCCTTGGGGAATAGGTGCTCCTATGATGCTTCCCCATCTGACAGTCTTCGCACTCCAGGGTCAATGAAGCTAGTAACTTGGGGCACATTTGACACATCTTCCTGATGGAGAGATGCCTGAGTCGTTTATGCCAAAGTCAGGGATCACTAGCTATGGACACGGCTCCAACAAATAGTGATGGTGTGTCCAGGTAATAGAGACCGTCTCTCTATCCCACCACTAATGATCTCATTGGTGCAACTATCTTGGAAGTGGCAGTGCTTATCATCAAACACAACCTTGTATTAGAGGTCTCTACAGATCCAGATAATGAACAATAGGCTCATGGGAAACTCTGGAGTACAATGCACAAATGCAATCTTAATAGTAGGGGAAGCCTGAATTTCCCTAATCGCAGTAACTAGAGAGTTTGCTCCATTGGCCACTCGAACCTCTTGGATTCCCCATGTCCTAGCAACATTTTGTAACTGATCTGATATTTTGGTGAGATGAATTGAGTTCCCCGAGTCAATAAGCCATGATTCGGGCCTCTTACTTCTCCTTGATCCATCTAGAACAAAGAAACTAACTCCAATCCGATCTGAATTTTTCCTTTTTCTTTGGCAAAACAAACTCAAGTTGCATGAGAGAAGACTCATCATGTTAACAGGGGAAAAACTCTTCATCAATGATGAGAGAAGACTCGTTACCCTCATCAACTTCAGGGTATCCCATGAGAGAAGACCCATCACGTGGGCACCACGTATAGAAAACCATTGGTGGACTCTCCAACTGGCAACATTGCAAGCCATGCGGTAAGAGGTGGAGGTGTTGGCAATACTACTGGATCTCCTTGCGGTGTTGTTGCCGGTGATCTCCTCGTTGCCAATTGTCTTCATGGATTACCAATCGTTGGTGATTGAATCATATTTGGTAGATATTCGGTGGGATACCAAATCACTGATCTAGGATCGCTGCTCTAATATCATGTTAAGAAAATCAACTTGGTGATTTTTGTTGTATTGAAAATAAGGCATTGGCCCTCTTTATATAAAGAGGGGTTAAGCATACAAGAAAATCGTAATCATTTGTCTACTAAAAACAACAAGGAAGGCCTTGGCCCTCTTTATATAAAGAGGGGTTAAGTATACAAGAAAATCGTAATAATTTGTCTACTAAAAATAACAATGACTAAAATAGTAGCACACACAATATATTTCTAATTTTATTTCTTAACATTATCATTGAAAAGAAATAAGAACCCTAGAACCCTAGCCGCTAGGAAGCGCTAGGTATTCATTTTTGTGATTTTTCCCTTTCGTTGAGAAGGGTTTTCCATCTACATCATTGTACTCGTGTGATTGTCATTCTTTTTCATTTTCAATAGTCTTAAATAATATTCCTATTTTTATGTGCTGCCATGAAGGAGCTTTCAAGTTCAGGCATTGCTAGCTTTTGCATTATGCAGATGGAACTTATCGGTTGTCAACTAGTGCCTTTTTTTTCATCTTGCGATCAAATTTTCTTTCCTGTCTGTCCATTTGCCTTTTTAAGATGGAAAAGAAAATGTATATTGCACATAGAGAGTAAATTACTCCAGAATACATGCAGCTAATACCTCTGTGTTGGCTTTGTGAACTAATTCTTCCTGTGCTTTTGGAATTTCACAGTGGCAGTTTGTTTCGGTTGCTTCAGAGGAGTACAGCTAAACTTGATTGGAGAAGGCGAGTGCATATAGCTTTAGATATTGTGAGTAAATTTCCATATATCAGGTGATAATAAGTTTTTATTTCTGATAACCACGTTTATAACAATAAGAGTTGTCGTTTTACTGTAGTCCAGGGGCATGAACTATCTTCACCACTGCAATCCTCCTATCATGCATCGTGATTTGAAATCTTCAAACCTTTTAGTGGATAAAAATTGGACTGTCAAGGTTTGTGCATATTCCAATCTTCTATTTTTCTGCTTTAAGTTTTTTCCTTCAGTCCATATAAAGGAGTTACCTTTTTTGTGGGTAAAGGTTGGAGACTTTGGACTCTCACGCATAAAACATGAGAGTTATCTGACAACAATGAGTGGAAAAGGAACGGTAAGCAAACAGATGATTACCCTGTTGCATTTCTTTTGATATCTGAAATCTGTCATGTACAAACACAATTTTTTTTTGTAACCATATTCTTTTGGGTATATTAGCCACAATGGATGGCTCCAGAAGTTCTCCGAAATGAGCCCTCAGATGAGAAGTAAGTTCAACATTGACTGTGTTTTGCCTGATAAAGTCAAATAATTTCCGATTAGATTTATTGATGAGAGAAGCTTTAACCTTGTTTACAGGTCAGATGTTTATAGCTTTGGGGTTATATTATGGGAGTTAGTAACTGAGAAAATTCCTTGGGAGAGCCTCAATTCTATGCAGGTATATTTCTTTTGCAATATCGTTATTTTTTTGAAAAAGTAAAGGATGACTACCGGAGGTTGGTAGTCATATGCTTCCCTGCCAGCACCAAAAAGTTAAGGATAGTTAAACATAAAAACAGGTATAACGCATTTATTACTACATTTTTCATCCATACTCTGGGACTTCTAGACACTGACCGATTCCTCTATAACCAAGCAGCCCACAAGGCTGCTGTTAGCTTCACTCGCACCATCGGATCTGTTGCTTGCCCATCGCAAATGGATCTCCAAAAATCATCCAAAGAGCCATCCCCCAGGTTGGGTATGGCCATTGCTGCAAGGAGGCTCCTCACAAAGGTACATCTCAGCAAAAGGTGGGCCACATCGTCATTTTCTTCTCTACAAAGAGTAGGAAGCATCACTATCTAGGAACCATCTCTACACCATGGATCTCGTTGGTATTCTACCTCTTCTTAAAAACCAAAGGAAGATCTTAATCTTGAGGGGTATCTTCATCTTCCAGAGGAGGGTACAATCAATCCCTAAATGGATGTCATCTGACTCACTCGTACCTCTTAGAGCCTTGTAAGCCTTTTCACTGGAGAAGTTGTTGTGTGCCCACTTTGAACAATCAGGTTTATCCCTTACAGGAGTAAAAGCATTTAAAAGAGGCAGCATCTCTTATAAGTCTCCTACCTGAGATTCAAAACGTACACCACCAAAAATCAACATCCACGACCCTACTTGGTGGGAGAAAATAGCTAGTATTATTTCTCAACAGAATCCAACACCTCTTTATATAGAGAGAGGTTTGGGTAAATAACAATGCATGTTCATAATAAAATAAGAAATAACAAAATGCTCCAAAAACTAGTAAAGATAATTAGGAGTCTTAACACCTCCCTCAAGTTGGAGTATAGATGTCAATCATGCTCAGCTTGGAACAGCAGTCATCAATTGTCGATCGAGGAGAGGCTTTGTGAACATATCGACAGCCTAATTCTCAGATGCGACACAAGTAGTATGCAACAAATCACAGTAGATGAGATCTCTGATGTAGTGGTAGTCCACCTCAACATTTTTGGTGCGCTCATGGAACATGAGGTTGTTGGTGATACATGTGGCAGTTCTATTGTCTGATCTCATCTCCATAGGCTCTTCAACCTAAATATGTAGATTTAGTAACAAAGATCTAATCTACACCATCTCAGTAACAGTCTGAGTCATGATCCTGTACTCTGACTCATCACTAGATCATGAGATCACAGCTTGCTTTTTACTCCAAGTAACCAGGTTACCTGCAACAAAAGTACAAAAGCCTGTAGTAGACTTCCTATCTACAACACATCCTGCATAATCTGCATTGAAGTATCCCACAACTGTCATAGGGGCCCAAACCTAAAAAATACTACGACCAAGTGCTTTCCTCAAGTATCTAAGCACCTGCATTGCAGCCTGCCAATGCTGCTTGGTTGGCATATCCATGAACTGACTAAGCTTGCCTAAAGTAAGTACAATGTCGAATTGTGTAATGGTTAGATAAGGTAGCCTGCCAACCAATTGTCTGTATGATCTGCTATCAGTTGCCTCTCCCTCTTTATCATGAAGATGTGCCTTGGGATCCATAGGAATATTAACTGGCTTGGACCCCAACATACCTGTCTCTTGAAGAACATCGAATGCATACTTGCGTTGAGAAAGAACAATCCTATCTTTGCTCCTAGTGACCTCGATCCTTAGAAAGTATCTAAGCTGGCTCAGATGCTTCATAATAAACTGTTGTACAAGGGACTCCTTGACTTGACTTATCCCAGCCTCATTATGGTTGGTAATAATCAGGTCATCTACATAAACTAGTAGTGCTACCACACCACTCTTCGTTTTCCTAACAAACAGTGTGATTTGAAGAAGCCCTTTGCATCCCTATCTGTTGCAACACATCTGAGAGCTTCCAAAATCAGGCTCTCGGGCTCTACCTCAGGCCATAGATGGCCTTCCTAAGTTTGTACTCACATTGCCCCTTAACCTCAAACCTGGGGGCTATTGCATGTAAACCTCCTTCTGAATTGAAGATCGCCATAGAGAAAAATGCTCTTCACATCAAGCTAGTGTAGCTGCAATCTCTGACTTGCAACAGAAATAAATACACGAACAGTGGCGAGGCATGCAACTAGTGAGAAAGTATTAAAGAAGTCCACCCTATAGGTCTAGGTAAATCCCTTTGCCACCAACTTGGCCTTATACCTTGAAATAGACACATTAGGGTTGTACTTTAAGGTAAAGACCCATCTAGAGCCAACTAGTCATGTGCCTGTAGGAAGTGAGGTGAGCTCCTACTAAGTCTGTCTACTTCGGAGTGCTGCCGTCTCGTCCTCCATGGCTTGACGCCACTTTAGATCAAGCATAACTTGTTGATATGTAGACGGAATGTGTGAGACTATATAAGTTCCTTGCAAAATCTACCAAACTGTGAACCAAGACTATCGGTAGCCAAACTGCCTACAGCATAATATCTTGACTCACATGTACGGGGTGCCTTCTTAATGGCAACAGGAAGGTTAGAATCGTCTGGCACCTCTGACTGAACATCTGCAGAAGAAACCTCACTACTATTGTGATCTACACTATCAGGAGGATTAGGTGGAACTAGATTGTCACTGTCATCAGAAATCATCTCAATTGCCTATGGAGCATCAGTAACTGGTGAGGACGGTGACCTCTGCAGTGTTGCATGAGGTCTACCATAGGTTCGTAGTAGATCATGAAATCTCTGGTAGTCATCCAAGGAGGTCGTAGAATGATGAGCTAGATTTCATATGCAAAAAGTTTGAGTTAAAAATCCGTTGTTGTAGTGCGTAAAAATCCACTATCAAATAAAACTTACCAAAACTCTGGTGAGTTCCAAGTCGAACATGAGAATGCTACGTTGATTATAAAACTATAGTTATATTCTTTTTGTATTTTTTTTTACAAAGGAGACATTTACAATGGTTATAAACAGCTATACTTGAAATATAAACAAGAGAGAGAGACAGAGAGAATCACTTTATAACTAAGATAATAATGTCTATTACAACTACTTGCTACAAAATTAAAGTTGAAAATCTACACTAGAAAGCAGTAAAAAGATAGGGAGAGAAAATATCCTCCTCGACGAATGCTTTGAGGACGGATCGGACGGACGATACCTGGAGGAAGGAGAGCAAAGACGGAGGTAGGAGGACGAATATGGAAAAATCGGGGATGAGACACGGCGTCGACGTCGCAGGATCCGATTCTTGAATGGTTGTAAGAGGACAACCATGGGCGCTTGACGAACGAGATGGGAAGTGGACAAAATTTTGATTTACTCTAGAGGAGCGTCCTGGGTTTGGGATAAGCTTCTTTAAAGCTTTAGAGAGGGTGAGAGAAGAGAGTAATGGATGAGTATTTTCCAAGGCCTTAATAATAATACACGACCTTTAGTGATGCATGTAAGTGTTACTAAAGCCGGCTGTTGCTGAAGACACGTGGAAGGAGAGCCCTTGGATCACGATTAGACGCTCGAGATCACGTCATGTCAAGCACCTGGTTGTTTTCAGTCGTTGCACGCGAAATTGTGCCTAATCAAGATCAATTGTTTGATCATGTGATCAGACGGCTTAAAAGTCGCACCTCCTCTTGCGACACGTCAAATCACGCGTGCTATTTGGCGTCATCACGTGTGTGCACACGCTCGTCCATTCGCGTCCCCGCATCTGCAGCTACTTGATGCCGATCCAACGATGGAATTTAACCCGTGCCTCCTTTTGTGGATTGAATCCCCTCATGGCAAGTTGAACGTGCGCTCATGCATTGGGAACGCATCTCTTCACCGTTGCGCCATGCTTGCACTTATTCTTGGTTTGGAATTAAGGCTCGAGTACTCACAATTGTTGGATTTTCATCCAACGGTCAAGCTTGGTTGTGGCTTTGGTGAGGTGCAGCCGACGTGGTTGTGTGATGGCTGTTGGATCTGCACGGTCGTTGGATGGAGATCCAATAGCTGTGATCTCACGTGGTTTTTCCTTCAACGCTAGAGAGGCGGGCATGGTCCAACAGTTGAGATCTCGAGATGGAGGAGCCTTTGAGGAGGATGTTGCGGATGGCTGTGGGTGGCTTGGATGATGCCACATGGCATCATCTAAGCTGTCCATCTTCTATTGCTGATAGGCGGTGCCATGGATGTCAGATTGGATCGATTTTCATGCCTTGGACTGTGATCGTTGATCTAAATCCATCTTTGCAGTTGGATTTGTCGTCTAAAATTTCAATTTTCAGCACCTTACCCATTGGCCTCTGATCTTTCTCGGACTGCATATGATGCTACGGAGGTCCGATCGGGGTGATCTCAGAGGTGTTGGAGTCCGATTGTCGCCCTGATCAGATCCGTACGGTTGGATCTTTAATCTGAGGTCCCGAGATTAATTGCCTTATCCTTAGTAAGCAAAATGAGAAAATTAATATATAATTTATATAAATTAATTTAAATGCATGATAATACATGTTATGTAATATTTATAATGCATGATACTTCTATGACTCTATGACCCAAAAGTAATTTGATCATAATCGTTATAAATAGCAGTAATTTAATCCTAAAATATTTTCACCAGCTTGCCCACTGGCCTCTGATCTTCCTTGGACTGCATATGATGTTACGGAGGTCCAATCGAGGCGATCTTGATGGTGTTGGATTTCGATCGTCGCCCTGATTAGATTTGTATGGTTGGTCTTCAATCTAAGGTCCTGAAATGAATCGCCTTATCGCTAGCCAATAAAATGAGAAAATTAATATACAATTTATATAAATTAATTTAAATGCATTATGTATGCTATGCAATAGATATAATGCATGATGTTTCTATGACCCTAGGAATATGCATAAATAGACATTTTAGGTTAATTAGATGTGTACACATCATAGTGCTTGAACGAGTTGGCTGTGATGTGGAGATCGGAATCACCTCTAGTGAAACAGGAGGAATAGGCATGGGTGCTATATCATCATAAACACTCCTCTATCCAGCAACTGAAAAATATGGTCTCATGAAAGGTCACATTAGCGTTGACATAATGCCTGTGGTGAGGGGAATCGTAACATCGGTACCCCTTCTAACTCCTGAAATATCCTAGGAAGATGCACTTGATAATGTGAGGAGTAAGCTTGTCACAGCTTGGTGATGGCACATGAATAAAATCAGCACACCCAAAAATCCTGAGATACATGGAAAAATTCACCATCTAGATGTAATAGAAGAATCGGTATCTATTCGTGACAAACTGAACTTGGCATTGTATTAATGAGATTGCATGCTGTCAAAGTGGCATTCCTTCAGTATCTCTGTGGAACATTGTGGTAAATAAGAAGAGTGTAGGCAACCTCTAACAGGTGTTTGTGCTTCCGCTTTGTAATCCCATTCTGTTGTGAGGTCTGGTGGATAATCCCACGAGTCCTTTAGAACTGTGTAAGTCTAACAATGTAGAACTCAAGGGCATTATATATCTGTACAATCTTCACTGTGGCGGAATACTAAGTCCTAATATCCAAAAGAAGAGTTTGTATAACACCTCCAACCTTTGCTTTGTTCTTTAGAAAAAAACACCAAGGACACTTTGGTAAAATCATCAACGACAACATGAAAATAATGATGTCCCATCCTGTCTGGAGCTCTACTCGGTCCCCAGACGTCAATATGGATTAACTTAAGAGCTATCGCTGATCTAGGAGAAGCACTGATAGGAAAAGAGGATCGATGATGCTTACTTAATTGGCAAGCGTCAACGTAATAGTAGTGGCAGGTGAAATATATGGAATCACCTTCATGAGACAATCTAGAGGCAAGTGAATTAGACGAAGGTGCCACTATAAGGCACTCCCAGCATCATACCTGCTGGCTCCTGCAAACGGTTCCTGGTTAAGGTGACAGAGACCATTCTCCTCTATACCTCCGACGATGGTCTTCCCAATGAACTTATCTTAGATGATGCATCCAACCTTATCAAAAATAACCCTGCAATGAATATTTTTCGTGATCCTACTCACGAACAAGTTCATGGAAAACTCTGGTACATGTAGTGCTCTCGGCAGCTGCAATGTAGGGGTTACAGACACTTTCCCTTGACTAACAATAGGAGCGTGCCTGCCATCAACAACCTGTACCGTCCTCCCTGGTGCAAGAACTGAGTGATCGAAAATAACTCTGATCCCCACAAAGATGCTGTGAAGCATCAGAGTCAACCAACTATCCTGCACCATGGTGACTCTTGTCATGCTCTTGCAGCATCAAGCCTGCATACTCCATCCCCATTGCAGTAGCGGTATTCAATGCCATCTCTGCTCCTGAGATTGGCATTGTGTCTAGCAGGGACGAAGGGGATCACCAGGGGCTAGAACTCGCTATCTTTGAGCCAAAAACTTGGAGAAAAAGCCACAAACTGATATGAAAAAACAATTTTAGATCATAGAACTCTAAATAGTAGGGGCCTTAGGCATGAAGATCCAAGGTAAATGGAGTTGGAAAGTTCACACCCAAGGCAAGAAAAGGTTCCCTAGGCAAGACCACAGGGTGTATGCAGCACGGGGAAGGCCATACACACCCACAACACGAGGAGAAAACCCCTTGTGGGGTTGTCTAGGGGAGATCAACCCCTAGTAGCGTCGCCTGCATCGTTGAAGACCTCCAGCAAGTGCAACGTCGCCTGCCTCTGCCTGACGTCGGTGGGTCGCTGCTACCGTTGCTGTTGTCGCTAGGACACCTAGGTTGGGATGTCGCTTCCTACAGTAGGAAGAGGAGCCCTTAGTGGGCCTTTATCCGACTCTCCTGCCGATGAGGAGGATCGGCAATGGTCCCCTGTGCCGGTGAGGAGGTTGACAGTGGGAAGGAACCTAGGGTTTTAGGTGGTTAGGGTTTCGAGGGTTATTTTTTGGTGGGATACTAGGACCTGACCTAGGACTGTGTTTTGATATCAAATGGGAGAAAATAACTAATCTTATTTCTCAAAGGAAACCTAACACCTCTTTATGTAGAGAAAAGTTTGAGTAAATAACAATATATGTCCATAATAAAATAAGAAATAACAAAATATATCAAAAATTAGTAAAGATAAATAGGAGTCTCAGCATACTCCCTTAACCATTTCTCCATCCCACATCTGGCTCACAAGGACAAATTTTATCTGCATCCAGCCCATAAGGTCTTGGAAACTTAGCTACAAGATTACCAAAACTGGTCCAATAATCTTCCCAAAATTAGAAGATATTTCCCTCATCTAACGTTGGCCCAAAGAATTGTGCAATACGTGTCATTACCATCACCAAGCCGAAGGCAGAGGCACGCCGTGGAACCACCCTTCTCTCTCCCCAGTTTAGTGAGAGTCAGCCCTGCTTCTATTCCACATACCATCACCATTCTAAAGTAGCTTGACCACGCATTTTGCTAGCAAGGAATCCTCGAATTCAGACAGATGTAGAACTCCAAGTCCACCTTGCCCAACTAGCCTACAAACATCCTCCCAACTAATCAAATGTAAAAATCTCCCTTCATGCTCCAGGTCTTCCCAGAAAAATCTGTCTGATGGCATCAATCTTTTTAATTATCTTCTTTGGTGATTTAAACATGGATAACTCGAAGATTGGAATAGCCAAAATAACATATTTGAGTAGCACCAACCTTCCTCCTCTAGAGAGAACACACCCCCTTCATCATGACAACCTTTTCTCCAACTTCTTCACTAGGGCAAGCACTGGTAGTTGTCTGCTTCGCCTTTAGCGGTAAGCCATGATGAGTGGTAGACTCCCTTTTGGAGAGCCCAACGCTACCTTGCAAGCAAATAAGTATCTCATATTTAGTCAAGTTCATACAGACGAACACAGATTTATCATGGTTAATGAAAAGGCCAGACAGGTCACCAAAATGGTCACAGTAGATTTCAAGTGTTAAGCTTCCATCCTAGACCCTTCAATGAAAAAGGTGTTGTCTACATATTGCAAAATGGGGGTGACCAGAGACCCATCAGAGGTCGAGTATCCTGCCAGCAAGCCTCTTAAGTAAACTTTAAAAGCCATCAAAGTGAGAGTGTCAACAGCAAAAATATATAAAAGTAGGGCTAAAGGATACCCCTGCCTCACCTTCCTCTATGGTTGGATCCACTTCCCCATCGGATTGCCTTTACACCTAGTGAAATCATGGAAATGTAAGTCCAGTGCTTGGGCAATTTGTTCCTTGACTAAGACTCATTGCCCACTTTCAATGAAGAAATGAGATGAGGTTAGACCGTCTCCTTGAATTGGCTGCCAGGTGAAGAGGTCTAGCTCCATAACCAAGTCCACAAAGGTGTCCATAGCTCTATCCCGTCGCCCATCTGGATGATCATCTACCGAGAGGGTTGCATTGAAGTCCCAACCATGGTTTCCCATCTACAAAGGACGGCAGATGACAAAGCTCCTCCCATAACTCTGCACATAAGCCATTGTCACAAGGACCATACACCATGGTGAGGGCTAGATCCATCTCATTTGATAACCTTTGAAAGCATCCAGACAAACTCCAGCAACCAACTTGGTGAGAAAGCGACTTAAAAGTAGATCCTTTCCAACCAATAAGAATGTCGCCCTATCTACCCATTGCATCCACTATCAAAAAGAGTCGAAAAAGTTTCTCCCAATCTCCTTTTTGATATAAGATCCAATGACTCTAATTTAGTAACTGAAGTGGAAAAGGGGTATCTATGTCCAAAGGATTACAAGAATCAAGAATAAATCTTTTGTTTTGCTTCAGCATGGAGTCACATATCTAATAGCCAATGGGATCTGTCAAGAATCGGCGAGGAAGCAGAGCGTGGAGACTCCTGTATGTGGGGAAAACAACCCAATGAAGGGGTTGTCAATGCACGGAGAGGGAGAGCGGCCTCATGGCTGCTGCAGTGGACCAACCAGTCTGATATGTCCTGTCTGGATGTGCTGTGGACCAGCTGCTGGGTGCAGCCGGTCCTGCAGAGAGAGGAGAAACGGTCTGTTGGCCGTGGAGAATGCCAATCTGATGTGCTGCAGTCCCAAGGGAGGCCTTCTTCCTGTTTGGAGGCTGGCAGATCTTGGTAGAAGAGAGAGAGGAGAGGAGCACAAAATTATTGGTGAAAGAATTTTATTATTGCTCAAAGAAAAACTTATAGGAAGGCTCTCTATCTATAGAGAGTACATATCCCAACAAAGAAAGACATAAAACCTTTGTTTGGTAAAGAGATAAAATCTTTTTTCATTTGGAAAGATTTTATCTCTTAACAAAACCAACTTAATTCCTAAGAAACTAAAATACTAAACATAGATAAAGCACCAATTTTGGTGCAACAAACTTGGTCCAGGAGGTCCTACTCGCTAGCCCTGTTGGGCCAGATGGTTGTTGTTGCTGTTACTGCCATGTAGCCTAATATGCCACGTGACAGTGTCCACGTGACTTCTTCTTAGATTCCCAATACTCCCCCTCAAATCGGAGGTTGGGAGGCCGAGGACTTGCTGAAATTGAAATTGATGCATCGTTCTTCTTAGATTTTGAGGATAATCTTCATGTCTCTTCTACGTTCGAGAGTCGAACTCTTCATCTCGGCATTCCTCGATGTATTAGGAAGTTCCACGTGTCTCCTCAAGAAGTATGGTGCTTTGCTCTTGAGTCGACAAAGACCTTAGGCTTTTCTTCGAACCAAGATCACAAAGAGAAATTGTAGAAGTTGATGCATTCTTGGAGTTCTTCTAGAGGCTACACTATGCCCCTTTTGATAAATCTCCTTCTCGTATTTCTTCTTCTTCTTGTCGTTCTCCTACGGCTCCTTCAAAAGAACATGCAACTTCTCTTGACCTCCAACGAAGATTTTGAAGGTGCAAGCCTACAAAATGTAGTTGGAGGCCCCACGGAGCTTGATGGTCATCCCGGAGACGATCACCTTGCTCTCTTCCGGTTTGAGTGAGGCGTCGTTGGCGGTCGATGATGCTTCTGCCATCTCTACCGTGTAAGTCGCAGTTTTGATCCTCCTTCACCGTGTAAGTTGTCGGTTTTGTTAAGGGGGAACGTTTCTGGATGTGCGAAACTCCACCGCACAATCTTGAACCACACGTACGACGAGTCTAGACCAAACTGCCTTTGATACCATGTCAAGAGTCAATGCGGAAGTGGAGCGTGGAGACTATCGTGTGCGAGAAAAAACAACCCAATGAAGGTGTTGTCAACGCACGGAGAGGGAGAGCGGCCTTGTGGTTGTTGTAGTGGACCGATCGGTCCAATATGGCCGGTCTGGATGTGCTGTGGACCAGCTGTTGGGTGCAACTGATCCTGCAGAGAGAGGAAAAACGGTCTGTTGGTCGTGGAGAATGCCAATCTAATGTGTTGCAATCCTAAGGGAGGTCGGTAGGGAGGCCTTCTTGTTTGGAGACTGTTAGATCTTGGTAGAAGAGAGAGAGAGGAGAGGAGCACGAAAATATTAGTGGAAGAATTTTATTGTTGCTCAAAGAAAAACTTATGAGAAGGCTCTCTATTTATAGAGAGTACATATCCCAACAAAGAAAGAGATAAAACCTTTGTTTGGTAAAGAGATAAAATCTTTTCTCATTTGGAAAGATTTTGTCTCTTAACAAAACCAACTTAATTCTTAAGAAACTAAAATACTAAAAATAAGATAAAGCACCAATTTTGGTGCAACAAACTTGGTCCAAGAGGACCCTACTCGCCAGCCCTGTTGGGCCAGATGGTTGTTGCTGCTGCTACTGCCACACGGCCTGATGTGCCAGACACAGTGTCCACGTGGCTTTTTCTTCTCAAATTCCCAATAGGATCTATTTAGCAACTTTTTTCCTACAAGATCCCTTGTGAGTAAGAATGTCCAAATTAGAGTTGCCAATTATATCCTTTTATGGAAATGGCAAGATCTTTTATGGAAAAGACAAATATGGAAAGCTAATTTAAAGGACTTCTCAAAGAGGTATTCAATTAGTTCAGACTTGCTTAGTATGGAACTGGGGCTAAGAGAAAAAGGGTTCCATAAAAGAGGTTCACGCTTCTTATGTAGAAATAAAGATAAACAATCTGATTCGTGATTTCCTTGTAATGGAGTTCGTCCAATCCCTGATACCGTGTATTGTAAAAAGAGTAAGAAATCTGCACTCCACTCAAGTATATCTGTGGAAGGCTCCTCTTCGATTAGTGTTACAGTAGGGGTGTTAGTGTCTTTTATTTGTTAGAGTGGTTAGTACTCTTATTATTATTGTGGTCCTCTGTAATAATTAACCCACATCTCTCTCTATAAAAAGAGATGTAGGGTTTCTTTCTTGAATTAAGAAACTTATTTCCATAACTTGGTATCAGAGTAGCAATCCTGAATCGACGTTCTTGATATCCAACCAAACTAGTAGCCTTCAACCCCCCATCAAAACCCTAGGTCGTCGGCGGTTGAGGGAGAGGGGGCGATTGCCCCTCTCTCTCTCTCTCCTCGTGCACAGGGAGGAGGGACCTCCAACAGGAGCTCGACAACGGCTGTGGGCGGCGTTCTTTGCCGATGGCCAGCAGCAACTAGCAATGGCGGTAGCCAACAGAGGCGCTCAGTGGCACTAAGCGGTAGCAGCTAGCAGCAGTAGCGACCGGCACGCAGCCAACAACAGGACCTAGCAGCAGTGCTTTTCTCCAGCAGGCGGCGAGTAGCGGTACCTACTAGTGGGATCGTTGCCGGCAGGCAATAGAAGCCCCAACCGGTTGGGAAACATCCTTAAGAGGCATCTTGCTCTCATGGGAGCTCTCGTTTGATCTATATATTGTTGGATCCTCTTAACATGATCTACGGGACTCGTCCAAATCTCGTGTTAGGATCTGGTTTTTGCTTGTTGGATTTTCTGTATGGTCTGAAAATCATTTTTCAAATCTTTGATTGGTGGCTATTCCTTCCCGGTTTGACATTATGGCTTCTTTTGCTTCATCAGAAGTAGCATTGGAATCTTTTGTTGATGTTGGAAACATTAAGAATCCATTTTTTGTTCCCATTACAAAGCTTGATGAGACCAACTATACTCATTGGTCTTAAATGTTCCTTATGACAGTTGAAGGACACGATAAGGAACACATCCTTTTAAAGGAAGAGCCTACTAATAAAATTAGGAAGTATGCCACATGGAAAAGAGATAATGCCATGGTAAGAGCCTGGGTCATGAATGCTGTGGCGTTGCACATTGGTGATGGTATAATGTATTACAAGACGACAAAAGAAATGTGGGATTCTCTTCATGACACCTACTCACATTAAAAGAATTTCAATAAGGTGTTTTAGATCACTCATGACACCTCTCTCAGACAAGATGGTTTTACCCTGTCTCAGTATTATACTCAACTGAAGGGACTACTAGAGAGCTACAATGCCTGTAGACCAATCTGTACATGTGCTACACAAGAGTATCGCAAGGAATTTGCAGTACTCAAGTTTCTTTCTGGCTTGAGTTCTGAATATGAATCAGTACGGTCCTAGATTCTTACTCTAACGAAGCTTCCTAACCTGGAAGAGGCTTATAGTCGGGTTAGTAGACTATTTGTCAGGTCTACTGTTCTTGAGAGTATTGGACAGACCTCTGCTTTTGTTGCTGGAGGTCATGTAGGATGTGGTGGATCTGCTATTTGTGGTCGTGGTCGAGGCTGGGGTACACTGGGTAAACCACGCCCAACTTGCACTTACTGCGGGCATATTGGACATGTTGAGGCTTCATGCTAGAGAAAGCATGGGAAGCTTCTTGTGGCTAATCAGGTTTTAGTCTCCACTAAGTCTAAGGGTGATATGGTACCTAAAGCTGAATTTGATGCGTTGGCTTAGATATTGACTCAGGAGTCACCATCTGCCTCAGATACAACTGCCCTTGCCTCCTCAGGTATATTATGTGATACTAGTTTTTCTGTGCCTTCCTAGTGTAGCAGATCTACGTGGCTTGTGGATTCAAGAGCTTCATTACATTTGAGTGGTGTTTAGACTTGCTTTAGGTAGCTTCAGTCTGTCTCATCAGGTCGTACAGTACAGGTTGTAGATGGTCGCCACACCAAGATTGATGCATAGTGGGAGGTTTCACTTACCTTCAATTTGCAGTTGCCTCGTGCTTTATACGCTCCTGAGTTTCCTTTTAGTATGTTATTTGTTAGTCGTGTTACTAAAGATCTCAATTGTCAAGTTATAGTTGATGATGTGGGTTGTGCATTACAGGACAAGCTCATGGGGAGAATGATTGGTGGCAGACATGAAGAGGGGGGGGGGTTATATCGCCTGCTTCAGATAGATATGGCTGCTTCATGTCCTGAAGACAATGGTCTTATTGTTGGGCCTGCACTTCAATGACATCATCGTCTCGAACATCTTCCTTTGGATAGGCTACGACACATTATCCCCCACTTGTCACTTGCTACTGAGATTAGATGTGATGCTTGCCAGTTGGGAAAGCATCACCGTGCATCTTATCCTGTGAGTTTATCCATGTCTGAGTTTGTTTTTTATTTGATTCATCCAGATGTATGGGGTTTCAGTAGAGTACCTAATAGACTGAGCCACAGATATTATCTTATTATTATATATGATTCTTTCCGTATGTCATGGTTATTTCTGCTTAAGACTAAGTCTGATGTAGGCACAATTATAGAAGATTTTATTAGAGAAATAAGGACTTAGTTTTCTACTTGTGTTAAATCTGTACGCTCAGACGCTTTGGAGCTTTTTACTGCTAGACTACATGCTTTCTACAGGTCATAGGGTATTGTACATCTAACCACATGCCCACATACATCCCAACAGATTGAGATGGCTGAAAGGAAACATCGACATATACTAGATGTGGCAAGGACACTACTTATACATCGTAATGTGCCCGAGGTGTATTGAGGTGATGCTATTCTCACTTCCTGTTATCTCATTAACACGATGCCGAGTTGTGTGTTATCAGAACAAATTCCATGGCAGATTTTACATCTAGTCATGATTTGTTTTTTATGTCACCTCTTACTTTTGGATGTGTTGCATTTGTACACATTATAGGACCTGGCAGAGATAAGCTGGCATCAAGAGCTATTGTCTTTTTGGGATACACATACATATAAAGGGTATAGATGCTATGATCCGATTGCCAGAAAACATTATGTGAGTGCTGATGTCACATTTCATGAGGCAGGACCTTTCTTCTCCATGCCTGCACGATAGTTATCTTTTGAGCCACATGGTAGATTAACCTAAGGTGGCTCCTATGCCAGTTCCACTTATACAGTTTGGTGATTTCTCACCTATTCAGATTTCTCATAAGCCTTCTGTTTAATTAGAGCATGATAAGTTCAAAGAGCCATTGATGGTATATAAAAAGCCAGTGACATACAGACCACGAATCACTGCTCCCTCCCTTCTCCCTACCTCGATACCATCATCCTCACCTACACAGGTATATGTTGATGATACTGATTTATCTGTGGCTTCTGATGTACCTGTAGGTCCTCTTATTGTAAAGGATAATACTCCTGTGCCAACAGAAGATATGGACCTTCCAATTGCGATTCGAAAGGCACCCGTAGTTGTCCTTCCAACTACAGAGTTGCTAGCACTACTTTAGGTATGGACTTGGAACCAACTTTGTTGCTTTTAACATGGCTCTCTTAGCGGCATCTATACCCCGTACATATCAGGAGACAATGCTTCAACTAGAATGGCATAGTGCAATGAAGGAGATTAAATGAGAGGCACATGGGAGTTTACACCCAGACCACCTAGTGCTCGTGTGGTTGGTTGCAGGTGGGCCATTGCCTTGAAATACAACCCTAACAGGTCTATTTCTCGACATAAAGTTCGATTAGTGGCCAAAGGATTCACCCAGACTTATGGGGTGAACTTCTTTGACACATTATCACTAGTTGCCAGACTTCCTACAATTCGTATACTTCTATATGTGGCAGCAAATAGAGGATGGGATCTCCACCAGCTTGATGTGAAGAATGTCTTCTTGTATGGCGATCTTCGCGAGGAGGTGTACGTGCAACAACCCCCAGGTTTTGAGACTGAGGGGGAGTGTGTGTCCGTATCATTACTCGACCTGACATCTCCCTTGCAGTTGGGAAGCTCAGCCAATTCATGGATAAGCCCATTAAGCATCATTGGAATGCTGCAATGCAGGTCGTTAGATATCTAAAGAAGGCACCAGGTCATAGGTTGCTCTTCAGGAAGCGGTGTCTTATGACAGTCATAGGATACTCAAATGCAGACTATGCAAGATATCTGGCAGATAGGAAGTCCACCACAGGGTTCTACACGTATGCGACAGGTAATCTTGTTACCTGTTGGAGCAAGAAACAGACTATGGTGGCCAGATCTAGTGTAGAATCTGAATATCGTGCCATAGCACAAACAATAGCTAAGATTGTGTGGATCCAATCTATTCTATGGGACTTGCATGTTCAAATAGATGGACCAATGGAGATGAGATGCGATAACCTTACTGCCACATATATTGCTAATAATCCCATGTTTCGTGAGCGTACGAAATATGTGAAAATAGATTGTCATTACCCATTTCAAAAAATAAATTGTCATTACATTAGAGATCTCATTCAAAAAGGAGTCATCTATACTTCTCCAATTGCATTAGAGGACCAAACAACAGACATCGTCACCAAGCCCCTGTGTAGAGCTACATTTGATAGTTGTGACAAGCTGAGCATGATAAATATCTACGCTCCTGCTTGAGGAAGAGTGTTATAGTAGGAGCGTTAGTGTCTTTTACTTAATAGAGTGACTAGTACTCTTATTATTCTTATGGTCTTCTGTAATAATTAACCCACATCTCTCCCTATAAAAAGAGATGTAAGGTTTCTTTCCTGAATTAAGAAACTTATTTATGTAACTATCAACGTTCCGAAGCCCCTTTACATTTCATGATTGAACCGTAACCATTGTTTATAATGTTGAACCCCTATCTTGCCATCCTAATTGCTCATCTTGTCCCTATCACCAAAATGACAGCATGGTCTACAGGCATGGACTCTCTTAAGGGGTTACGCACCGCCTCCTCCTTACCCAAATGAATTCGCATATAACAAATGTGGTTGCGGCAACATCATGACTTCCAAGGTGTCCTTTGTGGGCTTCATCGTCGCATCGTAGCATTGACAAGGTGAAAGGTGTTCCTACCAATAACTAATTCTTTCTTCGAATCCACCAACCTGAGCATCTAGCTCGCGGTCGCATCACCATCGCTGCTGAGTAGCTTCTTCGGTGACTGGTCATCATCGGTCTCAGATCCGCATTGGTCAAGATGAGGATGAGGCCTTTTCATCAAACCATCGGCATCATGGTTGTTGGAAACCCCCCTGAGGTTGCTTGGCGTGGTAGGGGGCTAGGCGACATGCAAGAACTCCATCACCATAAAGGGATTGAAAGGCTTAGCATCCCCCCGTACCACCTTTGCTTCAGCTAGTGGAGAGAAAGCGTGATCGAGATATTGATCCCCATCACCCTATACAACACTAGAAGTCAAAAGCCCATGCAAAGGAAAAAAGAAATCATTGTGGAACAAAGTCCATAAGAGTAGGGGAGCGGGCCCGAAAAGAACAAAACAGTTGTATGTACCCCTCCTGGAGAAAGCATAAGTCATTGGGTATTAAACCCCTTCATTCAACTATGGGGCCTAATCGCTACCCACGTCATCTCGCACGTGGTGATTCGCATCCCTTGCATTAAAGTTGGAGATTCACATCGAATCTGCCACCACCTTTCCCAAAGAGTCATTTGGACTTCTACCCAACTTGGGAAGTCATTTCAGCTTCAAATTATGCTTGGTCATTGCAATATTCCTACCAATGGTCCTCCCTACATTAGACCACCACCTCTAACTAGGGGTGTACACAGGTAGGGTTGGGTTGGGTTAGGACTCAACCCAAACCCAACCCACAATTTGAAGGTTAGGATTTTTCCAACCCAACCTATTACACTACCGAATCCAACCCAACTTAACCCATAAAATCGAATTAAGTTGGGTCAGGTTGAGCTTGTTATTAACTAGTCAAAGCTTATGTTCATCTCCTACATGCTTCCTATATATCGGTTCAAAGAGGGGTTGTTCGATGGTGGCAACCTTAGTAAGGGGTAGGGGTTCCTGCGAGGAAGAAGAGACGAGAGGGGGTGCTCCGGTTGTGGTGATGGGATCCCTGCACTACGTGGAAGAAGAGAGGAGACATGGGTCGTTTAATAGTTAGGGGGGGTCCTTGTGGGGAGGAAGAAAGGAGAGGTGGAGAGGAAGAGAGACTCGGGTGAATGTAGGGGGCTAAAGGAGGAGAGAAGGTTGAGGGTTACCTAACGAACACAGGGTGTCACCACCACCGAGGAGAGGAGAGGGCATCGCCTAGAATTTGGAGTTGAGAAGTGACACTGCTTGGAGTGGAGTTTGGAGGTGAGGATGAGAGCAAAGGACATCGCCTGGACCTAGTTGAGGTAACTATGGGAGAGATGTGAGGTCGATAAGGCCTGTAAATCAAGAATTTAGGATGCAGGAGTGAGGAGATGTCAAGATTAATGAGATGAGGGTTTTGTCGAGTCATTATTATTTTATATAATATATATATGCTAAAGATGTCGAGACTCAAGATGAGGTTTTGAATTTCGATCTATAGCTTGACACCCCTTATATATATATATATATATATATATATATATATATATATATATATATATATATATATATAATCTGAGTTGTATCGGGTTGCAGGTTGAGTTGGGTTGGGTTAATTAAATCCTCAAACCCAATCCAACCCAACCCTTGTGGCTTCGACCATCGAAGGCGTCGTAAGAGCCTCCACATACGACCTTGGACCAATCTAAGCCTACACTTGTCAGATGGACACAACCTAGGAAGACCCTCCAGCTCGCAGGAGTACCTTCCTGGGATTGGTCTTCCTTTAGCAACATCCATTGATGCCTCAACCCTTCGTAGGTCCTTGACATCTAATGCCAAGTTCCTACACTCATGCAGCATACCAAAATCTACGACCATCGATGCCTCAACCCTTCGTAGGTCCTTGACATCCAATGCCAAGTTCCTACACTCACGCAGCCTGCCAAAATCTGCGAGCACCTTCACCACCACCACTGATCCTCCACCAATGCCTCCACCTACACCTAGTATGCTTCCTTCATCCTCCCAATGTTCGTCACTACCCTCTTCACCACAAGTGGCAACCTATCCTTGATATTGTAGCTGATAGGTAATTCACATCCTATTGCATCATCACCCCTTACTCTACACACACCTCCTCCTTACCACCACCTCGATGTCAAAGTTAGAGTATCCCAACCTGTACAGTAGTCAGATGTATGCCATGCCCTCAATCTTGTACACAAGGCTTAGGCTTGCCGCTATGTTCAAGTCCACGTACCCCATGCCAATCACATACATAGTTGTTGTCTTGCAATGCTCATTTTTAATGCAAATGTCGACGTTGTCGAGGGTATAAGTGTTTGTGACAATCATTGACTCGGTAGCTGATGATGACCAATCGAGATGCAAGGCTCTTAGCAGCGCAGTGATGGTGCTGATGTGTAGTTCTAACATTTACATGCCATGAGCATGCCGATCCCCACCATAACCACGTCTAACTTTAGTAGCATTAGGCTTTACTCCCTCAAGCCCTTTGATGAGAATGAGGTGAACGTTGGTGTTGATCATCTACCCACCGTAGTCATTGGGGTGGTGTTGGAGGGTAGGGGTTAGGGTGGAAGGGGACTTGTGCTAGTAGTTGAAGCAAAAGCCATTGATGGAGATGAGGACAACTAAGTGTGCGAGCTCGAGTGGGCGGGTATAGGTAGGGCTTTGATGGTGAGAGCAATTGGAGGAGAGGACAAAAGCGAAGCCACAAAGATGAGGGTGGTAGTGTGGAAAATAAAAGTGCCACGTAGCAACCCTATCAGGTCACGTGGCGGTCTTGAAAACACCCGAAGGGGCATTGACCCTGTGGGATTTTTAGTATGTCTTGTGATCCAGGTTTGATGGTCCTTAGTTTCGTAGATTTGGATTTAGAAAGTTTGTTTTAGAGGATTTGGTCTTTCCTATTTTTAAAAGATTTAATTAGATTAGAATTTATTTATTTCTTGTTTTAGAGGATTGTGATATATTCTCTTTTTACAAAAGAGAGCCTTTGTAATCCTTTTATACTTCTTCCAACAACGCAACTCCCTATCCTCTTCTCCAACGTGGATTGCTGCCCTCTCTCTTTGTTCTTCCTATGCATGAACAGGACCAACTGCAACACCTATCTACTGCACATTTCTCCTCACGTGAGGGAGCCTCCATGCTCCACATCGTGCCAAACTCAATAGGTGGCAAGGGAGAGGAAGCAAGAGTGAAAAGAGAGAGTGGTAGAGGTGTTGCAAGCAGCATTGCGGGGAGGTGAGGGTAGTGGTACAAGCATTAAAGAATTGTAATGAGAAAGAATATAAAGGGTGAGTGCATGTAAGAGAGATTGGAGAACGAAAGAGAGAGAAGGTGGTGCGCATTGGCCTAGATGTGGCTAACGTAGCAGCCACCAGTGCGAAAGGAGATGGTGGAGGTGCCAAGGGGAAGAGTGGAGGATGATGAGGGCATTTTTAGAATGAAACATATGAAAATCACAAGTGGGTGGTGTTTGCCTTCCTATCAATACCATTGGGAGAGTCTTCGTCCAAATTAACCTTCAAATATCATTTCACTAGTAGCATGGAAACAAATATCTCGATATATCAGCGATATATCAACGATATTTTCGTATCCCCAACATGACTCATATCGATATCACGGGAATATCTTTTTTACAGGATATCAGCGATATCTAACCCAAATCAATAGGTCTTGATTGATATCCCTAAACATTAGGGGATATTGATGTGGTTGATAGGGATCTCATAAAAACGTCTTTCGAGCAATGAAAGAGATGTCACGACATATCTACGATATGTCGTCGATATGTCGATATCACCAACACTACCCGTGTCAACATTGCCAAAATGTCTTTTTTCCATGATGTCGAGAAATATTGCCCATTTCAATGTGTCAGCGATATATCGTTGAAACTAAAGTACATATGTGCAATTTTTCCTAAATATTGCTAATCTCTGATGACATTGGATAATACCTCTGCAGCTGCTCTATAATCTCCTTTTTCTTTACTTCCTCTCCTCTCCTCTCCTCTCCTTCGTTCTCTGTTGCTACCCACTGTGAGCGTTCACCGATTCGTTCGCCTCGATTATTAGGTGATTTGGAATCATTGTTCATCTCTCAACAAGGTAATCACCTTAATCTTACCATTTTTTTGCATCATTAGGCCTAAGTCACTTCGATTTAACCTCGGTTACTATTCATATCGAGGTTAAATCTTGTGTTACAGTTGATTATTGCATAAATTGATGTGGTCTACACATTATTTAGGCAAGATCCCTAATTAATCCCTAATTTGATAATGATTTGTGACCTAAATCACTGCAGTTTAGTATTATATTATATTTTCATTCAAAATTTATGATTTTCATCTTTTAGCCATTTTTTCGTGCATGTATTACTTATTAAAATGTTAGTTTTCACCAAATTTGTAACATTTTATGTCATTTTGGGCCTCTTTGAGTTATTTTCCCAAAATTCATCGATATTGGTGATATATCCCCGATATATCTTCGACATATCCCCTTTTTAACTTATCGATACGACATCGATATCAACATTAAAAGTCTTGACTAGTAGGTGCTATGATGATGCTCTCCTTTTATACACAAGAACAAGTTATAATTATTGGATTGGGTTCAACCATAAAGCTAATTGGACCAAACTCAACTTGGGTTGGGTTACATTTTGACTAAGCCTTAAAGAAAAGGTCGGGCAACATCAGAAAGTCAACTCAATCAATTGAATGTTGATACGTAATCATGTAATGTCATAAAATTCCCAATCCAATCTTACAACTTAGCAAACAACCCCCCCTCCCAAAAAAAACACACACACACACACACACACACACAAACATGATTCTGGATGCCATTTTTATAGCTCAAATACACCAATTAACTCCACTGGGTTAGTTATAATTTGAATTTGCACTAGTTCAATATTTTGTATACCAAATAAATAAAATATGGGAGTACGTCAATATTAGAGTCAACAATCTGATTCAACCCAACCCCAGTAGGTCCATTTTGTGGGTCGACTTGAGTCAGGTTGAATTGGAAACTCGCAACCTTGAGCCAAGTTGTGGGTTAGGCCCTAGCCTTATTCAACGCAACTCGTGTCCACCCATAGCATCCATTATGGCTTAACTATTGCTAAGGTTGCAAAAATCGATCTATGTGGCTGATTAGTCATATGCAATCGGGGATTGAACTACATATCAATATTCGGGCCTATAATTGGGTAGATCAATTAATCGATCGATTATCTGAATAATCGATTGCTTAATCATCTGGTCGAACATTGGAAGTTCAATTTTTTTTATCTTGACCGGCACATCGAAGAGAAAAAGAACCCCACCCAAGTTCATCCCCCTACCCCTACATTTGAATCCTAATGAAACCTTAAACCTACACCTCTCACTGATTCTCCTCAATCGTCCATCACCACCACCCTCCCTATCACATGTTGGATCTGTTTGAGAGAATATACATGTCAAAAAAATAATATTAATACATATGTGCATGTTTTCAATATATACATATATGTATATATAATAGTATATATGTTTATATTTAGATTCTTAAATACTTGAAAATACTTAACCGATTAATCTTGATTAATCACCCACATGCCCTATATTCTTTAGTCGCCGACCTCACCCATTGAATACGGATAGAGAAAAGAACTGCAAAAGGAGCAATATAAACAGGGGAAACTGAACATTTTCCCATATTAAGTGGGATTGGGTTGAGATTCTTGACCTTCACTGTGTCCCGAACCATTCCTGGAAATAGTATGCCCACACTTTTCCCACATTAAATGGGATAGGCTTTGGATTCCTCCCCTCCACTCATAACTATCATAGGCCTTCCTAAACTTGATCCAAATAAAATGCCCTGACAATGCCTAAATGAGAGCTATAATCCATCTAAACAACAAAGAGGAAGTCTGAAAAGTTTGCAAAGCTGGCCTTGGCGAACCGAAGTAGCAAACCTTGCTTGACATGGGGAAAGACTTGGTTTTGATTGGGCACAATGAACAAGTTCTTGGTCTTTGTTCTCTCTCAGGTAGTTGGTGCTGTAGGGTTCATGGACCAACGGTTAGACCTTCCTGCTGATTTGGATTCACGGTGGGCCTCCATAATCAAACGCTGCTGGAGAAGGTCCTTGATCGCTCTACATACTCAGTTCTTTTGTTTTCCAACTTATGCTGTTCCAAGCAATCATTCTTTTTCCGTGATTACAGCGATCCACAATCACGTCCATCCTTCCAAGAATTGTTGGAAAGTCTAAGGGACTTGCAGCGGCAGTATATGCAATCAAACATGCATCGGACCTCACGCGGAGAGTCGTTGCAAGCGTCAACTGGAACAATTGTACAAGATTGATCAACAAAAAACACACCCTTCAAAGAGGGCAGATCTGAAGCCTTCCTCTGCACCATTAAGTGGTCTGAACAAATTGTGCCCGCACGGGTTGTCCTGATCGGAATACCACTGACCATTTTTCGCGAATGATTTCTCTATGTCGAGCTGATGCCCATCCAAAGAGGGGGTTCATTGTGGGTGTGGTGGTTGTGATTGTTTTGATGGCTTTTTTTCTGTCTCTGGTCCCCTGAAAGCAATTGGAGGAGAGGTGGTGTTTCTGCCTTGTACCAAATTTTGTCAGTGGGGATCAGATGTTTCGAAAGAGCATTTGGGAGGCAAAGAGGAATGGTGTAATTGAAGTGTTGATTGTCATGTTCATCAGAACTGATTGTTGTAATGAATGAAAAGGGAAATCTTCTTAGTTTATGGTAAAATTGTATTCCACATGCTGTAGGATATGTTTGCTCCCTGCCCACTCCCTTATTTTGGCAATCAATAAACTATAGAGCAGTCTTGGATGCTTTGTGGTATCAATTTCTAATGCGCCGCTATCTTTACTTCGTCTACATATCTTGGAGAGAGTTGTCCCTGTAATGGAGGATACCCGCATCTCCTCTTGTTGGTAGGTAAACCCTGAAGAGTTATTCCATTTGCAGGGAGATATGCCATCCAAGTGGAAGAAGAAATTGTTACATTGTGGCAAAGTTTGTATTCATTTGCGATAACTCGGATGATGTATTTTTCCTTTCCTTTTTTTCTCTTCCTTTCTTATTTTTGCAACTGATCATCTGTAGATTCATCTTGGTTGCTATGTGCAATTGATTTCCAATTTGTCATGGCTATTGCTACTTTCCGTGTCTATGCTTATTGTAAGGAGATGCCCCTAAAATGGAGGATAACCACATCTCCTCTTGTTGGGAGGTAAACCTGAATAGTTTTTTCCAGTTGCAGGGAGATGTGCTATTTCACTGGGGGCAAAAAAGAGAATTTGTTGCGTTCTATAAAATTTGTATTCTATTTTCGATGACACTCACTATGTATGTTTACCTCTTGACCATGTATTATTCCCTTCTTGCGTTCTTCCAATCTTATTTTGGCTACTCTTATTTTGGCAACTGATAAAATTTTTAGGTGCTATGCTTTTTATTTTAAATATGTAGGTATCTCTACCTTCTCAGTCTCTCTTTTTCTTCTGAAAATACGGTTCATTAAAAGAAAGAAACTAAATATATTGCATTACAGCCCCAAAGGAGGGAGAACAGGGGGACGGAACATCTCACTAGAAAACGCCCCATAAGGATGCCCCAAGATGGGGGAAACTGAACTAAACCATACAATAAAAGGGGTCAAAAGCCACAAAAAAAAAAGGGGGGAACAAAAAAAGATAAAATGCAAAGAATATGCCTAATTAGAGGGACTTCTTAGTGATGCTCTACGTTTGGATGATGAATTGCGTCGTCAAGTCAACATTGGCAATCTATGTGAGATGGGGACTTCGGGAGAAAGAGGATGATATGGAACTTGGTCATGTTGTGCTTGGATTCTAGTGTGGTTCCCAAAGATGAAAATAGGAAATGCTGACAGATGTGAAGAATGGAACTCAAACGTGTCAAATTTGCCACCTTCAATGCACGAACTTGCATTGGACTAGGCCTTTTGGGCATGAACATGAACCTCCAAATTGCACTTGAATCTTGTAGTCATAGGTAAAGGAGATCCAAAGTCGACCAACACTTGTTCAACCTCTCATCGTGGCACGCTCAAGTGAAGATGAAGAAACTTGGCTTGAAGTTGTAGGGTTAGATCAAAAGATGTTAGCATTGCAACTCCTTGACCTAATTTGTCAAATTAAAGCGGGATCCACTTTTTGAGGAATATGAGTCGAAGCAATAACAAGAAAATTTCTAGTGGAACATCTTTCAGAATCCCTGGAGAGATAGTTCACTAATAGACTGTGGGATAAATAACTCGACTCCTTCACATACAGATCATGGATATTTGAAATCCATATTATGCAAGGAGATGTTGCTTTTGCTAATTCCAAATGAATGGTGATAACCATTCGCTCTATCTTCGGCCTCCTCAATTGTTTTCTATATTGATGTTGATACTTTGCAGACAGTTGAACCTGCTCCATCCTTGAACCATCTTCCTATGGTGGATATGATGCATCGTGTGCACAAAAGAAGGTGATGAATTGTGAATTAATCATAGGGATTTGGATAGACCATGTGAGGGAGGATGCAATTGCATGGGGAAGGTCCAATTGGGTGACAATGGTTCCCTTGATAGCCCATGGTGGCTACTTAGATCCGGTACTTTGGATAAGTAAAACACATTTTCCTCTCTTCATTCATCACTTTTCTAATACATGTCGTAAAGGCTTTAAATAGTGAAATGCATTTTCTTAAGAGAGACACTCCTAAGAAAACATACTTCTCCAAAGGTCACATCTTGGAAAAAACCACCTTAATGAAAAACACTATACAGAGAAAAAAAAATTGATAATGGATCAAATTTGTTGGTGAGCTGTGCTGCATCAAGGCTAGACTTGGTTGTCATTACCCCGTTATCGTCCCCTCCCCTTGCCTTCTCATGGTTCCCTTGCTTTTGAGTTTCAATCCCATCTTTCCCATGCAACGACGACACTGCATACCCTTCCCTCTCTCTCCGACTTCCTATCCCTCACTATTTTTAATCCCACCAAGTAAAACATGCGCTGATGTACAACAAGGTCCAACAACTTAGGCCTAATTTAATGGATTGTCTCTTCAAAATGAGGATAACACAATTTGGTTGGCTAGTTGGTTTAATCCAGTTTACAAAGGGTTATAAACTTATCCCAAACAACTTAGGCCTAATTTACTTAGTGAATTGTCTCTTCAAAATGAGGATAACACAATTTGGGTGGCTAGTTGGCTTAATCCAGTTTACAAAGGGTTATAAACTTATCCCAAGCTTGATGCAGGATAAGTTATCTCATAGATTAACCCTCCCCATCTCATCCCATAAAAACGAAGCAAGCCATGGTTATTCCACTACACAAAGAGGATGATCCTTCAGATTATCCCATTGGATTCAAAATAGTCATAGGTTAACCTAGCAAGGTAATCCTTTTAGTTTCAAATAAAAACATAGGATAACCCTTTCGTTTGGATGTGGGGTAAAATTTACCTCACGTGGATAGGATAACTTATGGAATGGGAGAGATTTATTCTACGCACGTAAATCCTAGGCAGTTTGATTTGATTGCTTGTGTTGATAATGTTCACTACACTCACCTTCATGCGATCGTCATTTGTGCTATCCTTATATACATTGTAACACACTAGAATTACAATCTCATTACTATTCATCATACTATTCATCTTACCTATGACACGTCAACTATCCCACCTACTTACCTCACATCCAAACGAAACTTGCTCTCTCTCCCCTACTCTCCTATCCCTCTCTTCCGCCCTACCACCAATACCATTGTATCTGTCTCTACATCTCTGAGGTGCATCATGGTCTCGTTCTCTCATCTCTGTTATTCTTCACAATTCAGTGTGTGTTATTTTCTCCTATCTTACCACACTCTTTTTTGGAAGGCACAAAACTAGACGATGTACATATCCAAAGAGGCCTCTTTCCCTTCTACAAATCCTCCTCCTTCTGTACCTTAGATTAATTCATAATTATGACAAGGTCATGTGTTGATGGTAGTAACTAAGATTGCCTTGCAGGAAGGTGTGAAGCTGCCAACATCAATCATGCGGGTTGTCTTCCTACACATTCTCCACTCCCCCCACAATTTTTTACCATGTTGTGGTTGTTTGGGAAAAGCATGGTTTGAATTTGTTGTAGAAGCTAGAAATTTAGTTCAATGCATATGTAAATATTTAGTGGGCAATTTTGATTTTATTTGATGAGACGGCAATGATAGAATCATAATGTAAACTGCCATATATTATTATTATAGAATTATATCTTAACATATACATACGTATTAACATCATGTTTACTATTTTTAATGTGATCTAATTATTTTGTTAGACCATTCATATCTCATAAGGGTAGAAATCATAAGGGAAATGCAACTTTTTGCTGGGTAGAATTGTCATTTCAATTCCAACGATTATGATTTCCAGAGGGGTGTGTGCGGAGTGTGTGGGTTTACGTTTTCTCTGCATCCCATCGTAGAGAAAATAAAAGGGCCCAAGAGAGAATTCAAGGGTCACGCACTTTATTCAGTCTAGTTTCCGCTCTCGCTCTCTGTACTCTCTGGAAGTACCATCACCTCTTCTCTAGAGAAAGGGATTTCGCAATCTCCAAAGGATTTCTACATGCATCCTCGTCGAATATCCATTGCGATGGATTCTGGTATACCTCCATCTTATCTCTCTTTTCTTTTGTTTTGGGTTGATGATTTGACGAAGGGATTGTTCTTGGGATTTAGAAAAGCATTCAGTTTTGATTTTATACAGAATAAATTTCAAGTGGTATCAGAGCCTTTCTTATTCCTCGAATCATTGCCCTAACGATTATTTTGAAGAACAAATCCATTGGGTTTTGAGATTGTTCTTGAGTTTGGTGTTTGATTCATTGTCGATCCCATCTTTGATGAATTAACATGTACTAATGTTTGTTTTGTGGATTCATATCAATAATAATCCCATGTTTGGTTCCTGAAATGCGTGTGTTTGATTAAAATCGAATTGGAGATGTTATGGGGTGATTCACGATCCAGGTTTCCACCCTAGAATCACACTCGACATTCATTTGATACAGGTAATTATGATGAGTATTGGTACTCGTTGAGTATGGAATTCGATCGGGCAGGTTTGGGGACATGGTCTGTATCGTGATGGTACTGGTACTAAAGTTTAGTACTGGTACATATGTGATACAGTCTATTGTTCCACAATCCTCAATAGATTTGATGTAGTATCAATACTTTAGATTAGTACTGGTACATGCCATTGTGGGTATCGATACATAAGGCTTAGTGCTGGTACACATGAGATATAATTTCTTAAAAACATCTTATGAGTACTGGTACCCATGTTGAGTATCGGTACTCATGAGGACCTAGGAAAATGGATCAGTGAATATTCGTATCGATCAGGTATCGGTACTCATCTTTAGTATTGGTACATAAAGAAACCAGTACCGATACCTAATACGTCCAGTTGGTACCAATACCCATACTCAATACCAGCACATATATGTTATCAGGAATCTCTTATACTGTCATGAATCATTTGGCATAAACATTAGTACTTGATTTTAGTGTATTAAATATTCCAACACATTTAGTAGTTCTAGCCAAAGTAGGTTGCTTGATGTTACGAACGCGTGTCCCGGACGTATTTTAAGACGTCTGGGAGGTGGCCCAGACGTCTGACCAGACGTCTGGGATTACATCCAGACGTCTTGCCAGACGTCTGGGATGGTTTACAGACGTCTGAAAAACCGTTATCTTCCACACGCGCGAGTCGTCTGCGCGCCTGCGCGCGCAGACCGCATATTCGCCTTTCCTCCCTCCGCGGCTGCAGATTCCCCTGCCGCGAATCCTTCTCTCTCCTCTCCGTGCGGCCTTAAAAAGGGCACGCCTCCCCCCCCGTCTCCACCGTCTCCTTCCTCTTCTCCTTCCTGTGCGCGAGAGCGAGCGAGCGAGCGCGAGGGCTGCAGCGGCGGCCGCAGTGAGCGCGGAGGAGGTGCGGCGTGCGAGGGCGGAGCTCTGCCGTGAGGGCGAGCTCGCCGGAGCGGCTTGGCCGGCCGGTGGAGGGCGCAGGGGGCGCGGAACGACGCGGAGAGGGACCTGCTGCGGTCTGAGCAGCAGACGCGCGAGGTACGACGCGGGCGGCGTCGCGAGCAGAGTTCGGGTCGCGCCCTGATTCTGGAAAAATTTCCAGAATCAGACGTCTAGGTTGATAGGCAGACGGCGAGGACGACGTATGGTAGCTCATACAGACGTCTGAAAGGTGAGTATTCCGTTTTCTTCTTCCTTCCTGTCGACTGACCGTATTGAGGGAGAGAGTTGGCTGTGCGCAGGCTCGCTGATTCGCCATCCTTTGCGAATCAGACGTCTGGAAGTTGTACCAGACGGCTTGAGTGACCTCCAGACGTCCGGGGTGACCATCGGACGTCTAGGAGATAGGCCAGACGTTCCCGCAGACTTCTGGACGTCTGGGAAACCACGCTGAACAGGTAATTCTCTGATCCACTTTTTAAGACGTCTGGAAGAAGTTCCAGACGTCTGATTTTGCACAGTATCGTCTTTTTCGACCCGTTTAGGGCCCGTTCGGGCTCCGTTTTCCGCGATTCAAGTTGCGTTCTTTTCGGAATTAATTCCTCTACCCGTCTACAGTAGCTATACACTATTTTGAGACACTCCTTGTGTTTGATCCTTGTGATAGGACCTCGTTCAGTTGCAGTCTTGGGAGTCGCGGAGGCACGCGGGATTCCCGATCACGCCTCCATTACTCCCGTTGTACCTGGTAGAGTGGCTTAAGTTTATTATTAAAATCTGTTAAAGTATGGAACCATAACTAGAATCTAGGACATTGCATGAATCCTAGGAATGAGAAATGCATGGAATGATAGCTCCTAGGTGATGCATGAATCCTAGGGCTGGAAAACTAGTTGTATGCTAGATCCTAGGATGTGGCATGAATCCTAGGATGGAAAAACTAGTGGAATGTATAATACTGCAGTCTTGGAAAAATGGAAAGGAACATAAAGCTACCTGTAAATTGAATTAACAGCTGCATGTTGTGAATAGATAACGTGGTTGAGAACATGGATTGTAAGAATGTGAAACTGGAAAGTGAAACCTGGATGTTTGAGTAAAAAGGATGGAACCCTACGGGGAAGTAGGAGTAGAACCCCTGGAAGGTGAATGGAATAGTTTTGGGGAAGTGAGCTGGCCCTTGAGTACGGAGTACCAAGGAGAGCGACTGTCCCCCTGTTTAGTGCAGAGCGGAGCTAGCCGCCCCAGGGACCCGGGGTTAGGACTGGCCACTCTGTACCGACTTGTTGGCCCTCATGTACGTAGTACCGAGGAGAGCTAGTAGTGTTAGGAGAGTACTAGCTACCCCACGGGCCCCGGGGTTCTGCTAGCCTCCTTCACCGACTTGTTAGGCCCACTAGGACAAACCAGGGTAGTCAGGCGAGGGTGCGCGGACTGTGGAGGGGCAAGGCCCCGGTTTGGTTACTGTGGAGGGGTTGGACCCCTGTTACTGAGAGGGCTCTGCCCTGGTTCCGTGCTGTGCTTTGGGCGCACCCGTTAACGGAAACGACTGACCGCGTGCCAGTGCGAGCTAGCTACCTGTGCGTTTATCGCGCGTGCCGTAGTCACCGTTACGTCTGTCAGTGACCTTGGGGTGGTTGACTGAGGGTAGGATCACCACGGGGGACTCTCCCGGCCAGGAGAGCACCACGTGCTACTTCTACTTTTGGAAAAGATTGCAATCAAGATCGTTCCCACGAGGACATTCGAGATCAAGTAAAGGGTCTGAGAAATAAATGAAATAGTGAGAAAATTGAAAGATGTGAATAAAGGAAGTAATAGAACATAACAGCTACTATACACTCTACTGTTGTCTTTAGTTAGTTTACCACTCTACTCAGCATTTTGCTGACGTGTTACACTCGTTACCTTTCTCAGGACCAGGTGTTGAGCAGCCAGGGTCAGCGGCTGCAGAGGACGCTGGGCCGAGTAGGGTCCAGTAGAGTTTACCACAGTCTTTTGTACCTCTTTTGTTTCTGTTATAGTGAGTAGTTCTTGTTTCCGCTGTACTTTCTTTACCTGCAGTTCTTGTTATATGATAAATGTTGTTCTACTGTTGTGGTGGTATCTACTGTAGTAGTTTCTTTTCTTACTGCTGTATTTCCTTACTGTTAGTTATAGTCATGTTGAATGTGGTTTATTTTACTGCTCTTTTGGTTACTTTCTCGTTGGACGACTAGGTCTTGGGATTAGTCGAGTCGGTCCGGTTCTCGTGTCTCGTAGGGACTCGGGAACCGGGTCGTTACACTTGATGTGATGGTTTCTTTAAAACATTAAAATGGCTATGTACAATGCTTTCCTATGTGGGGTACTTAACCTAAAGGTGAACCATCTCATGACTGAATACATATGTACACATTTCCTTGATAAATTTTTCTATTAAATTAGTAGGATTCATGTGAATAATTGAGTTAATCTTGAGTTAATCCAAAGATGACTTAATAATCTTGCCCAACTGTTTTCAATAATTATTTATCATTTCTTAAGATTGCCCTTTTACAATGTTGATATTTTTGTCCAAAGACTAAGTATTAATGATGTATTGTTTAAGGTTATTTGATTTTGAGCATGTCTTTATTTATTTCTTTATTCTGAGTTAACTCTTCTGCATCTACCATAACTGCCAACCTAAATTAAATTTCAGAATTAAATGAATCTAACTTAAAATTTTGAAAAGAAATGTCCTTATTGTTTTGGGATGCATGGATTTTGACCTTGCGCTTAGGATTGATCTTCCCTCCCCTCTTACTGATAGGAGTTCTTCTAATGAAATAAAGAACTTTAAGAGGTGAGAGTGATCAAATCGCATGTGTGATGATTATGAAATGTGTCAACCCCTATAACTTTAGGGGTGAGATCTCAGAGGAATTAAATCTAAGAAATTCCTTGATGAGATTGAGAAGAGGTTTGCTAAGAATGAAAAAACTAAAATAAGCAATCTTCTTAGCAAACTTGTCTCACTGAAGTACAGGGGCACTGGAACCATTAGGGAGCATATCATGGAAATGACCAATTTGGCCTCGAAACTAAAAGCACTTAAGTTGGAGTTGTTAGATGACCTTCTCGTGCACTTGGTTTTGATCTCCCTCCCTACACAATACGAGTAGTTTAAGGTTAGCTATAACTGTCAAAGGGAGAAGTGGACTCTTAATAAGCTCATTTATCATTGTGTACAAGAGGAAGAAAGGCTAAACAGGATAAACCAAAGAGTGTTCATTTGATTTTTGAGCTCAAAAGGAAGCGAGCTAAGGATACAGTTGTTACTAGTTCATTCTCGTCTAAAGGGAGTTAGAAGAATCCAAGGCATCTTGCTTCTTCTGCAAGGGTAAAGGATATCTGTAGAAGGAATGTACCAAATATAACAATTGGCATGATAAGAAAGGTACATCACTTTCTTTAGTTTGTTCAGACGTTAATTATGCTTTTGTACCCTCAGACATTTGGTGGATAGATTCGGGAAGTACTATTCACATTAGTGTGTCTGTGCAGGGTTGCCTAAGTTGCCGAATGCCAAGTGATGTTGAAAGATACATCTATGTGGGCGATAACAAGAAGGTGGAGATAGAAGCCATTGTAGACTTTAGGCTTTCATTGACTACCAACCACTAATTAGATTTGAAAGAAACAGTCATCATACCGTCGTTTAGATGGAATTTAATTTCTGTTTATCTATTTGATAAATTTGATTATTTTTCTTCATTTGGTGATAAACAATTTCGTTTGTTTTTTAATTCAAATTTAATCGATTCTGGTTCTTTGTATGTCAGTGAGAAACTGTATATGCTTCATACAGACGCTTCCAATTATGAAACCTTCAATGCAACCTCGAGTAGTACAAAGCATAAACTAGCTAAAGAGAATTCCACTTTATTATGGCATAAGCGTTTAGGACATATCTCTAAATAGAGAATGGATAGGCTTATATCAAATAGAATTCTTGATTTCCTTGATTACACAGATTTGGATATATGTGTAGAATGTTTAAACGGGAAAAGAACAAACAAAAGAGGTGTAAGTGACACCAGAGCTATAGATGTCATAGAACTAATACATACAGATATCTGTGGTCCATTCCCTACGGCTTCCTAGAGTGGGCAACAATATTTTATTATGTTCATAGATGACTACTCTAGATATGGGTATCTTTTCTTCTTCATGAAAAATCATAGTCTTTGGATGCGTTTAAATCCTATAAGGTCGAGGTGAAAAACCAACTTAAGAAAAGAATTAAGGCTGTCAGATTTGACCGTAGTGATGAGTACTGTGGGAGATATGATGGATCAGGCGAACAGTGTCCTAGACCCTTTGCTTCTTTCCTAGATGAGTGCAGCATAGTAAATCAGTACATCATGCCTGGGAAAACAAGCATGAATAGTGTTGCTGAGCGATGCAATAGGACTCTAAATGATATGGTATGGAGTATGATTAGTCATACCTCTTTACATAAGTCTATGGGAAGAAGCATTAAAAACAGTCGTATATGTTCTTAATAGAGTATCAACTAAAGTAGTACCTAAAATCCCTTATGAAATGTGGACTACTAAGGTACCTAGTCTAAGATATTTTCATATCTGGGGGTATCCAACTGAGGCTAGGCCATATAGGCCTATTGAAAAAAAATTGGACTCTAAGATAGTTACTTGCTATTTTGTTGAATACTCTGAGAGGTCAAAGGGTTATAAGTTTTATGACCCGACGACTCGCTCATTCTTTGAGATTAGGAATGCCCACTATTTTGTTGGGGGGTAATAGTCGACACATTACCTTTGAAGAACCAGATCATGTTCATAAGGAAATATCGAACAGGGTCAAGTTCTTATTCCAAATGTTGTTCCAACATTAGGGGAAGAAAGTGATGTGGATAATAATCTTCCAATTAATCAAATCGAACAACCTCAAAACATTCTAGATCCTGCATGATAAATGTTAATTTATCATCATTCTTATGCCCTAAAACATACCTAGTTCTTAGGGTTTTAACTGCACAATCGGGTTTTTGGGCTGCATTTAGGCATTCCAGTAGGTTAGGCATGCATTATATTCTTTTGTGTTTTTAATATGTTTATTTGAGTGTTAGGGATAGGCAGAGAGTCAAATCCCACAAACCCTGACACTTTGGAAGGCAGAAGATGAAAAGGAAGCCCAAATTTAGTTGGACCCTAGCTGAATCCAGCTCATCATAACTGGATTCCATCTCCACTTAGTTGAGACTAACTCATTTCAGGTCCATTCAGCTCATTTCAACTGCATGGTAGCACAACTCAGTAGACTTCAGCTCAATTCTAGCTCAACCTAATTGTGGCTAGCTCATCTCAACTCCATTCAGTTCACCTTAGCTAAATGGAGCTAAGGCTAACTCAACTTAGTTGATCCTAGCTCCTCTCAGCTCCATCAAGTTCCTAGAAGTACTATCTGACTAGGATTAGCTACCGCCATCAACTAGCTAATCCTAGTCAGATGAAGAAGTTCTCAACTAGCTCGAGTCAGCTCAACTCCAACTCCCAAAGACTCAACTTAGTTGATCTGAGCTACTTGACCCCAGCTAGCTATCTCAGCTAGCTGGGCAGTCTTCGGGAGGACCAGCTCCAGCTCACCTAACCTTCAGACTAGAAAAAGCCAGCTCAAATTAGCTTAGCTTAGCTACTAGCAAAGAACTAGCTAGCTAAGCTAGCTTCTGAGTTCTCAGGCAGCTCCACTTCAGTTACTTTCAGCTCCAAAAAGATCATGCAGCTCCAACTTTAGCTCATCATGTAAACCCTACCTACTCCTCCACTACTCTACTAGCTAAGTTAGCTTAGCATAGCTCAACCTAGCTCCACTTCATGGCCTACTACCCTACTACCTAAGCTCCACCAAAAAGACCACCTACTCCTTCATTTTGGTGCCAACTATCCCTTCCATCACCACCCTACATCTAGCATCAAAACATATCTCCACCCTCCATTTTTTCCCTCCAAAATTAACACCTTCTAGAAGGTATTTTTGGAGGGAAAACCAAGGCACCTCTTCATTTCCCTCTCATTTTTACCTCTAAAAATATCCAAGCAACCTTTCATTTCCCTCCAGAAAACACCATAACTACCCCCCTTCCCATCCTATAAATACCCTACCCTACCACCACATAATTCCCATCCTTGGTTGCCACATTTCTCTACCTATATCCACCATACCCATGGCCAACGAAGGAGAAGAGAAGAAGATTAAGGGGGCATCCTACCCACCCCCTTGGTGCCTTCTTCCTCTTCTCTCTTCTTCCTTGTGCCACACCAAGGAGCACTTTAAGGGGGACGACCAGGCAGGAGCATAAGGGTGGTGAACATCCACCCTTGGAGGAGGAACATCAGAGGATACCAAGAGCTTAAAGAGTTCTCTTCATAGTGCGGGAACAATCGCACTTGAAGCGAGAGCGCTTTACTACTTGGAGGGCTATTTCTTCTTTATCTCTCTTTGTATTAGTTATTGTTTTTCGCATTTTTCTTTTAAGAAGCATTCAGCTACTTGTCTTCTACTTCACTAGTAATACAAAGATTTTGATTGCCTTTCAATTTCCTGTTTTCCATTTCTTGTGTTGATTAGTTTCAATATTTTCCCTTTTTCTCTTAGTGCACACACTCCTCTTCTAATTACCCTAGGCGCACTTGCCTAGGGTGAACTTAGAAGAGAGGATTTCTTCTTGTCACTTAGGGTGTAGTTTTCATTAGCGTAGTTCTTATCTTGGCATTCGTGTACCCGTTATTTCGAAAATCCTAAAAACAACAAAATTAAAAATACAAAAATACAAGTGCAGATTTGAGAAGCAAGAGATAATCATATTTGTTGACTAACAAATTGGTCTCCTTGGACGACCCTAGATATTCCACTATCTAGGTTTACAGATTTAAGAGTTGATTGCTAATTTACGCGTACAACGACACTATTTCACTTATTTAACAAAACGTGTATTTCTTCGCATCACTTTTTGGTGTCGTTGCTAATGAGGTATGGCTTAGTTACATTATTTATCTCTCTCTTACTTTATTATGTCTTCACAAATTGTGTTTTGCTTTTTTTAGGTACGAATCAGGAGCAGGAGTGCGATTCGAATTCGTTTGGAGTGAAAAACTTCAAGTGAACTTGTCTTCCCACGTACTTTAGGTTAGCACCCCTAGCCATCTCTTTCATGATAACAAAATTGACTTAAAAAAATCTTTAAATTATCAAAAAAATCAAAAATAAGAAAAATTGAGGGTGGTGGAACCCTAAAAATTACATTGTTGCTTGTTTTCTACATTTTTCCACCACCTTAGTCTTATTAGTATTTGATTTTTGAAAATCCAGACTTCTATCTTGATTTTCAAAAATCATGTTCAGGCACTTAGGAGCTTTTTAAAATCACCAAATTTTACCCAGGGAAGCCCCTTTAAGTTAGGAACCTTGAGTCTAATTTTCAAGAAAATTAGCTGAATAGAAAAAAGTAAAAAATTCATAGACTGAACGTGTTAGGCTTTATTTCCTTATTATTTTCTTACTATCTGTGAATTTTATAAAATTTTATATTTATTATATTTGGACAAACTTTATATTTCTAGGAACCTTGGGAAATTATCTACATCATATAAAATTCTCAAAAATTTTTGAGGACTTTTGAGGCTTTTTAATAATCAATTCCCCACATCTATCAATTCTAACTCTTTACATCAGTAAAAAGAAAAATTCCAAAAAAATATCAAACAATTTCCTAAAATCACAAAAAAATCATCTTTCGATTCCTTGTTTGATTTTATGTTAGGTGGTGGTATTGTTTTTCTTGTTTAGACCACCACCTAAAAAGATTTTGAAAAGAGATTCATTTTTTTAAGAGCTGCATACATAGGATTTCCACATTAGGGTTTTAATTTTTTCTCTTAGTTACATCAATTTTTAAAGAAATTGACCTCCACCAACAACAACTTGATTGATATTATTGTGTGGAACTTCAGAACCTTGATTGAATCATTAATAAGAGAGAATCTTAAAAGACATTAAATCTTGATTAAAATCCTAAATCACTTCAACAAAAAAAAAATCCTTGTTTGCAAAACCTCTTGTTTTGGCTTGGGTATCACTTCCCGCCTAATTCGCACACACATATAAAAGAGAAATAATTAGGCATTACTTAAATCAACATCCATCACATTCCTTGTGCACACTAAGCTCCTAGACCTAATTAAAAACTATAGCAATTTAACCCCTAAGGTTTCATCAAACTTAGGTTTGCTACCTAGATCTTAAGATTTCTTTAGTTGGTATTAATTCCTTCATCTATATATGGTGTCAAGCTGAGGGATAGTGTCAAATGACCAGGCGCAGGTTTATACAAACCCCTAGTGATTTTCCTGGGATATGCTTGGGCCCAACCCTCCCTTTATTCAGCTTAACTAGATTTGTTGAAGGAACAGTTATCCACTATTGATTTCTTATTTCCTAGATAGACCTAGTCTTAAGTAAGTGTTTAGGGAGTTGCACTTAAGTTAGGTCTAAAATTTTGTATTGCTTGATTGCACACTTCTCATCTCTCCCTCCTCTCCTCCCAGTTTCTTCCATTGTATACACGGGCGGCGATCCCAAACTCCACACTTGGAGGGACCACTTGATTTTTCCCCTCGTACAAAAAGATCACTCTTTCCTCATTCTTCCTCTCATTTGCATTATAAGAAAAAATGGAAAACCAACAAAATAGGTCCACCAACCCATCCACATCAACATCTCAACCTACCTCTAACCCATAATTTGACCCACATGCTGATTTTTCCATGCCCCATTTATCCGGTCTGGAGCTACCTAATATGATATGCCACAACAACATCGAGCCCCCCCACCTAATCCCTTCTCTATGATGGTTGAGCATCTGGCTCAACTACAAGCAAACCAACAACAGTTGGCTAGGACTATAACAAACCTAACCAACCAAAGGCAAAATCCACCACCCCATCTGCAGCCTGTTGTTCCTCTTAAGGATTTTTATGATCCTTCCAACTATGAGGACAGACAAGGGGTGGTCATTCCAGAAGGGGACTTCAAAATCAAATTGGCCATTCTAAACCTGATTAAGCACTTCCATGCTTTCCTAGGGAAGACCCGTTTAGCCACCATGAGAAGCTCACTCTCCTCGCACAAACAAGTTCTCACAATATGCGAGATCTATGGTTGATGCAGCTATTCCCATTATCTCTCAAGGATAAGCAGCTTATTGATTCAAAACCATCGGCAAACCTATTACAACATGGTCTCAGCTGAAAAGCACTTTTTTAAAAAAAATTATTCTCCATAGGTTGTACTAATTCCCTTCGAAGATCTATTACAACCTTCCAACAAAAATCTAGTGAGACTCTACATGATGCTTGGGAACAGTTCCAAGATTTTTTAAGAAGTTGCTTGCATCACGAGGTTTCCTTATGGTAGCTAGTGCAGATCTTCTACCATGGATTAGAAGATCAACTTTGGCATTTCGTCGACGCCTCATGTGACGGCAACTTCTTAAATAAGGATGTTGAAAGTAACTATGAATTATTCAAGGAAATGAGTGAAAACTCATTTAATCACACATCCATGAACGCCTTTGGCATAACTACAAACCCGCAGTTCGGTGTTCATGAAATAAGCACTCAATCTATCCCTGTTACCCAAGATGATCTCCAACTGATTACTTATCGACTTTACCAAATGCAATTGAACCAGAAGAAGATGGAGGAAAGACTTACCACAACCACCCAAGCTCACAGGCTCCACATCTAACCCTGCCTAACATCTTAAAGAGAGAATTTGCATAATCTTAACATTGTCCCTGCTGAGAATAATCAATTTCTTGAGGCTTTCTATGGTTCTTCAGGGTCCTACAGATATCCAAATCTCAACCCCACTGAAAATATCTCCACCCTCCGGGAGCAATTTAAAAATTTCTCTAATTAGAGGAATTACCTGACTCACTCCTAGACCAATCTAGCTCCTTTCCAAAAGTAAAATCAATTTGGAGGGTATGGGTCAAATCAGACTTTTTATCAACCTGGGCCATCCCAAGAAGGCATCAATGCCCAGGTTAAGAAAACCCTACAGGGAATGCAAAATCAAATGTTGGAAGTAACCCGTGTTGTTACAAATCTCCATAACCAAATTGGGGTTACTCCGACTCAAAGACCTGCAGGACATTTACCTTCCTAATCATGCCCAACCCTAATAATCAAAGGAACCATTCTCAGGGTAGAAATCTAAATCAAACCGACCATAACCAGCCTCCCATTAACTCAGCACCACAGGACCCACCTGGTTTCCATCAACAACAGGCCCCCCAACCTCCTCCCAGGAATAACCAAACTGCGAATGCAGTTATATTGAGGAGTGGGAAAACCACCATTGATCCTGGGTCTTCACATCAAAATGATGAAACCCACTCTCAACCTATGCAAGTTGACTCTCCTAACACCACTCAGGAAGAAAAAGAACACCAAATATCATAAGACACGACTCATGTTCCTTTTCCCCAAGCTGTCCACTCCACCACCAACAAAAAGAAGAAATTTGAGCCCACAACTAAAAAGCTCATGGATTTATTCAGGCAAGTTTAGATTAACATCTCTCTCCTAGACGCAATCAAATACATACTTGCCTATGCCAAGTTTTTAAAAGATATTTGTACTCCTAAAAGGCAAACTAAAAACCTAGGAAAGGTGCATCTCTTGGAGATAGTAAGTTACGTCATACAAAGCAAGCTGCCTCCAAAGATGAAAGACCTGAGCGAGCCTTTGATTTTGGTAATTATTGACGATGCCACTTTTAACCGTGCCCTCCTCGATCTTGGTGCCTCAGTCAATATCATCCCCACAATTCTATTTGAAGAATTTAAGATTGGTGATCTCAAACCTGTCGAGGTTACCTTACAATTAGCCGACTGATTTGCAATCAAACCCCGGGGGATTGTTGAGGATGTCCTTGTCAAAGTTCAGAACTTTGACTTCCCCATAGACTTTTTGGTCCTTTACATTGAGGTACCCAAATCTCTAATTAACACCCCTATAATTCTTTGATAACCCTTTTTGGCCATCGCGAAAACAAATATAAATTGCCATACAAGCAAAATGGATATCACTTGCACGGGTCAAACTATCACTGTAGATATTTTCAAATCCTCTAGGAGATTCCATGACGATAATTTTTTCAAGGACTCGATACAAAAATATTTAATTTGGTTGAGGAAACAATGCTAGTGGATGCTCTTCCTGACCACAAGTTTTTCGAGGATTCTGACTCTAAATCAGTGGTTGGCAACATCAATGACTTAGAGCCTTGTCTTCAATCTTACTCTCTTCTTGATTTCTCATCAAACCCACCCACACTAACTTCACCCAACTCTCATCACACTGACTCTTCTTCCATTCCCTTTCCCTTAGACCTACCACCCGACCCACCCAAGTTTGGCTTTCATCATGAACTCAATCCATGACTAGACTCAGGTCATTCTTCCATTTTTCCATCTTATTTTGATCCCCATATTTGTACCACTCATCTTTTAGGGGATCCAGAGGAAGACATCTTTCATGAGGGAATTCACGTGTCCAATTTTCTACATGATTATCCGTTTTCCATGCATCGCTTCACGTCCAGCTGAATGGCGTAAAAGATAGCACTAGATGGGAGGTAACCTATTATTTTTTCTGCTTTTATTTTTATTTTATTTTCTTTTCTTTTCCAGGTTTTGACCATCCTGAACCTGACCGCTATCACTAAAGTGATCTCTTTTCCCTCCTAATGCATGAGGACATTGCATATCATAAGCATGGGGAGGCATTTTTAAATTTTGACAATCAATTTAGGATTTTTAAAATCTAAAAATATTCAATTTTTCTTTTGCATGAATTTTCATAATAGAAAAATTATAAAACATTTTGATAAAAATTTTGAAAATTTGGATTAAGATTGAAGATTCATTTTAAGGTACAATGGGATTTAATCTTCAACAAACTAGGGACTATAATGCGATCCAATTTTTAGAACTTTTGGGTCTATTCTTAGACTAGATTAAGTATCCTTTTCTAAATTCCGCTTGAACTCATAATGATTCAGGTGAATTGATCTCTTTTTGTGACTTGAAAATTACTTGGCTTAGTTTCTTACCCAAAAACTTATGTGTCTTGCAAAATTCTTGTGTCAAATTCACACACAAAGCCAACATCTAGAAACATTTAGAAAATTAGAAAAACCCCTTATTTAGTCTTAGTGAAATCCGAGATAGATGGTTGGTTTGAGTTCCCACCACAGAGGAGGAAAATGCCTCCTTTGAGGACACGATGTCAACATGTTACCGCCTCGACGCTACTCTATATCTATATTTCATATCTTTAGATGAAGCATTAAGGTGCATTTTACAACTCAAGTGTCTTGGACGGTGCTTTACCCATAGCATTGAAGTAAGAGCTTGAGTTCGCTTGGAGAGCCCCTTTATACCACATTGTGTTTTGGGGTTGTGAGCTCCTAGGTGGTGTCTTGGATAGTACTATCTCGAAGTGCTGGCGTCAGAGCCCCCTCGAGGATTAGTAACAGAAATGATGATCCCGACACATCTATTATAGGATTAAGCTAGGAATAAGCATGGGGGAGACAAAAAAAGTTTCAAAAACACAACGTCATAATCTCCAAAAAAATCGCTCTTGTCTCCACCGAATGAAAAGCAGAGTGGAAAAAATGACCTATTGAGCTTGGGCCTTCGATCAGTCGTACATGGCTAATTGGAGCCCCCTACCGCCGGAAGCCCTCTCTCCACCCCCGAACCTCTCCTCTTCGACATACGGCCCTCCTCCCCGACATGCAACGACATTCGCAGCCCGTGGCATCAGTTCACGCAGTTGTTGTTCCTGTGCCGTTGCGGTGCCTTCTCGTGGTCGACGTAGCAGCGCTTCATGGTCTGGTGGCGGCATGTTTCTCATGGTTGTTGTTGGAAGCGGCGAGGTTGGGGTTGGCCTCGGCATGTGATGTGATCGTCTGGTGTTCGGTGGCAACAGTCTGCGACATTTCTTGCAACTCGGCTGCTACGGCAGCGGTGCCTCAACGTTGAGGCAGCCGAGGTCCTAGCCTTGGGTGTTTCAACGTAAGGCCACGAGAAGGTTATCCTCTTTGGCAGATGCGAGCGCGTTGGCGATTTTTTATTGTAGGTGTTGGTCTCGTGTTGTTGGGTGGTGAGATCCTTTCTTTTTAGTGTCATTTAAATTTTGTTGGGGACTACATGTGACCTTGGATTTTGTACAGCTAAGTCTACTAACGTTTGTCAGTGGTCAGATTTGACCTTCAGGTCGTTGTAATTCGACCACTCGTTTGCGCATTCTTTGAGTCTATCTTGTTGGCGCTTGCCATATCTACGAGCGTGGAGTCGCCCTCCTTCGAGAGGTCATCCGGTTCCCGTTCTAGGACACTTCATTTTCTTTTTCCTTTATTTCTTTCCTATTGGTTTCTTTATTTTTTGCTTCCCTCCGTTTCTACAGAAAGTAACCTTCCCCTCTTAAGGGCGATTAGGATTTTCTCTTCTTCCTTCCCTTTTGGGTGCATCGTTACACTTCCCTTTTTTTTATCAGTGAAATATATTTTCAAAAAAGAAAACACAACCTTATAAATATCCTTATAAATGTTGTCATTCAGAAAGCATCGACACAAGGTTTTAAAATTTATGTGAGTTGCGAGTCGGATTTAAGAGCCAAGGAAATCCTAACTGCAAAACGATTTCGGGTTATTTGAATTAACAAAGAGTTAACTTGTGAATTTTTGGAGGATACATTGATGCCGATTAATCTAGCTTTTAGATCCAAAAATGAATCACGATTTTTTGTCTTGAACAAATCTCGTACCTTTCATGCTTTCAATCAACCAAAGTCCCGTAATCTTCTCCTCAAAAGTTAAAAAAAAAAATTAGTCTTTGCCAAAATCCATTTTGTAAAAGTTAATTTTGCGAAGAGACTAGTAAAAGACAAGCACAGGGGTGTAATAAATGCTAGTTTCTCATCATTCTTATGCCTTAGAACATACCTAGTTCTTAGGGTTTTAACTACGCAATTGAGTTTTTGGGTTGTATTTAGTTATTCCAGTAGGTTAAGCATGCATTACATTCTTTTGTATTTTTAATATGTTTATTTGAGTGTCAGGGATAAGCAGAGAGTCAGATCCCACAAACCCTGACACTTTGGAAAGCAGAAGATGAAGAGGAAGCTGAAATTCAATTGTATCCTAGCTGAATCTAGCTCATCACAACTGGATTCTAGCTCCACTTAGTTGAGACTAGTTCATTTCATGTCCATTCAACTCATTTCAGCTAGATGGTAGCTCAAGCTAGCTCAACTCAGTAGACTTCAGCTCAATTCCAACTCAACCTAGTTGTGGCTAGCTCATCTCAGCTCCATTCAATTCACCTTAGTTGAATGGGAGCTCAAGCTAGCTCAACTTTGTTGATCCCAGCTCCTCTCAGCTCTGTCCAACTCCTGGAAGTATTATCTGCTTAGAATTAGCTATTGCCATCAACTAGCTAAGCCTAATCGGTTGAAAAAATTCTCAACCAGCTCGAGTCCACTCAACTCCAGCTCCCAAAGACTTAGCTCAGCTCAACCTAGTTGAGCTAAGCTACTTGACCTAAGCTAGCTATCTCAGCTAACTGGGTAGTCTTCGGGAGGACCAGCCCCAGCTCACCTAAGCTCCAGACTAGAAAAAGCCAGCTCAGATTAGCTTCTGAGTTCTCAGGCACCGCTACTTCAACTATTATCAACTCCAGGAAGATCATGCAGCTCCAACTTCAACTCCTCATCCAAACCCTAGCTACTCCTCCACTACTCTACTAGCTAAGTTAGCTTAGCTTAACTCAACCTAGCTCCATTTCATGGCCTACTACCCTACTACCTAAGCTCTACCAAAAAGACCACCTACTCCTACTTCATTTTGGTGCCAACTATCTTTTCCATCACCACCCTATATACAGCATCAAAACCCATCACCCTCCATTTTTTCCCTCCAAAATTAACACCTTCTAGAAGGTATTTTTGGAGGGAAAACCAAGGCACCTTTTCATTTCACTTTCATTTTTCCCTCCAAAAATATCTAAGCACCCCTTCATTTCTCACCAAAAAACATCATAACCACCCCCTTTCTCATCCTATAAATATCCTACCCTACCATCACATAATTCCCATCCTTGGTTGCCACATTTCTTTTCCTATATCCACCATACCCATGGCTAAGGGAGGAGAAGAAGAGAAGATTAAGGGGCCATCCTACCCGCCCCCCTAGTGCCTTCTTCCTCTCCTCTCTTCTTCCTTGTGCCATTCCAAGGAGCACTCTAAGGGGGGCAGCTAGGAAGGAGCATAAGGGTGATGATCGTCCACCCGTGGAGGAGGAACAAAGGAAGATACCAAGAGCTTAAATAGTTCTCTTCATAGTGTGGGAGCAACCGCACTTGGAGCGAGAGCACTTCACTACTTGGAAGGCTATTTCTTCTTCTTTATCTCTCTTTGTATTGGCTAGTGTTTTTCGCATTTTTCTTGTAAGAAGCATTCAGCTACTTGTCTTCTACTTCACTAGTAATACAAAGATTGCCCGTTATTTCGAAAACCCTAAAAGAAACAAAATTGAAAATACAAAAATACAAATGCAGATTTGAGAGGTGAGATAGAGAATCACATTTGTTGACTAATAAATTAGCCTCCTTGGACGACCCTAGATACTCTACTATCTTGGTTTACAAATTTAAGAGTTGATTGCTGATTTACGCGTACAACGACACTATTTCACATATTTAACAAAACGTGTATTTCTTTGCATCATTGCACCCATTAGGAGATCCAATAGAGAAAAAAGAAGTGCAATATCAAGTGATTATGTTGTATTTCTCCAGGAAATAGAGGCAGACCAAATGGATACGAATCCCATTTAGATCACTCATGCCATGAGGAGTTCCAACTCTCAAAACTGGATCAATGCCATGAATGATGTTACAACCCGGTTCACGAATCCCTATAGGACCCGAGATCGGCTCAACTCGACTAATCCCAAGACCCAGCTGTCTAACAAGAAATAACCAAAAAGTAGGAAAGTAAACCGCATTCCCTATGCAAAGTAACTAACAGTAAAAGAGTATAAGCAGTAAAGAAAGTAAAAGCTGCTAACAGTACATATCACCACCACAACAGTAAAGTACAACAAAAGTACAGAATAGTAGCAGTAACAAAGTCTAAACTCACTAACAAAAAGAAAGTACAACAACCGTAAGAACTACTGCTAGGCTCGACTGGGCCTAGTGCCCTCTGCAGCCGATAACTCGAGCTACTTAACTCTTGGACCTGAAAAGGGTTATGAGTAAACGGAGTCAGCGAATGCTGAGTAGAGTGATAACCAACTAACTAAAGCAGTAAAGGCTAACAGGTAAATTTATCTTTTCCAATTATTTTATTTTAAGTCATTTCTTTTCATCCATTGGTTTACTTTCAGATCTTTCTTGATCTCGTATGTTCCTCGTGGGAACGATCTTGATTGCAGTCTTTTTCGAAGAGTAGAAGGCACACATGGTGCTCTCCTGGCCGGGAGAGTCCCTTGTGGTGATCCTACACCTAGTCAACCACCCCGAGGTCACGGACAGACATAGTGGTGACTACAGCACACGCAATAAGCGCACGAGTAGCTACCTCACACTGGCACGCGGTCAGTCGTTTCCGCTAGCGGGTACGCCCAAAGTACAGCACGGAACAGTATAGGGCTTAGCCCTCTCAGTAACAGGGGTCTAGCCCCTCAGAACCAAACAGGGGTCTCGTCCCTTCACAGTCCGCGCACCCTCATTTGACTACCCCGGTTTGTCCAGTGGGCCTAACAAGTCAGTGTAGGGTGGCTAGTTGAACCCTGGGCCCCATGGGGTGGCTAGCTCTCTCCCTATACTAGTAGCTCTCCCCGGTATAGTGTACGTGAGGGCCAACAGAAGTCGGTGTAGAGTGGCCAATCCTAACCCCGGGTCCCAACCCAAGGGCGGCTAGCTCCGCTCTACACTAAACAGGAGACAGTCGCTCTCCTTGGTACCAGGTACACAAGGGCCAACACACTTCCCACTCACATTTCTAGATCCATTCCATTCATCCACAGGAGCTCTACTCCTAATTCCCTGTAGGGTTCATGCTCATATTTACTATGTTGTTCCATACCAGATTTCATCATTCACATTTCCATTCTCGTATCTACACATGCAGCTCATATTTTCACAATTAACATTTCCAACAAGTTATATCACAGGTACTGCTAACTAGCACAGGCATTTCATATTTTAACAGGAAGCTCGTAGTTATTAATAGGTAATTGTTGATAATTCTACTTATTCATTCAGGGCTGCAATATCAAACACTCATACAAATAATGCAAGTATTTTTCATCCTAGGATTCATGCCACATCCTAAGTTTCTAGTTATCCAATTTCACATATGCATTCATGGGTTATAATTAAAACAGGGGGAAACCACTCTACCAGACAATCCGGGAGTACTGGGGGCTCGAACGGCAGACTCACGTGCCTCTGCAAGCCCCGAACACGCAACTGATCGAAGTCCTATACCAAGGATCATACCACAATGGAACGTTCAGAACATAATATAAAACTTTCTAACATGTAGAGGAACTCACAAGGAAACCACAAATATCTTGCTTGCGTAAAACGGACCTCAAACGGACCCTAAACGGATCAGAAACAGAACTGTAGACCTAAATCAGACGTCTGGCACAAGGTCCAGACTTCTTAAAAGTCACCAGGGTCTCACCTCAAGTTCTTACGTCAACTTCAGACATCCAGAACCCCTACTTAACCGTTTGGACTCAGCTCCAGACGTCCAACCTCTCCTCCAGTCATCTGGGAGTGCTTCTGGTTGTCTGGTAAGCTACCCAGATGTCCGAAACGCGTAGGAGGGCGTGCCCCATGCCTTCCCAAAGCTGTCCCTGCACGCGACAGACCAAATCTTCCACTTTGAGCCGCACAAATCGGCTTTGTGGTGCGTGTGCGGCCTGCATGGCTGTAATCCAAGAGGAACGTACCTTCGCGAAACCTTGCTTTCAGACGTCTCGTGTCGTCACCAGACGTCCAACTCGTCGTCTGGATGGCCCTCAAGACATCTAATTCTGGGAAAAACCTAGAATCAGAGCGACCTCCTATTCCCCTCATCGCGCGCAGCCGTAGCTCCTCCTCGTCTACAGCAGGGTGTCGAGGACAGCTCCCCCGACGCACTCCTCCCACACGCGTCGCTCCGACCGTGCGTCCTCCGACGAGTTCCCACGAACTCGCGAGCTCAAGCTCCTCCTCTCTTCACGCCGCCTCTCCTCCTCGCCCCTCGCTCTCGCGCCCTCTCTCTCACCCGTCCCTCTCGCTGCAATGGAGAGGAAGGAAGGTGGTGGTGGTGGAGTGGAGAAGAGAGGAAGGGGGGAGAGGTGTTATATATAGGGAGCGGCTAGGGTTCGTTGGAGGAGAAAAAAAGAGAGAGAAGGGAGGAAGGCTATCTGCGTGCAGCCAGCGAGCAGACCCGACATGCGTACAAAATTTTCAATTTTCAGACATCTGAAAAGGGGTCCATACGTTTGACTAGACGTCTGGCTGATAGTCTAGACGTCTTAAAAGGCTCATAACAGAACGTGTCTTTACAAATGAGGAGATGAAATCCATGAGTGGCAAAGAGATTTGGGATGTTATCCGATTGCCTGAAGGTGTAAAGCCCATTGGCTGTAGATGGATATTTAAAATCAAACGGGACTCACAAGGTAATGTAAACAAATATAAGGCTTGTCTTGTTGCCAAAGGATTTACTCAGAAGGAAGGCATTGATTATAAAGAGATATTTTCGTTAGTTTCATCTGAGGATTCATTTAGAACCATAATGACTTTAGTAACTCATTTTTATTTAGAGCTACATCAAATGTATGTAAAAACAACGGTTCTTAATGGAAACATTAATGAAATAATTTACATTGTGCAACCAGAAACTTTGTATTAGGAGACGCAAAGCAAGTAGTTTGCAAGTTAAAGAAAGTCATTTATGGATTACAACAAGCTTCAAGACAATAATATTACAAATTTCATCAAGTACTTGTCTCATTTAGTTTTGAGACAAATTCAGTTGATGATTGTATATACAATATATTCTGTACGGGAAAACATATCTTTCTGGTATTGTATGTGGTTGACATTTTCCTTGCCTGTAATGATAATAGTTTGCTTCAAGAAACCAAGACATTTCTTTTAAGTAATTTTGAAATGAAGGATCTTGGTGAAGCTTCCTTTGTATTAGGAATCTAGATATAACGAGATTATTCTCATGGTATTCTTGGATAATCCAAAAGAGATACATTGATACCATTCTAATGCATTTTGGCATGGAGAATTGCAAACTAGAAGATACTCTAGTGGCTAAGAGAGATAAATTCTCTCTTGACCAATGCCCTAAGAATGATTTTGAAGCAAAAGAGATGGAAAATATTCCCTATGCATCGACACTAGGAAGTTTGATGTATGCCCAAGTCTACACGCAACCAGATCGAACATACATTGTTGGCATGTTAGGTAGGCATTTTAGCAATCTTGGACCTGATTATTGGAGGGCAACCAAACGGGTCATGCGCTACTTGCAAAGAACAAAGGATTTCATACTCACATACAGAAGATCAAATCATTTGAAGGTCCTCGGATATTCCGACTCCGACTTCGCGAGATGTCAGGATACTCGAAGATCTACTTCAGGATACATTTTTCTGCTAGCTAGAGGAGCTATCTCGTGGAGGAGTGCTAAGCAAACCTTGATAGCTACCTCCATTATAGAAGCAGAATTTATAGCGTGATTCGAGGCCTCAAATCATGGGGTATGGCTTAGGAATTTTGTCACAACACTAAGGATTATTGATGGTGTCGAAAGATCACTTCAGCTTTACTGTGACAATAATTTGACAGTGTTATACTCCAACAGCAATAAAAGCTCTTTGAGGTCGAAGCACATTGATATCAAGTTTCTAGCAATCAAGGAAAGAGTTCAAAGTGAACAGGTGTCCATTGAACACATCAGGACCAACTCCATAGTGGCAAACCTGCTCACTATAGGGCTAGAGCCAAAGGTTTTTCATGAACATGTTATCTATATGGGTGTTGTATCTATTTTGTAATAAAATAATTCAATGGGAGTTTGTTGTATTTTGATGTTTCATGTATGGATATATATTTCAGTTATGCACATAATAAATTTTGTTTACACTTTGTAACTCATTAGTGATCTCTTGTATGATAAAGTTTAAGTTCAATTGAAAATAAACATGCATAGATCACGTTAATATGTAATTTTCATGCTATGTACCTATTGTAAAGACCTGAAACTACTTTCCAAGGACATTTGTTTTAAGTTAAGCACATGTAGATGAACCCATTAGCACTCGTCAGGTGGGATCTGGTTTGTATACTTCGAAAATTGAAAAAATTATATTTTAGTCAAATACGATTAATCCTTGGAGTATGTGCCCGAAATACATCAAAATTAGTGCCAATAAACTCCACTCATCGCAACTTTTCCCATGACATTCATTTCGTGAAAATTCAAATTTCGTGGCAAAAGTTGTAAAAACAAAATCTTCAATAAATAAATTAATAATTAATAAAAAATAATATTATCATTATTATTAGAGGGTATAATTAGTTTGTTGTATTTTAATAATCGATTTAACGGGAGAAGATATAAATAGGGAGGGGTGACGTGAAGGGAGAAATAAAGAGAGAAAGCAAGAGAGAGAGAGAAGGAGAGAAAGAAAGAGAGGAAGGTCGGTAAGGGCCACCGGAGAGGAGGAGGCCAGCGATCAACTGGGGAGGAGGCCTGCTTGGCGTCGAGGTCGACGTGCGCGTGGTGCCGCGTGAACGGTACGTGGACCGACCACGCTTACCGTAGCACGAGGAGAGAGAGCGACAAGGTATCCAATGTTCCTCGTTTTCGTTTCGTCCTTCTTGTATACGTCGACAATAGGAGAAGGAAAAGGAAAAGGGAAGAGGACGAAGAGCGATGGGGGTCGTGGTGACGACGCGTGCATTTTACCGCGCGGCCGGCTGCGGTGGTTGTCGCGGTGGTCGCGGCTCTGTTCGAGGGGCCGCTTGAAGGGCATCGCGGATGGAGAGGGGACGACGGCAGGTGTGAGGCGAGTGTGCTAGAGGTTGCGACGGCGAGGACGATGGTTGAATGGTGGCACGTCGAGCTGGCGGGCTGTTGGGTTCTCGTGAAGGAGAGACAGAGGAAGAAAAGAAGGAAGAAGAGGCCTGAACCGACGAGGGGAGGGACATCAGAGGGATGGAGAGACATCGACGGTGGCCGACGAGGCTGACGGTGGTCGGCGTGGTCGGGTCCGGCCATGCACGTCCTTGTGTGGATGGGAACAGTGCCCGAACGAAGAAGAAGAAGCGGGGAAGAAGAAGACGACCTAGGTGGGGGTTTAGATTTGATAAACTTACGCTTAAGAAATTATAAGTTCTTATTATTACATACAAGCCCCTAATAGCTGTTTCTTTATTTTATTAATTTAGGGAGCAATCAAATTTTCTTTTCAGCAAACCACCCGCCATTGGAATCGTCTCTCCTCAAATTACCCGACGGTGATTTCTAAACTCAGTTTTAAAATTTATTTATTTTGTAAAAATTTCGGTGATTCCCCAACGAGATTTTAATATATTCTATGCATGTCTGAACATTAATTTAGTTCCCAGAGTCAGTATGGAATATGTGGATCTCTAGAGTACATAAGTATGTATTACGGAGTTACTGTGACCCTCCGATGATGTTAGATAGAGTAGTCCATCTCTTTTTTCATATACTTTGTCTACATTGTGACTTTCTTCACGTATTGTATTATTTAACGTGCGTTCGAACTCATTGTTGTATTTTTTGCTATTTTAGGTACTTAAATATTAAATGTGAATGTTGTAAATCAAGTTGTTAACTTGGAATATGAATAATCAAATTTATATAGTTAACTGTTAGATTAAAAGGAGTTAACAAAAACTTATTAGATCATTTTCATGAATTAAATGAATGATGAAGTACTTAGAATATAGAATGTAGTCTTATTATCACCTGTACGAAATGAATTCTATTTTTAGTAAAACTAGCATCATCAGGATGGTTAAATAATAATTTGATTGGAACTACGATTAAAAATTAGAAACTATGTCGATTAATAGTTAATCTTGAAGTGATGTGATCTAAGCTCTTTTCATAACTTTGGATCAATGGTTTAAAATGATGAGAGTTATGGCTTAATTAATAGATACTGATACGGTTATCTGGAAATGAACAAATAATCAGTACAATGGTTTTGTTGAGAATTAAACGAATTAGATAACTGGTTTTAGCCTTGCTACTTATCGAATTTTGACTGTAGCTTTAGTCTTTCAGACCTATTTCAGGGGCTAGTTTAGGGAGTTGCTGGCCTCAGACACGTATAAGTGGGATAGTAGGATGCATGGCTCGAGGGTTGGAGTTGATTTCTTTCTCAATCGGTGGGTGGATCATTAGATGTCTGTAGTTCATCGTATATAGCACTTATACGTGTTCACGTTATACGACATAGTCGCCACCTCTTTCCGCAATGACCCCAGGTGACGAAGAGTGGTATCTTGATGAGTTTAACCTATCTTCTCAGCCATGAGGGTTGTTCACTCGTTAAATCGGTGTTTAAGATTGTCGTATTGTAGTATAGCTAAAATAGCACCCAAACAAATAAATTTTATTACTCGAAAAGGTTTCGAGGTCGAACACAGGGAGCAATATGGAATTTAAAGCTCAAGATCACAATTTATAATGTAAATGAGCACAATATATAAGTAAAAGCTTAATGCAGAATGATATAAGAAATCAATGATTAATGTGCAAAATGAATAGGGTAAGATGGTGATTTAAATCACCAAATACCCTTATACAATAATAGTAAGTAGAAGCACGATATCAATCGAGTTAATTATAGATGTTCTTCTTCTTTGTTTGCTCTTATTCTTTCTTTCTCTTTCTGCTCAGCGTCTTCTTCTTCTTCTTTTACTCTCTCTGTTGCGGCTCCCTCTTCTCTTCTTCTTCTTTTGCTACCTTCTCCTTCTTCACACAGGGGAGGGGCTTCTCGAATTGGCTAAGTGTTAGCCAATACTCTCTGCAGCAAAACCCTCCCCCTACCCTATGCAATCTCTCCTTCCATTTCTCTCTTAGGCTCTGCCCTCCAGGGCCTTTCTCAGGATATCGGGTTATCGGGTACACGCACACCCGGGACCAGGGCTGCCTGCAGTGGGTAGTAGCCGAGGAGTGCTTGGCTAGGTGGGTTTTCGGGTACACCAGGTCCGTGGGGTCAAAGTCGCGGACGAGGCGCGTGAGGCAGGCGTGCGGGGACCTCACCCCCTATGCGTGCTCAGGTGATAAGCCTAAAGCACAAATTCATTTTATGCGGGCGCAGGGGTTTGTCGGCTTCCAAGGTGGGACTATCCCACCTTCCTTCCTTCGCGCAGCAGCAATAGCTACTTCCTTAGTCAAATTGGCACAGAGGACTTGGTCAAAGGCTCTAATTGACCGCGTGAGGATACTCCTGGAGTGATTCCGCACAAGCTGGAGTCGGTGCCTGGAACCTGCAGGCGTGATGAGAGCTTCAAGCGTCGGTCGAAGCTTCGTCAATGGCGGTCGAGGGGCCTGCTACCTGAAACAAAAAATACGGGTTAAAAGCCCCAGTTAAAAGGTTGAATAGGGTCGCCGTAAGGTGAGGAATTGAATGGTAGTGTTCGTGAGGTGTGAGAGTGCATGAGGTGGCCGGATGGTGATGGAAGGTGAAGTGCGATAGTGCGGTGTTCGGCGAAGCAATGGGGAGGCTAATAGCGTCGAAGACTAGAGGGCTTTTTCTCTCTGGAACACGGCGAAGGTGTAGGGATGAACGGCGGCCGGATTGGCGGCGTGTAGTGGCCGTGCGAGCTTGCCAGAGGTATGCCAGCGAGGTGGAAGACAGAGTCACAGGGGCCGTGTCGGCGGTCGAAACGAAGTGGCGAGTGTCTGAAAATGAAGAGTGGAAGTTGAGGAGTTGTTTAAGAGGGGAGGCAGACGAAGGGGAGTGGAGTTGGTGCCTGTTGAGGTGTGGTCGACGTCGGAGACGAAGTTGCTCTGAGAGAGGTGGACAGCGAGGATGAAGGGGGGCAGGAGCGCCGGCTGGTGCTGCGCAACGCGGAAGAAGGCAAGGAGGAAGAGTTTGCCCCTGGTATTGTGGTCAAACGATGAGGGAAGGCAGGGGGAGTCACTGGAGCTTGAAGAGCAAATCGGCCAGAGGAGGAGAGAGAGGAATTTGAGGGATTCTCAGGTCAAATTCAAGCCTGAGGGATTTGGTATGAGCAGGGGGTGCTTTTATACACCTCAGGAGGACGATTAGAGCTTGGGAAGCAGGCTTCCCAAGCTTGGAAAGCTCGTCGGAGTTTGAGAATTCCTTGATACCCAAATCTCTCATGCATTCGCATGAGAGATTTGGTAGGTTTTAGGGCTTAGGATTAGGTCCAAAAGAGAGGGAATTTCTTGACGAACTTCTCTCTCAAATTTGAAAGGGATTCGTCAAGAAATCAGGGAGTTCTTTCCTTTTTAAGGTTGCCAGAGCAAGTAGGAATAGGTTTAATGGCAGCAGGGACTTGTTTGTGAGAACGATGACAAAGTTAGGGGCCTGTTTGAAAGGATTTTGAAAGTTAAGGGTAGAAATGTAATTAGACAGAACCAATTTGCAAACTAGGTCAAGACAGACTCATCCTGGGTCCAAATTTTAGTAAAAACCTAATTTGGACCTAAGGAATCCAATGGTGAAGTTAGATTTTGGTTTTGACCACTTTTGAATGGGTAATTTATGTAAAAACCTAAATTAGAGCAAATGTCTGTCTGTGATTTTGTTTTAGGTCAAAACGGGTTCAGATAGTCAAATTGAAGGTTTTAAACCCTAGAAAATATTTTTCTATGGATTTTAGAGGATTTAGGTGGATTTTATCCTGATCAGAACCTCAGTTAATTAAGTGGGTTTGTTTTTAGGATTTCAAAATTCATTTAATTCTCAAAACACGTGCAAATCCTTTTCTGATTGTTCTAACTCACTTATTATCTTTTTAAGACCAATTGACCTTCATTCAACCCCTAAGAAAACTTGTGGTTGTAATGCATTCATGATAAGATGGTAAAATTACAGTTTTAACCCTAGTTTCTTATTTTTCCTTCAAAATGATTATGCAATGACTTATGACTCTCTAGCATTACTGACTTAATTGGATCAAAATGAGCTAGTTATGGTTCATGATGGTGTTTCCATCAAGGGTGGCTTATACGATCTTGCGCAGTAGGAAATTACATGAAATCATCTCATGCCCTGAAACGTCGATTGGTAGATTGTGGAATATAATAATTTAGGCTTCTAATATACAAAACAGAACCGGATAACCAGATATCTAATAAATGTATTAATTAAAGCTATAGTACCAATTTTCCCTTGTTCTCGGTTATTATTGCGCTCTGTTGTTAATATTTCTACTCTACTCAATTTTTACTGATGTGTTTTTAGGTTCCGTACTCAGGTATATTTTTGCAGCTGGCAAGGTGATTTCCATTGCGTATCTCTTTGGGCTTATATACTTGTAATCTATAGTAAATCCTCTAATCAGTATTAAATTTATGTTCATTTAATTTATGCAATATGATTAGTTGTTTAGTTATGTTTATATCTTATGATTATGTGTTGAGTGGCTGCAATCTTGTGGTCGAGTTGTGCTAGTTGTTAGTACACGATGACCTGAGCTTCATCGCTTGGCAAGACTTGGGTTGTCACACCTATGTCAGATCTATGTCATTACTTGTGTTAATGTATGTAATCATTGTTTGGTCTAGTCGATGTTATAATGGCGAAAACTAACTTTGGTCGTATGTTAACAGAGCATGGAGGAGATTGATGGAGATGTAGTTTGTTGCGATGTTGTATTATTGAGCTCATACAGATATATGTAAATGCATGGTTATAAGAATAATATATGTGATTCGAGTGAGAAATTATTAGAATCATATGCGAACCATTATATATTATTATTACAAAATTATACATTATCAAATACATACATATTAACATCACGTTTACGGTCTTTAACATGATCTAATTATATTATTAAACCATTCACATCTCATAAGGGTATAGGAATTCATACATAGAAACCATAAGGGCAATGCAATTCTCTGATGGGTAGAATTGTCATTTCAATTCCAACAGTTATGATCCCAGGAAGGGTGTGTGCAGAGTGGGCGAGTTTATGTTTTCTCTACATTTCATCATAGAAAATATAAAAGGGCCCAAGAGAGAACTCAAGGATCACTCTCTATTCAGTTTAACTTCTGCTCTTACTGTCTGGATCCTTTGAAAGTACCATTGACTCTTCTTTGAAAAAAGGGATTCTACAATCTCCAGAGGATTTCTACGTACATCCTCGTTGAATATTGGTCATGATGGATTCCGACATGCCTTCATCTTATCTCTCTTTTCTTTCATTTTGAGTTGACGATTCGATAAAATGATTATTCTTAAAATTTAAAATTTTATTTGATTTTAATTTTATACCGAATAAATTCCATCAAGGAAAGCCATCTAATTCTGATATCATCTTGGCGATCTTTGCAAACCTCGAGAATCAGTATATGTGGTGGTTGTTAGTGGATTTCCTCGTATTGTGAATAAAGTTATATTCTTCTATACAAGAAAATAGCTAAGTAATATTGAAGCTTTTCATGCAATGGTTCCGAAAAAAGGTGAATTTTGAAAATTATTATATTATTATTATTATTATTATTATTATCTCGAATCTTATTTACCTAGGATGTAAGGAAGGCATGTTTGCATCGGTTAAAAAGTAAATAAATACATATTTGTAATATATTTTATAATGTATAAAGTGAAGGTTATAGTTTCGATCAATGTATTTTAAATTTTTATCAGTAGAAATTATTTTTATAAATAAAAAATTACTTTGTACGTGAGAAATTACTTCATATATGTGAAAAATCATGTTCCAAGTAAAAAATTATTTACTACCAATAAAAATTAAAATATATCGATGTATTTTTATTTTCAAACATGTATTTTGATTTTTATTAAATTGAAAATTATTTTCAATAAATATATTTTAATTTTCAATTAATTAAAAATAATTTTCAACTAATGTGTGTATCCTAACTCTATTAATTTCCAATTCGTGGCTATACTTGCTTTCCATGTCGACACGTTTCGAAGATGTCCCTAAGATGGAGGATAATGGCATTTTCTCTTGTTAGGGGGTAACCACAAGAGTTATTTCATTTATTAGCGTAAGATTGTATATTTGGAGATATGCAATGGAAATCTTCAAAGAAACATCTCTTTGTAATTATCTTTATATTGAAGGACTTAGTATTTTCTCCCTAGTGTTTCTACAAAATATACAATTATATAATTACTGATTTTCTCATTCTAAACATAAATAAATTGGATGATATCTATTTACATCTCTTAGTTGTTGCCGCAACCTCCTTCACGGCGGGTTCTCTTCAATTCCAAGTAGCATGGATATAAATATTTTGGCATTTGTGTTATTTTTATTGTTGTTCTTCAATCTAGCCTTGAACATTGAGGCTTAATTTATGACACGGGTTATCTAACCCGTGTTAGCATCTTTGTAATAGACGTTAACCTTATTTGTGTTTATTTGAGAAAGGGGTTAACTCCTATTTTTATTTATTAAATGAAGGTTAACTTATGATATGAAAAGAGGGTGTTTAACTGATTTTGGGGACTAGAATGGGTGCTAAGTTAGCGAAAAACATGTTTGCCTCTTATATGATAATTAAATTTGTTATTATTATTTTTTATTTAGACTTGTACTTTCAGGCTAAATTAATATGTTTTAAACTAATATAATGAGAAAGTTAATAACAGATAAAGTAATTGTTACCAATAAATTAATGTTGAATTTAATTATTCTATTATTCTTTAAATTTATTAATCTCAATTAATGTAGGGATTATACTCTACAATTGCAACCATTGAGAAATGTCAAGTTCAACATGTAGAATTAAAAATTAAAAAGGACAAAAATGACTACAATATAACATGAAGTGAAATATTCTTTCAAAAAAATCATGAAGTGAAATAAAGTATTATAATTCTTTAGTACATGCTCAAATTAAACTAATACGTATAAAAGTTCCATGACCAACATAATTTGCTACAATGCACCACCAATAAAAAAATATTACATAGTGGATAACATAAATAATAATTGTGATTATTTATTTAATAGAAGTTCTTACATAATACAAACGAATCCATAATTAAAATTTACAAAAAAGTACATAAATCTTCTTCCTCCTTCCGTCCCTATTTTGCAATCTTCATCGCAATTTAGCATTCTCGTCTAGAAAGTTGATTGTGATGATTTCTGCGTAACAGCATGTCAGCGGATCGCACCATTCGAAGAAGTTACGTCCACCACTAGGGAAATTGCAACATCGAGGGAACCAACGTCCGGAATTGTCTCGTGGCCACGATGCCCATTCTGGTGCTTTAAGTCCACAGTTGTAGAATTTGTTAACTTCAATTCCCTCTAAAGGGAAAGATCGCCCGACGAAACAATCCTTTCCAAGGATTTCCACCAAATTTTTGAACTTTCGAGGTGTTTCTGAAATTTTTACACACTTAAACAGACACACAAGAGCCATTTTGAGAATTTCTAGACTCTGAGGCTTTCATCGTAAATTTTTGCATGTTATTTGCAACGTCTAATAACTTTGGGGAGTTTGCTTAAACTCCAATGACCCCTACATAATTTATGCCCACTAGAAAATTCGTGTAAGGACCCTCGTGTGATTTTTCTCATCATAGAGGGGTCATGCGTAAATTTCACACCTTTAAATCTTGATTCAGAAACCCTACTTAAATAAACAAAGAGCTTAGGACCTAAAACGTAATTTCTCCCAACCCCACATGACCCCATGCACCTAAAACCCCACATTAAAAACCCCCTCCCCACCGTCGAAGGCCACGCTTCTCATTCCACAGCGACGTGTTTCCCATTTAACCAACAAAGAGAGAAGTGCGAAGAGGGGAGAAGCGGACTGCGTGGGGCTCAGCGGTGTGCGACGAGGGTGACCCCATGCGTTGCAAGGGGAGAGTTGAGCACAGGGCACGAGACGCACATGCGAGCTCCGAGGCTACAGTGGTGCGAGGCGCGAGACACACGCGTGAGCTTCGAGGCTACAGGGTGTAGGAGCGGAACCAGCACACGACGCAAGGCACTACGTAGGCACGCTGCACGAGTCAAGGCAATGTGGGTGCGGCATGCATCTCGAGCTCATGCACATCCGACGGCCACAGGCGTGCCCACAGGATCGTGTGGCTGGAAATCAGGGGGAAGGACCGCGAAACTTGGTCGTGTGTGCACATGAATAGGCGTGTGATGCATGGTAGTGGGCGAGCCGGTCGGTCTAATCCAGCTTGGGGCCAGTTCAAGTGAACCAAGGAGGTTTTTGGGTTAGTTCAAGACCCAAACGAAGTCCATTTTCCACGTTATAATTATCGTTGAAAAGCTCTCGAAATTTCCCACCTTTTGAAATCAAATTTACACTATTTTGAGTCTAATTAGCACACTGAAATTTTGGTTAAAGAATTTAATACTCGTTTTGACCATTGGTTTGATGTAGGCTTTGGGTCTGGGGCACATGCAGAATCTATAGGGACCTTCGAATTAGTCCCTCGTGCCCCTATATCTCTCGTACACCTAGGTAAAGTGAAACTCCTTGTCCCTGTTAATGTTATTATTTCAGAAATAGAATGCAAGCTATACCTAGATAGTTAAGGAGTTATTCATTTTTGAACTATCAACTATGAGTTGAACTGTCGAATGCATACCCCTTATGAATACACATGCCTTGATTTCTAATTATGAGCTTGATTAGTCTTATACATGTGAGAAATGGTTGATACTTGTTTCAAAATAATAATAAACTTTAGCGGTTGAGGCAAAGGTGTGTTACCGGTAGTGTATCTATTAGTTTGCCTCATGATGAAACTTAAATATGTCTAGTGGTGCATGTTACTCGCTGATGCATGAAATAGATTTATAAGGATTATGCATGAACCTTAAGGTAATTTAAAATGGTTAATTTTCTGCTATGGTATATAAGACTCTGAGAATAATGAAATGTTACGCTCACTTGTGAGACACGATCGTTGGTTGGGTTTTGGTGTGGGAGTGAGCTAGCCCTTAGATACGCACGTACCGAGGAGAGCCAACCATCCCTTTGTGTAGGGAGAGAGCTGACCTCCCCTTAGGTTGGGACCGAGGGTAGGCATGGCCTTCCTACATCGATTCTTGTTAGGCCTACTGGGCCAACCGGGATAGTCGGGCAAGTGTACGCAGATTGGTGAGGGGCACAGCCCCTGTTCTATTCTATGTTGAACGACTTAGAGGGTAGTTGTTAGCGGAAACGACTGACCGTGTGCCAATACAGGGTAGTCTCCTGTGTGTTTATCACACATGCCATAGTCACCGCTACGTCGTGATTGACCCCAAGGTGGTAGGTTGGGTGTAGGAGAAACACGGGGTGTTCTCTCGGCCAGGAGAGCATCACGTGCACGTTATGCATCGCGAGAATACTACAACAAGATCGTTCCATTAGGGAACATGTGAACCAAGAGAAAGTGGGACCCTTTGTTAGAATACCTGAAATCAAGAAAACTAGTAGTTAATAACGAAAATAAAATATACAAAATGCCTACAACTGTATTGCTTTTCTCTTTAGTTAAAGTTGTTAGCTTAATGTACACTTATCACTCTACTCAACTTTTGTTGATGTCTACCACTTATACTCAAGTAAGGGGAGTGAGCAGCCAGCTTCATCGGTTGCAGAGAGAGTTGGGCTCAATCAAGCTCAGCCTTAGCTTTTCCTATTTCCGTTCTGCTGTAGCATCGTTTTTCCTTTCTATTGTCGTGAGTATCTATTTTGGAACTATTGGTTTCTACTTCCGCTTTTCTATCATGTTTGTGATGACTATGGTGTAAACTTTACTATTTTCTTGTTACAATCTATCTTACAGCATTTCTGTCATTTAATTATGTTTCTAGCTATGATGCATGTGTGGAAAATATTATGTTCTGGTTTATTGCTCGTTGGGCAACTGGGTCCTAACATAGATGATGCAATCCGACCTGGGCTTTGTGTGGAGCCAATTCGAGTCATAACAAATATAGTAACAAAGTAAGGTCGTACTGAGTAATGAATCAAAACAACCTGAAAGTAACACTCATGCAGATGTAGCTAGAATAGCCATCACAAGCTTATTTTGATCTCACTCTTGAGTCTCGTATCAGTTTGTGTCAATAATGATCTTTGTTTCCGCTTGTCTCCCTACAGGAGATGCCTCATCGTGTAGCTAGCGAGGCCAGCCGAGGACGTCGGCGTGGTCGCGGGGATGGATGTGCTGGACCTGAGGCAGGGGCTGCTCCACCCCTCCTTCAGAGTGTCCAATCCTAGGACCTCACCCAGCTAATTCGGGAGATCGTGCGGGAGGAGTTCCAGCACCCTCCACCCCTACCACCTTCATCGCCTCCTCATGTCTCTTCAGAGGATGCGGAGGGGAAGTCTTCCGTGAGACAGGAGAGTCGCCGCAGTGCCAAGTGAGCTAAAGGGGGATGGGGTGACCCTCCACCACCCCCACCACCTTCAGATAGTACTGAGCAGAAGTCCTCCCTACCTGGGGGTGGACTCATACCACTGTTACAACTTCACTACGAGTTGTTCACGCAGTTCTGAAAGCTGAAACCCCCCTCCTTCAAGGGGGAGGAGAGCCTGTCTAAGGTAGAGGACTGATTGAAGCAGATAGAGATCTTTGACACTTTCCACCCTTTTGTAGAGTGTCGCGTGGGCTTTGCTACATACCAGCTGGAGATCGCCGCCCACAGGTGGTAGTGGACGGTTCGAGGACAAGAGGGGGGAGAGCCATCCTAGGACCAGTTTATGGCTCTCTTCTGCGAGCAGTACTTCCCACAAACGTGGTAAGACCAGAGGAGGCGGGAGTTCCATACCCTCCGCCATGGGGCAATGACAGTAAGCATGTACCGTACACGTTTCCTGGAGCTGTCACGTTTTGCCCCATTATAGTGGCTACAGAGGAGGAGCATCTGTGAAGGTTCACTGAGGGTCTCTGACCTACTATACGGGGGTATATGAAGCCCATGAAGCTATCTACTTTCTCTCGTATGGTTGAGGCAACGATGACATATGAGACTAACCCGGTCGTGTAAGACACCAATGGAGGGGGTCAGAAGAGGCCCTACTAGCCCAACCACTCCCAGGGTCGTCAGGAGGGGAGGCACTTTCTGACCTAGTACACTACCCCTACAGAAGAGGCATCCCTTTCTGTGGGATCGCCAGCAACCTTTGGAGGCCCCAGGTAGGGGCTAGCTGCCAACACCAGACCCCTGCCCAGCTACCAGTAGGGACCAACAGAGGGAGGAGGTCGTGTCCCTCTCTGTTGCCAGTGTGGCCAGCCGGGCCACATGAGGAGGGACTGTTCATTTAGGGCAGGAGCATACTAGATGCTCCTCGCACCAAGCGCAAGAGATTGAGCTGGCGATCGTGGCTACCAGGCTCGAGGAGGACAGTAGTCACAGGGTAGGTACCGACCAACAGTGACTTGCTCGACCCAGAGCATAGAGCCTCTTCTACACCCAGGACTAAGAGGTGTGTCAACGCCCTAACCCACAGAGACACCAGAGCTCTAGGTTCAGTGGTTGTAGGTATGGTTATAGTTTCCGATAGATTAGTTTATGTACTTTTTTATTCTGGTGCCACACACTCATTTGTCTCCACGAGTTTTGCTGTCAATTTAGGACCGACCAATACATTGCTAGAGGATCCATTCCTGATTAGAGGCCCAGGGGGACAGTTGTTTATTACAGAGGAGGTCTTTACCAACTGCGAGATCACGATAGGGGGACACAATCTCCCTGCCCATCTGATTGTGATTCAAATGGAGGATTTTGGCGTGATCCTGGGAATGGATTGGCTGTCTTCCTATCATGCCCTGGTGGACTATTTTGGGAAGAAGATTGTCTTCTCCATTCCTGAGTTGCCTCCTTTTGATTTCCATGGTCAGCTAATGGACGAAGAGTTTAGATGCATATCAATGCTTTCGCAGCGAAGCTACTAAGCTAGGGATGTGTGGGCTACTTGGCTTGTGTTGTGTCACAGCCTAGCCCAGAAGTTGACCTGCAGACTGTTCCGGTGGTCTACGAGTATCCTAACATTTTCCCTAAGGAGTTGCTGGGACTACCACTTGAGTACGAGATCGAGTTTGAGATCTCATTGATACCAGGGACCAGCCCCATCTCTACTGCGCCATACAAGATGGCACCACTTGAGTTGTGAGAGCTCAAGTCCTAGCTCCAGGATCTGCTGGAGAAGGACTTTGTGAGGCCCAGTGCACCCCCTTGGGGCCCCAATCTTATTCGTAAAGAAAAAGGATGGTACCTTTCGGCTTTGTGTTGACTACAGGCAACTGAACCGGATTACCATCAAGAACAAGTATCCTTTACCCTTCATCAACGACCTCTTTAACCAGCTGCAAAATGCCACGGTGTTCTTCAAGATAGACTTGAGGTCAGGATACCACCAGTTGAGGATCAGGGAGACAGATGTATTCAAGATAGCTTTCCGAACATGATATGGACACTACGAGTTTTTGGTTATGCCGTTTGGGTTGACTAATGCCCCCGTTACTTTTATGGATTTGATGAACCGCATCTTCAGGCCTTATTTAGACCAGTTTGTGGTTGTCTTCATCGACGATGTGTTAGTTGATGACTCTACAATTGTTAGTGTTAATTATATCAATTAGAGTCAAATTCAAGGGCACATGTGTGTTAATGTCACATTATAATAGGCTTGGGAGCATTGCATGTATGTTGTGTTAAGATTGCATATAATTAATGTTTAAAGATCATATATACAAGTGCACACCGAAACAAGTCTCAGATGAGCAATCAGACCATACAGATGGATCCGAATCGACGAACGAAGTCCAACAGGCTCAAACTCACCTCAATCAGACCTCCATAGCTCCCACAACAAGCCTGGGAAGTTTTGGTCATTGATCTGATGACCAACAGCCGAAAGCCATCCATGTGTCGCACGATTATGCATCCGCAGCCATTGCCCTCTCTCCAACAATGCTCCATCAAGCGCTTTAAGTCGTTCAATGTTTGATCAACAGTTGAGGGCTCGCGAGAGTACGCACAGAAATGCGACCTTTTCGCATTGATGGCACAACGGACAGCGCCTCGAACCCATGCAAGGAGGCACGAGTTCGAGACGAGCGATGCATTAAATCCGCAAAGTGCGAGCGTGCAGATGAAATTCTGCCGTCGATCGAAGATCGAGCGGCAATCACAGCAGCTATGCGGCACACTCCCGTGTGCCGGATGCACACGATTATGCACGCCTGCGATGATGCCTCACCACACACCGCATTTGATGCATGTGGGGCGCGATATGAAGAAGCGCACAGAGCACAATCTTAGCCGTCCAATCTTTGATCGAACGGCCTACATTGCGCGCACGTGGATCATGTGGAGGAAGCACGCGCACGTGCGTGGACTGGTGAGTGGAGGGGTACACTAACGATTTTGGAAGGGGTATAGCGATGTCCTAGATGTCTCTAAAGCTCCTTACCTGATTTAGAAGCCTCCTCTCCACTATAAAAACCCCCATACACACCCTCAATTAGTGGACATCACTACACATTACTTCCTCATTTCTTCCTAGCCTCTGCCAAGCATACTTCCACATCCTTAGAAGTGCAAGCACCATCCCGGAGAATATCGAGCCGCCGACGAAAGCCCCTCCACCGCTTGGCTACCTCGCCTCTCCATTTTACGCATCTTTGCTTTAGTTTAATGTTTATGTTATTTTAGGCTTTCCTCTAGCATTGTAATTTTAAAACACTTCTACTTGTGAAGTATATTCTTGTTTCATCATGTTGTGTTCCATGCATAGCTAAGTAATCACCATGTTATCGTAAACAATTTCTAACTCTCTCTCTCTCTTTCTCTCTCTCGTTTTTCACAAGCAACTAAACAAACATCTTGTGACACCTTAAAGTGATAAAATGATCTGATTTCACGCCTCCCTGAGATCGACACTTGGACTCATTTTGATTATTTTCATTTAAAATTAATGTCGTAAACACATGCTATAACGACGGATTAAAGTTAACGCGTTTCGCGATGTCACTTTTTGGCGTCGTTGCTGGGGTGACAACGGATCTTTTTGTCGCTGTTATCCTTGCATTGGTATTCACATTTTCTAACCCTCTTTTCTCTTTCTTTCATTGGTCGCAGGAACTTGGTGCGTCGACAACGAGAGGAGAGCAATCCACATTGGTAGAGTCAGAGCAAAGTGCGGTGAAGAACTTTTGTGAGTACCACTTGACCTAGCATAGTCTCATCTCTCTATTATCTAAGGAAAAAAATAAAAAGAAAAATTGCATCTAGGCTCGTGCATAAACCCTAGGTTAGTTGATTGTTTGATTGCTTAAAAATCCAAAAAAATATAAATTCAAAAAATGGTGTGGTGAATGATTACTTGACCCACATCTCAAGTCCATCACCCAAACAAAAAAAGTACACTCTAATGTTCTTGAAGAAAAAAATCTTTTTGGAGCGTTCTTTTCCTTTCGAGTGGTGTTTGTGATGCCACCCGTGCTTTGTATTTGGACGCACCACTTCAACTAAAATCAATTCACCTGATAGAATCGCATGAACTTTAGGGTGAATACATTAGGGTTATTTTTCTAGGGCCACATCATTCTCTCTAAAGGAAATTGACTATCATCTATTGTGTGCAAAACATTGTGTGCCTACTTAAACAATGTCTGAATCCATTGAGAAATTTCAACCCTAAAAAGCACTAAAGCAAGGATGAATCATTAAAAGACACCACATTCTAAAAAGACCTTACTTGAAAATCATGATTTGTTGAGTGCATACACACTCAATTGAATTAACTAAGAGGCACAACCCCCAACAATGCCTCATCACATATCTTGAGCACAAGCACGGACCTAGCCCAACATTAAAATTGAGTAGACGTGCCCTAGGTAGGACTAGTCTAAGTCCTGGGAGTGTAATTAGGTTTGTTAAGTTCTTGGCCTTAATTATATCATGGAATCTGGTGTCTAGGTTGCGAGGAAGTGTCAAACGACCGTGGTTGGGGGGTATCAAGGAACTGGCGGCGCAAGCCAAAGGTCAAACCTTCCCCTCAATCCCCTGGTATTCAACCTGGCTAGATTAACTTTGGGAAGGAAGGTTTAAGTACTTGTAGACTTGATCATTCTTTCCAAGGCTTTTAGGTCACCTAGGTCTACACTATAGGGCCTAGATTTGTTTGCTTGATTGTGCACACACTTTTCTTGCATCTGTCTCCCTTCTCATCCCTCCATGTTCTTCTCTAGTGTATGCACAGAAGACGATCACTTCACCCTAAGCTGTTTGCCTTAGAGAGAGAGATCAAGAGGAGACTTGATTTTTCAAGGGATAGGATTAAGGAAATGGCTGACCCAAGAATTGAGGAGATTGAGGACCAACCTCAACCTGATGCTATGGCCATTATTCAAGCTCAAATCTCTGCCAACCACCAACTCCAACAACAACAAATCCAAACCATCATGCAAGCCATACACCGATTGCATAATCCTCAAGGGCAACAACCCCCACCAAACCCACCTAACCCACCACAACCCCCCGAGGGCCAACCAAGGCCTCTCTGCGACTTTTATGATCTGTCTACTATCAGAATTAAGCCACATCTTAGGATCCTCGAAGGGGGAGATGATTTTGAGCTAAAACCTAATGTCCTTAGCTTAATTCAAAGCCACTTTCATAGGAGCTCAAATGAGGACCCCTTCCAACACTTGGATGACCTAGATCGAATTGCCCGGACTGTGAAATCGAGGAAGATCAACTTGGATATTATTTTGATTAAGATGTTCCCTTTCTCCCTAAAAGACAAAGCTTCTCATTGGCTTAGAACCTTAGGGAGACCCATCTCCACCTAGGAGGAACTGAGGCATGCCTTCTTGAAGAAAATTTTTCCCATAGGAAAAACCAATGCCCTCAGAAGAGCCATTACCACATTGACCTTACAGGGTGGGGAACAATTTCATGAGGCGTGGGAAAGATTTAATGAATTACTGAGGAAGTGCCCACACCACGAGGTTCCGAGGTGGCAATTAGCCCAGATCTTCTACCATGGTCTAGATAGCAACCTTAGGAATTTTGTTGACACCTCATGTGGAGGTAATTTTTTGAACAAAGATGAGGAAAGCACATTCAAACTCTTTGAGTCCATGAGTGAGAACTCGCTTAATAATGCCTCCATGACCCAATTCAACAGGTCCAGTCAAACCTGTGGTGGGATTTATGAAGTACAAACTAATTCAGGGACAGTTGACATGGACATCGTAGCAAAGAATCTAGATCCAGTTGAGATGGTGGACAAAAAAATTGACGAGCTTCTGAATCAATCCCAAACCCCGTTGCAAACCTTCTCCCTAGCAATGGGAGTTCACAATGTTAACCTGCTTCAGTCTATGAACCAAGCGCACCTAGAACAACCCTTGACTATGTTCCAGGGAGGGACCCTTGCTCCCTCATACCCTGACTATTCTTTCCTCTCCCCTTCGGCACCTTCTACCTTTGAAGATGCTAATGCCATCCAGGGTTACTCTAAGCCTGACCCTTTCTCCAACACTTACAACTCTGGATAGCACAACCACCCAAATTTTGCCTGGTCGAACCAAAAACCAAACCAATTCCAGAACCAACCCAGGCCAAACCTTCCCTCCTATCAGCAAGGTCCACCTACTAGACCACCCTATAACCAAAATAGGACAGCTCCTACGCAACAAAACCAAACAGACACCTTGATCAAGATGAAGATTGATATGAATCAGAAACATCAGGAGGAGATGGCTTTAGTGAAGAGCTAATTGAGCCAGCTGTTGGATAACAAACAACAGGGTCCCTTCCATCTCAGCCACAACCAAACCCAAGAAATGTAATGAACAGAGGCCACAATCCTCAAGGGTTCCAACAAAATCAGGGGCAAGCCCATGTGATTCTACAAGCCCTACAGACATCCCCTAGGTTTGCTACTTCTTCTTAAGGACCTAACCCTGGTTCCAATGCCTCAGCCAATGCAGTTACCTTAAGAAGTGGCATCCAAACCCAGGATCTCAAATGGCCAGCTCCTCCCGTGACTACACTACCCGAGATAGTTGATTCTGAGGACAAGCGGGAGGAACCCAAGGACCAGGAACCTGACCCAGTTCAAATCCAAATCCCATACCCTGAAGCCTTGGATAAGGTCAAGAAGAAGGGAAATATGATTGAGAATGAGGAGTTGTTAGAAATATTCAAACAAGTACAGATGAATATACCCCTCCTCGAGGCAATCAAACATATCCCGGCTTACGTAAAGTTTTTGAAGGATGTTTGCACACCCAAGCATAAGCCAAGAACTCAAACACCTAGGAAGGTAGTTGATGAGGTGTGGCTCATCATAGCTAAAATATCCAAGTTAAGCTAGAAACTAGGTTAAACACTATTGAATTAACACATAAAATGGGTTAAGTGTGGGAAATAGTGAAAAAGAGCTAAAATATGAAATCTGTGTTAAAAACATGAAATTAGGTCATTAAATGAGATATTCTATTCATTAATGTAAAGTGATGATCCAATTGCAAGTAAAATTAACTTCCTTAATGTCCAATTATGCTTCAATAAAAACTTAGTTGCAATTAGACATCATTAGGACCTTTCATTAATGGCTTTTTACTTAGGTCCTTAGGTCATCCTCATTTCATGCATAAAAATACGCCAGGGACCTCTTTGATAATCACTAAGGGCTTCTTTGCAAAACCGAAGGACTGCTCTGAAGTGCTTTCTCGCCACTTATGGGCTTCTATGCAATTGTTCTACCCCTTCACCCATAAGGGCCTTCGCGCAAAAACACCTTTAGAGCTACAGCCGTAGTCTACTGTAGCACACGAAGAACTCGCCCAATCTCAATTGTTCATCCTTTGCTCTCTTGATCTGTTGACATTGCTCCAATCGAAGATTCACGCACTTCGATGCGTGCAGTCACCTTTCTCCTCAGGTCCTATCCAACAGTCGTGATTTGGATTGGAACTTCACACGCCCTAGCTAGCTCATCCCCACCACCCAAGCCCTAGGTGTATAATCGCACCTCTGTGGTGCTCTGATCCAATGACCCGCCTACTTAAGCAGCTCCCCTGAGCTGCGGCACGCCAACGAGCTCCCTCCCCTTGGTTCCCTTCGTCTACTCCCTTAGCTTCCCTACCCCCTTCCTTGATGGTCGGTGACAGAGACCATTTTCCTCCCTCCATCGATCGCCTCCTGCCGACCGACCGTTGGCTCTTGGACATCTTGTTCAACTGAAGGGCCTTCTCCCCTTTCGTCATCATCAGCCACCGATTGGTGACCTTGGACAACTTCTTCCCTTAGATAGATTTCCCACTTTATTAGATAGAGTTCCTGCTTTCTAGATTAATTGTAGTGTTATCTAGACTAATTTAGGAGTAGATTAGATGTTAAAATTCACTAGGTTGATGAATTAGATTAGTGTAGGAGTAGATTAGCTTAGATCCACTCTACCCTCTTTGATCAACTCAAATCAGAGAAGTGTTTTTCCACCTCCATTTCGACGCATACAGCTTTCTCTACCCTTCACAAATCGCTTATGATTTTCCCTCGCAATCTTTTCATTATTCACCCAACCATCAAGGTCAAATTCAGATCTGAAGCCTTGGCTTCTAGATCTGAATTTGCGCAAAAGATTCATCCTGGGGGTTTCCCATTCGCATCATAAATCCACAAAGGCTCCTGATCTGGATTCAATTGTGTTGGATTTGCTCGATGTATTTGTATGTGGATTTTAAGCTCAATCGCAAGATTTGGTATCGATTTGAGTTTTAATGGATTAATCAAGCAATTCGAATCTTTATTCACTTATTTGGGCACAATGAGATGAATCTAGTATGTGTGATGCGATTTTTAATTTTCAGATGAGCATAAGCCCAATTTGAGTTGTAAATTGGGTGGTTTAGCCAAGGAATTTCATATTCACTGAAAAGAGGCTAAACAATGACACAATTGGTTTTTTTTTGTGATCACCTAAGAATCCTAAGCATGAAATCATAGTGTGCAGAGTTCTTAGACCATTTCACTATGAAGTGATCTTATATTAAATGCCAAGCGGGCAACATTGATTTTCTCTCATGAGAATTATTTGAACCATTTAACTGGAAATTGAATGAGTTTTGAGTTGGGTCTTGTCTCTGTTAGCTTTAGATATTTTTTATGGAGTATTCAAGATAAATGCAACCTAGATTTCAATGTGAAAATCAAATTTGAGTTGATAGAAATCAACCGCTCTATTCTAGCAATTTGAATTGATTTTTCTGTGGATTTCATTCGATGATCTTAAGGATTTAATGATGGATTGGTTTCCTTGGACTAAATTGCATTTCATTCTGATTTTCAAACTTGAAGCTACCTTAGATCATACCCTGAAGATCTGAATTTGATCTCTGGATAGTCCTTGACTGTCAGCAATGTAGAAGCAGCACAGTTGAGATTCATTTTGCAACAATTGTGTTTTAAGACGTCTGATTGCTGGAGATAACATCTGGTTTGAGATGGCACCAGTAGCTGCTGAATTTGGCAGTGGACATAGCTACAGCAACTGGTGCTGCTGAATTGTAGCAGCTGCAATTGCTACAGCCATTGTCAGAGTGGAATTGAGCTGGGTTGTGAGTGTTTATGTGAGCTGACATGTATTTAGTGTAGAACTTAATTTTTACAAGCATTCATGTATTAAAAGTGTATGTGAATTCAATTAAAATTGCTTGTCATTTAGTTTTGAATTCTTTGTCAGCTACTTTTGCATGTATAAAACTGTCTAAAAGAGAATACTAATGAAATCAGAAGTGAAAATTTGATTTAACTACCCATACATGTTTCATTTAGTGTGTTGGATGATCTTGAATGTTTTTATCTCACTTCCAGCCACTAGAACTCCATTTAAGGCCTTAGGTTTCCTTTAAAGACACTCTTGAAGGCCTTAAATTAGTGAACTTTGTAAATAAATAAAAGCCATAAAAAAATTTCAAAAAAATAAAATAAAATTATCTTGGTCAATATTAGATATATTTTTAGGTGTGTACCAAGTTTCAAGGCATTCTAAACCACCAGCTTGGTAGAACATACCAGTCGACGGTTCAGTATACCTTAGAATTTAATAAAAGAACCAAACATCAAAAATATAAAAAATAACTCTCTCTTTCTCTCATTTCACTCTTTCTCTTTCCTTACCTCCTCTAAACCTATAAAACCCATAAAAATCAAAAAATACCTAAAAACACCTAAAAATACCATGTATACTATGTAAATACTTGTATATATTAATTAAATCTAAGCTATATATAAATAGTGTATAATATGTATAAAATGTATATAAATAACTTATATATGTATTATACATCTTAAATTAAGTATTTAGAATAATTTATTGTAGATATAACTTTATTATATTATTTTATATTAATTTATATAACTTAAATGTATAATAACTAATTAATTATACAAACCTAGTTAAATGTATATATCTGTACCTAATACTGTACATACATATTTATATATATATATATATATATATATATATATATATATATATATATTATGAACCATATTATACCTGTAATATAATTTAATTATGTATTTACAGTAAGTAATTAAGTTAACTAAGTAATTTATTAAGTTAAAATAAAATAAATCAGTAAATTAAGTTAGTACTGAGATAATTTATAATGTATACTTGTAATATATTATACTAAGTATTTCCAACTTATTTAAACCATATTTATATTGTATTATAGTATTTATAATTTATTTATATGATAACCCACCTTAAACCAATATTTAATTGTAAATAAATTAAAATAAAGCTTCTAAAATATGATAAAAATATATAATAAATAATTTATTATGAAAGTCAATTTAATGATTAATTAACTAATTTATATTGTAATTAACAAATTAAACTCTAATTTAATGTGTATAAACTGTAGTCTTTAGCTAATTTAATTATATAATAAACTAACTTATTTTTGTAAAGTAACTTCATAATTATGTAGCCTTATATATGGGCTTTACAATCCCATAATTTAATTTTAATTAATATTAAATTACAGCACATTAGAACTATCCCAGCGCATTGCTGTAGCACCTAAGGAGGCGCTTAAAAGTCCCACATCGTGGGTGTAGGAGCTCCTGCACCACTATAAGAGGTTTTTGTGTTTATCCCTCCTTAGTTGTCAAGTGCCGGGCACGAATACACATACCATCCTCTCTCTATCTTTCGATCTGTTCTGAATATGGCATATGCGATACCTGAGTGTGCAGTGCATTTAGCCAAGGGCCGTGCACTGTGCGTGGGCCTGTGTGGGCCCATTAACGAGCATTGACGCAATAAAATACACCTAATAATGAACTAGGGTGGCCCTAATAAAGGTCTGGTCCCACCTAGTAATCGGTGTTGCGTATCCCTCGAAAAGGCCGCCCGCCAATTAAATCAATTTTTGAACCAAGCCAATTTGAACCGAGTGTGAAGCGAAGAAAAGAAGAGGAGTGAACTGGCTAAGAAAGGTTGAAAATTTGCTAAGTGTTGAAACTACCCCTGTGCTTTGTGTGTTTGTGTGTATGTGTTGTGTATGAGTTGTGTGTATTGGCTGTGTGTGTGTATATAGTGTGCGTGATGTCTGTGCGTGTGTATACATGTGTGTGTATAATATGTGTATAGTATAAATACATATTATGTAATTAAATAAAATATGTAAATAAATAAATTACATATACTGTAATGTATAGATATATATATGTGTGTAGTATAAGTAGTGTAATTAAGTTTGTTTGAGCTCTTATATGTATATATATAACACTAGAGATTTAGTGACAGACTCATCCATCACTATAGATAGCTATATATGTTAGCATAGATAATAATTTTTGCCTTACGTTATGTATATAATTTTACTAAGGTTTTAGAAACACTTACATATGTTACTGTATATATATTATATGTTACTATAGATATTAGTATGTTATAATAACTTAGTATAGTAAGTATTATTAACTATTTTTGTACCTATACTTAGGTATTAACTATATTAACTGTAAATAATTAACATAGAGTAGTTATACATAGTTTTTTATGCTTGTTTGTGTACATTTCTTTTCAAGCATTGTAATATGTTTTAATTCATTCTTTTGTACATAATTAACCAAATTCTTTTATTTATTGATTCTTTCATTCATTTTTGTAAATAAAATAAACATTTTTGAAATAAAAGAATGTTTTTGGACTTAGAGAGAGATGTATATCAATAACTACCTTCCAGTGAACGACCTGGAATAAACCAATAAAAATTAAATATATAAATAAAATTGACGCGACATCAATTTGTATTTGCGATCTATACTACAATAAGAACATTTTAAAAGTCCTTTTTAATGCGAACCGGTCATCGACAATCAGTAGTGCTTTATGAGTAGGCTAGTTCAGTGATATTGAGTAGCCTACCTCCAAAAAGGACTGACCCTAGAGTGCCTTTGATCTCATGCAATATTGGTGATTTGACCTTCGACCAAGCGCTCCTGGATCTAGGTGCTTCAATAAACTTGATCCCGACTATCCTTTACCACCAGTTCCGATTTGGAGAACTAAAGCCTACACCCATGACTATTCAACTAGCCGACCGATTTGCGAAAACCCCAAAAGGGTTAGTTGAAGATGTAATTGTTCGGGTTAAGGACTTCTACTTCCCAGTTGATTTCTTAGTCCTTGACATGGAGGTCCCCAAACAATTACAAAACACACCCATCATCCTAGGTAGACCCTTTTGGCTATGGCCAAGGCTAACATTGATTGCGACACGGGATGTATGGAGATTGCCTTTGGAGATAAGAAGATTGAAGTTTCCCTACCAGGAGGGGGTGATGTAATAATTACGGAAATAAAATATAAACAATCTCACAAGATGCAATCACACAAAGTACACAATGTATTTTTAGGTGGAAACCCAAACCGGGTGAAAACCACCACCTAACCCTCTCGAGTTAGGATTTTCCGATCAACCAAGTTGATAAAAATCCATTAAACTGAATCACTTTAAAACGAGGGTGATTCAACCTCAATTACAACCACGCTACTTAGACGAGGGTAGCATACCTCAACCCCTTCTCTTCACGAGAAGGATTTTGTCTCGCGAAGGAGACGGGAATTCGCAAAGCGAATACCCAACCAAATAACAAAGATAAAACAAGTAATCCTATAGAGCCAACAAAGTAATATTTAACCTAAGCTTCTATAGGAAATAGGATACTTCCCTTTGAAAGGAGTGCGTCGGCGACGCGGATGCGTGTACCACGCGACGGCGCAACGTCGCTCTCATGAACAACGGCAGGAGAGCGGGTGTGCAACAGCTTGATGCTCTCAAGAGAATGGAGCTTGAGCCTGGAGAGCAAGAGCTAGCTAAGACAGAAGAGAGTGGAAAGTGTATTACAAAGTGTTTCTTGTGTATCTTGGTGTGTTTTTGTGTTGCAAAGGTTCCCCTCTATTTATAGAGGCCTTAGGAAGGCTTTGGATGGCTTAGAAAAGCTTCCATAGCCGTTGGGTGCAAAGCCCAAGTGAATCAGCCCGAAATCAGGAACAATCATTGTTCTGACAGGCTTATCAGACGTCTAATTCTAGCATCAGACGTCTGGAAGATCACTTTAAGACGTCTGAAAATAAGGTCAGACGTCTGATTTTGGGCGGGTCCCTTCCTGACTTGGATCAGATCTAAATAGGGTTCTTGTGCAAGTCCATCAGACGACATATAGGACGTCTAGCACTATGTCTGGACGTCTGGAAACCTACTTTTTCTGTGGGAATGGATTTCCAAATGTTGCAACGACTAGAAAATCTCTAAGAAGAGATTTTGGGTCAGCCGAGGAAAAACGGTTAATTATCAGACGTCTGGAAAATCCTATGGACGTCTGATAAGGCTCTAACGGTCACATTCTTGACTGTTTGCTAAGCCAGCCAACGGTCCACTAATTGGACGTCTGGCAAAGTCATCAGACGTCTCCTAAGACGTCTGGTCTAAGGTCTGGACGTCTGACTTCATCAGACAGAACTAACTATGTCCAGCCTAATAGTTATCAGACGTCTGAATCAACAGTCAGACGTCTTAAAATACTTTATCAGACATCTGATTTGGGAATTAGACGTCTGGAAACTCTGTTTGAACCCTATATTGGTTTTCTAAGTTCTCTACAGAAAACCTAAGTATCTTAGGGTTGTGCTGGTGTTCCTAGGACTAATGTTAGGGTACTTTGAGGCTCTTTAACATAATTTTCTAAGGAAATAAAGAGCAAGAAAATAACGAAAAATGTACATGAAAGGAATAAAATGGAATTCTATCCTATTCTTCTTGTCCTTCCATCTTCAATCTATCGCTCCTTGCGAATCCCCTCTGTTCTCCATCAAGCTCCTCCAATCCGTCCTGGATGCGAGCTCAAATTCCGTCTAAACACGTCTACATTTGCAATTGACCTGAAATCTAAGACTCCAAGTGCAAATGTTAAATAACACGTGTTTTGTTATCATCAAAACAAATGATCGTGGTGCTCTAGCACCAACAAAGATGCGGTTGGATATCTTCAAGGCAACAAGGTCTTTTGATTGCGGTTAGGTCAAGGAATGCGATCCCGTGGAAACTCTGGTTGAAGAATGCCTGATAGTAAGATCTTTAGAGAACCATCTAACTCAACCAGCTTTAGACTACCCTGACCCACCCCAATCTCTGGAGGTTGCGGAACTTTGCAGACCTGATTTCCACCAGCAACCTCCATTTGAGGAGATTAATGTCACTCAACTCCCTCCTTTCCCTTACCCATCAAATATTGTACCACCTGCACCTGAATTGAAACCTTTTCCTAACAACCTCAAGTATGTCTTCCTAGGACCCGATCACACTTTTCCTATGAATATCAATGCGCACCTGACTAGGGACCAAGAGCTTAGGTTGACTACAACTCTTTCTGAACATCAGGTAGTAATTGGATGGATAATTTTTAACCTAAGAGGCATTAGCCATAGCTATTGTATACACAAAATCTATTTGGAAGATGGGGCTCGACCTTCTCGCCAGATGCAAAGGTGACTGAATCCAACCATGCGAGAGGTCGTTAAAAATGAGATAATCAAATGGCTCGACGCGGGAATCATCTACCCGATTTCCGACAGCCCTTGGGTGAGCCCTACTCAGGTGGTACTAAAGAAGGCTGGGCTCGCCGTTGTCACAGATGACCAAGGAAAATCCATCCCCACCCGCACCTCCACCGCATGGTAGGTATGTATTGACTATAGGAAGCTTAATGAAGCTAGTAAGAAGGATCATTTCCCCCTTCCATTTATTGACCAGATTCTCGAATGATTAGCAGGGAGGAAATATTTTTGCCTCTTGGATGGATATTCAGGATATAACCAGGTTGCTATTGCACCCGAGGACCAAGAGAAGACCATGTTCTCCTATCCATATGGCACGTTTGCATTCCATTGTATGCCATTTGGGTTATGTAACGGACTCGCTACCTTTCAATGTTGCATGTTGGCCATCTTTTTAGAGATGGTGGGTGAATATTTAGAGGCCATTATGGATGATTTCTCCATTTTTTTGGAGATTCATTCGACCATTGCCTTAGTAACCTGAAGAAAATCCTGAAACGATGTATCAAGGTCAACCTTGTTTTAAGTTGGGAAAGAGCCATTTTATGGTTCAAGAAGGGATTGTCCTTGGTCACATCGTCTCACATAGGGGCATAGAAGTCGATCGAGCTAAAGTTGACTTAATTTCCAAACTCCCAGCTCCTAGCTCGATCAAACAAATCGGATCTTTCCTAGGACATGTTGGCTTTTACAAAAGGTTCATAAAAGACTTCTCCAAAATATCGAAGCCCTTAACTAACCTTTTAGGCAGCAATGTGCACTTTGACATGACACATGATTGCATCAAAGCTTACAACACTCTTAGGGACACAATCTCAACTGCACCTATTTTGAAACCCCCATACTGGTCCCAGGACTTTGAAATAATGTGTGATGCATTAGACTTTGTTGTTGGGGCACTCCTAAGACAAAGGAAAGAAAAGAAACCCATGGTGATCTACTACGCGAGCAAAACCATAGATGAGACGCAACGGAACTACACTATAACAGAAAAGGAGTTGCTCACTGTAGTTTTCGGATTAGAAAAGTTCATATCATACTTGCTAGGATCCCACATCATCATTTATACTGACCACTCGGCTATTCGACACTTATTAGCCAAAAAGGATGCTAAACCCAGGCTAATTAGATGGATCCTGCTCCTGCAAGAATTTGACCTGGAAATACGCGATAAGGCCGGATCCAAAAATGTCGTAGCCGACCACCTCTCCAGACTTCACCCGAAGAATAGTGGACCTTCACTACCTTTGACTGATACATTTCCTGATGAGCAAATTCTGGCTGTGTAAGAAAAAAGTCTCCCCTGGTATGTAGACTTGGTAAACTACTTAGTGGTAGGGCAGATTTCGCATGGCTAGTCTAGACAACAGCAGGACAAGTTCTTGGCTAAGGCTAAACATTATCTCTGGGATGATCCCATTCTGTTTAGACTTTGTGCTGATTAGATCATTAGGAGATGTATACCTGAAGAGGAGGTTCAAAGTGTGTTGTCCTTCTGTCATGACCAAGCATGTGGTGGCCACATCTCTAGAAAATAGACGGCTGCAAAGGTTTTGTAGTCCGATTTTTACTGGCCATCACTATTCAAGGATGCACACAACTTTGCTAAAACCTGTGATAGATGCCAGACTTTAGGAACCATGACCAGGAAAGATATATGCCTCTACAACCCATTCTTGTCATTGAAATATTTGATGTTTGGAGCATTGAATTCATGGGTCCCTCCCCACCATCAAATGGCTTCGAATATATATTAGTCTTAGTAGACTACACCTCGAAATGGATCGAAGCCGTGCCTACCCGGAAATGTGATCAGAAGGCCATCATGGACTTTATGAAAAAGAACATCTTTTCTCAGTTTGGGATACCTAAGGACATGATTAGCTATGGTGGGAGCCATTTCATCAATGCCCAATTTCGTGCTTTTTCTCAAGAAATACAGAGTTACTCACTGCATTGCCACCCCGTATCACCCACAAACGAATGAGCAAATTAAGGTCTTAAATAGATAGATCAAGAATATTCTACAAAAGACCGTGAGACTTGATCGGAAGGATTGTTCCACATGATTCGATAATGCCCTTTGGGCATATAGGATCGCTTTTAAGACCCCGATCGTCATGTCACCATACTGATTGGTCTTTGGCAAAGCTTGCCACCTTTCGGTTGAGTTAGAGCACCGGGCATATTGGGCTGTCAAACAATGCAATATGGATTCCCATATGATTGGAACTCAAAGGAAGCTCCAACTCTCCGAGCTTGAAGAGATTCGTCAGGACGCTTATGAGAATAGTAAACTTTATAAGGAGAAGATGAAAGTTGTCCATGACAGGCATACCTCTAGAAAAACCTTCGAACCAAATCAACAAGTCTAGCTCTTTAATGTGCGGCTCAAACTCTTCCCCAGGAAGTTAAGATCTAAGTCGACGGGACCTTACCAGGTGGTCAGATCATTTTCAAACGGGGTGGTAGAAATTGCTGATCCTAAAACTGAGCAAACCTTCACAGTAAATGGCCAAAGATTAAAACATTTTCTTTCCCATGTACCCCCAAAGGAAGTTGTAACCCACATTGAGGGTTAAATCGAAGCTTTGCCCAACAGGAGGCAATAAACTCAGCGCTTACTAGAAGGCAACCCAGAGGATTCAGGCTGACCGGATACACTACTAAGCTGAGGTGATTTCTTTCCTCACTCCCTTGCATATATTTATCTTCCAATGAGGACATTATCAAACTTAGGCATTGGGGGAGTGGTAATTCGTATTTTCTGAGTACATACTGTCAGCTTGAATCATCTTGTGTTTAAATAAAAAAAAAATTAGGAAAAGAAAACTTAGGCACTAGGAGCTTGTCAACTATAGGAAACGATACATTAAGGACCTGAACACTTAGACTGCTCTGGTTTTTGGGCTTAATCAGCCTGGGTGTCCACTAAAATGTAATTTTATTCCCGAGTCCTCGCCACCTTAATTTATATTAATCTGATCAATAAAGTAGGGTGATAAGTATACAACTTATCAACCTGCCCTTTGATTTGGGGGGCTTATAGTCAGCATCTGCACACGTTTTGTACTGACTCACTCCTTAGCGGTTTTAACGGAAATTGGGTAGCTAATGAACCTTCTAGGGTGGTATGGCTGACAAGTTGTCGATGGTAATAACTCATTGATCGGTTGTCTAAAGCCCAGCCACACGACCATTCTTTTACTACTTGATTGGAACACCATCATGAGCCATAACTAGCTCAATTTGATCTGATTAAGTCAGTAAAAGCTCCTAGATATCTTTCAAAAGGTCTTACGGGCACAAAACATTGATTTGAGAAGAAGATAAGAATACATGGTTATTTCTGCAAATTTACCATTCTATCATAAAAATAGAATAACCACGGGTTTTCTCAGGGGTTGAACAAAGGTCAAATGTGCTTTAGAGTCTATTAAGAGGGTTCATACAGAACAAAATGGGTTTTCACGCGTTACATGAATTAATGGACATTTGAAACCCTAAAAACAGATCCGCTTGATTAATTGAGGTTCTGGTCAGGAAAAAATTTATCTAAATCCTCTAAAAATCATTTAAAAATATTCTCTAGGGTTTAGCATCTTCAAGTTGACCATCAGAACCCGTCTTGACCTAAAACAAAGCCGCAGAAAGACTTTTGCCCTAATTTGGGTTTTGCATAAATTACCTAATCAAATGAGGTTAAAACCAAAATCTAACTTCACCATTGGATTCCTTGGGCCCAAATTAGATTTGTATTAAAATTTGGGCCCAATCTGAGATTGTTTCGACCTAGTTTGCACTTTGGTCCAAGTCTGAGTTTCTTTATTTCACATGGCCCCTCAGCTTTTGAATTTCTTACAAAAAGGCCCCCAATGTCTTTTTCTTCTTCACAAAAAGACCCCCGCCACACCAAAATCCTATTCCTACAACTCCGGCGAGCTTCGTTTGGCAAGATCTCCTTGATTTCTTAATGAATCATTCGCAGATTTGAAAGGGGAATTCGTCAAGAAACTAACTTCCTTTTTCGCCAGATCCGAAGTCCCAAAAATCGTCCAAATCCTCATGTGAATCCTTCAAAGATTTGGATTTCCAACTCCGGTGACCTTCTAAGCTTGGGAAGCCCTTCCCAAGCTCTAATCACCCTCTAACAACCTATATAAGACTCCCCAGGGCAGACCGTTCGCCCCAAGCTCGATTTCGACTGGATCAACCCCAATTTCTTCCCTCCTAATCCGGCTGAAAGGCTCCTCGAGCTCTAGCAACTCTCCCTACCTCTCCTCGTCATCTGACCATAATACCGGCGGCAGATACTCCTTCCTCATCTTCCTCCGCGTCGTGCAATACTGGCCAACGTCCCTATCTCCTTCATCCTTGCCGTCATCACCCTACAGAAGCCATCTTCATCTTCGGTGTTGGCCATACCGCAATCGGCGCCAACTCCGATCCCCATCGTCCGCTACCTATTTCTATCGACTCCTCAGCTTCTCCACTTCACGACAGCACCTTCGGCACTCCACTTCGACTTCCGCACCGCCCTCCGCGACTTCGTCTTCTACCTTACTGGCATACCTCTGGCGAGCTCCAGCAGCCACCATAGACCACCTACGCCATCGCTTCCACGCACTACACCTCCGCCTCAACCTTAGGAGCAAAAGCCCTAACTTAGTTAGGTCGATTGCTCCTCTAAATCCTCTGCCGAACTTACGCTCCTCTGTCTACCCTCCGCGAGGTCGACAGGCCTCATCGACCACCTTCACGGTATGCCACCACCACCATCACACTCGCCGATCCCTGGAGATTCTTCCTAAGCTATTTTAACAAGGATGAAAGGTCGTATCTTGGATTTCAGGTATTAGGTCTCCATCCGCCATTGACGCAGAGCTTCGAAGGAACCTTGAAGCACGTTCTATCCACAGCAGCTCCAGGTGAAGCCTCCAGGTGACGTGGAATTTCTCCCGGGAAGTCTCCAGGTCCTCAATTAAGGATCTCTACAGCTGTAGCTCGCCAATTCGACCAATCCCCCAATAGCAGCTACACGTAGAAGGAAGCAAGACGTATAGTCCCACATCGTTAGTTGACGACCACCTGAAGCCGCATAAATTGAATTTGTGCCTGGTGCTTATCGCCTTAAACACAAGGGGTGAGGTCCCTCCTCACACGCATCACTCGACCGCCTAAGCCTCTCTCACTCCTCGCTCACCACCCACTGCCAGTGAGCCTAGACTCGGGTACGTGCTTGACCCGAATACCCGATTACCCATTACTGTGGAAGGCTCTGGAAGAGTAGAACCTAGAGAGAGAAAGAGAGAGAGAGCACGAGGATAGGGGGTTTTTGCTCTCACTAGTACCTGTGTGACCCTTAGTCGCAGAAAGAAGCAAAGAAAGAAAGGAGAAGAGAAGGAGAGCAGCAGAAAGCAAAGAAGAAAGAAAGAGTTCTGAAGAAGAAGAAAGAAGAGTTTGCAGAAGAGCCAAAGAGAAGAAGAAAAGCACTGTAGAATCAAACATTTAAGACATCTGATCCTACCATCTTACCCTGCGTTCATATATATCAGTAAGATATTTGCTATTATTGTGAGGGGTAATTGCTAAATCAAATCACCATTTTACCCTAATCTTTTTGCTTCATTAAACATTTGCTTTATCATATATATCATTTTTTTCTTGGATTTATTGATAGAATTGCAATCTTGAGAGATAATTGTTACTTGCCCCCTGCGTTCGACCTCGGACATTTATTCGAGTTACAAATCTTATTTGTTTTTCGCATTGATTCGAACTGTACTACAATGCAACGATTTTAAACTCGTTTCAGAGTAACTAACACACTGCCTTTAGGTAAATCTTAAATCAGGAAAGCCACCTACTTAAAAAAAGAAAGAAGAAGAAGAAAAGGAAAACAAGGAAAAAGAAAAGAAATAGAAAAAGGAGAAAAAAGGAAATAAGCCATACTTCACTGCACGGGTATAACTGGCAAGTGGTCGGTGGTAACAACTCATTGGCCAGTTGTCCAGAACCCAACTCACAAAATGCACGTAAAATTCCAAAACACTTAAAGAAGAAGCGAGGAAGTAGAATAATCCGGGGAGATATACACTGGGTTTGCTTTTTGTTGACTCCACACAAAATAAAAGTAGAGAGAAAGCAATAGGTCAGTCAGATACACCTTTAGGGAGCATTTTCTTTTCGGGTCACCTAGGAGCGTAGAAATCCGAAGTTTGTTTTAATTATCGTTGAGTGAGTCTATCAAAATTTTCACAACAAGATGCTCAGGACTTGGAGTCCTTTTTTTGAGTCTTGGGTTGGGTTGGGTAGCCATAAAAAGTTACCCCGAAACTCTCAACTCCAAAATTCCAAAAAAAAATTAGAAAAGATGAAAAGAAAAAAAATATATATTTGCTTCAATATAGAATACGGTGAGGAATTAGGTGGTCTACATTTTGGCAGGCACTCGGGCGCTATTGACTCTCTGTGAGTTAGGTTCTTAGTAGAAATTTCCTCCTGTTGACAAGTAACTTGTGCCTGAGCAATCAATTCTTAATTCTAGCTATAAATAGCATTTAGGATAACCTTGCTAGAGACTAGCAAGGGATGAGCATGGGGGTATGATGACTCTACAATTGTTAGTGTTAATTATATCAATTAGAGTCAAATTCAAGGGCACATGTGTGTTAATGTCACATTATAATGGGCATGGGAGCATTGCATCCATGTTGTGTTAAGATTGTTTGTAATTAATGTTTAATGACCATATGTACAAGTGTACATTGAAACAGGTCTCAGATGAGCAATCAGACCATACGAATGGATTCATATCAATGAACAAAATCCAACAGACTCCAAATCACCTCAATCCGACCTCCGTAGCTCCCACAACAAGCCTAGGAAGTTCTGGCCGTTGGTCTAATGATCAACAGCCTAAAGCTAGCCACATGTCACACAATTATGCGCCCACAGCCACCGCCCTCTCTGTAGTAATGCTCCATCAAGCGCTCTAAGTCATTCGATCTTTGATCGATGGCTAAGGGCCCATAGGCGTACGCATAGAAATGCAACCTTTCCGCGTGATGGTGTTAGTTCAACTACTCATAAAATTTTGATGATTTTACAAAATAAAGAAAATGAAATAAAAAATAAGTGTTGCATATTGTTTCTCTCCGTAATAACATACTTGTAGGTTTCATAACGTTTTCCAAGACGGGAGATTAAAAGTGTGAAGATAAGTAGCATAAGTATTAGGTCATAGGCTTTTTCATGTAAACTTTCAAAGGTTGTAATTTTCATTTTACTTGAGTCTAGAAATATTGTAAAGAGCCCCTAAACATAACCTATAAATAGCTAACTTAGGCTCTCTACACTTAGGAGAAATTAGAAATAAAAACCTAACACTTAGACTCTTATCAGATGTCTAGAACAATGGTCAGACGTCTGATTTTCCACTTTAAGATGTCTGACAAGTGTCTCAGATGTCCAACTTCCTATAGTTCAGCCTTCAACTTCTGTCTTCATGAACATCAGTCGAAGAACTCCTCTATCAGACGTCCATAACCTCATCTAGACGTCTGATACTTTACCTGGACGTCCTCAAACTAACCGTTAGACTAAACACCTATCATTATAGGAAAAAATATATTTCTAGACGTCTACCTTTGGACTGTTGTCCATATATTTCTGTGCGTATCTCATTACGGCCATAAAATCTTTTGTCAGAAATCGTAGCGAAGTATTTTTTGGTTTCCAGACGTCTGGTGATTCCTTCAGACGTCCATAACGACGTCTGATCCTTTAAATCTAGAACCCTATTTGGATCTGATGAAAACAGGAACGAATCCACCCTTTATTAGACGTCCAATAACATAATTAGACGTCTTATGTGAAAATATCAGACGTCCTTCTTTTGATCCAATGGAGTCAGTTCAGGATGGCCTACAGTATTAGACGACCAAAATTATAATCAGACATCCTATAAGGCATCTGATCCTAAAATTAGATGTCTGATATTGCTGTCAGACTCATCGTTACGCTGATTTGTGGTGGATTTCGTCCTAATCTCTTGGGATTTATCTCCAACAGCTCGGAGAACTCTCCTAAGTGTTCTTGAAGGTTCTAAACTTGCCTATAAATAGACTACAACTCCTCTTTGGAAAAACACATCTCTTGAGATACAATTCCCTTAGAAAAATCACTTGCTCACTACTCTAAGCTTCATCTTGCCCTTGTGCTATGCCAACACTCTGATCTAGGGCAGATCCATACTCCCGGCTCACTCCGTTTTGCAAATCCTCAGGGAGTTCTTTTCATGCTTAGTAGATAAGAAAGTAATTAAAGTATTGGGGTGCTCTATAGGTGTTGTTTTACTTCTTATTTTTGTACTTTGGGCATCCGGCCTGTCGGGTCCCCGTCTCTTCATTTTGAAGGGAGAAACCTCCGTTTAGGGATCGAAGGTGGGATTTGTAATTGAGGTACACTACCCTCGTTTAAGTAGTGTGGTTAGTGGATTGATCACCTTGTGATCCAAAATCCTAAGTCAAGGGATTGGCTTAGGTGGTGGTTTTCACCCATCTTGGGTTTCCACCTAAAAATCTGGTGTCACCTTTTGTGATTGAATTTTTTTGTATTACAATATTTTATAATTTCACTATTCACCCCCCTCTAATGCAATTTCAGATGGCGCAATGGACAGCTCCTCGAACCCATGCATGAAGGCGCGAGTGATTCACAGGTTTTGTCAAAGTAAAATTAGGGTTAGGAGAAACTCATCGTTGTAGTTCGCAAAACACTTTATCAAATATAATTTTAACTGAAACTCCAAGGGAGTCCGGGTTGAACACAGGGAGGTGACATTTGCTTTCATTGAAATCCGCGCTTCGTATTGTTTCTTTTTTGTGTTTTAGGTTTTGCAATTTTTTTATGTTTTTGTAAAGAAAAGGGCAAGCAAGATAACTCACAAAGGAGATGAAAACAAATCTGATATATCATGCAAATGTTTATTACAATATGCTAAAAAAATACAAAAGAGATAAGGGTGAAAAGGAATCTTCCAAATCGACTGTTTGGTAAGACGACGGCGCTTGGCGGTAGCTTGGACAAAGAGGGTGAGGTGCTGGACAACGGAGGTGAGATGCAGGAAGACGTCAGGTAGAGGAATGCTTCACCAAGGCTCTGGAATGGGGATGAGGAGATGGAGGTGATCTTCTACCGGAATGGAGGTGGGAGGACGGCTCCAAGGCTTCTTATGAAGGTGGTGAGATGGACGACGTGTATTTGGTAGGGTATAGGAGCATTACACTAATAAGAGGCCTTTGGAGCTTGGGAGTAAGCTCTAATGGAGCTTTGGTAGGCTACTAGAGCTTAGGAGTAGGTGGAAGTAGAGTAGGTAGAGATGTTAGGCAAGGGAGGTGTGTAGGTCTTTAAATGGTGGATGGGAAGGGGCTAAAAATGGACACAGGGTAATTAGTGACCTCCACGACACTGTAGGTCCAGCTCAAGCATCGCTATAGCCACCTCATGTCCGCCCACGCACGAACTACATGGGCCCTCCATCATGCGCGCGGATTGCGCTAAGGCCTTGCTAGTGCGTGTTGGTGCACGCTGGCGATGTGCGCTGGCGTGCGCTATTGGTGTGCACAGGTGCTCAATTGCGAATTGGGGGGTTTTGCAAGTCTCGAACCTACACCCCTCACTTGGTGGCTAGGTGCCCAACCAATGCGCCAAGCCGTCCAAATGGTCGAGAGGACGTCATAGGGTGCGTGGTGGAGGAGGGCATCCAACGGCTGAGATTGCTTGTTGGATACTGAAGACGTTGGGACAACCGGGTTTTATTGTTATAACGTTGTAGTATAGCCAGTTATTACCAACATTTCAAATATATAAAAATTTTTTTACTCGGAAAATAAAAGAGTTCCCGAGGTCGAACTCAGGGAGCAAGTTGTATTCTAGAGATATACATGTTTCTTTTACAAAAAGAAAGAGAGAGGGAAAGAATTTGTTGTCTTCTTTTCTCTTTGTTCTGCAGAGGTGATGCTCTTCTTTCTTTCTTTCTTTAGATCTCCTTCTTCTTCTTCCTGCTGTTCCTGCTCCTCCTTTTTCTTCTGTCTTTCTTCAGATCTTCTTCCGTCTTTCTTCTTTTCCCTTCAGGACGTCGTCTGATTTCCAAATCAGACGACTTAAACTGCCTGTTGCTACAATCAGCTTCCTTCTTCTTCCGCGGTTCTTCTTCTTCACCTGTGCCTGCACACTTCAGAGCTTACGTCAGAGAACAAAACCTACTCTACCCTCTCCCCCCGCGTCTCTCTCTCTCTGAAACCACTCTTCGGAAAGCTCTCCCAGAGCTGCCGGGTAATCGGGTTCGGGTCACGCCCGGGTCCAGGCCCACCGGCGTGCGTGGTGGGCGAGGAGTGCAGGTCAGTCTTAAGTCGGGTCGGGTCGGGTCAGGTCCGCGGGGCGTGAGCGCGGACGAGACCGGGTAACCGGGCGGGTGAAGGGGACCTCACCCCGTGTGCTGAGGCAGTAAGCCTCCAGCACTTTTGCATCTTATATCGCTGCGCCTCTTCAGGCTTTTCCGAGGTGGGACTAAATGTCCCACCTCAATTGCGCGCCCGCAGCGGGGAAATCAGCGGGAGATCGCGGCGTCACGCGAAGCCTTCTGCCTTAGCTGCGAGCCTGGTGTTTTGTCGAAACGCCTCGCAAGGCCTGGGAGTTGAATCTGGGCGTGGCGCTGAGCGTGGCGCGCCTGTAGCTGCAGGCGGAAGCAGTTCCTTCTGCACGGCAATGGCGGCGGAGGTCGGGGGCCTGTTCACAAGAAAACGGCCTCTCGGCCTAATCAGAAAGTGCCGGGAGCTTCGCCAGGGTGCGGCGAAGCTCGTGTGGGTGGTGGCGAGGCGTGGGGCGGCGTGCAAGGGCTGCCCTAGGTCGGACTGTGGGTCGGAGGATGGGTTTGTTGGGGGAAGCGTTACGGAGGTGTGGAGTGGCAGTGAAGGGGTGGGGGGTGCTCAGTGTGATGAGGCGGAGGTTCGGTGAAGGTCGGCGAGGTGTGTGAGGCTGTGGAGCGATGGGAGCATCTCGCCGGAGGGTGGCCGGAGACGAAGGGGGTGACGATGGTCAGGGTCGGTCGAGAGCTTAATTGAATAAATTGAAAGCGGGGGAAGAAAGAGGAGAAGAAGGGGAGTAGTTCTAGCTTACTTGCAGGGACGAAGGGGGAGGAACAGGGCGACAGTCGTATCGACTGTCGCCGGAGAAGACGATGCTCAGGGAAAGGGGCGGCGGCGAGCAGAGAGCCGGAGAGGCGCCAGCTGGGTGCGGCGTGGCGCGGGAAGAGCAGGGGAGGAAGTCTCTGCTGCTGGTATTGCGGCAGAGCGAAGAGGTGGAGGGGGAGGAACCGCCGGAGCTGGTGAGCGTCTGCCGGAGAGAGAAGAGAGGAAAGTTGGGGATTTTCTCCGTCAGATCCAAGCTGCCCCGGTCGGTGGAGCAACGGGGGGTATTTATAGGGATCAAACAGGGAGGAAGGCGGAGGGAGACGACGTGTCTCCCTCGCCGGAGGATGGCCGGAAACAAAAACCCATACCGTCCGTGCGTTCGCACGACCGGTATGGTGGGTTACAACGACCAAGGGGGTGTCCCTGCGACGGCTGACGACGCAGGGCACCCCCGGTTTACTTGCCAGGTCCCCCCCCTCACGCCGGAGCATGGTGGTGGCAGGTTTTGCAGGGGGGACCTGATCGCAAAGAACGAAGGAGAGTTAGGGGCCAAAATGCGAGGGTTCAAAAGTTGAGGGCGAAAAAGTAAATATATGAGGACCAAAGTGTAAAGTTGGTCAAGGAGGTTTCTTCTTAGGCTCAAGTTTTTATACATGACTGATTAGGACCTAAGGAATCTGATGGTGAATTTCATTTCTAGATTAAACCTTGTTTGACCGGTCAATTTATGCGAAAACCCAAATTAAGTTATTAATTGGGCATGGTTCTCAATGTAGGTCAAAATGGGTTCTGAAGGCCAAATTGAATGTTCTAAACCCTAGAGATTATTTTTCTATGAATTTTAGAGGGTTTATTCTATTTTTACTTTGCCTTGAACCTCGTGAATTGAAGTGGGTTGTTTTAGGGTTACAGATTATCATTTAGTTTCTTGGAATTGCTGTAGCCCTTGCTAGATCATTTCATCCCACTCTTATTCTTATTAAGCTGCTTTGACCTATGTTTGGGCCCTGAATTACCCTGTATGCAGATTATACTGGTAAAATTGCATTTTTACCCCTTATGACTTGTTTTCTTCTCAAACTCAGGATTCTCTGAGTTAAGCCTTTCCTTGAGATATGTAGGAGCTTTTATCCTTTGTATTAGGTCAAAATGAGCTAGTTATGGCTCATGATGAGGTTCTCATCATACCCCCATGCCTAGCTTTTGCTAGTCCCTTAGCAAAAACTTAAGGTTTCAATCCCTTGTTCTAGACCATGAAGTTTTTAATAGTTTTAGATAAGTGCCTTTTTTATTTGAGCATAGATTAGGTTAGAATGCTGACCATAGGCCTAAAAGGTACTTTAGTACCAATCAAGATCCAAATCTGTCCAGCCTTAGCCTCAGTCTTTTAGCAAAGGTTTTTAAGGCCCACAAGAACTAACCTAAGGTTTATTGGACTTCGTGGTTAAAGCACCCGTGCTTGAAATGATTTTAGCCCTGGCTCAGTTCGCAGTGCGTTTTGTAAGAGAGAGATAGAAAGTTTTTCTGTTTGGAGAGTTTTCTCTCTCTTTTTCTTTTTAGTTCTAGCCTAGGATTGGCTTTTCAACACGGTCTGTATCAGATTCCTTGCTCCCATCATCAATCCTCAAGGGTTCCTGGCGATCGATGCTTCGAGATAGCACCGCCCATGGCAACCCCCGGAACCCTGGCTATTGAGATTTCGAGATAATCCATCCATGGTGTTCCGTGGCCGAATCCAGACCCTGGCAATTGACACTTCGAGATAATGCCATCCATGGAATCTGAACCAGCAGAGTGCTTACATGCCCCCAGTAGGATATGTAAATATCCTAGGAGACAAGCACCGAGGAGATGATATTTTGCTACGCATCTTCGAGGGGATTTCCCGCCTCTCCGCGCTGGGAACTCGTCTAAATCAACTTGTGTTGATCGGCCGCTCCTATTCTAGGTGTTCTTTTCAGAATTTTGCGACGCTTCTGCGTGATTCTGATTTTTACGCTTACTGAACCAGGCTGTGTGTGAGATTAGGGTGCTTAGGTTACTGAGTCCCGTAAACCAAAAATTAGTTAACGAGGCCGAATACTCCCTAAGCCTTAGACCTAATACTTCAGCTTTTCATTTTCCTCAACCTCTTGAGGAGTGTCCAGATCTTAATGGGTACTAAGAGTCTATTCAAGAATGCCTAAGGTTTGCATTCTTTACTAATCTCTTTGTGCACTTTTCTTGAATGAGGTCTAGAACTTAGGTTAATTCCTTAGTTCCTTACTAATGACTATCACTTTTTCTCATAATTTTGTGCTCCTTTTTCATTTTGTTTCTTTTCTCCTTCACAAAATTTCCTTCTCCTCTTTTCCTCTTATTCTTTTTCGAAAAAGTTTTTTTAATTTTTATGGTGTTTTTGGCATATGTGAATTTTTTTTGTTTGAAACCTTTTCTTACAAGTTTTGCACTTTCATACCCCCCCATGCCTAAGATTTGTAATGTCCTCATTGTAACCTATGGGGTCTTAGTTCATTCCTTAAGACAGAAATTTGGATGAGTGGATGGGTCAGGTTGAATTTTTTTTTTTTTTTTTTTTTTTTGCGGACGATTTCAAATCCCAGATGCAGGCATCTGAGTTGGGGTCGGCTGTCTACAAGGGTGAACTTCGAGTGCTAAAAAGGTGTCAGAACAAGTTTCAGGTTTTCAAAGAGAATGACGGGCTGCCTCCCGTTAAGCGCTGAGTTTTACGCCCTCGGCTGGGCGCAATAAGCTCAAGGGGAAAGGAGGATATAAGATGCCTCAGCCAAATCAGTAGAAGTTACATCGATGAACGGCTTGAGTCTCTGACCGTTCACGATGAAAGGTTCTGAATCGTGGCTGAGTGGACTGATTTCGACTGCTCCATTTCCAAAAACCTGTCGGACCAAATATGGTCCGACCCACTTAGATCTCAGTTTTCCTGGGAAGAGTTTGAGTCGGGTATCAAAGAGTAGGACCTTTTGACCAGGATGAAAGATCTTTCTCGAGATGTGTTTGTCGTGGAAGGCTTTAACCCGCTCCTTGTAGATTTGCGAGTTCTCGTACGCGTCTATGCGTAACTCATCGATCTCGCTGATTTGGAGTTTTCTGTGGGTCCCAGCCTTGGAAAGATCTAGATTACAGTTCCGTACTGCCCAATAGGCTTTATGCTCCAGTTCGACGGGAAGGTGGCATGCCTTTCCGTACACCAGTCTAAAGGGAGACATGCCCAATTGGGTCTTGTGGGCGGTCCTATAGGCCCACAATGCTTCCGGAAGTCGGGACGACCAGTCCTTCCTGTCAGGTCGAACAGTGACTTGCAGGATTTTCTTGATCTCCCGATTAGACAGCTCAGCTAGACCATTAGTTGGGGGTGGTAAGGAGTAGAGACTCGGTGAGACACCCCGTATTTGGTCATCAGTGACCTAAACTGAGCACTTGTGAAATGGGTCCCTCCATCAGAGATTATTGCACGAGGAATCCCGAACCTTGAGAAAATGTGTTGATGAATGAATTTGAGAACGATTTTGTGATCACAGGTTCGGGTCGGTATGGCTTCGATCCATTTGGACACGTAGTCCACAGCCAACAGAATGTATTCGAAACCATCCGAAACAGGAAAGGGGCCCATAAAATCAATCCCCCAAACATCAAAGATTTTGCATACTAGAATCGGTTGCATAGGCATCATGTCGCGATGGCTCATGTTGCCCAAAGTCTGGCAACGACTGCATGCCTTGCAGTGATTGTATGCGTCTTTGAACAGTGTGGGCCAGTAAAAGCCGCACTGGAGGACTTTTGATGCGGTTTTATGCCCGGCAAAATGGCCACCGCATGCCTGGTCATGGCAGAAAGAGAGGATATTGTTGAATTCCCCTTCCGGGACACATCTCCGGATGATCTGATCGGCACCTATGCGGAAGAGGTGGGGACCAAGTGGGAGGTTGGCCCCAGGATGATCCGGCAGAGTCAGGAGGTAGTTGAGCAGATCCACAGACGACTCCGCACTGTCAGGAGCAGACAGAAGAGCTACGCAGATCGCAGACGCAGAGAGGTGCAGTTCGAGGTTGGGGACCACGTCTTTCTTCGTGTTTCGCCCATGAAGGGCTTACAGCGGTTTGGGGTGAGAGGGAAGCTCGCGCCGAGGTTCGTGGGACCCTTTGAGGTCCTGGAGCGGGTTGGACCCGTTGCTTACAGACTTGCCCTTCCCCCGCAGCTTTCTGGTGTGCACGACGTGTTCCACGTGTCCAACCTCAGGAAGTACGTAGCCGATCCCAGCCACGTACTGAGTCACGAGAGCGTCGAGGTGAGCGACGACCTGACCTACCCCGAGCGGCCAGTGCAGATCCTAGACCGAGCCGTCCGCAGGTTAAGACGAAAGCAAGTACCCCTGGTAAAGGTTTTGTGGAGGAGCCAGCGGTACGAGGAGGCTACCTGGGAGCCTGAGGCGGCAATGCGAGAGCGGTACCCGGAGCTTTTCGCGGGTACGTCTTTTCGGACCGGCTTCGGTCCTCTTTGAGTTTGTTATGGTTATTTGGACGTCTTTTCCCAGACCCTAGTTGGCGCAAGTTTCGGGGACGAAACTTCCTTTGAGTTTGTTATAATGTTATGAACGCGTGCCCCGGACGTATTTTAAGACGTCTGGGAGGTGGCCCAGACGTCTGACCAGACGTCTGGGATCACATCAAGACGTCTTGCCAGACGTCTGGGATGGTTTACAGGCGTCTGAAAAAAACGTTATCGTCGACACCCGCGAGTCGCCTGCGCGCCTGAGCGCGCAGACCGCATATTCTCTCTTTTTCTTCTGCGGCTGCAGACGCCTGCGGCGCCTTCTCTCTCTCCTCTCCGCGCGGCGTTAAAAGGGGCGCGCCTCCCCTCCCGTCTCCACCGTCTCCTCCTTCTTCTCCTTCCTGTGCGCGAGAGCGAGCGGACGCGAGGGCGGCAGCGGCGGCCGCAGTGAGCGTGGAGGTGCGGCGTGCGAGGGCGGAGCTCTGCCGTGAGGGCGAGCTCGCCGGAGCGGCTTGGCCGGCTGGCAGAGGGCGCAGGGGGCGCGGAGCGACGCGGAGAGGGACCTGCTGCGGTCTGAGCAGCAGGAGCGCGAGGTGCGACGCGGGCGGCGTCGCGAGCGGAGGCCGAGCAGGGTTCTAATTCTGGAAAAATTTCCAGAATCAGACGTCTGGGTTGATAGCCAGACGGCAAGGTCGACGTCTGTAAGATCATACAGACGTCTGAAAGGTGAGTTTCCGCTTTCTTCTTCCTTCTTGTCGACTGACCGTACTGAGGGAGGGGGGTTGGCTGTGCGCAGGTTCGCTGATTCGCCATCCTTTGCGAATCAGACGTCTGGAAGTTCTACCAGACGGCGGGAGTGACCTACAGACGTCCGTATGGACCATCGGACGTCTGGGGTATAGGACAGACGTCCCCGAAGACTTCTGGACGTCTGGGAAACCACGCTGAACAGGTAATTCTCTGATCCACCGTTTAAGACGTCTGGAAGGAGTTCCAGACGTCTGATTTTGCACAGTATCGTCTTTCTCGACCCGTTTAGGGCCCGTTTGGGCTCCGTTTTCCGTGATTCGAGTTGCGTTCGTTTCAGAATTAATTCCTCTACCCGTCTACAGTAGCTATATCACTGTTTTGAGACACCCCTTGTGTTTGATCCTTGTGATAGGACCTCGTTCAGTTGCAGTCTTGAGAGTCGCGGAGGCACGCGGGATTCCCGATCACGCCCCCATTACTCCCGTTGTACCTGGTAGAGTGGCTTAAGTTATTTTTAAAATCTGTTAAAGTATGGAACCATAACTAGAATCTAGGACATTGCATGAATCCTAGGAATGAGAAATGTATGGAATGATAGCTCCTAGGTGATGCATGAATCCTAGGGCTGGAAAACTAGTTGTATGCTAGATCCTAGGATGTGGCATGAATCTTAGGATGGAAAAACTAGTGGAATGTATAATACTGCAGTCTTGGAAAAATGGAAAGGAATATAAAGCTGCCTGTAATTTGAATTAACAGCTGCCTGTTATGAATAAAGAAACATGTTTGAGATCATGGATTTTGAGAACGTGAATCTGGAAAGTGAAACATATGATGTTCTGAGATAAAGAGCTGGAACCCTACGGGGAATTAGGAGTGGAACTCCTGGAAAGAAAAAGGAATGGAACTGAGATGTAGTTTGTACTGTCTCTTGGGTACGCAGTACCAAGGGAAGTACCTGTACCTGTTTAGTACAGAGTGGGGCCAGCCGCCCCAGGGACCCGGGGTTAGGATTGGCCGCTCTGTACCGACTTGTTGGCCCTCGTGTACGTAGTACCGAGGAGAGCTAGTAGTGTTAGGAGAGTACTAGCTACCCCACGGGCCCCGGGGTTCTGCTAGCCTCCTTCACCGACTTGTTAGGCCCACTAGGACAAACCAGGGTAGTCAGGCGAGGGTGCGCGGACTGTGGAGGGGCAAGGCCCCGGTTTGGTTACTGTGGAGGGGTTGGACCCCTGTTACTGAGAGGGCTCTGCCCTGGTTCCGTGCTGTGCTTTGGGCGCACCCGTTAACGGAAACGACTGACCGCGTGCCAGTGCGGGCTAGCTACCTGTGCGTTTATCGCGCGTGCCGTAGTCACCGTTACGTCTGTCAGTGACCTTGGGGTGGTTGACTGAGGGTAGGATCACCACGGGGGACTCTCCCGGCCAGGAGAGCACCACGTGCTACTTCTACTTTTGGAAAAGACTGCAATCAAGATCGTTCCCACGAGGACATTCGAGATCAAGTAAAGGATCCGAGAAACAAATGAAATAGGGAGAAAAATTGAAAGATGTGAATAAAGGAAGTAATAGAACATAACAGCTACTGTACACTCTACTGTTGCCTTTAGTTAGCTTGCCACTCTACTCAGCGTTTTGCTGACGTGTTACACTCGTTACCTTTTTCAGGACCAGGTGTTGAGCAGCCAGGGTCGGCGGCTGCAGAGGACGCTGGGCCGAGTAGGGTCCAGTAGAGTTACCACAGCCTTTTGTACCTCTTTTGTTTCTGTTCTAGTGAGTACTTTTTGTTTCCGCTGTACCTTCTTTACCTGCAGTTCTTGTTATATGATAAATGTTGTTCTACTGTTGTGGTGGTATCTACTGTAGTAGTTTCTTTTCTTACTGCTGTATTTCCTTACTGTTAGTTATAGTCATGTTGAATGTGGTTTATTTTACTGCTCTTTTGGTTACTTTCTCGTTGGACGACTAGGTCTTGGGATTAGTCGAGTCGGTCCGGTTCTCGTGTCTCGTAGGGACTCGGGAACCGGGTCGTTACACAATTAATCTTCAATATAACTCACTCAAATCAGTCTAAACAAACTTAAAATCATCCCAGAAACCTGTTGGACCCATTAAATCAGAGAAATGGGCAATTAATCATTGAGATTGTTCTAGGTTTGACCTAGAAGACCCAAAGTTTGACTTTAAGATATAAGGCTTCTCCGAACAAATTAATAACCTAAATAGGTTCATTTCTATCTCAGGAAACTCTCCATTAGTTCAAACCTCAATTTTGACTGTCGTTGATGTGTTCCCATACTTGCTGCTTGAGGTGAAGAGTGAGTGTGTTCGGCAGAAGATTCTGGAGGCTCAAACCTAATTGGAGGTCTAGTTAGGTTCTACAGGTTTTGCACAAACTTCTGAACCTAATTGAGAGTTCTAAACCCTAACAAAATTGCCTCTCCAACTCCACTGGAGTTGGAGAAGACACTGCTCAAGTGATAGCTCAAGGCATTAAAATAGAGAAATGAGCTCACATTCTTGATTCTGAGACCTAAGAGGTGTGATCTGGAGCTTCGCAAGGATTTCTAATAGCTGAAGCTTTAGATTGGGTTGCCAGAGCTCACCGGAGCTCTAGTGAACTCCAGCAATTGGTATATGGAGTTAAAAACATCATAGAACAGACCAAGAAAGGTCTCAACGTGTTCCTGAGGTTGCAAGGAACCTCAAGAAGACAATAATTACCTCAATCAAAGGACTTAACACTAAATTCATTAAGAATTCAGTGGAATCACATCTTGAGTATGACAAAACTCAAGAACCGATCTCCCTTAAAATTGAATGAGAGAATCTTAAGTTAAATTTTAAGTTAATCTGAGCCATTTTAAGTTAAATTTAATTCTTTTCTTTTCCAACTTTTTATATATAATTATAATTAGATAAAGAGTATATAAATGCCTTGAGTTTACTTGTTTGACCCATTTAGCTTTATTTATTTAATTAGTTAAATTACTTAAGTTAATTTCATACTTAGTTGTAAATATTACGTAAGTTAAAGTAAACATTAATTAGGTAGCTAAATATTTATGATTTGAGTCCAAATTATTATTTAAATTATTAATAATATTAATTAACAATTAATTTTAGATTATTAACTTATTTTATGATCCTTATTAATTTGTCCCTTATATCATAATTAAACCCTAATTATACATATTCTTAGCAATTAACTAGGAAAACTAGTTAATTAGGGATATTTAAGAGCCATGATAAGTCTCTCATCATACTCCCAAGCCAAAGTTTTGTTAGTCTCTAGCAAAATTAACTAAGAAATATGATGATTTAAGTACCAGGGTGTTTAAATAATTATAAATAACTCTATAAGTAGAGAAATGCTTTGGTCAGAATGTTTTTAATATTCAATTTTTAAAAAAAAATTATATTTTAAAATAAATATCCATAAATATGCAGAGAATTTGCTAGAATCGACTTACTTTAGACTCAAAAACTTAATTACTTCTCAAAAATACGTATTCACTAAAAATAGAATATTTGACGGGAATTTCCTTAAGATCAAAATTCAGAAAACCTGCTTATTTTTTGTATTTGATCTCAACCATAGAAACTAAGAGGTCAAGATGATTAAGAAAACAAAACTCCAATATTGGAACTTAAATTCTAACTCAAAAATTCAATAGACTTAAGTTAATCCTTAAGCTTGTGAAATCCAATTTTTGCCAACCTAAGCTTTTGCAAATTAACTTGACACCCTTTTATTAACCAAGCTCAGAGATCATAGAATCCAAAACCAGCCAGCCCACAGCACCAAGGACAGACTTCTAGACCTAGGGTTTGGTCCACCTTTCTCTTTTAGGCCTTAACTGCTAGTCTCCAAAACCTGATTTCTTAGGCTTCATTGTCCAATGCAAAGATTTAGTAGCTATGATTTTAAAGCATCTGTGCTCATGAGTAGAATTGTCCTAAAAGCATCTGAAGTTGCAAAATTCTAAATCTTAAGACATCAATTTCCAATCTTGGTTATTCCAATTCAAGCCTTTGGCTTGGCCTTACTCAGATTTGGTTGCTTTCTCCTCACCATTTTTCTATCCTGAGGTCAACACTTTTTGTATATATCTCCCTGGTGGACCACTGGGTCTCTTATTCCTAATTTTTATCTCCGTATTTTTTTTTCTTTCCTTTTCTATAGTATAAAACACCCATATGTAGTGAGGTGTTTTTTATTATTTGATGGAGGAAAGGGTAGTATTCATTTGTACCGAGATACTTTATTTGGTGGATATAACTGCATAAGCACCCATTTGTACCGAGATGGTCAATTGCAGGGTGTATTTTTTTTTATTTCTTCTTGTTTTATTTATTTTTCTCCTCATTTTTCTTACTAATATAATACTCCATATCTTTTTTCTAGGTGAGTGGCACATCCTTTACCTTTTCAAGAGCCGCCCCACGGAAATCCTTGGACTAAAAAGGATTTAGAATCGATCTCTTAACCTTTGTGTCTTCGCGGTCTTAGATGCCAACAAGACAACTCTAATGTGTGTGAATTTTGGATGCTTAGGTTACTTATCTCTCAAACCAAAGCTTGGACAACAAAGCCATTCACTCTTAGGTCCCTTAAACCATTAGTATCCTCCTACAGGATCTGTCAAGACGCAACTCGCCAAGTCTAGCCGAATGTCCTCAGTTGATTAATCTAATTATAGCCTGATAGACCTTATGACTAAGAATTCGACCAACTCTTAATTAACTCTAGGTATCTAGCCTTTTCACTCAACTTGGTGATAAAAACAGATATTCAAAAAGCAAAAGGATCTAACTTAGTCTAATTGACCAAGAAAGTTACAATTTAATTCCAAAATTTAAGTCTTATAAAACTTAATACATCTTAATTACTTTGTTTTAGGGTTAAGAGCGGGAAAAAGAAATCCTAAAGGTTTCAGACTCTAACTCAAAAGAAATCTTGTTCAAAATTTCGCAAACAAATTTGTGTTTTGAAAAGGTATTTAAGTAAAAGTCTAAGTAAGGATTTAATGGTCTTATAAATACTATTTACAAAATATATATATTTTTGGTTTTTGACCTAAAAGAAAATTAAGCTTTTAATTATTAATATAAACAAGTATATATATGTTTTTATGTCTTCTTTTTCTTCTTACAAAAAATTATAACCCCCTATTATTATTTTTTATGGTTTTATGTCTTTTTAATTTTTGTATTTATATATTTTAGTTTTTATGCTTTTATAAAAAAAATTTAAACTTTCATGAATTTTTCAAAAATTTTCAAATTTTTAGGGTATTTTAGTTTTTTTCTATTTTGTATTTTCGTGAATTTCTATTTTTTCACTTTTACTTTTATCTACCAATACACTTAGAGTATTAAGGTTCACTTCACACCCCCTCAAGTCAAAACATTACAATGTCCTCATTGTAAGAAGGGTGGAAAAGATTTTACACTTCACTTAGTGTAAGGTGACAGAAGGAGTCAGATAAAGGAGATCAAAGATCTCTGTGCGGACAATTTCAAGTCTGACCTAAGTCAGAGTGGTCAGTCGAACTAAGTGAAGGGTAAGACGGATAAAGAAGTGACAAATCAGATACAAACTCAAGTGTATAGGTAGAAAAAATTGTGGAAAGCAGGAAACAGCTATGTACAAGATGTGGATGCTAAGTTTTACACCTTTAGCTAGGCGTAAACCCTAGTAGATTACTGGAGCATGTAGCAGCCTCCAACAAGACCCAAGACATGTGTTTCAAGGAAAGGTTTAAGGCGTTGACCACTAACTTTAAAGGGTTGATCCTTGTTAGGTTCGGTGATTTCGACAGCTCCATTGTCGAAGACTCTAACAACATCAAATAGACTTGTCCATTTGGATCTAAGTTTACCAGGGAAGAGTTTCAGATGAGCATCAAAGAGCAACACCTAGCCGATGCGAAAGACTTGCCAGAAATGTGTCTATCTTGGAAGGCTTTTAACTTTTCTTTATACAGCTTTGAACTCTTATAGGAATCTTGTCGAAGTTCCTCAAGTTCACTAAGCTGCAACCTACGATGATCACCAGCCTTCACGAGGTCAAGATTGCATGCTTTAATTGCCCAATAGGCCTTGTGTTCAATTTCTACGGGAAGATGGCAGGGTTTCCCATAAACAAGTCTGTATGGTGACATGCCTATTGGTGTTTTGTGAGTAGTCCTATAAACCCACAAAGCCTCATCTAAACGGGAAGACCAATCCTTCCTATCGGGTTAGATTATCATTTGAAGGATCTTTTTGATCTCCCAATTAGAGACTTCGGTTTGCCCATTAGTTTAGGGATGATAAGGTGTAGCAATACAATATGTGACCCCATATTTCTTGAGTAAATTCCTAAACTAGGAATTTATGAAATAGGATCCGTCGTCAAAAATGATGCCATGTGGTACCCCAAAATGAGAGATGATGTGATTCTAAATGAAAGGAATGACAACTTTGTGATCGTTTGTGTGTGTGGGTATGACTTCGATCCAACGGGACATGTAGTCAATTGCAAGTAAAATATACTCGAAGCCAGAAGAGGACGGGAATGGACCCATGAAATCTATGCCCCAAATATGAAAGATTTTACAGACAACAATCGGGTTCAGAGGCATCATGTCTTTGCATGTCATGCTACCAAGAGTCTGGCAACGACTACATGGCTTACAATACGTCTATGAATCTGCAATTAAAGTGGGCCAATAAAACCCGCACTGTAAAACTTTTGCAACGGTCTTATGACCAGAACAATGATTGCCACAAGCCTAGTCATGACAAAAAGATAGAATAGAATCAATCTTAGAAGAGGAAACACAATGCCTGATGATTTGATCATTGTAGAGTCGAAAAAGATACAGATCTTCCCAGAAATAGTATTTGGCTTTTGATTTAAGTCATGATTTGCTATTCCAGTCCCAGTCAGATGGGAATTGATGTGTAACCAAATAGTTTACGATGTCGGCATACCAAGGAAGATCAGAAGATATAGCCAAAAGATGTTCATCAGGAAAATGTTCTGTGATTGGCGGAGACTCCTCTATATTCTCAGAAGGAGGTGGAAAAGGTGATCGACAACGACATTCTGTTGTCCTGCCTTATCACGAATTTCTAGGTCAAATTCTTGCAAAAGCAAGATCTATCTGATCAACCTAGGTTTTGTGTCCTTCAAAAGAAGGTGTTTGATTGCTGAGTGATCAGAGTACACAATGATTCGAGATCCAAGGATGTAAGATCTGAATTTCTCTAATCCAAATACTACTGCTAGCAATTCCTTCTCAATAACAGTATAATTCCTTTGTGCTTCATTCAGAGTCTTGCTAGCGTAGTAAATCACTACAAGATTTATCTTGACTTTCTGTCCCAAAACAGGTCTAACTGCATAATCAGATGCATCGCACATGATTTCGAACAGTAAATTCCAATCAGGAGGTTGTAGAGAAGGAGCCAGCATTACTTTGTCTCTCAGTGTTTCGAATGCAGATATACACTCATTCATCTCAAAAATAGTGTCTTTTGTGAGGAGGTTTGTGAGTGGTCGGGCAATCTTCGAAAAGCCTAGAATAAATCTTCTGTAAAAATCAACATGCCCGAGAAAAGATTAGATGCCCCTTATCAAGTCAAGAATTGGTAGATTTGAGATTTGATTGATCTTGACTCGATCTACTTGGATACCTCGCTCAGATACGAGATGGCCAAGTACAATACCCTTTGGAACCATAAAATAGCTCTTCTCTCAGCTGAGGACAAGATTCACTTTAATACATCTCTTGAGAATCTTCGACAAATTATCTAGACAAATATCAAATGTTTCCCCGAAGGCTAAAAAGTCATCCTTAAAAGCCTCCATATATTCACCTACCATCTCGGTAAAAATGGCTAACATGCAATGCTAAAAAGTCGTGGGTGCGTTACAAAGCCCAAATGGCATCCTTCGGAAAGCAAAGGTTCAGAAGGGGCAGGTGAAAGTCGTTTTCTCTTGACCTTTGGGGTGGATCGCGACTTGATTGTATCCAGAGTAACCATCCAAAAAGCAGAACCTGTTACCAGCTAGTCTCTCAAGGATCTGATCGATGAATGGCAGAGGAAAGTGATCCTTCTTTGTAACCGTGTTGAGTTTGCGATAGTCAATGCAAACCCGCCACGAATTCGCAATTCGTGTAGGAATGGTTTCTCCATATTCGATCTTGATTATGGTGAGTCCTGCCTTTTTAAGTACCACTTGAATTGGACTCACCCAAGGGCTATCAGATATAAGATAGATAATGTCAGTGTCTAGTCACTTGATTATTTCTTTCTTTACGACCTCCTTAAGATTCGAATTTAGACATCGTTGAGCTTCTCTTGAAGGTCATGCCCCATCTTCAATATAGGTGCCATGAGTACAATAATTGGGGCTAATCCCAGTAAGGTCGTGTAGAGTCTACCCAATTGCCTTCTTATGATCTCGCAAAATCACAATCAATTTTGATTCTTGCTCTCTAGAAAGATGTGCATTAATGATTACAGGATAGGTTTGGTCATGTTTGAGATAGACATATTTGAGTGTATTAGGCAATGGTTTAAGTTCCACTTTTAGAGTCGAATCAATAAAGTCTAGGATGAAATTTTATGCTGCAAAGAGAGGTAGATGTGATTCATTTGATACAGTCTTAGGATCGAGTGGAGATTCTGATAACGGGTTTTCATACTGAGGCTAAAGAATATCAAAAGAAGGTTTTTCTAGTTCTAAGAAACTAGGTTCATCCTTAAGAACATTAACAGATTTAATCTCCTCAATCCATTTGCAATCTAATCCTCGAGAAGCTCTAAATATATCAAGTTTAATTGTCTTCTCCCTAAACTTGATTCAATATTTCTAGATTCACAATCTATATTGGCCTTTACTGTGGCCAAAAAGGGTCTCCCTAGAATAATTGGGGTATCTCTAACTTGTTCAGGAACTTCCATATCTAAGATAATAAAATCCACAGGAAAATAAAAGTCCTAAACTCTAATGATAACATCTTCCAATACTACCCTAGGTGACTTAATGGATCTATCTGCTAATTGTAAAGTCACATCAGAAGGTTTAAGTGTGTCAACATCAAAATATTCAATTAGGGAAGTTGGAATCAAGTTAATGGATGCTCCTAAATCTAGGAGGGCTCAATCCAAATGTTGGTCCCCAATTATACAAGAAATAAATGGAGAACCCGGGTCTTTCTTTTTCAAAGGAAGCGTACTTGAAATAAGAGAGCTCACTTGCTCAAAGAGTAACATAGTGCTTCCCTTCTTCGGCTTACACTTAGGAGTACACAACTCCTTAAGAAACCTCGCATAAGTCGGAATGTGCTTTATTGCATCTAGGAGTGGAATATTAATGTGTACCTATTCAAAGATCTTAATCAAATCCTCATCTAAAGTAACCGGCTACTTTTGTTTCCTAGATTTCTTCAGAGCTTCTGGGAATGGGAGTTGCATTTCCTACTCTACTTAAGGGTCTACCAGATCTTGCGAATTAGCGGGAATTGCAGGATTGGGTTCAACACCTCTCACAGGTGCAGAAACATGGTCAGTTCTAGATGTACCAGGGTCTTTGGATAGGTTTCACAGATCTACTGGATCCTTAGTGGAAGTCCCGCAGTGGGTTGTAACAAAGTTAATACCCGGATGAGAAGCTGGTGAAGAAGATTCTTGCTAATTTTGGAAAGATGGATTTGGAAGTAGAGGTTGGCCTTCTTGAGTCAAATATTGTTGTTGATTTGGATATTCGTACTCAATAGACGCAGAAGGTGGATTCGGATTTTGATTCTTATTCAGGGGTACTTGGTTTAGAAGGTGGACTTGTCCTTGATTCGGATGTTGAACTCCTGGGTGAAATCTCTGTTGGATATTCCTAGGGTTTGGAATTGGCTGGGATGGAAGGGCCCCTAGCTAACAAGATTCAACTACCTGCATGATTTGGCCCCTAAGGTCAGCCAGTTCTGCCGAACATTACCGTTGGACCTCAGCAAGAGCCTCAATGTTTTGTTGCTGACTCTCTATTAGCTCGCAAATCTGGTCGAGCTGCGAGTTTCTATTTGGTCCCAAATAGTTCTACGTACTTGCATGAAAGGTCCTCGCATTTGGTTGGTGATACGGTAACGTTGGTGGGTTTTGCCTCGTCTGAGTCAGATATGATGGTCTGTGTAAATGGTCAGACCAAGAGAAATTAGGGTGATTACGCCATCCGAGATTATAGGTGTTCGAATATGGGTTTGATCTTGGTGTGTAGCCCTAAATGGTGTTCAAATCATAAGGTATGGTGTGTTTTCCACAAAAACAGGAAGTGGGGAAAGAGGTGGGAAAGATTGTGGGACAAAGTTCCCTCCTTGGGTTGGTGCAGGAGTAGATAGAAAACCCAAGGAAGATGGATCTCTAGAATCTAGATTATTCACAAATTCCCTCCCCGCAGGAATTTGTGAAACAAGTAAACGCATGGGATTTTGCGTAGCGAGTAGAAGTGTAAGAGTCTTCATAGTGTTTCGGACCACATCGAGATGCTTCGCTACGATGTTGACTTTGTCTAATTTTTCTGCAATAATCTCTAAATCCGTAGAACTGGACGGGTTCCCGATCTCGTGAATGCCCTTCTGATGCGGATTATGATGCGAGTTTCATCACATGAATTGCGACATGGATGCGTTGTTGATCGAGTTTTCTGCCATCCCTTCGAATAATTCTGAGGTGGATTCTTTGTCGCAATTCAAGAAATTCCCTCCACAAGTGGCATCGACCAGGTTGCGAATGCTCTCTTGCAATCCATAGTAAAAGATGTGCATTAGCTGCCAGCAAGGGATGTCGTGATGTGGGCATTTCCTCTGCAATTCATGAAAGCACTCCCATGCTTCATGAATTGGTTCTCCTTGATTCTGAGTAAAAGTCGTGATGGCTCGCCTTAGTGAGTTGGTATGACCAATAGAGAAGAATTTCTTCAAGAATGCAGATTCTAGTTCGTTCCAAGTAGATATAGGTCGTGCGATCGTTCGATACCAGTAGGCAGCCTTATCCTTAAGGCTAAAGGAGAACATTTTCATGAGTAGGATTTCCCGACTCTGATTTCAAGGACCAAGAGTCTGTGAAAGATTTTTGAGATCTTCTATGTGTTGGAATGGATCCTCGGATGCAAACCCGTGAAAGTGTGGGATAAGATCTACAATATTCGGCTTTAATTCTGGGTTATTTTCCCCAACAAGAATCCTAACATTAGGCTCTACTTGTGCATTGGAAGGATTGTAATAATCTCGGAGTAGAGGCCTGGAATGAGGTGGATTCGGGAAATCAAGATTTTCAAAACTCGCCTCAGGTCGAGGAGGATGGGTTTGTAGGTTCTGCAAATTCTGTGGAGCAGCCGTTAATAGATTAATTTGACGGTTCTGTTCGAGCATCTGTAAGTTCTGGTTCAGGAGCGCCTCATGGATGTCAAAAGGTGGCATCTCCCCCTTACCAGAAGAAGAAGGGATCTCAGGATTCGAGTTCTACGTTTGGTCCATAGGATCAAATGTAGAACAAGTAACAGGATCAGTCAGAAAAATTGGTTGCTTAGATGCAACAGTCCTGGGAAAACCTATCAACGGAGATACGCGAGGCAGTTTCAAGGATCGCCTCTCGTGCATAAACCAAAAAAAATGTGCAAAGGCATACTCACACCATTGCGGTAAAACAGTGACAATCAAGACCCGAAAACAGCGTAAAAGCAGGTTTTCCTTCTTTTCAAAGGAAAAGAAGAATCCTAGAATACACAGAAAATAAATTTGATGCAAACAAATATGGTACTAATCCAAAATACGTGTCCTATATCGTGTCTACGCAGGTGCGTATCTTAAGGCTCAAAGGTCTAAGGTCTAGTATCGAGACCGCTCACTACTGGCTCCCCGAGGCTCTAGTTGTGAAACAAAATTGTTGATCTTCAACCAAAGCCCTAAGAGGTGCAAGGAGGAGAGGTAGAAGTATAAGACTCGTGACTTTAGTGATCACGTTGTGTGCGCGATAGCATGCAACAGATGCATACGATAAAACCCGCATGCAATCTGCAAACAGATAAATATCACGAGTTTTAAAAGTCCTCTTTTTAGTTAATCTTTTACAAAAATGATAGAAAGAAGTAAATGTGACCATTTTTTTATATCTTTTCAATCAATTATGTGGTCTTGCTTATTGCTCCAATGACAGGGATCTACATGGGTTTTTCGCTTGTTTTCCCGCTAATGTGAGATAACAGAGTAGAAAATCCCAAGTCAAATCTCAAAAATACTAGCAGAAATGTGCACTCCTAGGAGTGTGCCTAAATCAATGCTGCTGCTAGTCAAGAGTATGTGTATTTTTGTATTTTTTAGATTTTTCTAACTAAATGCAATAGGCAAACTACACTAAAGACTAAGAAATACTCACAATGGGTATGTATAATGGATCAGGAAAAACAGAAACAAAAAATCTGCCTCCTTTCCTGAGAATACCCGCAAAGATATCCCTAAAAAGAAGACAAAAACAAAACAAAACAAAGCTAATTAGTAAAAAGAATTATTTACAAACTATAAATAATGGTGAATATAAATTACAGTTACCTCCCCTGTAACGGCGTCATTAAAATGATGTCCTTACTTAACAAAATTATGCAAGGGAATGTTTTGGTGAATAAAATGAAACAAAATATTGCACTCCCCGGCAATGGCGCCATTAAAATGGTGTGTTAATTCTCAACAAAGTTAATTAAGTTAATTAGACTTAATTAATTGCATCAGAATGTAACTTAGGTTATCGGAATTGTAGTATAGGGTCAAGTTAACCTAACATTTTAGAATTTAAGTTCTTTTTTTAACTGCTTAAGTCCAAGTCGTTCACTGAGAGATATACTTGAATCCTAATTCACCATTAACTTCTAATGAATAATTAACAGCTACTTAATTAATCAAATTATATTTATAATATTTTAAGCATGTGAATCTTGCACAAAAGATTAATAAATCCAAAGCATGCAATATTCCATTAAGACGAAACAAGTTTATAAGAAATATTTGTCATTAAAAACCAACTAAACATGCTTATTACAACTTCTTACAAGAATATAAGGCAAAGAAATGAAATTACAAGAGTTATCATACCTTTACAACAATTAAAAGCTCAAAACATAACAAATAACAACTTCAGCCCTGAAATCAGACGTCTGAAAATAGAGTTAGACGACTTAAAAGCATAAATTGGACTTCTAATTAAAAGTAAAGACATCTGATTTTTTACTCTTTTTTATTCATTAATTTCTTCTTAAGTCTTCATTTCTGTAAATTAGAAATAGGCCTAAAGGTACTCAAGTACCTGCCAAGACCTAGACCTGACCAGTTTCAGCCTGAGTCTACCACGAAGTTTCTAAGGCCCGCAAAAACTACCCAGAGGTTCGTTGACCCCAGCGGTTAAAGCACCCGTGCATAAATGTAACATGTTCAGGTTCAGTTTGCTAGTGCATTTTTGTAAAAAAGAGATAGAGATGGATTTTTCATTTGGAGAGTTTTCTCTTTTCTTTTTATTTTTCCTTAAATCTAGCATCGAATTAGCTCTAAACATGATTTGTATCGGATTCATTGTCCCCATCATCAATCCTCGAAGGATCCCTGGCTTTCAATGCTTTGAGATAGCACCACCCATGGCAACCCCTAGAACCCTGGCTTTCGACACTTCAAGATAGTGCTGCCCATGGCATTCTGTAGCTAAATTTAGGCCTTGGCAATCGACATTTCATGATAATCCCACCCATGGCACCTGACCCAGCACAAGATACTTACATGTCCCCGGTAGGATATTTAGATATCCTAGGAGACAAGCACCAAGGAGATGATATGTTATTATGCATCTTCGAGGGGAATTTCCTACCTCTCCACGTCGATAACTCATCCAATCAACTTGTGTTGTCGAGCCGCTCCTAAGTTAGATTTTCGAGATGGCTTTTCATAACACACTTTTGGCATGTTTTCTTTATTAAGGGCATTGAACCAAACTTAGTGTGTGATTTTGGGTGCCTAGGTTACCAAGTCCCTCAAACCAAACTGTAGGCAACGGGGCTGAATAATCCCTAAGCCTAAGCTCTACTACATCAGCCTCGCACTTTTCTCAACTTCTTGAGGATTAATCCGGATCTTAACAAATACGTGAGTATTTAAATCCTAAAATAGATCCAAGAGGCCTAAGGTTGCACTCGTCACTAATCTCCTAAGTTTTAGCCTTCTAGGTCTTAATTCATCGTCTGATCCAACCTAGAAGTTAGGTATGGTTATACTCAATTTTAAGGGACTAATTCCTTTTTTCTCTTTTTGTGTGCTCCTTTTTCTTTTCTTTCTCTTTTCTTTTCTTTTCCTCTTCTCCTCTTTTCATTCAGTTCAAAGTGACCTTTTCTCCTTACTCTTTTTTTTTTTTGAATGAAACCCTTCCATACATTGATTTCACAGCGTTTTACACTTTAATACCCCTCCATGCCTAAGATTTGCAATGTCCGGATTGTAAATTAGGTGGGTTCAAGTTCAGTTCAGATCGTACATTAGAACAGGTGGGTGGTGAACAGGACGGAATGACTGTTGCAGACGATTTCTAGCTCTAATACAAGTATCAAAAGTGGAGTTGGTTGTTCTAATGAACGAACCCTAAAGTGCCATATGAATTCAGCAAAGAGATTTGTCAGGAAGGTTTCATGTTTTTCAAAGATGACGGGTTGCCTCCCATTAAGCATTAAGTTTAACGCCATCAACTGGGTGCAATGAAGCTCAGGGAGAATGGAGATCAAAAGATACTGTAGCCAAATTTGTGTCGATGAGTTCGAAGAATGGTTTGAGTCTTTGATTTTTCACTACAAAAGATTCAAATTCGTGGCTGAGTTCACTAATTTTGATAGCTCAATTTCCTAATACTTGCCTTACAAGGAATGGTCCAATCCATTTTGATCTCAATTTTCCTGGGAAGAGTTTGAGTTTGGCATTGAAGAGTAATACTTTTTGACCAACATGGAAAGATTTTCTTGAAATGTGCTTGTCATGGAAGGCTTTCACCCGCTCTTTGTAGATTTGCGAGTTCTTGTATGCGTCATTGCGTAGTTCCTCGATCTCTCTTAATTGCAATCAGCGGTGGATTCCAACCTTCAAAAGATGTAGATTGCGCTTCTGTACTACCTAGTAGGCGTTATGCTCCATTTCTACGGGGAGATAACATGCCTTCCTGAAATGACCCGTGGCCCTTTTGGGTTGTTTAAGATGTCTGGATGAGTCGTCAGACGTCTGTTCAGACGTCTGGATGGAGGGTCAGACGTCTGAAAGTAGAAGAACTGGACCTGCTATTCTTTTTCCGTGCGCACATTGCACGCGCACTCACCCCCTCTCCTCACCCCAAACCCTAACCCTCTATCTATTTAAACCCCCCCTCTCCTACGTCACTCCATCCATCTTCACCAGCCACCACCTCCATCCTTCCTTCCTCCCTTCTAGCGAGGCGAGAGGAGAGGAAGCTGAGAGAGAGAGATGGGACGTGGAGGAGGAGGAGAGGAGAGCTCGAGAGGAGGAGCTCGCAAGGGAGCCGCGAGAGTGTGGGAGGAGCTCGGAGGAGCTCGTACTCGAGGAGGAGGAGCTCGTGGAGGTGGGCTCGCGGCCTCCTGAAGCTGCCGGCGTCGCAGCTGCGAGCGGCGTGGAGAACTTCCGCGTGGAGAAGAAGGCTCACGGATTTTCTGTGTATTGGATATCTTTGAGTATCAGACTTCTGGAGCACATTCCAAACGTCTGGAATAGCCTAAGGATGTTCGGAGCTGGAACGGGACGTCTGAAAGCACGCTCTGTGCTAAGGTATGTGCTTTTGTGCGGTTACGGCCATGCAAGCCTCACCGCAGGATCTTGTCCGGCCTTTTCTGATGGTATGCACGTACGTACGCAGGGAGCAGGCCATTGGAAAGGCACGGGGTGTGACCTTTGAGGTGATTTTGGACATCTGGACACACTGCCAGATGTCTAACCGTACCTCCAGACGACCGGAAGGAGAGTCCGACGTCTGGAACTCACCTCAAAAGATCGCGGAAGGGTCCAGACATCCGAGGTAGCTGCAGGGAACCCAAAGTAAGAGTTGACATCTTTTAAGACATCTGGGATTAGACCCAGACGTCTGATTTTGGACAGTGTGAGTGTTTTTGGCTTGTTTAGGGCCCAAACGGGATCAGATTTCCACAAACGAAGTACCGTTGTTTTTCACTTGAGTTTCTCTATGAGTTAGTGTCACTTGTATACGATTTTGGACTCGTTTGATGTGGATGGTCAATTGTATAGGTCTCCAGCCAGTCGAGTACGCGGGAGCTACGGTGGCAACGAGATCTGTGATCCGATCTCTCATTCCTCCCGTATTTGCCGGTAGTGTGGTTTACATTAATATTATGATTTAAATAAATGAACTATATGCTAAGAATAACTTGAATGAACCCTATGATGAGAATGAACCCTAGGGCAGAAACAAATGAGTATGGTTTGAGCTATACCGTATACTTGAGAAACATGTAGAACCCTAAGACGAGAATGAACCCTAGGGCAGGAACACATGAGTATGGTTGAGCTACACTGGTTACTTGAGATGCCTGTAAAACTTTAATTGCTAGCAAATATACTGGTTATTTATGTGATGCCTTATTAGTTAGAAAATCACGAGCTACCTGTTTTAAGAATGGAACTGGAAAGGTGAATAGAGAAATCTGAAAGTCTGGATTGTGAAATGAAAGAAATATCAACATGAACCCTACGGGGAATTAGGAAGTCTCCTGTAGACGAGAAGTGAGCTGGCCCTTGTGTATGTGGTACGAAGGAGAGCCATTGTCCCTTTAGTGTAGAGGGGTACTGATTGCACAACAATCATCCAACCTAAAACACCTGAATTGATCTAGATTCTAGCATAACTTCGAGTCAATGCATGCATAAGCATCATAATTCGTATACTAGTTAGTTTGAGTAACCGTATAGATAATAACGTCATTTTATGACCTAAAAGGGAGATGATTTTAATCGTAGATGATTCAAAGCCGTGGATATCAGATCAGACCAAACAAATCTGATCAGAACGATGACGGGAGTTCAACGCTTCTGAAATCGTTCCGATCAAACCAGAGCATCGTGCACAATCCATAGAAGAATGGAGATCATGGAGCCAAAGGACAAAGATCCAAGCCTCAGATAAAGAATCCAATCACACGAATGAATCCGGATCAACGATTGAAGTTTAACGGTGTAAAAATCAACTCGATCGGAGGTTTACATCACCAGATACAAGGAAAAGAAGATGGACGACCATGATGGAGCCACGTGGCACCATCATAGCTGCTCCCTGACCACCGCCCCATCTAGGAAGATCGCACCGTGCGCTGCGGGCCGTTGGATGAAGCGCGCCACGTCGCCTGCCCAAGCTGGATCAAAATAAATAGAAACAAATGCATATATATAACAAGAGGTTTGCGCAGTGCGTTGGCTCACACGCACGCGTGCGTAGGCGCGGGACGTGGGTTAGAGCCACTATTTGCGCGAAATTGAGCATGCGTTGGGCGCGGACGTAATTGGTCGTTGGGTCAGCATTGGAGGGCGACGGAACGAACACGTGGCGCGATTTGAGTGCTCGATGGCTGTATGCACGAACTCACGCATATCCTACATTGTGAAGGAGAAACGCAAGCGCGAGTTAAGCCATTCAATCTCTCAATCGGACAGCTGAGGATCATTGGTCCGGATTCAGAATTTGAGCACACGCGGGCATTAATCTGACCCGTTCGATCATACGATCGAACAACCAGGGATCAGATGCTAAAATGAGGCATGCGAGTGCACGTAAAGAAAGCAGAGGCGGGCGAGGAAGCAGCGGAGTCGTGCGATCATCATCCAAGCGTCTAGAGGCTACCACATGTCGCCATCAGAGTGAATCCGCGTGATAAGAAGGAAATTAAAGGAGTTTTGAGGCCAAATCAGAGCCATTGATCTCCCGATCAACGGATCTGATCAACCAGGGGTTGTTGGACGGTTTTAAGGCCTTAAATACCCTTTTTTCCCTCCACACAAAGCTATAAAAGAAGGCCCAGGGCCCCCCAGTTGTAGGCATCAACTTAGAAGCTCTCTCCCATCAACTCCAGATCTCTTCTATCGTCTTCTTTGCAATTCTCCATCTCGACGCTCTGGATCTCAGGTGCTGCTGCATCTCACACAAGCATCCTACAAGCAACGTCGTTTCTTTGCCACTTTCTTTTCTCTCTCTCTGTTTCTATCTGTCCGTCTGTCTCTATTAGCATTTTCTATTGTGAAAAACTTTATCTAATTGCAATAAAATTCTGATTCTCTGAATATCTACTTTATACATATATAAAATATATATATATCTAGTTAGAATTAGTTTTATTGAAGCACTTCTGCAAAAATTGAGATTGCCTCCCTGCGAACGACTTGGTACCCACCGGAGTTTTATAAATTTATTTGTTGATGTGTTTTTTGCGCTATACTACAATTAAATAACTTTTAAAACACGAATTACGCACCGGACAAGTTGGCGTCGTTGCCAGGGAGGCAACGGAAAATTTTGAAGCTTTTTGGTGTATATTTGAGATTTCTAACTCGCTATATTTTTCGTTGATTTCATGTGCGTAGGAAACAAAGAAATCTGGACCAAACACGACAACGGAGAAAGTGCGGGTTCGAACCTCAGGTAAGTACCCGTAGTTTAGATTAGTTAGATTTAGGATTTGCTTGAACCCTACGATTAGTTAAAATTTGTTTGCTTATTAAAAACAAAAAAAAAATATTTCTCTTGATTTCGGGCTGAAATAAAACTTTATCTTAAAAATTCAATTTTTGAAGATCCGCACGTCTAAAAATTCCCAAATTCTTACTAGACGTAGCTTTCAAAGCTAGGAACAACATATCCAAATTTTGTGACAATCAGAGTTATAGAAAAATTTTAAAAATTCTCGTACTGATATGTTACCAAAATGAAATTTATTCCTAATTTTTCAAAGTTAAAAATATCATAAGAATTTTTATATAACTCTGATTGAAGTAAAATTTGTGGCATTGAATTTCTGAGAAAGTAGAGAATTTTAGAAAAATATGAGAAAAATATTTTTTGCTCATTTGATTGCACGAATTATCTGATCACGAACTGGGGGTCAAAATAGACTACAAAACCCCCAATACAATTTAAATCTGAAAAAAATAGAAAACGTGCATTAAAATTCTTGAAAATAATATTTTATGAGTGCTTAGTTAGTGGTGCAAGAAGATCAATTGATTGCATTGCTTTGGTCACACCACTCATCATTTTGAACTTAAAAGAATCATTTAGAAATATCTGTGCATAGGGTTTCACTCTAAGGATAGAGCACACCTGCATTTCCATACTTAAAGGAAATCTATTAAATAAATTGGGATTTGCAAAACTTTTGTGTGCCTCATCAGAACCTTGATTGAAATTATCTAATCAAGTGAACCCTAAAACACGCTAACACAAGCATTTGAATCTTAAAAGATACTTCATCATAAAAATTTGCATGTAAACCATTTGCCTGCACACTTCACATCTTTGAAATCAACTTTAAGGGCAAACACCCCCTTAACGCCCATCATATTCCAAAAGCACATCAAACCCAAAACTAAAATTAAGTAGACGTGCCCTAGGCAGGACTAATAGACTTGGGACTTGAAACTAGATTGGGCTAAGGTCAAGGCCTTGTCTACTTGGACCCACTGGTGACAAGAAAGTTCGGTGTGGTAACCGCATTAACCTTTAATGGTGTCCCGCCGTGTGGGGTGTCCTATAGGGTCCCACCCTTCTGGCCAACCAAGTAATTCATGGGTTGATCTAACCCAGTCGAGTTTTGGCAAGCCAGGATCAGGTCTAATTAGGGTTGGCACTCTAAGGACTAATTTGATTGCTTGTATTGAAAGGGCGGGGTATTCTCTCATCTGTCTTTTCTCTCTCATCTATTAACTTTCTTCTGGTACATGGATGCTAAAAGATCTCTAAACCCTAATTTGGTACCACCTTTTGAGAGTAAACTAAAGAGAAGACCCAAATTTTTTGAATACACTCCAATATCCAATTGCCATGAGGAAGAACTGATTAAGGAGGAAACCATGAACCCATACTCCTTTGCCTCACACTATTCCTCCTTTTCTCCCTATCCTAACCCTTCCCTTACATCAACTTATTCAGGTTGGGAGAACTCTCCTCAATACCCGGGACTTGATTCCATTGCCTATACCTCATATTCCCCGGGTATAGCCAGGCCCATCTCGAATCCCACACGAATCTCTAGATTTCAAGGATCTATACAGTCTAAAGAGACACTCTCCATACAGGACCAGCACCTAGCTGGCATGACCAGTTATCTTGATCGGTTCAACCAAACTCATCTCTCCCCAAATCATGGATATGCCTCAAAACCCCAACACCTAGTATACCAATCCTATCCTCGAAATCACTGTTCAAATTATCCCAATCCCACCCAAACAACTTCACCTTCTCATTGGGATAACCCTACACCAACCAACCAAGGATATGATTCTTACCTTAGGTATTCAAATGATGGATATTCTGATTTGATTGCGGTCAAAAACTCTGAAAATTATTATCCTCAGCCTGATCAAATCCCTAACCATGGTGGTGATCCTAAGATCACCCAATTACTCTAAGCAGTCCAAGGGATGAGAGAAACTGATAAAAGAAATATAGATAATCTAACAAAATAGCTCAATAGAATCCAGAAAGCACAAGGAGACAAACCTGGTCCGAGTATGCCACAAGTTGGTGGTAAGCCACTCAAGGTTGAGGATCCAACCTTAAGCATGACTCCCTATCCAATCCCAACCTCTACATACACTGAACCCACCCACTAGCCCTGTGGTTACATAGAACAGATCCTTTTTGATATCCCAAAAATTGACTTTGAGGAGGAAGACTCACTTGAAGAAATACATCTTGATTTAGGCCCTGAATTGCAACTATTCTATTTTGAGGAGCCAATTCATAGTAAATTGGAGTATGTGTCTTTTATATTTAAAGACACAATTGGATTACATGGAAGATTTGGGAGAATCAGAGCAAGATCAAGAAGAAAGAAAGATTGTGAACAGTGACACTTGCAGCCAAGCCCAGCTGGATGGCTCTGATGAAATCTTGTTTGAGGATTACCATGATCAGATATGCTTAAATGATTTGATATCTGGATTTGGCAATACTGATCATTCCCATATAGAAGTCGAATCTGCTTTCACTTATGTTTCAGCTAATCTGCACCTTTCTCTCCCCATCCACCAAAGTCCTGAGGAAAAACGTGACCATTATCCCCAACATCTCGAGATTGAGGAAAACAGACAATCCCCTTATGAAAAAGATGTTCAAGAAATTGAAGAATTACTGGGGATGACTTATGAGGATCTATCTGAGGAAGCAAAGACTTTAGCTGAATCATGGGATTTGGAAGAATTTGACTTGATTGATGTAAAACAAGAAGATATTCCCACAGAAGATATTGTCCAAAAAGGATTTGTGGTGTTGACTAATTCAAACCCCGATCTTATGATTCTAAGGAAAAATGAATTACAACAAGATTTGGGCAACTCAAATGAGACTATTGATCACCCCTGGGATAATATTGACTCTGATAAGTCTGGAACTACTAAGATGGATCACTGGATCTTATTTGACTCACCTACTCAACATCCATCCACACCTGATTTGACTTGCGAAGTGGTTTCTTATACCATTCGGACTACATCACTCGGGTTCCTCCTTTCATTTCCATCACTTTCAGAACCCATATGATGTATTCCCCACGAACAACCCTGTATCCACTTCATCTGCCTTCCTCACGCATCACTTCTTAAGGTTGCCACTATCCACTTTCCATTCTAGCACCCGCACTAATGTTTCTCTCTTTTGTAGCATCTGGCTGCAATTAGTTCCAAGCTCGTTTACTTTATTTTTCCGACCCTTTGGGCTTGGTATTCACCATTAGCTGGTTCGCATTTGTGGATCACTGATCCTTGCGCTACATGACCATATCTTTAGTTTAATCCTGACCTAACCCATCAATCTAATCATTCATTTTCTGGGTTTAAGTCCACCAAATGACATTAAACTTAACGCTGGCTGGGAGGCAACCCAGTATTCATTACAGGTAGCTCTGCATCCTCTACATCCATACTGACCTGGATTAACAAGCATAGTCAGGTGATATCCCCTCCTCTTGTTTATTATATTTTGATTTTCATGCATACATTTCAATGAGGACATTGTAATGAATAGGCATGGTGGGGGTGGACATTGCATGTCTTATCTTTATGTCAAAAAAAAAAAAATCATTTAGGCATAAAGAATTTTTATTAAGGTTTTATTAGGGGTTTATTCTTAAGTTGATTCCTGAGTTTAGAATCCAGTATAATTTCACACTTACACGTAGAATTGGCAATGGATCCTTTGTGAAGACCAATAAACATCTTTAGTTTGTCGAGAAGAAGCAGTACTTCTTCTCCTAAGTCCTTGGATAGTAATTAGGGAGTCAGGCAAACTATCTTCTAACAGATCCACTAAACACGTGTGAGATGAGAGTAGAAAGTTTACTGGTACTCTAAGACTAGAATGAGGAATCTTAACTTTGGGATAATGAGATAATGATACTCGGAGTTAGGCATAGTTTTCGCTCTCGGTTTATGCGTACAAGTTCTTAGTGCGAACAACTTTTGAGAGCGATCAAATAAGGCAAGATACGCAGAAAGCGGGTTCTGATAAAACTATGACTAAGGTGGATGGTCACGATCGTCCTTTACGGAAACCTTAGCTGAAAGAGGGTATTAATGTCAAGGTCAGAAATACGTTGTCCTATCCATTACTTTCCCGGTGCCGAGAATTGGCACTTCCACCAAATAAGTCACCCGATATCCTCTTAAACACCCACAATCCCAAATAATGCATCGTAAATAAAAGTCGTATGTGTTACTGTGTTGCGTTAGTAGATGTTTGAAAAATAAAAAAAGAAGGTATATATGTCTATGCATATAGAAAAAAATATGCATATATAAAAAAAAGAAAAAAAGAAAGGAGTAGAAAAGAAAGAAAGAAAAAGAAAAGGAAAAAAAAGTTCATATGTGTTTTTAGAGTTTATTTCAAGTGTATTGAGGCAACAACACCCATCACCCTCATGATTCACCAAATATAGCCTTGACCTACTTTTCTGTATTGCTGGCTACCTGAATACAGGCTGAGGAATGCTGACTTAGTCGTAGAGTTATCAGAACCTAATCAAAGTGTTAGTGCCAGGAGAGACCATCAAATATACTGATAAATATGGTGAGATTGTGAGCTTAGAGAGAAAGAAAAGAAAATGAGAGAGAAAGAAAGAGAGAGAACGCGTACAAAAGAACTAAAGAGAGCATAGTTTCTCCGCCTCTCTCTGAGTTGAATTATTTAATAATCAAGAAATCTATGTTATAAGGTACTAGTCTATACGTAGCACCAGATGAGTGTGAGCCACAAAAAATAAATCCATTTGGCTCAAAAAAATCTTCTACCTAACCCAAAAGTCAAGGTTGAATTTACAGATTACTTCATAACCTCGAAGGGAGAAGTTTGCCTATCCCAATAGATTTTTACTAAGAGTCAAGTATGAGCTTTAGATGTAGATTGGCTTTTCACTTGAATCTGCTGCATAGACTACAACAAAACACATTCACGATTATCTGGATTACTAAAGTATTGGATGAAAACAAAAGACATAAATCTATAGTCAAACTCTTGATAGAAACCTGTTATGTAGGACCACTTTGCATTTAGTATTTCATTTGCTAGGGACTAGCAAGATTTAGGCATGCAAGCGTGATTGCACAGCAATCATGCAACCTAAAACACCTGAATTGAGCTAGATTCTAGCATAACTTCGAGTCAATGCATGCATAAGCATCATAATTCACATACTAGTTAGTTTGAGTAACCGTATAGAGGGCCTAACAAGTCGGTGTAGGGTGGCTAGCTGAACCCTGGGCCCGGTGGGGTGGCTAACTCCCTCCCTACACTAGTAGCTCACCTCGGTACCACGTACGCGAGGGCCAACAGGAGTCGGTGTAAATGGCCAATCGTAACCCCGGGTCTCAACCCAAGGGAGGCTAGCTCCGCTCTACACAAAAAGGGGACAGTTGCTCTCCTTGGTACCATGTACTCAAGGGTTAGCACACTTCCCATCTACATTCCAAGTTTCCATCTATCCACAGGAGTTCTACTCCTAATTCCCCGTAGGATTCATGCTCATGTTCACCTCGTTTATCCAGATCCAACTCTCATCTTTCATAATTCATTTCTCATCCATTTCAGACAGCTCGTGTTTTCATAATTCAATTCTCAATAACATGCAATTGGTGGTTTCACAGCTAATTATTCATTAAATACAGGTAGCTCATATTCTAACAGGCAACTCGTAATTATAATGTAGGCATTTGCTAGCAATTTCACGGTTTGCGTGAAATTGAGCTTGTGTTGGTTGTGGACGTAATTGTTCATTGGATCAACATTGGAGGGCAGCGGAATGAACACGTGGTGTGATCTGAGTGCTTGGTGGCTGTATGCGCGAACTCACGCATATCCTACGTTGCGAAGGAAAAATGCAAGCGTGAGTTAAGCTGTTACAACTCGGTTCCCGGATCCCTACAGGACCCGAGACCGGCTCGCCTCGACTAATCCTAAGACCTAGTCGTCCAACCAGAAATAACCCAAAAGCAGGAAAATAAACCACATTCACACATGCAATATAACTAAGTAGAAGAAATGTGCAAAGCAGTAAGAAAAATAGAACAGCTATCTTAGTACATACCACCACAACAACAACAACAACAACGGAAAGTGGAAAGGAAAAAGAAGTAGCAAAATAGTAACTATGTGTCCATTACTTACTACAACAGTAGAAAAAAAAAAGTGCTGAGAAAAGACTACGGCTGAACTCGACTGGGCCCAGCACCCTCTGCAGCCGGAAACTCGGGCTACTCAACTCCTGATCCTGAACAGTGTTATGAAAAGTTAGAGTCAGCAAACGCTGTGTAAAGTGGTGTTTATATCATCTAAGTACAAAACAGTAAAGACAACAGGTTTAATTCTCATTTCTATTTATCTGTTTTATATGTTTCCATTTCACCCATTTCTCAAAGTATCCAGATATTTCTTGATCTTACATGTTCCTCGTGAGAACGATCTTGATTGCAATCTTTTCCGTAGACTAGAAGGTACACATGGTGCTCTCTTGACCGGGAGAGTCCCCCATGATAGTCCTACACCCAGTCAACCACCCCGAGATCACTGTCAAGACAAAGGGTGACAACGGCACGTGTGATAAGCGCACGGGTAGCTACCCCGCACTGACACGCAATCATTCGTTTCCGCTAGTGGGTACACCTAAAGCATAGCGCGGAACAGTATAGGGCCTTGCCCTCTCATAACAGGGGTCTCGTCCCTCAGAACCAAACAGGGGTCTCACCCCTCCACAATCCGCGCACCCTCATCTGACTACCTCAGTTTGCCCAGAGGGCCTAACAAGTCTGTGTAGGGTGGCTAGCTGAACCCCGGGCCCCGTGGGGTGGCTAGCTCCCTCCCTACGCTAGTAGCTCACCTCGGTACCACGTACGCGAGGGCCAACAAGAGTCGGTGTAGAGTGGCCAATCGTAACCCCGGGTCTCAACCCAAGGGAGGCTAGCTCCACTCTACACAAAAAGGGGACAGTTGCTCTCCTTGGTAGCACGTACTCAAGAGTCAGCACACTTCCCATCTACATTCCAAGTTTCCATCTATCCACAGGAGTTCTACTCCTAATTCTCCGTAGGATTCATGCTCATGTTCACCTTGTTTATCCAGATCCAGATCTCATCTTTCATAATTCATTTCTCATCCATTTCAGACAGCTCGTGTTTTCATAATTCAATTCTCAATAACATGCAACTGGTGGTTACACAGCTAATTGTTCATTAAATACAGGTAGCTCATATTCTGACAGGCAACTCGTAATTATAATGCAGGCATTTGCTAGCAATTTCACGGTTTACGTGAAATTGAGCTTGTGTTGGTTGTGGACGTAATTGGTCGTTGGATCAACATTGGAGGGCAGCGGAACGAACACGTGGTGTGATCTGAGTGCTTGGTGGCTGTATGCGCGAACTCACACGTGTCCTACGTTGCGAAGGAAAAACGTAAGCGTGAGTTAAGCTGTTACAACTCGGTTACAGGACCCGAGACCAGCTCGCCTCAACTAATCCCAAGACCTAGTCGTCCAACCAAAAATAACCCAAAAGCAGGAAAATAAACCACATTCACACATGCAATATAACTAAGTAGAAGAAATGTACAAAGCAGTAAAAAAAATAGAACAGCTATCTTAGTACATACCACCACAACAACAACAACAACGGAAAGTGGAAAGGAAAAAGAAGTAGCAAAATAGTAACTATGTGTCCATTACTTACTACAACAGTAGAAAAAAAAAAGTGCTGAGAAAAGACTACGGCTGGACTCGACTGGGCCCAGCACCCTCTGCAGCCGGAAACTCGGGCTACTCAACTCCTGATCCTGAACAGTGTTATAAAAAGTTAGAGTCAGCAAACGCTGTGTAGAGTGGTGTTTATATCATCTAAGTACAAAACAGTAAAGACAACAGGTTTAATTCTCATTTCTATTTATCTGTTTTATATGTTTCCGTTTCACCCATTTCTCAAAGTATCCAGATATTTCTTGATCTTACATGTTCCTCGTGAGAACGATCTTGATTGCAGTCTTTTCCATAGAGTATAAGGTACACGTGGTGCTCTCCTGACCGGGAGAGTCCCCCGTGCTAGTCCTACACCCAGTCAATCACCCCAAGGTCACTGTTAAGATGTAGCAGTGACTACGGCATGCGTGATAAGCGCACGGATAGCTACCCCACACTGACACGCAGTCATTTGTTTCCGCTAGTGGGTACGCCCAAAGCATAGCACGGAATAATATAGGGCCTTACCCTCTCAGAACAAGGGTCTCGCCCCTCAGAACCAAACAGGGGCCTCACCCTTCCACAGTCCGTGCACCCTCGTTTGACTACCCCAGTTTGCCTAGAGGGCCTAACAAGTCAGTGTAGGGTGGTTGGTTGAACCCCGGGCCTCGTGAGGTGGCTAGCTCCCTCCCTACACTAGTAGCTCGCCTCGATACCACGTACGCGAGGACCAACAAGAGTCGATGTAGAGTGGTCAATCCTAACCTCGAGTCTCAACCCAAGGGAGGCTAGCTCCGCTCTACACAAAAAGGGGACAGTTGCTCTCCTTGGTACCACGTACTCAAGGGTCAGCACACTTCCCATCTACATTCCTGGTTTTCGTCTATCCACAGGAGTTCTACTCCTAATTCCCCGTAGGGTTCATGCTCATGTACACCTCATTTATCCAGATCCAGATCTCATCTTTCATAATTCATTTCTCATCCATTTCAGACAGCTCGTGTTTTCATAATTCAATTCTAAATAACATGCAACTGGTGGTTTCACAGGTAATTGTTCATTAAATACAGGTAGCTCATATTCTGATAGGCAACTTGTAATTATAATACAGGCATTTGCTAGCAATTTATCTTAATCACACATGTAAGTAAACCATACAGTACAAATAGGCTCATTCATTTCTCTACCCTAGGGTTCATCCACATCCAAGGGTTCCATTCGACTATTTCAACCAAGCACATTCTTATTTAATTATTAATAACTGAATTAAACCACTCTATCGGGTATCTTGGGAGGAATGGGGGCCTATGCCGCAGATCTCATCGTCTCTGTGGGCCCCGAACACGTCACTTGCTAGTAACCTGTACCAGCAACTAGTTACATTAGACGAGTTCATAACAGTAGGTACTCAACATGAATACGTAGAGGAACTCAAGTGGAAAACAACGATACTTCGTTTGCAAAAATCCGATTCCGTTTGGGCCTTAAACAGGCCAAAAATGCGATTTCTGATCAAAATCAGACGTCTGGACTCTTCCCAGACGTCTAAAAAGGCGACAAAACTCACCTTATGTTCCCTGCAGCTGATTCAGACGTCCAGACTCCCTCTTCTGTCGTCTGGGGATAGTTCCAGATGTCGGACAAGGTCTCCGGTCGTCTGGATGCACCTTCGGACGTTTGGTGATGTGATCAGACATCCAAAAGCGTGTGGGAAAGCGTTTCGTGCTCCTTCCCAAAGCTGCACCTGCGTACGCAAATGCAGGCGCGGTCAATCGACAACAACCCCTGCACTACAATATGCATGGCTCAGGGAGATATGTACCTGGCGATATATGTGCTTTCAGACGTCTAGCCTTAGCTTCAAATGTCCAGGTACCCCGTCAGTCGTCTGTACTCTACTCTAGACGTCTGATACTGGAAAACTTCCAGTATTAGGAGCTCCTCGTAGCTCGCTCCGCTCACTCCTCCCGCAGTGGTAGCTCCAGCCACTGCAGGAGCTTAAGCAGCTCCTTACCGGCTCCTCCTCTAGCTCCACCGAGCTCCCACGGTTATCTTCCTCCTCCCTACTCTCACTCCCACGCACTCTCTAGCTCACGCTCCTCCCCGCTCTCACTCCCTCGCCGGTGGCTCCCCTTCCTTGCCGTAGCTGCAGTAGAGGCGGAGGGAAAGATGACGGTCGCAGAAGGTGGAGGTGGCGGTGGCTGTGGTGTCCGGAGGAGAGGAGAGGGGAAGGGAGGGGTTTATATAGGAGAGGGTTTAGGATTTGGGTGAGGGTGAGGGGAGAGAGAGAAGGGCCTCTGCGCACCGCCCGCGCCCAGAGCGCAAAGAACAGTACAGAAAATTTCACTTTCAGACGTCCGGGAACGGGTCCAGACGTCTGGACAGACGTTTGACTAAAACTCCAGACGTCTTAAATGGCTAAAAGTGTAACGGGTCATTACATAAGCCGTCCAATCTCTCGATCGGATAGCTGAGGATCATTGGCGCGGATTCGGAATTTGAGCGCGCGCGGGCGTTAATCTGACCCGTTCGATCATACGATCAAACAGTCAGGGATCAGATGCTAAAATGAGGCATGCGAGTGCACATGAAGAAAGTAGAGGCGGGCGAGGAAGCAGCGGAGTCGTGCGATCATCATCCAAGAGTCTAGAGGCTACCACATGTCGCCATCAGAGTGAATCCGCGTGATAAGAAGGAAATTAAAGGAGTTTTGAGGCCAAATCAGAGCCATTGATCTCCCGATCAACGGATCTGATCAACCAGGGGTTGTTGGACGGTTTTAAGGCCTTAAATACCCTTTTTTCCCTCCACACAAAGCTATAAAAGAAGGCCCAGGGCCCCCCAGTTGTAGGCATCAACTTAGAAGCTCTCTCCCATCAACTCCAGATCTCTTCTATCGTCTTCTTTGCAATTCTCCATCTCGACGCTCTGGATCTCAGGTGCTGCTGCATCTCACACAAGCATCCTACAAGCAACGTCGTTTCTTTGCCACTTTCTTTTCTCTCTCTCTGTTTCTATCTGTCCGTCTGTCTCTATTAGCATTTTCTATTATGAAAAACTTTATCTAATTGCAATAAAATTCTGATTCTCTGAATATCTACTTTATACATATATAAATATATATATATCTAGTTAGAATTAGTTTTATTGAAGCACTTCTGCAAAAATTGAGATTGCCTCCCTGCGAACGACTTGGTACCCACCGGAGTTTTATAAATTTATTTGTTGATGTGTTTTTGCGCTATACTACAATTAAATAACTTTTAAAACACGAATTACGCACCGGACAAGTTGGCGTCGTTGCCAGGGAGGCAACGGAAAATTTTGAAGCTTTTTGGTGTATATTTGAGATTTCTAACTCGCTATATTTTTCGTTGATTTCATGTGCGTAGGAAACAAAGAAATCTGGACCAAACACGACAACGGAGAAAGTGCGGGTTCGAACCTCAGGTAAGTACCCGTAGTTTAGATTAGTTAGATTTAGGATTTGCTTGAACCCTACGATTAGTTAAAATTTGTTTGCTTATTAAAAACAAAAAAAAAAATATTTCTCTTGATTTCGGGCTGAAATAAAACTTTATCTTAAAAATTCAATTTTTGAAGATCCGCACGTCTAAAAATTCTCAAATTCTTACTAGACGTAGCTTTCAAAGCTAGGAACAACATATCCAAATTTTGTGACAATCAGAGTTATAGAAAAATTTTAAAAATTCTCGTACTGATATGTTACCAAAATGAAATTTATTCCTAATTTTTCAAAGTTAAAAATATCATAAGAATTTTTATATAACTCTGATTGAAGTAAAATTTGTGGCATTGAATTTCTGAGAAAGTAGAGAATTTTAAAAAAATATGAGAAAAATATTTTTTGCTCATTTGATTGCACGAATTATCTGATCACGAACTGGGGGTCAAAATAGACTACAAAACCCCCAATACAATTTAAATCTGAAAAAAATAGAAAACGTGCATTAAAATTCTTGAAAATAATATTTTATGAGTGCTTAGTTAGTGGTGCAAGAAGATCAATTGATTGCATTGCTTTGGTCACACCACTCATCATTTTGAACTTAAAAGAATCATTTAGAAATATCTGTGCATAGGGTTTCACTCTAAGGATAGAGCACACCTGCATTTCCATACTTAAAGGAAATCTATTAAATAAATTGGGATTTGCAAAACTTTTGTGTGCCTCATCAGAACCTTGATTGAAATTATCTAATCAAGTGAACCCTAAAACACGCTAACACAAGCATTTGAATCTTAAAAGATACTTCATCATAAAAATTTGCATGTAAACCATTTGCCTGCACACTTCACATCTTTGAAATCAACTTTAAGGGCAAACACCCCCTTAACGCCCATCATATTCCAAAAGCACATCAAACCCAAAACTAAAATTAAGTAGACGTGCCCTAGGCAGGACTAATAGACTTGGGACTTGAAACTAGATTGGGCTAAGGTCAAGGCCTTGTCTACTTGGACCCACTGGTGACAAGAAAGTTCGGTGTGGTAACCGCATTAACCTTTAATGGTGTCCCGCTGTGTGGGGTGTCCTATAGGGTCCCACCCTTCTGGCCAACCAAGTAATTCATGGGTTGATCTAACCCAGTCGAGTTTTGGCAAGCCAGGATCAGGTCTAATTAGGGTTGGCACTCTAAGGACTAATTTGATTGCTTGTATTGAAAGGGCGGGGTATTCTCTCATCTGTCTTTTCTCTCTCATCTATTAACTTTCTTCTGGTACATGGATGCTAAAAGATCTCTAAACCCTAATTTGGTACCACCTTTTGAGAGTAAACTAAAGAGAAGACCCAAATTTTTTGAATACACTCCAATATCCAATTGCCATGAGGAAGAACTGATTAAGGAGGAAACCATGAACCCATACTCCTTTGCCTCACACTATTCCTCCTTTTCTCCCTATCCTAACCCTTCCCTTACATCAACTTATTCAGGTTGGGAGAACTCTCCTCAATACCCGGGACTTGATTCCATTGCCTATACCTCATATTCCCCGGGTATAGCCAGGCCCATCTCGAATCCCACACGAATCTCTAGATTTCAAGGATCTATACAGTCTAAAGAGACACTCTCCATACAGGACCAGCACCTAGCTGGCATGACCAGTTATCTTGATCGGTTCAACCAAACTCATCTCTCCCCAAATCATGGATATGCCTCAAAACCCCAACACCTAGTATACCAATCCTATCCTCGAAATCACTGTTCAAATTATCCCAATCCCACCCAAACAACTTCACCTTCTCATTGGGATAACCCTACACCAACCAACCAAGGATATGATTCTTACCTTAGGTATTCAAATGATGGATATTCTGATTTGATTGCGGTCAAAAACTCTGAAAATTATTATCCTCAGCCTGATCAAATCCCTAACCATGGTGGTGATCCTAAGATCACCCAATTACTCTAAGCAGTCCAAGGGATGAGAGAAACTGATAAAAGAAATATAGATAATCTAACAAAATAGCTCAATAGAATCCAGAAAGCACAAGGAGACAAACCTGGTCCGAGTATGCCACAAGTTGGTGGTAAGCCACTCAAGGTTGAGGATCCAACCTTAAGCATGACTCCCTATCCAATCCCAACCTCTACATACACTGAACCCACCCACTAGCCCTGTGGTTACATAGAACAGATCCTTTTTGATATCCCAAAAATTGACTTTGAGGAGGAAGACTCACTTGAAGAAATACATCTTGATTTAGGCCCTGAATTGCAACTATTCTATTTTGAGGAGCCAATTCATAGTAAATTGGAGTATGTGTCTTTTATATTTAAAGACACAATTGGATTACATGGAAGATTTGGGAGAATCAGAGCAAGATCAAGAAGAAAGAAAGATTGTGAACAGTGACACTTGCAGCCAAGCCCAGCTGGATGGCTCTGATGAAATCTTGTTTGAGGATTACCATGATCAGATATGCTTAAATGATTTGATATCTGGATTTGGCAATACTGATCATTCCCATATAGAAGTCGAATCTGCTTTCACTTATGTTTCAGCTAATCTGCACCTTTCTCTCCCCATCCACCAAAGTCCTGAGGAAAAACGTGACCATTATCCCCAACATCTCGAGATTGAGGAAAACAGACAATCCCCTTATGAAAAAGATGTTCAAGAAATTGAAGAATTACTGGGGATGACTTATGAGGATCTATCTGAGGAAGCAAAGACTTTAGCTGAATCATGGGATTTGGAAGAATTTGACTTGATTGATGTAAAACAAGAAGATATTCCCACAGAAGATATTGTCCAAAAAGGATTTGTGGTGTTGACTAATTCAAACCCCGATCTTATGATTCTAAGGAAAAATGAATTACAACAAGATTTGGGCAACTCAAATGAGACTATTGATCACCCCTGGGATAATATTGACTCTGATAAGTCTGGAACTACTAAGATGGATCACTGGATCTTATTTGACTCACCTACTCAACATCCATCCACACCTGATTTGACTTGCGAAGTGGTTTCTTATACCATTCGGACTACATCACTCGGGTTCCTCCTTTCATTTCCATCACTTTCAGAACCCATATGATGTATTCCCCACGAACAACCCTGTATCCACTTCATCTGCCTTCCTCACGCATCACTTCTTAAGGTTGCCACTATCCACTTTCCATTCTAGCACCCGCACTAATGTTTCTCTCTTTTGTAGCATCTGGCTGCAATTAGTTCCAAGCTCGTTTACTTTATTTTTCCGACCCTTTGGGCTTGGTATTCACCATTAGCTGGTTCGCATTTGTGGATCACTGATCCTTGCGCTACATGACCATATCTTTAGTTTAATCCTGACCTAACCCATCAATCTAATCATTCATTTTCTGGGTTTAAGTCCACCAAATGACATTAAACTTAACGCTGGCTGGGAGGCAACCCAGTATTCATTACAGGTAGCTCTGCATCCTCTACATCCATACTGACCTGGATTAACAAGCATAGTCAGGTGATATCCCCTCCTCTTGTTTATTATATTTTGATTTTCATGCATACATTTCAATGAGGACATTGTAATGAATAGGCATGGTGGGGGTGGACATTGCATGTCTTATCTTTATGTCAAAAAAAAAAAAATCATTTAGGCATAAAGAATTTTTATTAAGGTTTTATTAGGGGTTTATTCTTAAGTTGATTCCTGAGTTTAGAATCCAGTATAATTTCACACTTACACGTAGAATTGGCAATGGATCCTTTGTGAAGACCAATAAACATCTTTAGTTTGTCGAGAAGAAGCAGTACTTCTTCTCCTAAGTCCTTGGATAGTAATTAGGGAGTCAGGCAAACTATCTTCTAACAGATCCACTAAACACGTGTGAGATGAGAGTAGAAAGTTTACTGGTACTCTAAGACTAGAATGAGGAATCTTAACTTTGGGATAATGAGATAATGATACTCGGAGTTAGGCATAGTTTTCGCTCTCGGTTTATGCGTACAAGTTCTTAGTGCGAACAACTTTTGAGAGCGATCAAATAAGGCAAGATACGTAGAAAGCGGGTTCTGATAAAACTATGACTAAGGTGGATGGTCACGATCGTCCTTTACGGAAACCTTAGCTGAAAGAGGGTATTAATGTCAAGGTCAGAAATACGTTGTCCTATCCATTACTTTCCCGGTGCCGAGAATTGGCACTTCCACCAAATAAGTCACCCGATATCCTCTTAAACACCCACAATCCCAAATAATGCATCGTAAATAAAAGTCGTATGTGTTACTGTGTTGCGTTAGTAGATGTTTGAAAAATAAAAAAAGAAGGTATATATGTCTATGCATATAGAAAAAAATATGCATATATAAAAAAAAGAAAAAAAGAAAGGAGTAGAAAAGAAAGAAAGAAAAAGAAAAGGAAAAAAAAGTTCATAAGTGTTTTTAGAGTTTATTTCAAGTGTATTGAGGCAACAACACCCATCACCCTCATGATTCACCAAATATAGCCTTGACCTACTTTTCTGTATTGCTGGCTACCTGAATACAGGCTGAGGAATGCTGACTTAGTCGTAGAGTTATCAGAACCTAATCAAAGTGTTAGTGCCAGGAGAGACCATCAAATATACTGATAAATATGGTGAGATTGTGAGCTTAGAGAGAAAGAAAAGAAAATGAGAGAGAAAGAAAGAGAGAGAACGCGTACAAAAGAACTAAAGAGAGCATAGTTTCTCCGCCTCTCTCTGAGTTGAATTATTTAATAATCAAGAAATCTATGTTATAAGGTACTAGTCTATACGTAGCACCAGATGAGTGTGAGCCACAAAAAATAAATCCATTTGGCTCAAAAAAATCTTCTACCTAACCCAAAAGTCAAGGTTGAATTTACAGATTACTTCATAACCTCGAAGGGAGAAGTTTGCCTATCCCAATAGATTTTTACTAAGAGTCAAGTATGAGCTTTAGATGTAGATTGGCTTTTCACTTGAATCTGCTGCATAGACTACAACAAAACACATTCACGATTATCTGGATTACTAAAGTATTGGATGAAAACAAAAGACATAAATCTATAGTCAAACTCTTGATAGAAACCTGTTATGTAGGACCACTTTGCATTTAGTATTTCATTTGCTAGGGACTAGCAAGATTTAGGCATGCAAGCGTGATTGCACAGCAATCATGCAACCTAAAACACCTGAATTGAGCTAGATTCTAGCATAACTTCGAGTCAATGCATGCATAAGCATCATAATTCACATACTAGTTAGTTTGAGTAACCGTATAGAGGGCCTAACAAGTCGGTGTAGGGTGGCTAGCTGAACCCTGGGCCCGGTGGGGTGGCTAACTCCCTCCCTACACTAGTAGCTCACCTCGGTACCACGTACGCGAGGGCCAACAGGAGTCGGTGTAAATGGCCAATCGTAACCCCGGGTCTCAACCCAAGGGAGGCTAGCTCCACTCTACACAAAAAGGGGACAGTTGCTCTCCTTGGTAGCACGTACTCAAGAGTCAGCACACTTCCCATCTACATTCCAAGTTTCCGTCTATCCACAGGAGTTCTACTCCTAATTCTCCGTAGGATTCATGCTCATGTTCACCTTGTTTATCCAGATCCAGATCTCATCTTTCATAATTCATTTCTCATCCATTTCAGACAGCTCGTGTTTTCATAATTCAATTCTCAATAACATGCAACTGGTGGTTACACAGCTAATTGTTCATTAAATACAGGTAGCTCATATTCTGACAGGCAACTCGTAATTATAATGCAGGCATTTGCTAGCAATTTCACGGTTTACGTGAAATTGAGCTTGTGTTGGTTGTGGACGTAATTGGTCGTTGGATCAACATTGGAGGGCAGCGGAACGAACACGTGGTGTGATCTGAGTGCTTGGTGGCTGTATGCGCGAACTCACACGTGTCCTACGTTGCGAAGGAAAAACGTAAGCGTGAGTTAAGCTGTTACAACTCGGTTACAGGACCCGAGACCAGCTCGCCTCGACTAATCCCAAGACCTAGTCGTCCAACCAAAAATAACCCAAAAGCAGGAAAATAAACCACATTCACACATGCAATATAACTAAGTAGAAGAAATATACAAAGCAGTAAAAAAAATAGAACAGCTATCTTAGTACATACCACCACAACAACAACAACAACAACGGAAAGTGGAAAGGAAAAAGAAGTAGCAAAATAGTAACTATGTGTCCATTACTTACTACAACAGTAGAAAAAAAAAAGTGCTGAGAAAAGACTACGGCTGAACTCGACTGGGCCCAGCACCCTCTGCAGCCGGAAACTCGGGCTACTCAACTCCTGATCCTGAACAGTGTTATGAAAAGTTAGAGTCAGCAAACGCTGTGTAAAGTGGTGTTTATATCATCTAAGTACAAAACAGTAAAGACAACAGGTTTAATTCTCATTTCTATTTATCTGTTTTATATGTTTCCATTTCACCCATTTCTCAAAGTATCCAGATATTTCTTGATCTTACATGTTCCTCGTGAGAACGATCTTGATTGCAATCTTTTCCGTAGACTAGAAGGTACACATGGTGCTCTCTTGACCGGGAGAGTCCCCCATGATAGTCCTACACCCAGTCAACCACCCCGAGATCACTGTCAAGACAAAGGGTGACAACGGCACGTGTGATAAGCGCACGGGTAGCTACCCCGCACTGACACGCAATCATTCGTTTCCGCTAGTGGGTACACCTAAAGCATAGCGCGGAACAGTATAGGGCCTTGCCCTCTCATAACAGGGGTCTCGTCCCTCAGAACCAAACAGGGGTCTCACCCCTCCACAATCCGCGCACCCTCATCTGACTACCTCAGTTTGCCCAGAGGGCCTAACAAGTCTGTGTAGGGTGGCTAGCTGAACCCCGGGCCCCGTGGGGTGGCTAGCTCCCTCCCTACGCTAGTAGCTCACCTCGGTACCACGTACGCGAGGGCCAACAAGAGTCGGTGTAGAGTGGCCAATCGTAACCCCGGGTCTCAACCCAAGGGAGGCTAGCTCCACTCTACACAAAAAGGGGACAGTTGCTCTCCTTGGTAGCACGTACTCAAGAGTCAGCACACTTCCCATCTACATTCCAAGTTTCCATCTATCCACAGGAGTTCTACTCCTAATTCTCCGTAGGATTCATGCTCATGTTCACCTTGTTTATCCAGATCCAGATCTCATCTTTCATAATTCATTTCTCATCCATTTCAGACAGCTCGTGTTTTCATAATTCAATTCTCAATAACATGCAACTGGTGGTTACACAGCTAATTGTTCATTAAATACAGGTAGCTCATATTCTGACAGGCAACTCGTAATTATAATGCAGGCATTTGCTAGCAATTTCACGGTTTACGTGAAATTGAGCTTGTGTTGGTTGTGGACGTAATTGGTCGTTGGATCAACATTGGAGGGCAGCGGAACGAACACGTGGTGTGATCTGAGTGCTTGGTGGCTGTATGCGCGAACTCACACGTGTCCTACGTTGCGAAGGAAAAACGTAAGCGTGAGTTAAGCTGTTACAACTCGGTTACAGGACCCGAGACCAGCTCGCCTCGACTAATCCCAAGACCTAGTCGTCCAACCAAAAATAACCCAAAAGCAGGAAAATAAACCACATTCACACATGCAATATAACTAAGTAGAAGAAATGTACAAAGCAGTAAAAAAAATAGAACAGCTATCTTAGTACATACCACCACAACAACAACAACAACAACGGAAAGTGGAAAGGAAAAAGAAGTAGCAAAATAGTAACTATGTGTCCATTACTTACTACAACAGTAGAAAAAAAAAAGTGCTGAGAAAAGACTACGGCTGGACTCGACTGGGCCCAGCACCCTCTGCAGCCGGAAACTCGGGCTACTCAACTCCTGATCCTGAACAGTGTTATGAAAAGTTAGAGTCAGCAAACGCTGTGTAGAGTGGTGTTTATATCATCTAAGTACAAAACAGTAAAGACAACAGGTTTAATTCTCATTTCTATTTATCTGTTTTATATGTTTCCGTTTCACCCATTTCTCAAAGTATCCAGATATTTCTTGATCTTACATGTTCCTCGTGAGAACGATCTTGATTGCAGTCTTTTCCATAGAGTATAAGGTACACGTGGTGCTCTCCTGACCGGGAGAGTCCCCCGTGCTAGTCCTACACCCAGTCAATCACCCCAAGGTCACTGTTAAGATGTAGCAGTGACTACGGCATGCGTGATAAGCGCACGGATAGCTACCCCACACTGACACGCAGTCATTTGTTTCCGCTAGTGGGTACGCCCAAAGCATAGCACGGAATAATATAGGGCCTTACCCTCTCAGAACAAGGGTCTCGCCCCTCAGAACCAAACAGGGGCCTCACCCTTCCACAGTCCGTGCACCCTCGTTTGACTACCCCAGTTTGCCTAGAGGGCCTAACAAGTCAGTGTAGGGTGGTTGGTTGAACCCCGGGCCTCGTGAGGTGGCTAGCTCCCTCCCTACACTAGTAGCTCGCCTCGATACCACGTACGCGAGAACCAACAAGAGTCGATGTAGAGTGGTCAATCCTAACCTCGAGTCTCAACCCAAGGGAGGCTAGCTCCGCTCTACACAAAAAGGGGACAGTTGCTCTCCTTGGTACCACGTACTCAAGGGTCAGCACACTTCCCATCTACATTCCTGGTTTTCGTCTATCCACAGGAGTTCTACTCCTAATTCCCCGTAGGGTTCATGCTCATGTACACCTCATTTATCCAGATCCAGATCTCATCTTTCATAATTCATTTCTCATCCATTTCAGACAGCTCGTGTTTTCATAATTCAATTCTAAATAACATGCAACTGGTGGTTTCACAGGTAATTGTTCATTAAATACAGGTAGCTCATATTCTGATAGGCAACTTGTAATTATAATACAGGCATTTGCTAGCAATTTATCTTAATCACACATGTAAGTAAACCATACAGTACAAATAGGCTCATTCATTTCTCTACCCTAGGGTTCATCCACATCCAAGGGTTCCATTCGACTATTTCAACCAAGCACATTCTTATTTAATTATTAATAACTGAATTAAACCACTCTATCGGGTATCTTGGGAGGAATGGGGGCCTATGCCGCAGATCTCATCGTCTCTGTGAGCCCCGAACACGTCACTTGCTAGTAACCTGTACCAGCAACTAGTTACATTAGACGAGTTCATAACAGTAGGTACTCAACATGAATACGTAGAGGAACTCAAGTGGAAAACAACGATACTTCGTTTGCAAAAATCCGATTCCGTTTGGGCCTTAAACAGGCCAAAAATGCGATTTCTGATCAAAATCAGACGTCTGGACTCTTCCCAGACGTCTAAAAAGGCGACAAAACTCACCTTATGTTCCCTGCAGCTGATTCAGACGTCCAGACTCCCTCTTCTGTCGTCTGGGGATAGTTCCAGATGTCGGACAAGGTCTCCGGTCGTCTGGATGCACCTTCGGACGTTTGGTGATGTGATCAGACATCCAAAAGCGTGTGGGAAAGCGTTTCGTGCTCCTTCCCAAAGCTGCACCTGCGTACGCAAATGCAGGCGCGGTCAATCGACAACAACCCCTGCACTACAATATGCATGGCTCAGGGAGATATGTACCTGGCGATATATGTGCTTTCAGACGTCTAGCCTTAGCTTCAAATGTCCAGGTACCCCGTCAGTCGTCTGTACTCTACTCTAGACGTCTGATACTGGAAAACTTCCAGTATTAGGAGCTCCTCGTAGCTCGCTCCGCTCACTCCTCCCGCAGTGGTAGCTCCAGCCACTGCAGGAGCTTAAGCAGCTCCTTACCGGCTCCTCCTCTAGCTCCACCGAGCTCCCACGGTTATCTTCCTCCTCCCTACTCTCACTCCCACGCACTCTCTAGCTCACGCTCCTCCCCGCTCTCACTCCCTCGCCGGTGGCTCCCCTTCCTTGCCGTAGCTGCAGTAGAGGCGGAGGGAAAGATGACGGTCGCAGAAGGTGGAGGTGGCGGTGGCTGTGGTGTCCGGAGGAGAGGAGAGGGGAAGGGAGGGGTTTATATAGGAGAGGGTTTAGGATTTGGGTGAGGGTGAGGGGAGAGAGAGAAGGGCCTCTGCGCACCGCCCGCGCCCAGAGCGCAAAGAACAGTACAGAAAATTTCACTTTCAGACGTCCGGGAACGGGTCCAGACGTCTGGACAGACGTTTGACTAAAACTCCAGACGTCTTAAATGGCTAAAAGTGTAACGGGTCATTACATAAGCCGTCCAATCTCTCGATCGGATAGCTGAGGATCATTGGCGCGGATTCGGAATTTGAGCGCGCGCGGGCGTTAATCTGACCCGTTCGATCATACGATCAAACAGTCAGGGATCAGATGCTAAAATGAGGCATGTGAGTGCACATGAAGAAAGTAGAGGCGGGCGAGGAAGCAGCGGAGTCGTGCGATCATCATCCAAGCGTCTAGAGGCTACCACATGTCGCCATCAGAGTGAATCCGCGTGATAAGAAGGAAATTAAAGGAGTTTTGAGGCCAAATCAGAGCCATTGATCTCCCGATCAACGGATCTGATCAACCAGGGGTTGTTGGACGGTTTTAAGGCCTTAAATACCCTTTTTTCCCTCCACACAAAGCTATAAAAGAAGGCACAGGGCCCCCCAGTTGAAGGCATCAACTTAGAAGCTCTCTCCCATCAACTCCAGATCTCTTCTACCGTCTTCTTTGCAATTCTCCGTCTCGACGCTCTGGATCTCAGGTGCTGCTGCACCTCACATAAGCATCCCACAAGCGACGTCATTTCTTTGCCACTTTCTTCTCTCTCTCTCTATTTCTATCTATCTGTTTGTCTCTATTAGCATTTTCTATTGTGAAAAACTTTATCTAATTGCAATAAAATTCTGATTCTCTAAATATCTGCTTTAAACATATATACATATATATATGTCTAGTTAGAATTAGTTTTATTGAAACAATTCTGCAAAAATCGAGATTGCCTCCCTGCGAACGACCCGATACTCACCGAAATTTTATAAATTTTTTTGTCGACATGTTTTCACGCTATACTACAACTAAATAACTTTTAAAACACGAATTACGCATCAGACAGGTACTAGCCGCCTGTTGGGATGAGCCACGGGGTCAGGCCTAGACACTTTACACCGACTCAGTTTGGCCCTCGTGTATGTGGTACCGAGGTGAGCTACTTTGTGTAGGGAGGGAGTAACTGCCCTAGGGGGCTCGAGGTTAGGACTAGCTGCCCTACACTGACTCTTGTTAGGCCCACTGGGCAAACCGGGATAATTGGATGAGGGTACTCGGACTGTGGAGGGGCGAGACCTCGATTCTATTCTGTTCTGAGAGGGCAAGGCCCTGTACTGTTCCATGTTGTACCTTTAGGCGTACCCGCTAGCGAAAACAACTGACTGTGTGCCGGTGCGGGATAGCTACCTGTGCGTTTATCACGTGTGCCGTAGTCACTGCTACGTCACGACCGTGACCTCGAGGTGGTTGACTAGGTGTAGGATTACCACGGGGGATTCTCCCAGCCAGGAGAGCACCACGTGTACCTCCTACATCATGGAAAAGACTACAATCAAGATAATTTCCGTGAGGAATAGGCCAGATCAAGAAATATTTAAGTAAATAAAGGAACAATAAATTAGCAGTACTTGGTTGAACTAAATGAAAATGGATAGTTGTTTGATTGCATAAATTAATTGCTTGCCTTAATTACATGTAAATGGCTAAATTACCACTCTACTCAACATTCGCTGACTCCGAAAATTTAATAACTTTGTTCAGGTCAGGGAGTTGAGTAGCCAACCCCATCGGCTGCAGAGGGAGGTGAGCCCAGTCGAGCCCAGCCTTAGCTATGTTCTTACTATTTTTCCTTAGCTCCTGTTGTAGTAGTGAGTATTTTTTGTTCTATGTAATACTGTTTTAGTACTTTCAACTGTACTTTTCTTTATCGTAGTTATGATGGTCTGTAACTTTGATAGACCATTCCGCTCTGTTTCTATTACTGTCTCTTGTTTATTTCTGCTTAGTTACATTGCATGTGTGGTTGTGATTTATTTCTTGCTTTTGGTTGTTTCTCGTTGGACAACTAGGTCTTGGGATTAGTCGAGGTGGGTCGGTTTCGGATCCTGTAGGGATCTAGGATCAGGTCATAACTTTATGGATTACCATGGGGGGACTCTCCCAGTCAGGAGAGCACCACGTGTACCTCCTACATCTTGGAAAAGACTGCAATCAAGATCATTCCCATGAGGAACAGGACAGATCAAGAAATGTTTATGTAAATAAAGGAACAATAAATTAGCAGTACTTGGTTGAACTAAATGAAAATGGATAGTTGTTTGATTGCATAAATTAATTGCTTGCCTTAATTACATGTAAATGGCTAAATTACCACTCTACTCAACATTCGCTGACTCCGAAAATTTTATAACCTTGTTCAGGTCAGGGAGTTGAGCAGCCAACCCCACCGGCTGCAGAGGGAGGTGAGCCCAGTCGAGCCCAGCCTTAGCTGCGTTCTTACTATTTTTCCTTAGTTCCTGTTGTAGTAGTGAGTATTTTTTGTTCTATGTAATACTGTTTCAGTACTTTCAACTGTACTTTTCTCTCTCGTAGTTGTGATGCCCTGTAACTTTGATAGACCATTCTGCTCTGTTTCTTTTACTGTCTCTTATTTATTTCTACTTAGTTATGTTGCATGTATGGTTGTGATTTATTTCCTGCTTTTGGTTATTTCTCGTTGGACGACTAGGTCTTGGGAATAGTCGAGGCAGGCCAGTCTCGAGTCCTGTAGAGATCTGGGATCGGGTCGTAATAAGATGGTATCAGAGCAAGGTTGTCCCGAGAAATGAACCAAATGGTTTGAGAACTGGTCACCCACATGCATGTAACTAGGATATCCATCACAACGTATCGCTTTGATCTTCGCTTCGAGTCTTATCTCTTAATGTAATATGTTATCATTGACAGTTCTTGCTCTTTTTCCTATGTCTCCTTGTAGGAGATGCCTCGTCGGGGAGTTCCCGAGGCAGGCCGCGGATGTGGCCATGGGCAGGGTTGAAGGAGCAGACGTGCCGGACCTAAGGTACCAGCCGGCGCACCTCCCCTTCCAGGCATTCAGGCCCAGGATCTCGCCCAGATGATCCGAGATATCGTACGGGAGGATCTCCAGCAGCCTCCTCGGCTACCCCTTCCCTGGGACATGGAGGGAGAGTCCTCCGTGGGGCAGGGGAACCGCCGCAACGCCGTATGAGTTGGAGGGGGTGATCCTCCACCACCCCCACCACCCTCAAACACTTCTAAACACGAGCCCTCCTTGCCTGGAGGCATACCTGCTCCCTCGTTGTAGCTCCATCACGAGTTTTTCGGCCAGTTCCCGAAGCTGAAGCCCCCCTCCTTCAAGGGGGATGAGAGCCCGTCTAAGGTAGAGGACTGGCTGGAGCAGATAGAGGTGTTCGACACCCTCCGCCCTCCTGCAGAGTGTCGCGTGGCCTTTACCACGTACCAACTGGAGAGCGTAGCCCATAGGTGGTGGATAGCAGTTAGAGGTCAGGAGGGGAGAGAGCTGACGTGGGACTAGTTTGTGGCTCTCTTCTGCGAGCAGTACTTCCTGCAGACCTGGCAGGACCAGAGGAGGCAGGAGTTCCACACTCTTCGTCAGGGGGTGATGACAGTTAACGCGTATCACACTCGTTTCCTGGAGCTGTCACATTTTGCCCCGACAGCTGCATCTACTGAGGAGGAGTGCTTGTGGTGGTTTACTAAGGGGCTCTGGCCTACGATTCGGGGGTATGCGAAACCCCTGAAGTTACCCACTTTCTCCGATGCGGTTGAGGCAGCCATGACTTATGAGGAGACCAACCTGGCAGTGCGAGACACTGACGGCGGACGAAAGAGGCCCTACCAGCCAGAGTATTCACAGGGCTGTCAGGAGAGGAGTCATACGGTGGTCACAAGGGAGCAGTCTCATTCTGTGGGGCCACCTGTGGCCTTTAGGAGCCCCAAACAGGGATCAGCTGCCAGCATCGGACCCCCACCCAGCCACCAGCAGAGACCGACTGAGGGAGGAGGCCGTGTTCCTCTCTACTACCAGTGTGGCCAGCCGAGCCACATCATGAGGAACTGCTCATCTAAGGCCGGAGCATAGCAGATGCTCCCCGCACCGAGTGCTGGTGGCCGCGGTCACCAGGCACATGGAGAAAGACAACAGTCACGAGGAGGGTACCAGCCAACTACTGCCCGCCCAACCCAGAGCGTGACCACTTCGTCTGCACCTAGGACTGAAGGGCGCATCAATGCCCTAACACACAAGGACGCCAGGGCTTCAGGTTCTGTGGTGGCAAGTATGGTTACTGTTTCTAGCAGATTAGTCTATGTTCTTTTTTATTCTGGTGCCACACATTCCTTTGTCTCCTCGAGTTTTGCCGTCAGTTTGGGACCGGGCAGTGTACTATTAGAGATTTCGTTCCTGATTAGAGGGCCAGGTGGACAGTTATTCATAGCAGAGGAGGTCCTTACAGACTGCGAGGTCGCTACAGGGGGACACAGTCTTCCCACCGACCTGATTGTGATTCCAATGGAGGACTTTGGCGTGATTCTAGGGATGGACTAGTTGTCTACCTATCACGCTTTGGTGGACTGTTTTGGGAGGAAGATTGTCTTCTCCATACTAAAGTTGCCTCCCTTTGAGTTTCACGGCTAGCTAGTGGATGGAGGTTTTAGGTGCATCTCCACTCTTCGAGCAACGAAGCTTTTGGGCCAGGGGTGTGAGGGCTTCTTGGCTTGTGTTGTAGCAGAGCTTAGTTCCATGGCTGATTTTCATAATATTCCGACGATCTGTGAGTACCCCGACATTTTCCCAGAGGAGTTGCCAGGACTACCGCCTGAGCGTGAGATCGAGTTTGAGATCTCGTTAGTACCGGGGACCAACCCCATTTCTGTTTCACCTTACAGGATGGCGTCGCTTGAGCTGTGAGAGCTCAAGTCACAGTTACAAGACCTGTTGGAGAAGGGCTTTGTGAGGCCCAGTGCGTCCCCTTGGGGAGCCCTTGTGTTGTTTATGAAGAAGAAGGATGGTACCCTATGACTTTATGTCGACTACCAACATCTAAATCGAGTCACCGTCGCCTCGTATTGATGACCTCCACAACCGGTTGAGAGATGCCACAGTGTTCTCTAAGATAGATCTGAGGTCAGGTTACCATCAGTTGAGGATCAAGGAAACCGACGTCTCCAAGACAGCTTTCTATACACGGTACGGGCACTACGAGTTCTTGGTCATGCCGTTTGGGCTGACCAATGCCCTCGCTACTTTCATAGACATGATGAACCATGTTTTCAGACCGTATTTAGACTAGTTTGTGGTGGTGTTCATCGACGACGTCCTAGTCTACTCACGGGATCAGGCACAGCATGGACAGCATTTACACATGGTCCTAGATACCTTAAGACAATGCAGGTTGTATGCCAAGTATAGCAAGTGCAAGTTTTGGCTGAGACAGGTGACTTTCTTGGGACACGTGATATTGGGAGACGGATTGTCTGTGGATCCAGCCAAGGATGAGGCCATGCTCAGGTGGGAGAGATCACGCACAGTGACAGAGGTAAGTAGTTTTCTGGGACTGGCAGGCTACTATCGGTGATTTTTTAGAGGGTTCTCTCAAATTACGCATTCTATGACTCAGCTGACTTGGAAGGACGTGCCATTTTCCTAGACCGACGAGTGCGAGGTGTGCTTTCGGGAGTTGAAGGAGAGATTGACTTCAACTCCTGTACTTACCATTCCAGACAGTAGCGCAGGTTCGTGGTTTACACTGACGCATCATTGTAGGGGTTAGGTGGTGTGCTCATGTAGAGGGGTCACGTTGTCGCTTACGCTTCGCAGAAACTGAAGCCCCATGAGCATAATTACCCTACCCATGAATTAGAGCTGGCAGCAGTTGTCTTCACGCTGAAGACATGGAGGCACTACCTGTATGGTGAGACATTCGAGATCTTCACGGATCACAAGGGCCTCAGGTACCTATTTGACCAGAAGGAGCTCAACCTGAGATAGAGACATTGGTTAGAGCTCCTGAAGGACTATGACTGCAGCATCTCCTACCACCCAGGGAAGGCCAATGTGGTGGCTGACTCCTTGAGCCGGAAGGCGCCCGCTCACTTGGCCAGCTTGCAAGCACAGAGTTGGAGACTCATGGAGGAGGTGGGCAGCTGGTGACCCCGGGAGTCACAGGGGTACTGCGAGGCAGTGACAGTGACCCGATAGGCACAACCAGAGCTGATAGACCGCATCATTGCAGGATAGATGGCCGATTCGTACTTACAAATGTTGTGAGACAGGGTGTTGACAGGGGACCCAGGAGACTTTTCCTTCTCAGACGAGGTACTGCGCATGAGGGGACACCAATGCTTTCTTAGAGACGAGTTGTTGAGAGAGCTCCTGACCAAGCCGCATGGGTCCCAGTTCACCATACATCTCGGAAATACAAAGATGTACCATGACTTGCGACGCGACTTCTAGTGGAGAGGGATGAAGCGAGATGTTGGTGAGTTTGTCCAGCAGTACTTGGTAAGCTAGCAGGTGAAGGCCGAGCACCAGAGGCCTGTAGGGCCATTACAACCACTTCCTGTGCCAGAGTGAAAGTGGGAGAGCATTACCATGGACTTAGTGGTGGGTTTACCAGTCACCCAGTGGGGACACGACATAATTTGGGTGATAGTAGACCGGTTGACGAAGACGGCATGTTTCACTTCCCAATTAGTAAAGAGATACGTCAAAGATGTGGTGCATCTACATGGAGTCCCTCGCGAGATCGTATCCGACAGAGATACTCGTTTCACTTCCCAATTCTTGGTAGAGTTTCAGCAGGCATTAGGGACCCATTTGAGGTTTAGTACCACCTACCACCTCCAGACCGACGGGCAGTCAGAGCGCACCATACAAACACTCAAGGACCTCCTACGCACTTGTGTACTAGATTGGAAAGGCTCTTAGGAGGAGCATTTGCCCCTGGCAAAGTTTGCGTACAATAACAGCTACCATTCGAGCATTGGCATGGCACCTTACGAGGCTCTGTACGGACAGAGGCGTACTGCACCCTTGAGTTGGGTCGAGGTGGGGACCAAGTGGGAGGTTGGCCCCCAGTTGATTCGACAGAGTCAGGAGGTGATAAAGCAGATTCACAGGTGACTCCGCACTGTTAGGAGCAAACAGAAGAGCTACGCCGACAGGAAGTGCAGAGAGGTACAGTTCAAGGTTGGGGATCACGTCTTTCTCCGTGTTTCTCCCATGATGAGCTTGAAGCATTTTTGGATGAAAGGGAAGCTTGCGTCGAGGTTGTGGGACCCTTCGAGGTTTTGGAGCGGGTTGGACCCATTGTTTACAGGTTTGCCCTTTTTCCCTAACTCTCTGAAGTGCACGACGTGTTCCACGTGTCCGACCTCAGGAAGTACGTCGCCGATCCCAGCCACATTCTGAGCCACGAGAGCGTCGAGGTAGGAGACAACCTGACCTATCCTAAGAGACCAGTACAGATATTAGACAGAGCCGTCCAGAGTTTGAGGCGGATGCAGGTATCATTGGTGAAAGTCCTATGGAGAAGCTAGCGATACAAGGAGGCCACTTGGGAGCCTGAGGCGGCAATGCGAGAACAGTACCCGGAGCTTTTTGAGGGTACGTCTTTTCAGATCTACTTTGATCCTCTTTAAGTTTGTTATGCGCTTTTACGCTACTTTTCCTCACCCTACTTGGCTTAAGTTTCGAGGATGAAACTTCCTTTAAGTTTGTTATGTTGAAATGACCTGTGGCCCTTTTGGATTGTTTAAGACGTCTGGATGAGCTGTCAGACATCTGTCCAGATGTCTGGATGGAGGGTCAGACGTCTAAAAGTAGAAGAATCGAACCTACTATTCTTTCTTCGCGCGCACACTACACATGCACTCACCCCCTCTCCTCACCCCAAACCCTAACCCTCTATCTATTTAATCCCCCCCTCCCACGCCACTCCATCCATCTTCACCAACCACCACCTCCGTCCTTCCTCCCTTCCTTCCAGCACGGCGAGAGGAGAGGAAGCTAAGAGAGAGAGACGGGACATGAAGGAGGAGGAGAGGAGAGCTCAAGAGGAGGAGCTATCAAGGGAGCCACGAGAGCATGGGAGGAGCTCGGATGAGCTCATACTTGAGGAGGAGGAGTTCATGAAGGTGGGCTCGCGGCCTCCTGAAGCTGCCGGAGTCGCAGCTGCGGGTGACGCGGAAGACTTCCGCGTGGAGAAGAAGGCTCGTAGAGGTTCTACGTACTGGATATTCTCGAGTATCAGACGTCTGGAGCACATCCTAGATGTCTGGAATAGTTGAAGGACGTCCGGAGCTGGAGCTAGACGTCTGAAAGCACGCTCTGTGCTAAGGTATGTGCTTGTGTGCGATTACGACCATGCAGGCCTCACCTCAGGATCTTGTCTAGTCTTTTCTGATGGTCTACACGTACGTAATCAAGGAGCAGGCCATTGGAAAGGTGTGGGGTGCACCCTTCAAGGTGCTTTTGGATGTTTGGACACGTCGCCAGACATCTGACCGTACCTCCAGACGACCGGAAGGAGTTCGACATCTGGAACTCACCTCATACGATCACAGAAGGGTCCGAATGTCTGAGGTAGCTGTAGGGAACCCAGGGTAAGTATTGACATCTTTTAAGACGTCTACGATTAGACCCAGACGTCTAATTTTGGACAGTGTAAGTGTTTTTGGCCCGTTTAGGGCCCAAACGGGATCGGATTTCTGCGAACAAAGTACCGTTGTTTTTCGCTTGAGTTTCTCTATGAGTTAGTGTCACTTGTATATGGTTTTGGACTCATTTGATGTGGATGGTCAATTGTATAGGTTTCCAGCCAGTCGATTACGCAGGAGCCACGGAAGCGACAGGATCTGCGATCCGAGCCCCTATTCCTCCCGTATTTGTCGATAGAGTGGTTTACATTAATATTATGATTTAAATAAATGAACTGCATGCTTAGAATAACTTGAATGAACCCTAGGGCAGAAATAGATGAGTATGGTTTGAGCTATACCATATACTTGAGAAACATGTAGAACCCTAGGACGAGAATGAACCGTAGGACAAGAACACATGAGTATGGTTGAGCTACACTGGTTACTTGAGATTTATAAGTGTTAGAGAATGGATCATTCTGGATGGCGTGGAGATCCTTGCAAGTCTGAGGAACTCCAGAAAAGTCAGAATATGAGGGTTTAGAGTTCCCCCAACTAGAGCAGGTAGTTACGGAGTTTCCTCCGAAACCAAGATCAGACGAGAGTGGATATAAGTCCATCCCCTCATGAGAGTGGTGATAAATGTTATGCATAGCCCCCTTACTGGAGGGCAGTTGTGCATACGTGTTTTGTTGTGCTGAGGTGGCTCTATGTAGATGTCGAGTCAATTCATCCACCTTCTCGATAATAGAGACCTTGTCCAGGCAACTAGCCATCCGTTTCAGATCGATGAATGCTGACAAGCCTTGAGTCACGTGTGCCCCCCGCATGTTTGTCAATGCACGGGTAGTCGTCTGATCAAATATACCCATAGATTCATTATTTATGGAGTTCTCACACATTCTTGAGAATCTCCCAAATGGTATCTTCATGTTGACCCATGATGCTTCCACCACAAGTTACATTGACAAAGAGCATGATCTCGTCATGGAGCCCATGGTAAAAGGACTGGACTTATTCCCATTTTGGAACTCCGTGATGGGGGCATCTCCGCATGAGATCCAGAAAGCAATGCCATGCCTCATGAAGTGGTTCTCCCGGATTTTGCGTAAAGTGCATGATATGGTGCCTTAAACCATTTGTCTGACCAACGGGGAAGAATTTATGTAAGAACTCATTTTGGAGTTCCCCCCATGTGTTGTTTAGACGGGTCAGAGTCTGAAACCAATTGGCAGCTTTACCCATGAGTGAGAAGGAGAATATCTTCATGAGCAAGATGTCTCGATTTTGTATGGCAAGCCCAAAGGTCTGGGCCAGATGCTTGATGTGCTGGAAGGGATCTTCGGAGTTTGAGCCATGGAATTTAGGAATAGCATGGATCATGTTTGGCTTGAGTTGAACATTAGGCCCTTCAGCAAGGATTTGTAGCCTAGGTTCAATCTCCATTGCAGTGGGATTGTAGTGATCTCGCATCTGAGGACGCAGCGGTGGATTGATGTGTGCATGGAATAGATCATTAAGGTTTTGTATCTGATCCTGGACATTGGGTTCTTCTCCTAGGTTTTCCATGGATGTAGATAAAGGAGATTTGGCCTCAGAAGCAGAAGAGTTGAAAGAGATATCAATATGATTGGAAGGTAGCACAAACAAGTGATTCGAGGCTTGACCTCGACGGGAGTGAACTGCTAATGGAGGTCTCAAGGGTGGTCTTAAGGACCTCCTTCCGAACATGCACTAGTGAGCCAGATAAGGGACAGAAGGTGTAATAGACCTAATCGAGACACCCAAAGATTTTTGGATGACTAAGGAGGTTCGAGGCGGATGATACCTCTTGATCAGAAAATCACTCACCTGAGAAATACTTGGGCAACCAGGAAGGGAGAGTCCCGCAAAGACCCTTACATAGTATATGATGAGTCCATCTTAATGGACTATTGTTACGCCTAAGTTAACTTTATTCTTGTATTTTATATTCATTAATAACTACATTAGGTCATAAAATAATTGCATGCATCATTACTTAGGTTTGCATATATCTAATGCATTTTATAACTTATTGTATATAAATAATTATTTTATATTTTGAATAAACCAAACCTCCTCTCGTGCACGCGCGTGGCCACACACACGCGGGCCAGCAGCGCACCCCCTCCTTACTCACCGTCTTCCCCCTTACAACAACTCCCATCCCTTATCCTAATGCACCGCCCACTCCACACCGCTCCTTTCTCCAACCGCAGAACAACCCATACGTTTTATCTTCCCTTCGTGTTGCAGCGACGGAGGGGCTCTGGTCATCACTGTTCCCATTCCCCCTTGGGGGACCTCTCTTCCACCTCCACCGTGCAACCAACGTACACTATGGAAATTGCTTGCACCGTGGACCGAAGCCGCCCTCGACCTCCGCTCACCTTCTACATATTGGTGCATTGTGATAGCGTGCACCATTTCCATCACACCGCACCACCATCCACTGACCATCGTTCTCCCCCATCATCTTATTCCTCTTCCAGCACCTCCACATCCCCTGTTTTCCCCTCGAAAGGAACCCAACCAACACCACCGCCGACTCCTTTGCATGCATGCACAGCTGCACGCACCACCAAAACGCACTCACCACGCAGTGACCGAGCGCCTCCCACGCACACGTAGCAGTAGTATCTTCCCTGCGTGTCGTCACCACCTCCACGCACATGCACCTGCCACCGCGCGTGGACAGCACCTTCCGCACGCCTGCCGCGCACCAGTCACCACGCGCACAGCCGGGTCTTCATCTTCTTCTCGGCAAACAGAAAGGAACCCAAAGCGGGCATCCAACCACCTCCACGCAACCACATCCAAGGGCCTCCAATCTCCGCTCCATCGACACTACTGAACTCTCCTCACCCTCACGAGGCCACCCACGTCCACGACTGTCGCCGTTGACAACCCACGCGCTAGCGAGCCGCAGCCACCTCCGCCACCCCTTTTCGTCGCTGACGAGAGCTCCGGCTACCGTTCCCGTCGCTGTGACCTTCGTTGGAACGGCCTCGCCTTCCTCGACCTCCTCGGAGCTTCGCGCCTTCAGCTGCGCCTTCCCTGCATGCAAGCAAGGAGAACTCTTCCCTATTTTGGTACAGGGAAAGTGTCAATTAAAAATTACACCCAATGCGATTGCCAACTATGCTATTTCTTTATTTTTGATTGAATTATTATGGTGAAATTATGACAGTGCACTTATCTTTTTTGCTTATTTGATTGACTTCTATTACGCACATCGTTTGTCATTGAAATTGGGTTCAGAGTTGCATGCAATTCGAAATTACATGGTATGCCACTACACATGCATCATCTACATATTTTTGGAAGCTTAATTCCTAACGTAAAAATTACATAAATAGCCTTGAACTTCTCATGAAATTTAAAGTGACATTTAGAGCAGTAAATTCATTAAATTGATTTCGCGAATGTGTCTGCCAACATGATGGCTCTCTACTCATGAGTTTATTTGGCTCGATCCTCCCTATGGATACGACCTTTTTACTGTGGTTTAAATTAATATCTATTTTAATCTTTGATTGAGAGATTTCCACCACATAAATTACAACGATAAATCATTCTATTGCTATTTTAATTAAGCGAAACTCTCTCTATCAAATGGCACCGTTGCCGAGGAGGCAATAGGCCTAGAAAACTCACAAAAATTTTTCTATTTGCATTGACCCTTGCTTATTGGTATTCATTGATCTATCATTCTTTCGTGCGAGGTACGTTCTGGAGGAAGAAGAGCACACAGTGGATGCTTGTCTTGGTGGACATTGTCGAGACTTCCATCCCTTGCGAGTAGGTTGTAGGCACCAACGAAGGTCGGCCTAGGAAGCATAATTCTTGCAAAACTTGTTTGGCCACCAACTGAACACCTAAGACCTAGAATCTACTAAAAACATATCCCACTATATTTGCGTTTGTTTTGACAGTGGTAGAACTCTCTAGGAAGTTTCTGATTTCTTTTAAATCCTAAGAGAGTTTAACCTGTTTAATTGAAAGAAATGGACTATCCTTACTCCTATCATTTCAACCAAGATCCCATGCCCCGAGCGTATCCATCCTTTGATGGGTACATTGACAATTCATGGGATCATTCATATTCCTATCCTAGGAGTACTGACTCGATAACTCCCACTTTTGAGCAGAGCCTAGGAGCGGGATTTTTCAACCCTGGAATCCCTACTACTATCCAAACACCCAACCCTCCCACCCTTCATGATTTTCCGTATCGAGGTTAAACCGATACCCCTAGGCAACCAGAGCCTGAGATTGACTATCCTCCCCAATCTGATAGTAGTAGCCTTTCCTCTTTTATGATAGAAATGCAAAAACAACAAAAAAAAATGGAGTCTATGGGAGAGATGTTGAGGAATAGTCAACAATTGAACAAAGAAATTAGACAACTTAGCTACGTTCTTCCCAGTAATTCTGATCCCTACCCATACGACCGTGATCATGAAAATAATTCTGAGGAAACCAATGACAATAGGGATCCCGTTTTACATAGCTATCACTTAGACTCTCCCAATGAGACACGACCACTAGAGGAGAATGATCTTAGTAATTATCCACTCGAGCTATATTGGAGTCAAAAGAAAGGGAAGATGGTACCTCTTGAGGACCTTGACCCTAATGACAGTATTTTCCTTACCCCTGATAACCCAGGTCAAGGTCGTATTGTTCATATTACTTCACCTATTAATTATCTGGTGGAATCCCATTCTACCCTTAGTGAGCCTAATCTTGACCTTCCACTTAGAGAATCAACACCTACCATTCAGCATTTTGACGATTTAAATGCACCCAATGAAGGTGACCCTATGGGAATGGAGGATGAATTAGATCAATTTTGGTCTCAAGGATATAAAGAGGCTATTTCAAAGGACGAGGATGACCCAATGGAGGAACCCGAACTGAAAATCTAGAGTGAATCACTGGGGGATTATTTGTTATTCGAGGACTTAACCCTGGAGGATATAAATAATATGGTAAAATATGGATTCCTCGCTTCTTTTGAGAGTCATCCTCCACATAACCAGGAGTTGATATTAGAGGAGGACAAACATAATAGTGAGAAGCCTAGGGGAGACTCTCGGGGACAAAACACATCAATTGAGGATTTATGCCCTGAGAAGAATAAAGAATTGAGTGATATAGGCTTACTCCAAAACATTAAGACGGATCCTCCTTCAGAAATAATTGATCCAACTCCTCTCTTTACTGGTGAATCACATATACACCCCGATAAAAACTCAAGTGAACCAAAAGAATCCAGGGATGAAATTAATGATCATGATTCAGTTGATTCAACCCTGCAATCAAAGAAATTTAATTTGAAGTCCACCATTGATTCACAATTACTAGAAGGTGAAAATATGACTCCAATCATTAATGATAGGCAGGGTGACATGAATTTTTCTATAACTGTTAGGGAGAATAATACAGAATCTGAATTGTTGGACTTAACACAAGTAAGCCCTCATGGGACTTAATCATTATCTCCCAACACCACAAACAACCATTACACTCCCTAACTGATCCTTGGCTCAGGTCTCTACTCACATACATTCTTTCTGAGGAGAATATCAGGTCAGTACATCCTCGCGTAGAATGGCGAGTGTGGATTGATGCTTCTACTTTTAGTCTCGCCATTCAAGGGTTTGAAATAATAATGTTTATATCTTTTAAAACCCTTCCTGCTTTGGAGGATCCTTGTTATCCTCCATTTATTCTATTTCAGGAGGTCACTTTTCATATTCCTTTTGTTATTCCTAGACCTCCCCAGGTAGCCTACGAGGTTATTTGCTTTCATGTCTTCTGGCGAGCATTTGGGATAACGTTGCATCATCAGCTCGCAAACATCTGTGGCTACCTATTTTCTAGGCCCGAGTTATTACGCATATTTTTAGGGTCCGAGCTTCTTCTGCCTGGAACCAGACTTACAGGTTTCCTATAAGTCTGGCTGCTGACAGAAAATGCAGCGCTTGTTGCGAGGCAACCCAACGTTCAGAATAACACCATCATCAGGTGATTTCCTTCCTTTCTCCTCCTATTTTAATTTTACAATGAGGACATTGTAGGATTTAGGCATAGGGGGTGTATTTTGCATTTTAGGGAGTATTCATGCATTTAGTTTAGGTGCATTAGCATATTAAAAAAAAAAATTCTTGAGCTGAATTGGTTAGTCCCTAGCAAAACATATTTGTCATGGAGGTGTCATTAAATATTTTTCTTCTTAAATTGTTTCTTAAGTTTAGAATCCAGTACATTTACTTCACTTGTATGTAGACTGGGTAATGGATCTTTGAAGAGAACCAATAAGCATTTTTAGTCTACTGAACCCTTGGATAGTTAAAAGGGAGTCAGGCATACTATCTTCTGTTAGATTCACCTTATATTTGTGAGAAGAAAGTAGAGAGATTACTGGTGTGTTAAGTCTAGTGCAAGGATTCTTAAGTTTTGGACAATTAGATAAGGATACCTTAGAGTTAGACATAGTTTTCGCTCTCTGTTCCAGTGTGCGTACATTGTGTGAATTCCTAAGAGTCACCAAATAAGGCAGATACACAGAAATTGAGCCTTAATAAAACTATGACTATGGTGGATGGTTACGATTGTCTTTCATAGAGTCCTCGGCTGAAGGAGGGTTGTAATGGCAAAGGTTAGAAATACGCTTGTCCTATCCGTTCCTTCCCGGTGCCGAAAGTAGACACTTCTACCAAATAAGCCACACAATATACTCTTGACCATCATCATCCCTAATAATGCCTCATAAATAAAAGTCTGCGTCGTGTTATGTTGATTTATAAAGAAAGAAAAAGAAGAGAAAAAAAAGAAGAAACATTTATATTTAGAAAAAAAAAGAAAGAAAAGAAAGAGAAAAGAGAGAGAGAAAAGAAAAAGTCCAAGTTTATAGTTTTATCTTCATGACTATGTTTCTGAGGCAACAAAAACACCTATCGCGATCCATCAAATATGACCCATACCTACCTTTCAGTATTTTTAATCGCCCGAATTCTAGCTGAGGACTCTAACTTAGTTGTAGGGTTATTAGGACTTTAATTGAAGTGAGAATGCCATGTGAGACTACCAAACATTGAGTACATTTACAAAATCTGGCAAAATATGTGATCTCAGAAAAGGAGAAGAGGAAAAGAGAAAGTGAGTGAGCACAAAGGAACACAAAGAGAGCACAGTTTTTAGCCTCTATCTCTGGGTTGACTTATTTAATAGTCTAGAGATCTAGAGTTTGTAGTACTAGATTACATGTAGCACCAGATGAGTGTGTGCCGCCAAATACGAATCCATTCAACTCAATATCTCCTACCTAAGCCAAAAAGTCGAGGTTAAATTTTAGATTATTTTCTACTTTATCCCCGAGGGAAGTAGTTACTTATCCTGATAGAATTTTATCAAGGGTTAAGTACGAACTTCAAATGTAAGTTGGCTTCTCACTTGGATCCGTTACCGAGGATACTATCACTTCACGTTTGTCTGGATCTCTAAATTTTTGAAATAAGTTAAGAAGAATTCTTCTGATTACTTCTATTATTTTTCACTTTTGCTAGGATAACCCCATGTCTAAGATTTGCTAGGGACTAGTAAATCTTAGGCATGGGGTTATTTGATGAGTCCATCTTAATGGACTATTGTCACACCTAAGTTAACTTTATTCTTGTATTTTATATTCATTAATAACTACATTAGGTCATAAAATAATTGCAGGCATCATTACTTAGGTTTGCATATATCTAATGCATTTTATAATTTATTGTATATAAATAATTATTTTATATTTTGAATAAACCAAGCCTCCTCTCATGCACCCGCGTGGCCACACACATGCAGGCCAACAGCATGCCCCCTCCTCACGCATCGCCTTCCCCCTCGCAACAACTCCTATCCCTCATCCTAACACACCACCCACTCCACGCCACTCCTTTCTCCAACCGTAGAACAACCCATACGTTTTATCTTCCCTTCGTGCTACAACGACAGGGGGGCTCTGGTCATCACTGCTCCCATTCCCCCTTGGGGGACCTCTCTTCCACCTCCACCATGCAACCAATGTGCACTATGGAAATTGCTTGCACCGTGGACTGAAGCCGCCCTCGACCTCCGCTCACCTTTGACATATTGGTGCACGGTGACAGCGTGCACCATTTCCATCACACCACACCACCATCCACTAACCATCGTTCTCCTCCATCATCTTCTTCCGCTTCCAGCACCTCCACATCCCCTGTTTTCCCCTCGAAAGGAACCCAACCAACACCACCGCCGACTCCTTTGCACCCACGCGTAGCCGTGCATGCCACCAACAGCGCACTCACCACGCAGCGATCGCGTGCCTCCCGTGCACACGTAGCAGCAGTATCTTCTCTGCGCGCCATCACCACCTCCGCGCACACGCAGCAGCATTGCCCACACCTGCGCGTGCACAGTCGGGTCTTCTTCTTCTTCTCGGCCAACAAAAAGGAACCCAAAGTGAGCGTCCAACCACCTCCACGCAGCCACATCCAAGGGCCTCCAATCTCCGCTCCATCGACACTGTTGAACTATCCTCACCCTCACGAGACCACCCACATCCACGACTACCGCTGTTGACAACCCACGCGCTGGCAAGCCAAAACCGCCGTCGCCGCCCCTCCTCGTCGCCGACAAGAGCTCCGACTATCGTTCCTGTCGTCGTGACCTTCGTTGGAACGACCTCGCCTTCCTCGACCTCCTCGGAGCTTCAAGCCTTCAGCCGTGCCTTCTCTGCGTGCAAGCAAGGGGAACTCTTCCCCTGTTTTGGTACAGGGAAAGTGTCAATTAAAAATTACACCCAATGCCATTGCCAACTATGCTATTTCTTTATTTTTGATTAAATCATTATGGCAAAATTATGACAATGCACTTATCTTTTTTACGCATTTGATTGACTTCTGTTACGCACATCGTTTGTCATTGAAATTGGGTTCAGAGTTGCATGCAATTCGAAATTAAATGATATGCTGCTACACATGCATCATCTACATATTTTTGGAAGCTTGATTCTTGACTTGAAAATTACATAAATAGCCTTGAACTTCTCATGAAATTCAAAGTGGCATTTAGAGCAGTAAATTCATTAAATTGATTTCGCAAATGTGTCTACGAACATGATGGCTCTCTACTCGTGAGTTTATTTCACTCGATCCTCCCTGTGGATACAACCTTTTTACTGTGATTTAAATTAATATCTATTTTAATCTTTGATTGAGAGATTTCCACCACATAAGTTACAACGATAAATCATTTTATTGCTATTTTAATTAAGCAAAACTCTCTCTATCAGTATAGCGTCCCCACGGGTTATAGGATTTCCCCTACCCGACCTTCCTTATCACTGAGAATCCAAGTAGACCAAAATGAGCAACTTGACCCCTTAAGTCTACCAATTTTAATCCTGAATTTATGGTGCTTAGAATTTCACTTGAACTTTAGAGTTGATTGTGATTTGTGACCAAATTTGAAGGTTGGTTAACCCAATAGGTGGGTCAACTTCACCTAATCTGTCCTAAAGTTTAGGATGAGTTGGGTAATAAACCCAAAATCATCCTGAGTGATTTGCAAGCAAGTTATTAAGTCCTAAGTTTTAAGGATTCAAGTGAATGTTAGAGCTTTCTTTTAGGGTTTTCTTGATTAGGTCACTTCAAGCAAGGTTTGGGTGACACATAATGCAGGAAATCAATTCCCTTTTTATTCAGGCAAGTGTGTTTTTCTCAAGCCCTAAAATAGAAACCCTGATTTAGTTCTTTTCCAGATCCAATTCTTTCCAATTGTGGCACTTAGGGTTCAATTAAGAAGGTGAATAGCCCTGGGCACCGTAAATCCTTATTAGGTGCACAAATCTGAAGGGGGTTGTCTAAAATAAATCAAATCAGGCAACTCAAGTGATTAAGTCTAATAAGGAATGCGAGTTGATCCTAATTGATTTCTCTTTTTAAACCTTCCAGAATTAGGGGCTTAAGAAGGAAATGAGATTACCTGCCCCTGGAGTGGCTGTCGAGCCGCTGATCTTCTTTGTGTACCTCGCACAATCACAACAAAATAGATAGAACAAGTTAGTATCAGATCAGAAATTACAATTAGTGAAATCAAATTGCGCGTTGCTTTCTGACAACAGCGCCAAAATATTCAATCGAAATCGTCGTTGTTTAAGAAATGCGTCGTAGTAGACGACAGAATCGCTCAAATCATTTAAATTTATATGCTCAGATTCAGAAAATAGAGTTCGAGGTTGATCACAGGGAGCAAGTATGCAATTTAAATTTACCAATCACAAGGAATATAAGCAATTGAAGGCAATGATATTCAAAATGATATTTCAATAACATCAGAATAATAGTGTAAAAATATCAGGTTAAAATGGTGATTTAAATCACCAAATTAACCCCTCAAAGTCAAGCTCACAAATATTCAAATAAATGCACAGCAACCAAATCAAATTTCTCAGCAATTATTAAAACCAAGCACAAGAGTGGCCAATCAATCGATAGAACTAAGGCACAGACACCTTAAACCTTCCCGCCTCAAAGGAGCACAGCAGTAGAGGAGCACAGGGCTCTCACAAGAGCAAGGCACAAGGGCCTCGCGAATCCTTCAGCGACTAAATCGAGAGAGGAGATAAGGGCTGATAACACTGCATTGTACAATGCTAACTCTGCCAAAAGGGAATGGTCTTAAAGGTAAAATGAACAGTGGATACATCATAAATAGGAATAGGAGCATCACATGCATTGCACATCAAGATTGCTTATAATGCATTATTAACGACCATGTGTACAAGAACATGTCAAAACAAGCCTTAGATGAGCAATCGGACCACACAGATGGATTCAGAGCGACTAACTGAGTCCAACGGAATCAAAATCGGCCAAATCCGACATCCGAAGCTCCTGCAATTGGCCCAAGAAGTTCTGACCGTTGATCTGATGATCAACGGCCCACAGCGTGCCACATGGCGCCTGCTCGTCGCACCCTCACCACTTCCTGTTTTTGCCTTCACCCGGAGGATAGCTCTCAGCCGTCGATCTTTGATAGAATAGCTGAGAGCCATGCACACCCACCCTCTCTGCGACAAACCGCTGCGACAGCACAGCGGTCGACCACTCTCCGCCCGCGCATCCGATGCGGGATCGAACTGCGCTCCGTAGCAGATGGAAGGCGAAGGGGCGCTACGGGAAAATTGAGCTGCCTGATCAGCAGCAAATGGCAAAGATTGAACCGCGTGGCGCAACGGATGCGCGCAGACGCTCACGTGCGCGATGACGGGGCAGAAATGCACACCTCAGCAGCAATCCTCGAGCACGCCCTTCGCAAGATCTCAGCCGTCCGATCGAACAATGCGCGTGCGAATTGCCACAGAGGAAGCACAGGGCATGCTGACGATCGGTGGGCAAAGGGGGCTACACTGACGGATTTGGTATAGGTTTAGCGACGTCCCGGACGTCGCTAAAGCCCATACTTAAATTAGAAAACCCTTTTTCCTATATAAACTCCATCCAACCACTCATGGAAGGGCATTGAATTCACTTGCAAGTGCTCTACCCCACTCCTAGCCACCATTAGCTCTCTTTGTAATCACCGAAGCTAACGAGCCGCCGACGGATCCCCTCTCCACCGCCGTGGCCGCCTCGTCGTCTTCTCTCTCTTTTTCCCTCTTTATCTTGAGCTTTACTTTACTTGTATTTAAGCATTTATCTAGTGTTGTAATTGTAAAACCAAAGTTGTATGTCAAATGAAGTTGTTTCCTATCTAATTACTTGCCCTTTTTTATGTTTAAGTTGCATGTTGTGAATGAAAGATTCTAACCCTATTCTCTCTCTCTCTCTTTCTCTCTCTCTCTCTCACTCGCTTTTCACCCACGTCTTCTTGCAAGCAAAAACCCATCATTTTCGTGACATTAAGTGACAAGAAAAATCTGGTTTTCACGCCTCCCTGAGATCGACACTCGGACTCACGTCCGTTTCTTTATTTAAAACTGACGTTGCGAGCGCAAGTTATAACGACCCTTTTAAACATACGCATCTTCCCCACGTCAGTTTTTGGCGCCGTCGCCGGGGAGGCTACGGATTTATTTTGTCACTTCCATTTTACATCCATGCTCACATCATCTAACACATTTTTTACCTCTACTTGATGGTTGCAGGAACTCGACGCTTAGACGACGAAGTAGCGCAGCTCGTGACGACAGAGATGGAGTAAGCGCAGCAAGGACCGATTGTGAGTAATTCTTTACTCGTGGTTGTTTGCTTGCCTAGAAAAAAAATATTTAAAAAAATTGTAAAATCGAAAAAATTTTGGTGTGGTGTATGATTGCCTGATCCACATCCTTCACTCATCACCTAACAAAAATATATATATATATATATACTCTAACATTCTTAAGACCTAATCTTTTTGGAGTGTTTATCTTTCTTTTTGAGTGGTGTTTGCGAAGCCACCATGACTTGACTTGAGCCGCACCACTCACCCCTAAAATCGACTCATCCAATAGAAGCTGCATGATCACTAAGATGAGTACATTAGGGTATTAGAGCCTCTTCACATCAAAGGAAATCCACTTTCACCAATTGTGTGCAAAACTTGACGTGCCCACCTAAAACTTGTCTGAAACATTAAGACACGTCAATCCTAAAAGACACAAAAGTAAGGATGAAACATTAAAAGACACGTCTTAAAAAATCCTTACTTGAAAATCATGTTTTGATAAGAGCACACACACTGGAATTGGAAAACTAAAAGGCACAACCCTAATCAACGCCTCACCACATAACCCTAGCACAAGCACTATCCTAGCCCTTTTCAAACAGGGTAGACATGCCCTAGGAAGGACTGGGTTAAGCCTCGAGAGGCGTGGTTTTGTTCGCTGGGCACTTAGCTTTCATTCCCTTAGTAGAATCTGGTGACTAGGCTGAGGGGAAGTGTCAAACGACCGCGGTTGTGGGTCTATGGAACCGGAGGCGCAAGCCAAAGGAAGAACCTTCCCTACAATCTCCTCGTAATCAACCTCGCCAGATTAGCTTTGGAAAGGGGAGTCCAGTGCTTACGGACTTGATCACCCTTTTGGAAATTTCTAGGTCCTCTAAGGAATACACCATAAGGACTAGGCTTGTTTGCTTGGTTGTACACACACTTCTCGCATCTGTCGCTCTCCTCATCCCCTCCTGTTCTTCTCTAGTGTATGCACGGGAGACGATCACTGTATCCCGAGTTGTTTGTTTTGGGACAGGAATCCAGGCGACCTAATTCTGCTAGAGACATAGCTGAACCCAGAGTAGATGAGGTTGAGGACCAACCCCCACCAGACATAATGACCATCAACCAAGCCTAGATTAATGCAAACCACCGGCTTCAGCAGCAACAGATCCACACTATCATGCAAGGCATTCACCGGTTGCAAAACCCACAAGGGCAACCGCCACTTGATCTACCACCATTCTAGGACCAACCTTGGCCCCTCCACGACTTCCACAATCCTTCCGCTATTCGAGTCGAGCCACACCTTAGGATCCCTGAAAGGGGAGATGATTTTGAACTAAAACCAAATGTCCTTAGTCTGATTCAGAGCCACTTCCACGGAAGCTCAAATGAAGATCCCTTCCAGCACCTAGAGGATCTTGACCGGATATCCCCGACTATAAAACCTAGGAACATTAGCCTTGACATTGTTTTGATTAAGATGTACCCCTTCTCGCTGAGAAACAAAGCATCTCACTGGTTTAGAACCCTAGGTAGACCCATCACCACTTGGGAAGAACTGAGGCATGCATTCTTAAAGAAATTCTTCCCCATAGGAAAGACCAATGCCCTCAGAAGAGCCATTACTACCTTTACACTCCAGGGTAGGGAACAGTTCCATGGGGCGTGAGAAAGATTTAATGAACTATTGAGGAAATGCCCACACCACGAAGTACCAAGGTGGCAATTGGCCCAGATCTTCTACCACGGTCTGGACAGCAACCTACAGAACTTCGTCGATGCCTCATGCAGGGGCGAACTTCCTAAACAAAGACGAGGAGAGCGCATTTGAGCTCTTTGAGTCTATGAGCGAAAATTCGCTCAACAATGCCTCCATGACCCAGTTTAGCCGATCCAATCAACCTCGTGGTGGGATTTATGAGATACAAGCAAATTCTGGGATGGTTGACATGGATATCATTGCCAAGAAATTAGTTCAAGTGGAATTGGTGGATAAAAAGATAGATGAGCTACTGAACTAGACCAGGAACCCGTTACAGACCTTCTCCCTAGCAAAGGGAGCTCACAATGTTGACCTGGTCCAACCCGTAAGCCAACTGAACCTGGAACAACCCCTGACCACATTCCAGGGAGGGACCTTTGCTCCCTCAACCCTTGATTACTCTCTTCCCTCCCCCTCGACATCTGATATCCTTGAAGATGTACAGGTTGTCCAAGGTTATGCTAAACCTAACCCTTTCTCCAACACTTACAACACCAGCTAGCGTAATCACCCCAACTTTGGTTGAACAAACCAGAAACCCCCTCAATTCCAGAACCAGCCCAGGCCAAACCAGCATCCAAACTTGCCCCCTATCAGCAAGGACCACCAGTTAGACCCCTATATAATCCGAATAGGGCAGCCCCTCCCCCGCAAAACCAAATGGACACCCTAATAAAGATGACGGCTGAGATGAACCAAAAACATCAGGAGGAAATGTCTTCAGTAAAGGGATAGTTAAGCTAGTTGTTGGACTGTAAACAACAAGGATCCCTGCCTTCCCAGCCACAACCGAACCCGCAAAACATGATTAACAGAGGCCCCAATTCGCAAGGGTTCCAAGGCAATCCCGAGCAGGCTCACATGGTCCAGCCAGCCCCACAAACACCCCCTGGGTTTGGTGCTTCTTCGTCCTCGTCTTCTCAAGGATCAACCCATGGTCCCAATGCCTCTGCAAATGCAGTAACCTTGAGAAGCGGCACCAAAACCCAAGATCCCAAATGGCCGACTCTCCCTGAGACTTCACTGTCTGAAACACCCGACTCAAAAGAGGCACTGGAAAACCCTAAGGACCCATAAATAGATCCTATCCATGTTCAGACACCCTACCCCGAGGCCTTGGAGACAATCAAGAAGAAGAAAAGTGTTGTGGAAACTAGGGAGCTTTTGGAGATCTTTAAGCAGGTTCAGATTAATATTCCGCTCCTCGAAGTTGTCAAGCACATCCCGGCATATGCCAAGTTTCTAAAGGATGCTTGTACACCCAAACGTAAGCCAAGACTTCAAGCACCTAGGAAGGTTATGCTCTCAGAGCAAGCAAGTTCTATGATATCAAGCAACTTTCCACTCAAACGAACTGACCTAGGAGCACCCCTAATATCCTGCAATATCGGGGACATGACATTTGATAGAGTGCTCCTAGACTTAGGCACTTCCATCAATCTGATTCCTACAACCCTGTACCACCAATTTGGTTTCGGAGAGATGACGCCCACACCTGTCACCATCCAGTTGGCCGATAGATCTGTGAAGACCCCGAAGGGGGTTGTCGAGGACATGATTGTGTGGGTCAAGGACTTCTATTTTCCAGTCAACTTCTTGGTGCTCGACATGAAAGTCCCTGAAAAACTACAGAACACACCCATAATCTTAGGCAGACCTTTCTTAGCTACGGCTAAGGCAAACATCGATTGTGACACGGGATGCATGAAAATCGCCTTCGGAGACAAGAAAATGCAGTTTGATATCTTCTGGGCGACCAAGTCTTTTGATTGCGACTGTATCGAGGAACATGATCCCGTGGAACCTTTGGTCGAGGAATGCCTCACCCATAGTTCTGTCTCAAACTACCAATCCTATAACAACTGTTCTGATCCATCACCATCTATGCCCATGGACCTCTGCAAGGCTGATTACCATCAACCAACACCATTCAAGGAAATCGATGTTGATCAACTCCCACCTTTCCCCTTTCCATCAAACAATGTTCCACCCACACCTGAACTAAAGCCGCTACCCGAGAATCTCAAGTATGTCTTCTTGGGACCTAACAAAACCTTCCCCATAATTATCAATGCCAACCTAACTAGGGATCAGGAACTTAGATTAACAGCAACCCTATCAGAACATAGGGCTGCCATTGGCTAGACTATTTCAGATTTGAGAGGAATTAGCCCCACCTATTGTACCCACAAGATCTACCTAGAAGATGGGGCGCGACCCTCCCGTCAGATGCAGAGACGGTTAAACCCAAATATGCGGGAGGTCGTTAAGAAAGAAATTATCAAGTGGCTTGACGCCGACATCATCTATCCCATCTCTGATAGTCCCTGGGTGAGCCCCACTCAAGTGGTTTCGAAGAAATCCAGGGTCACCGTTGTTACCAATGAACGTGGCGAATCCATCCCCACCCGCACCACCACCGCATGGTGGGTGTGTATTGATTACAGGAAACTCAATGAAGCAACCAAGAAAGATCATTTCCCCCTGCCATTCATCAACCAGATTCTTGAAAGATTGGCAGGGCAAAAGTATTTTTGCTTCCTTGATGGATATTCAGGATATAACCAAGTCAAAATTGCCCTTAAAGATTAAGAGAAGACCACATTCACTTGCCCGTACGGCACATTTGCATTCCGTCGTATGCCATTCGGGTTATGCAACGCACCCGCTACCTTTCAGCGTTGCATGCTAGCCATTTTTTCAGAAATGGTGGGTGAATACCTAGAGGTCTTTATGGATGATTTCTTTATATTTGGAAATTCATCCGACCACTGTTTGAGCAACTTGGAGAAAATCCTGAAACAATGTATCAAGGTTAATTTGGTGTTAAGTTGGGAAAAGAGCCATTTTATGGTTCAAGAAGGAATCGTCCTCGGTCACATCGTATCACATAGGGGCATTGAGGTGGATCGGGCTAAAGTTGAGTTGATTTCCAAACTTCCTCTGCCTAGCTAGGTCTGGCAGATCAGTTCATTCCTGGGACATGTTGGCTTCTATCGAAGGTTCATCAAAGACTTCTCCAAGCCTTCCAAACCTTTAACCGACCTTCTGGCCAACGACGCCTTATTCCACATGACCTCTGATTGCATCAAGGCTCACCACACCCTCTGGGACTCAATTTCCACAGCACCTGTACTTCAGCCCCTGGATTGGTCCCAGGACTTTGAGATCATGTGTGATGCATCAGACTTTGCCATAGGCACTGTCTAGGACAGAAACAAGATAAGAAACCCGTAGTGATCTACTACGCGAGCAAGACGTTGGACGAGGCCCAACGAAATTATACGGTCACAGAGAAAGAACTGCTCGTCGTAGTTTTTGGACTAAAAAAATTCCAATCTTACCTTCTGGGATCCCACGTGACCATTTATACAGACCATTCGGCCATCCAGCATTTGGTGGCCAAGAAAGACGCTAAGCCCAGGCTCATCAAATGCATCCTGCTCTTATAAGAATTTGACCTGGAAATCCGCAACAAAGCCGGATCAAAGAATGTAGTGGCCGACCACCTATCTAGACTCCACCCAAACCACATTGGGCCCTCCCTGCCTTTATCCGATACCTTTCCCGATGAACACATTTTGGCTGTGCAAGACAAGAAACTGCCTTGGTATGCTGACTATGTCAACTACCTGGTTGTAGGACAGACCCAGCACAGCTGGTCCAGACAGCAACGGGACAGGTTCCTGGCTGAGGCCAAGCATTATTTCTGGGATGATCCCATGCTGATTCGCCTCTATGCCAACCAGATTATCAGGAGGTGTATCCCTGATGACAAAGTTCAAAGTGTGTTATCTTTTTGTCACGACCGAGCTTGTGGTGGCCACTTCTCAGGAAAGAAAATGGCTGCAAAAGTGTTGCAATCCGAATTTTATTGGCCTTCATTATTCAAGGATGCACACAGCTTTGTGATGAGTACATTTTAATGGACTAATATTACGTCTAAGTAACTTTAATCTTACCTTTTAGGTTTGTTAATAACTACATTAAGTTATAGAATATTTGTATGCATCATGATTTAAGTTTACATCTATTTTATAACATTCTATAACTTAATATGTAATGATTTTATTGTTTTTATTTGCAGGAATGATATTTAGAAAGAACAAAGAGTTGGGGAATAAATTTCCCCAACAAACAACCGGCAGCATATGTTTCTCCCCATCCTCTGGCCACCCTCAACAGCCGTCGGCCAAAAATAGCAAGGGGATTTTGAAAATCCCTTGTAGCGCAGAAGAGAGGAGTTAAGAGGAGGAGCACAGATGGGGGGAGATCTTCTTCTTCCTCGCTCTGGCAGGGATCTCCACCTTCTCCACCGTGGAGAGGGCGAACCCTGTGAACCACCATGTGCACTGTGCACTAAGAGCAAGGGGACCGAAAGAATATGAAATAATCTAGAGTTTATTGCATAATTGCTTCACTGTGGACACGACCCGCTCTTCTGTGAGTGGTTATTTTTATTGTTGATTAGTCGATTTTTCCACCACTTAAATACTACAACGCGTTATTTCATTTGCGAAACTCAATCGAAAGCGGAAAATCGCTCCGTCAAATTGGCGCCGTTGCCGGGGAGGCAACAGACGCAATAGATTCACATTATTATTTTTTTTGAATATTCTGAGTTGCGCAATCCTCTGATCATTTTTTTTATTATGCGAGGAATCTAACACGGCGAGAGGCGCAGCAGAGTGACGACATTGAACCTAAACGACGCGCACGGTGGAGACGATCTTTTTGGTGGACCTTGACGCCACCTGGAGGCCAGAAACAAGAACACGTGGGCCTTGATCCCACGCACATAGGCTTACAGAGAAGTCTATTTCTGATTTAGTCAGTAGATCTTAGATTTAGTTTAGATAGACATTAGAATTTAATTTCTATCTTTTGGACCCTTGTCAAGTATTTTTGGGAACGTGTTCCCAGTGCCACTTTATTTCTTATCGCTCTTGTATGCGAGAGCGTATTTTCGGGAGCGTGTTCCCATTTATTTAGACTATAGGATTATTTGCATTGTTTGAACTGCATTTCGATTAGTTAGTGATTAGGTCTGTTTGTTTATTGTTATTATTGAAAAAAAAAGTTGAATTACCTACTAGAAGCTGCATATCTATAGGACGACCATCTAGGACTGAATGAGCAGCATTTAGTTTATTTTTACTGCATTGCATACATTGCATGAAGAAAGCTGGAGTAAGGAACGTCTTCTCTTGAGCATCAATTACCTGTCATGCATATGCATTGAACCTAAATCTAAGACCACTAAAGTGCTTGAATCAAATTAATTCAGTGGTCACTTTAAAAATTGGGACTGCTAAGAGGTTGGACCTTAAAATCTGTGACTGAAAATTATGTGCAAAAGGATCCTGTTTGCGAAATTTCAAAAATCAAAACACGATGGTATGTTTGCACACTTGAGACACTGTGCACCTCACACATAAGGTCACTAGATAAATTCTGCCTCTCCTCTTTTGCACCACAAGGGAAGTTAGCCGGAAATCAATAAGCCTATCCACCAAGTTACTTCGATTCCTCGTGTGTGGGCTCGATTCGAGACTTCCGTCCCTTACGAGTAGGTTATAGGCACCAGTGAAGGTTGGCCTAGGAAGCGTAATTTTTTGCAAAACTTGTTTAGCCACCAATTGAACATTTAATTCTAAGACCTACAATCTACTAAAAATAAGATCCCACTGAATTTGCGTTTGCTTTGACAGTAGAACTCTCTATGAAGTTTCTGCTTGTATTCTGAATTCTGCTAAATCCTAAGAGAGTTAAAATTATTTTGCTTAAAGAAATGGATTACCCTTACTCCTATTATCTAGATTATCAGAGTCTATACTTCCCATCTTTTAATCAGAATCCCATGTTCCAAGCGTATCCATCCTTTGATGGGTACATTGACAATTCATGAGATCATTCTTATTCTTATCCTGGGAGTACTGGCTTGATAACTCCCACTTTTGAGTAGAGCCTAGGAGCGGGATTTCCCAACCCTGAAATCCCTACTTCCATGCAAACACCCAACCCTCCCACCCTTCATGATTTTCCGTATCGAGGTTGGACCGATACCCCTAAGCAACTAGAGCCTGAAATTGACTATCCTCCCCAACCTGATAATAGTAGCTCTCCTCTTTAATGATAGAAATGCAAAAATAGCAAAAGGAAATGATGGAATCAATGGGAGAGATGTTGAGGAATATTCAACAGTTAAATGAAGAAATAAGATAGCTTAGCTACATGCTTCCCAATAATTCTGATCTCTACCCATACGACCATGATCATGAAAATAATTCTGAGGAAACCATTGACAATAGGGATCCAATTTTATGTAGCTATCACTTAGACTCTCCCAATGAGACATAGCCACTAGAGGACAACGATCATAGTGATTATCCACCCAAGCTTTATTGGAGTCAAAAGCAAGGAAAGATGGTACCTCTTGAGGACCTTGACCCCAATGACAGTATTCTCCTTACCCCTACCAACCCGGGTCAAGGTCGCATTATTCCTATCACTTCCCCTATTGATTATTTGGTGGAATCCCATTTTACCTTTAGTGAGCCTACTCCTGACCCTCCACTTAGGGAGTCAACACCTACCATTCAGCATCCTGATTTAAATGCACCCAATGAAGGTGACCATAAGGGAATGGAGGATGAATTAGATCAATTTTGGTCTCAGGGATATGAAGAGTTTATTTCAGAAGATGGGGATGCCCCAATAGAGGAACCTGAACTAAAAATCTGGAGTGAATCACAGGGGAATTATTTATCATTTGAGGATTTACCTCCAAAGGATATAAACCATATGGTGAAATCCAGATTCCTCCTTTCTTTTGAGAGTCATCCTCCATTAAAGCAGGAGTTGATATTAGAGGACAAACAAAATAATGAGAAGTCTATGAGAGACTCTCAGAAACAAAACACGTCAATTGAGGATTTATACCCTGAGAAGAATGACGAATTCAATGATATAGGCTTGCTCCAAAATATTAAAACTGATCTTCCTTTAGGAATAATTAAGGATACTGATCCAACTCCTGTCTTCATTAATAAATCACATATACACCCCGATAAAAATTTGAGTGAACCAAACGAATCGGGGGATGAGCTGAATAATAATGATTCTGACATTTTGACATTGCCATCAAAGAGTTGTAATTGGGAGTTTACCCTTGATTCAAATATGACTCCGATCATTAATGGTAGGCAGGGTAACCTATTGTCTACAACTGTTAGGGAGTATACACAATCTGAATCATTCTTGGAATTAGACCTAACACCGACTAAGCCCTCATTGGACTTAACCATTACCTTCCAACACTACAAACAACCCTTATACTCCCTAACCGATCCTTGGCTCAGATCTCTGCTCATGTCATTGTTTCTAGAGAACATATCAGGCCAGTACATCCTCGGGTAGAATGGTGAGTGTGGATTGATGCTTGTACTTTTACTCTCACCATTCAAGGGTTTGAACTAATAATGTGTATATCTTTTAAAACCCGTCCTGCTCTGAAGGATCCGTGTTATCCTCCACTTATTCCGTTTCGGGAGGTTCCTTTTCATATTCCGTTTATTATTCCTAGACCTCCCAAGGTAGCCAACGAGGTTCTTCGCTTTCATATCTTCTGGCGAGCATTTGGTATTACGTTGCATCATCAGCTTGCCAACATCCGTGGCTCCTATTTTCTAGGCCTGCACTGTTACGCATATTTTTAGGGCCTAACTTTGTCTGTTTGGAACCAGACTTATAGGTTCCTTCTAAATCTGGCTGGTGACAGAAAATGCAGCGCTTGTTGGGAGGCAACCCAGCGGTCAGAATAACACTGTTGTCAGGTGATGTTTTTTCTTTCTCCTATTTTAATTTTACAATGGGGACATTGTAGGATTTAGGCATGGGGGGTGCATTTGCATTTTAGGAAGTATTCATGCATTTAGGTTAGCATATAAAAAAAAATTCCTCTTTTCTTGAGCTGATTGGGTTAGTCCCTAGCAAAATACCTTTGTCATTGGAGGTTTTTCTTCCCGAATTATTTCTTAAGTTTAGAATCCAGTACATTTATTTCATGTACACGTAGACTTGGTAATGGATCATTGAGGAAAACCAATAAGCATTTGTAGTCTTCTGAACCCTTGGATAGTTCATAGGGAGTCAGGCATACTATTTTCTAGTAGATCCACCTCATATTTGTGAGAAGAAAGTAGAGAGACTACTGGTGCGCTAAGTCTAGTGCAAGGACTCTTAAGTTTTGGATAATTAGATGATGATACTTCAGAGTTAGGCATAGTTTTCACTCTCTGTTCCTGTGTGCGTACTTTGTGTGAACTCCTGAGAGTCACTAAATAAGGCAGATACACAGAGATGGAGTCTTAATAAAGCTATGACTATGGTGGATGGTTACGACCGTCCTTCATAAAATCCTTGGCTGAAGGAGGGTAATAGTGTCAAAGGTTAGAAATATGCACGTCCTATCCATTCCTTCCCGGTGTCGAGAATAGGCACTTCCACCAAATAAGCTACACGATATCCTCTTGACTATCATCATCCCTAATAATGCCTCATAAACAAAAGTCTATGTCGTATTATATTCATTAAAAAAAAAAAGAGAAAAAGAGAAAATGAAAAATAAAAAGAAGAAACAATTATATATATAAAAAAAAAGAAAGTCAAAGTTTATAATGTAACATTGTTTCTGAGGCAATAGAACACCTGTCGCGTTCCACCAAATATGACCCATACCTACCTTTTAGTATTTCTGATCGCCTGAATTCTGGTTGAGGACTCTAACTTAGTTGTAGAGTTATTGGGACTTTAATTGACGTGTGGATGCCATGTGAGGTCACCAAACAGGGGGTACAATTACTAAGTCTGGCGAGAGTTGTGATCTCAGAAAGAAAAGAACGAAAAGAATGATCACCCGGGAACATCAAGAGAGCACTGTTGTTTAGCCTCCCTCAGAGTTGACTTGTCTAATAGTCTATTAATCTAGAGTCTGTAGTACTAAACTACATGTAACACCAGAGGAGTGTGTGCCACCAAATACAAATCCATTCTACTCGATATCTCCTACCTAAGCCAAAAGCTGGGGTCAAATTATAGATTATCTTCTACTTTATCCCCAAGGGAAGTAGTTGCCTATCCTGACATAAATATTTGCCAAGAGTGAAGTATGAACTCCCAATGCGAATTGGCTTTTTCACTTGGATCCGTTACTTAGGCTATTATCACGTCACATTTGTCTAGATCTCTAAAGTTTTGAAATAAGAAAAGAAGAGATCTTCTGATTACTTCTATTATTTTTCATTTTTGCTAGGGACTAGCAAATCTTAGGCATGGGGGTATTTGATGAGTCCATTTTAATGGACTAGTATTATGTCTAAGTAACTTTAATCTTACCTTTTAGGTTTATTAATAACTACATTAACTTATAGAATATTTGTATGCGTCATGATTTAAGTTTACATCTATTTTATAACATTCTATAACTTAATATGTAATGATTTTGTTGTTTTTATGTGCAGGAATGATATTTAGAAAGAACAAGGAGTTGGGGAATGAATTTCCCCAACAAACAACCAATGGCATATGTTTTTCCCCATCCTCCGGCCACCCTCAACAACCGCTGGCCAAAAATAGCAAGGGGATTTTGAAAATCCCTTGTAACGCGGAAGAGAGGAGTTAAGAGGAGGAGGAGCATAGGTGGGGGGAGATCTTCTTCCTCGCTCTGGCGGGGATCTCCACCTTCTCCACCGTGGAGAGGGCGGACCCTGTGAACCACCGTGTGCACTGTGCACCAAGTCCCCCCGTAGGCACCTTCTCCAGCATGTGCACTGTGAACCACCGTGTCTCCAGCCAGCGCCCAATCCTGCATCTGCCGCACCCGCATAGCGCCCCCCCCGCAGGCACCTTCTCCATCACAGGCGAAACCGCACCAGCGCCCACCTCAGCCAGCATCTCTCCAGCGCCTGGCGCTCCTCTCTGCAGACCGCCTGGCGCGCCCTAGCAGGCACTGCAGAACCTCCGCGCAGCCCTGCAGGCTCCCTCCAGCGGCTTAGCTTGCCCGCCCTCACCGCAGTGCAGGCACCTCACCCCACCTGCGCCCCTACCAGGCCATGCAGAACCACTGCCTGCCACCTTCTTCTCCTTCTTGCAGCCACCACAGGCTGCCATCAGCCGTGCCGTCACCACCATCGGGTGCAGCCTGAGCGGGGTGATCTTCAGCAGCAGCCTCGACGTCCGTCTCTCCCCCTCCTGTGCGCACAAGCCGCGGCAACAAATCCTCTGTTTTCAAGTTGATTAGAAATTACATGTAATGCCATTGCCACCAGAAATTAATTTTCATTTATGATTATTTTATTGTGGCAAAATTTCGAATGCACACTCATGCTTTCTGATAATTTCACGTTACTGATATTCACCTGTTTCAAGATTGGTTTTGAGATTAACATATGCACAAATTTTCTCTAGTATATGTCAATTGAAAATTTCATAAAATCATCGTATATTTATTGAAGATTTCAGTGAGGAAAAATTACACATATACCGTTACATTTTTGAGTTATTGTGAATCTTCTTTCCATCGCATTTTATGTTGGATTTGACTAGGGATTTCGCACTTGACCGAAAGAATACGAAATAATTGAGAGTTTATTGCATAATTGCCTCCCTGTGGACACGACCCGCTCTTCTGTGAGTGGTTATTTTTATTGTTGATTAGTCGATTTTTCCACCACTTAAATACTACAACGCGTTATTTCATTTGTGAAACTCAATCGAAAGAGGAAAATCGACTTGTCACTTTGCAAAGACATGCTCTCGCTGCCAGACTCTGGGGACCATGACCTAGAGAGACATGATGCCCCTCCAGCCCATTTTGATTGTCGAGATCTTCGACGTTTGGGGTATTGATTTTATGGGCCCCTTCCCACCATCCACCGTCTTTGAGTACATCCTAGTCTCGGTAGACTATGTCTCTAAATGGATTGAAGCCGTCGCCACTCGCCGATGCGATCATAAGGTTATCATGGACTTTGTTAAGCAGAACATCTTTTCTCAATTTGGAATACCAAAGGCCATGATCAGTGATGGTGGAAGTCATTTTATTCACACCAAATTCCGTGCCTGGCTCAAAAAATATGGGGTTAACCACTGCATTGCTACCCCATATCATCCTCAAACAAATGGACAGACAGAGGTCTCAAACAGGCAAATTAAGAATATTCTACAGAAGACTGTGAGACCTGACAAGAAGGATTGGTCTGCACGATTAGATGATGCCTTGTGGGCATATCGGACAGCTTTCAAGACCCCGATAGGCATGTTGCCTTATCGCCTAGTCTTTGGCAAAGCCTGCCACCTTCCTGTCGAGTTGGAACACTGGGCTTACTGGGTCGTCAAGCAGTGTAACATGGATTCCCACTTAGCTGGTGCGCAGAGGGCACTCCAACTCTCTCAGCTTGAAGAAATTCGTTGGGACGCCTTTGAGAATAGTCGGCTATATAAGGAGAAAATGAAAGTCGTCCATGACTGACTCATCCATAGAAAGACCCTTGAGCCTAACCAGCAAGTTTGGTTTTTTGATGCCCGTTTGAAACTCTTTCCAGGGAAGCTCAAGTCCAAGTGGACAGGACCATTTAGGGTAGTCAAGCCCCACTCCAATGGGGCAGTTGAAATCGCTGATCCGAATACTGGGCACACTTTCACAGTCAGTGGCCAAAGATTGAAACACTTCCTGGCCCAGGTTCCTCCAAAAGAGATTGTCACCCTCATTGAGGGATGACACAAAGCACCGCCCAACTGGAGGTATTAAACTCAGCGCTTCCTGGGAGGCAACCCAGAAGATTCAGACTGATCAGGTATTCTACTTCACTCAGGTAATATCTTTTCGAACCCCTGTTGCATCCATGTATTTGTTAATGAGGACATTGTCTAACTTAAGCTTGGGGGGGTGGTAAATTGCATGATTCTGAGCTTATTTAATCGATCTGAATAGAATAAAATAAAACTAAAAAAAGAAAAAAGAAAAAGAAATTGAATTTAGGAAGAAAAACTTAGGCATTAAAAATTTGTCAATAATGAGAAATAAAACGAAAAGAACTTGAACACTTAGACTTTTCAGGCCTTCAGGCTTAATCAGTCCTATTGTCCGTTCGAATATGGATTTAGCTTCAAATCCTTGCAACCTTAATCTACTCTAATCCACTAATAAAATAAGGTGACAAGTATACAACTTATCAACTCACCCTCTAACTCAGAAGGACTTTTAGTCTAAGCATTTGCACACATTTTTGCACAGACTCACTCCTCGGAGATTCTGATAGAGATTGGGTAGCTAATGAACTTTCTAGAGTGGTATGGCTGGCAAATTGTAGTGGGTAACAAGCTATTGGCAGGTTGTCCAGAGCCTAACCACGGGACCACCTCCTCTTTATTGCCTCTAGGTAAATTTGAGATCAGGGAAGCCACCTACCCAAAAAAGAAGAAAAAGAAGAAAAAGAGAACAAAATAAACCACACTTCACCGCACGAGTATGGCTGGCAAGTGATCGTGGGTAACAACCCATTGGTCGGTTGTCCAGAGCCCAGCTAAGTAAATGTACAAAAAAAAGAACCAAAACACTTAAGGAAGAAGCGGGGAAGTAGGGAAAGCCAGGGAGATATACACTAGAAAAAAATCCTTGTGTTGACCTCAAGTAAAACAAACGTAGGGAGAAAGCTACCGATCGAACAAATACACCTTCAGGCAAAACACTTCCTCTTCCGATCAACTAGGGGCATAGAAACTCAAAGTCTGTCTAAATTACCGTTGAGTGACTCTATCACGATCCTCACACCAAGATGCTTAGCACTTAGAGTTTTCTCCGAGTTTTTGGTGGGTTGGGTAGCCGTAAAAAGTTACCAACACACTTTTAACTCCAAAAATCTAAAAATAAGCACATATATATATATACATACATGCATTAAAGCAAGGATTCAGACGATTCATATTTTGGCAAACACCTGGGTGCTGCTTAGTCTTTGTATATTAGGATCTTAGTATATTTCCTCCTATTGACAAGTGACGAAGTGTCCAAGTAATTACTTCCTAAATTCTGATCGAAAATAATGGCTAGAATAAACCTTGCTAGGGACTAGCAAGGTGTAAGCATGGGGCTATGATAACACTGCATTGTACAATGCTAACTCTTCCAAAAGGGGATGGTCTTAAAGGTAAAATGCACAATGCATACATCATAAATAGGAATAGGAGCATCGCATGCATTGCACATCAAGATTGCTTATAATGCATTATTAACGACCATGTGTACAAGAACATGTCAAAACAGGCCTCAGATGAGCAATCGGACCACACGGATGGATTCAGAGCGACAAACGGAGTCCAACGAACTCGAAATCGGCCAAATCCGACATCCGGAGCTCCTGCAATGGGCCCAAGAAGTTTTAACCGTTGATATGATGATACACTGCCTACAGCACGCCACGTGGCACCCGCTCGTCGCACCCACACCACCGCCCGTTTTTGCCTTCACCCAAAGGATAGCTCTCAGCCGTCAATCTTCGATAGAACGGCTGAGAGCCACCCGCACACCCACCCTCTCCGCGACAAACCACTGCGACAGCACAGTGGTCGACCGCTCTCCACCCATGCATCCGACGGGGGATCGAACCACGCTGCGCACCAGATGGAAGGCGAATGCGTGCTGCAGGAAAATTGAGCTGCCCAATCAGCAGTGAACGGCAAAGATCGAACCGCGCGGCGCAACGAATGCGCGCAGACGCTCACGCGTGCAATGACGGGGTAGAAGCGCGCGCCTCAGCAGCAATCCGCGAGCTCACCCTTCACAAGATCTCAGCCGTCCAATCTTTGATCGAACTGCTCACAATGCGCGCGCGTGGATTGCACAGAGGAAGTACAGAGCGCACTGATGACCGGTGGGCAAAGGGAGCTACACCGACGGATTTGGTATAGGTTTAGCGACGTCCTGGACGTCGCTAAAACCCATACTTAAATTAGAAAACCATTTTACCTATATAAACTCCATCCAACCACTCATGGAATGGCATTGAATTCACTTGCAAGTGCTCTACCCCACTCCTAGCCACCATTAGCTCTCTTTGTAATCACCGAAGCCGACAAGCCGTCGACGGAGCCCCTCTCCACCGCCATGGCCGCCTCGCCGTCTTCTCTCTCTCTTTCCCTCTTTATCTTAAGCATTACTTTACTTGTGTTTAAGCATTTACCTAGTGTTGTAAATGTAAAACCAAAGTTGCATGTCAAATGAAGTTATTTCCTATCTAGTTCCTTGCCCTCTTTTATGTTTAAGTTGCATGTTGTGAATGAAAGATTCTAACCATATTCTCTCTCTCTCATTCGCTTTTCACCCACGTCTTCTCGCAAGAAAAAACCCGTCATTTTCGTGACATTAAGTAACAAGAAAAATTTGATTTTCACGCCTCCCTGAGATCGACACTCGAACTCACGCCCGTTTCTTCATTTAAAATCGACGTTGCAAGCGCAAGCTATAACGACCCTTTTAAACATACGCGTCTTCCCCACGTTAAGGGCACAAGAGCAAAACCCTCACCCCTTTCTCTCAAATCTTCTCTCTCAGACCCAGGCTCAGAATCAGACCAGACCCGACAAGTGGGTGAATGGATCCACACCCAGACCTACGTGGTGTGTGCACGAGCAAGGGCGTGGACGAGGTGTGAGGTGCGGCGTGGGGTAGGGACCTAACCCCAGTGTTCAAAGGCAAATAGGTAGAGTCACAAAACACCTTTATTTGTTGTCAGGGCGCCTGTCTTCTACGACGTGAGACTATTTTCCCACATCTTCTTCGCACCAAAGTAGCAGTCAACGAGGTCTTCGAATTGGAGGCGAAGGCGTGGCTGCGGTGTCCAATTGTGGTCCTGGAAGAGCACCTGGGAGTCGTCCGCAGCACTTGAAGATGGATTTGCGGTGATGCTAGAGAATTGCAGTTGAGGTTGGAGAAGTCGGGGGCGGCGGTGGTGCTCCGACGATGACTGATGCAAAAAGTCGCGTGATTTGTAAAGGCGGGTTTTGAAATTTCTTCCCTACTAGGAGGGGTGACGTAATAATATGCGGAAATAAAATATAAAGCAATCTCACAAAAATCAATCACAAAATGTACACAGGTATTTTTAGGTGGAAACCCAAACCGGGTGAAAACCACCACCTAACCCTCTCGAGTTAGGATTTTCCGATCAACCAAGTTGATCAAAATCCACTAAACGAATCACTTTAAAACGAGGGTGATTCAACCTCAGTACAACCACGCTACAAGTACGAGGGTAGCGTTCCTCAACCCCTTCTCTCCACGAGAAGGATTTTGTCCCACGAAGGAGACGGGAATTCGCAAAGCGAATACCCAACCAAAATACAAAGATAAAATAAAACAACAGGCCTATAGAGCCAACAAAATTAAACCTAGCTTCTATAGGAAATAGGAAACTCCCCTTTGCAAGGAGTGCGTCGACGATGACGCGGTGCGTGTGCCACGCGATGGCGCTACGTCGCTCTCGTTAACAACGCTGGGAGAGCGGGTGCGCAACGGTTGAATGCTCTCAAGAAAATGGAGCTTGAGCTTGGAGAGCAAGAGAGTCTTTTCTTTGGACACAAAAGGTTTGAAAGTGTATTGCAAGGTGTGTGTCTTAGTGTGTATATGTCTCTCTAGGTGTGTTTCTTGTGTTTTTCTTCTTGTGTATTTTGTGTCAAAGGCTCCCCTCTATTTATAGAGGCCTTAGGAAGTCTTTGGAAGGCTTGGAAAGGCTTCCATAGCCGTTGGGTACAAAGCCCAAGTGAATCAGCCCGAAATCAGGAACAATCATTGTTCTGACAGGCTTATCAGACGTCTAATTCTAGCATCAGACGTCTGGAAGTTCACTTTAAGACGTCTGATTAAACGGTCAGACGTCTGATTTTGGGCGGGTCTCTCCCTGACTTGGATCAGATCTAAACAGGGTTTTTGTGTAAGTCCATCAGACGACATACAGGACGTCTGGAACTAAGTATGGACGTCTGGAAACCTACTTTTACTGTGGGAATTGATTTCCAAACGTTGCAACGGCTAGAAAATCTCTGAGAAGAGATTTTGGGTCAGCCAAGGAAAAATGGTCATTTATCAGACGTCTGTAAAGTCCTATGGACGTCTGATAAGGCTCTAACGGTCATATTCTTGACTGTTTGCGAAGCCAGCCAACGGTCCACTAATTGGACGTCTGGCAAATTCATCAGACGTCTTCTAAGACGTCTGGTCTAAGGTCTGGACGTCTGATTTCATCAGACAGAACTAACTATGTCCAGCCTAACAGTTATCAGACGTCTGAAACAACAGTCAGACGTCTTAAAATGCTTTATCAGACGTCTGATTTGGGAATTAGACGTCTGTAAATTCTGTTTGAACCCTATATTGGTTTTCTAACTATTCTACAGAAAACCTAAGTATCCTAGGGTTGTGCCGGTGTTCCTAGGACTACTGTTAGGGTTCTTTGAGGCTCTTTAACATAATTTCTAAGGAAAATAAAGAGCAAGAAAAATAAAGATAAAAGTACATGAAATGGTTAAAAAGAATCTATCCTATTCTTCTTGTCTTCTATCTTCAATCTGTCGCTCCACGCGAACCTCCTCTGTTTTCCGTCAAGCTCCTCCAATCCGTCCTGGATGCGAGCTTGAACTCCGTCTAAACACGTCCACATTTGCAATTGACCTGAGATCTAGGACTCAAATTGCAAATGTTAAATAACACGTGTTTTGTTATCATCAAAACAAATGATCGTGGTGCTCTAGCACCAACAGGTTTTTGATGTCGTTGTAACACGCAAATTCACATACGCTTTTAAATTTATATCCTAGATAGGGGAATATCTAGGGTCGTCTAAGGAGGTAAAAATTGCAATTCAATTCTCTTGCTAAAAATAGATCTCAACTTTCTTTTTGGTATGTTAAATATATATATATATATATATTTTTGTGTTTTGAAATAATACGGGCAAAGTGCAAATTGTGACGAAAAAGTGCTAACACCTAAAATGCTAAGCTGAAACTTAAGAGATTAAATTGTCCACTACCTATGCTCACTCTAGGCAAGTGGAGGCCTAGAGTAATTAAGGAGTGGAAGTAGAATAAGTGCTAGAACAATAGTAACAATTGCAATAGGAAATTAAAAAGAAGGCAATTTGATTATCTAGAATTTGTGTTCTTTTCCAAGACAAGTAGAGGAATGCTTCTACTAGAAATAAAAAATTCTAAAAGCAATAAAAGAACACAAATCCTCCTGCAAAATTTGGTGAAGAAGGTAGTCTTCTTGCTCCAAGCCTAGCTGCTCCTTGGCTTGAAAAGATGGCCTCCTTCTTCTCCTTCCTTGAGAGCTCCTCCAAGGTGGATGCTACCACCTTCAATGCTCTCCTCCAAGGGGTGGGCATGCACCACCCTCAAAAGCTCCTCCAAGGTGGCATGGACCACCTTCAAGATCTCCTCCAAAGATCTTCCTTGCCTGGCTTCTCCTTTGGCTGGCGTGGGCACAAGAGAGAAGGGAAGAGGGGAAGGCACCAAGGGGACAGAATATCCCCTTAATCTTCTTCTTCTTCTCTCTTGGGCGTGGGCCTCTAGGTAGAATATGAGATTGAATTTGCTAGCCAAGGATGGTTTGAATGGTGGTGGGTAGTTGTCTTTTTATAGGGTAGGATGGGAGGTTAAGGTGACTCTTGAAATGGAGGGCTAAGATGGGAAGATGGAGGTGGTTGGGGATCCTATGGCTAAGGGTAATTGGCGCCAACCCAAGGGGTGCCATGGGGTGGTTATGGTGGCGAAAGGGCACCTATATTTAGCACCAACATGGGGCTTCTAGAAAGTAGGTGAGGTGGATAGTGGAGATGGGTTTAAGGGGAGATGTGTGGTGGAGATGAAGGGGATTTTTGGAGGGAAAAGTGGCGCCAACAAGGGGGTAGTTAGGGTGGTTTTGGCGCCACTTTTAGGTGTCTTTTGGAGGTGGTGGGTAGGCTAGGTTGGCGCCAAGTAGGTTTAGCTTATGTGGAGCTTAGGTGGAGCTAGTTGGTGGAGTTGTTAGGTAGGGTTTTGGGTGGTACAAGCAAAGGAAGTTGGAGCATAGCTAAGCTAAGCTAAGCTAGCTTAGCTAATGGAGGAGTAGAGGAGGAGGTGTTGGAGCTAGGGTTTGGAGGGAGGAGCTGGTTCTGAAGAATCTGGAGCTGAAGTGGAGCAGGCAGCTGCTGAAGAGGTCAACATGGGGCTACTCTAGCTTGCTTAGCTTGTTAGTTCTTTGCTAGCTACTAAGCCAATCTAAAGTGCGCTGGCTTCTGTTGAATGGAGCTGAGTTAAGCTGGGTCTAGTGCTCCCGGGGAGGATTGAGCTGGTTGAGACAGCTAAGGTAGCTTAGCTCAATTAGCTTGAGCTAAGCTGGGTCCCCGGGAGCTGAACTTGAACTTCCTGAGCTGGGATAAGTTCTTCTTCAGCTAGCTGGAGTTAAGTGGAGCTGGATGTAGCTGGATTTGAGCTGGGGTGAACTTCAGTCAACTCAGCTGAGCTAGCTAGAGCTTCCTATGGACTAGTGGGAGCTGAGATGAGCTAGACTCAGCTAAGTTGAGCTAGATCTAAGCTGACCTGAGCTAGGGTGAGCTAAGATGAGCTCTCTTGAGCTGCCATTCAGCTAAGATTAGCTAAATGGAGCTGGGATGAGCTAACCCTAGTCCACGTGAGTTAGGTTCCAACTGTGGTGAGCTGGATCAAGTTGAGTTCCAGTTAGTCTGAGCTCCTTCTTCACCAATTACCTTCTTGAGTGCTAGGGTTTTAGGGATCTGTATATCTATTCATCCCTAACACTCACAAAAACACATTAAAACAACAAAAGAAAATGCAATGCATGCCTAACCTAGTTAATGCCTAAATGCAGCCCAAAAACCCATTTGCGGAGTAAAATCCTAAGAGCTAGGTTTGTTTTAGTGCATAAGAATGATGATAAACTGGCGTTTATCAATGACCTAAAAAGAAGATGACGGCCTCTCAAACACGTCAAAAATGCTCGGGAGGATCGTGCGGATGTGGCGAACGTGATGTGAAGATTCTCTACGGTGGGGTTGAGATTTGCATGATGCGAAAAATAAGCGAAATAAAATAAACAATCTCACAAAAAAAGAAATCACACAATTTGCACAAGTATTTTTAGGTGGAAACCCAAACCAGGAAAACCACCACCTAACCCTCTCGAGTTAGGATTTCCCGATCGATCGAGTCAATCAAATCCACTAAAGAACTACTTTAACGAGGGTAGTTCGACCTCAATACAACCACGCTACAAGTACGAGGGTAGTGTTCCTCAAACCCCTTCTCTTCATGAGTATTTTGTCCCTCGATGGTGACAGGAATTCGCAAGGTGAATACTCAACACAATAACAAAGATAAATTACAAACAAGACCTATAGAGCCACAAAGATAAACCTAGCTACTATAGGTAAAGACTATTTCCCTTTGCTGGAAGTGCGTCGGCTTGACACGGATGCGTGAACCATATGGCGGCACTTCGTCGCTCTTGTAATCGCGGAGGGAGAGAGGGTGCTCAGCTGGATGATGCTCTCTTGATGTAGAACTAAGGCTTGGAGAGCAACAACTCTTCTAATGATCAATTGGACACAATACAGTGGAAAGTAGTTTCTCTAGGTGTTCCTTGGTGTGTCTTTACAAGGAAAGGGTACTCTCCTATTTATAGAATGCTTAGGAAGGCCTAGGAAGGCTTTGGAAGCCTTAGGTAGCCATTGGGGATCATCATAAGGTAAATCAAGTTGCAATCAGAATCATTAATGATTCTGACAGGATCATCAGACGTCTGGGAAAAAGATCAAACGTCCGGAAGTCATGTATAAGACATCTGGAAACTAAATCAGATGTCTAATTATAGACGGGTTTCCTTCCTGACTTGCATCAGACCTAAACAGGGTTTTAAGTCAAAGTGATCAAACGATAAGTTGGTCGTCTGGCACATGACCCGGACATCTGGAAACTAATAACTCTGTGAGAACTAATTCCCAAGAGTGCTTAACGGCTAGAAATCTTAACAAAAGCGATTTGGCATCAAACGACACTCAACGTCTATTTATCAAACGTCTGAGGTCGTCTACGGACATCTGATATAAGCCTAAAGTGTTGGTGCTAGAGCACCACGATCGTTTATTTCAATGATAACAAAACACGTGTCTTTTAACATTTATTTTCGAGTCCTAGTTTTCAAGTCAAATTGCAAATGGAGACAGGTGCTTAGACGAAGTTCGAGCTCGCATCCATGGAAGATTGGAGGAGTTGGACAGAGGCGGAGGAGTTTCGCGAGGAGCGAAAGCTTAAAGAAGGAAGGAGATGAAGAATATGATATACTTCCTTTTATCTTGTTCTATGTAATTTTGTTTTTCTGTTTCGCTCTTTATTTCTTTCTTAGATTCTTGTTAAAGAGCCTCAAAGTATCCTAACAGTAGTCCTAGGAACACTTGCACAAATTCTAGGATACTTAGGTTTTCTGTAGAGAGCTTAGAAAACCAAAATAGGGTTCAGACAGCCTTATCAGGCGTCCAATCTGGAAATCAGACGTCTGATAGTGACTTTTAAGACATCTGACTATTTGATCAGACATCCAAAACATTTAGGCTAGACTTAATAGGTTCTATCTGTTAGAATCAGTCACCCAGACCGTAGTCCAGACATCTTAAGAGACGTCTGATGCCTTTGCCAGACATCCAATTTAAAAATGGAACGTTGGCTACCTGTGTAAACGTTGCGGAAATGACCGTTAGCCTTATATCAGACGTCCGTAGAGGACCCCACACATCTGATATCAGACCATATTGCCTCGACTGACCCAAAATCTCCTTTAAGAGATTTTATAGCCGTTACCTTCCTTGGGAATCCATTTCCGCAGAACAAATAGGTTTCCAGACGTCCAGACCTAGTGCTAGATGTCCTATATGTCGTCTGATGGCCATACACTAGAACCCTTTTTAGGTCTGATTCAAGTCAGGAAGAAAACCCGCTTAGAATCAAACATCTGAATTAGTTCCCAGACGTCTTAAACAGATTTCCCTAACATCTGATACCCGGACCAGACGTCTGATAACCCTGTCAGAGTCATGATTGATCCTGATCTGACTTGATTTGCCTTGAATTTACACCCAACGGCTATGGAACTATGGAAGCCTTCCAAGGCCTTCCAAAGCCTTCCTAGGCCCTCTATAAATAGAGGAAAACCCCTTGCCTTGTAATATACACCAAGAAACACCTTGCAAGAATATTTCCACTCATTTTGTGTCAAATTGAAGTAGAAGAAGCACTTGCTCTCAAAGGCTAGTTCCACATCTGAGAGCCTCATCCAATTTGCGCACCAGCTCTCCCTCCGCGATTAAGAGAGCGACAAAGAGTCGTTGTATGGTTCACGCACCCACGTCACATCGACGCACTTCCACCAAAGGAAAATTTCCTAACTCCTATAGAAGCTAGGTTTTAATATTTGTGGCTCTATAGGATTGTTGTACTTTTATTGTTCTTTGGTTTGAGTATTCGCTTTGAGAATTCTCATCTCCATCGAGGGACAAAATCCTCCTTGTGAAGAGGAGGGGTTGAGGAACGCTACCCTCGTACTTGTAGCGTGGTTGTAATTGAGGTTGAACTACCCTCGTTTAAGTAGTTCGTATAGTGGATTTAATCGATTAGATCGATCGGGAAATCCTAACTCGAGAGGGTTAGGTAGTGATTTTCACCCGGTTTGGGTTTCCACCTAAAAATAATTATGTACATTGTGTGATTACTAATTTTGTGAGATTGTTATCTTTCTATTCTGCATTTTTTACATCACGCACATCTCACCCCCTCCAAGTAGGCAATTACATAAAGGTCATTTCTCAACGAACATATTCTTAAGGCAATGTTCCACTAATTGGAAGTCTGGCCAATTCATCAGACATCTACTTAGATGTCTAAACTAAGGGTCGGTCGTCTGAAATCAGCAGACAGAAGGTTCTAAGACCAGCCCTAAATGATTGGACGTCTGATTCAACATTCAGACGTCTTAAAGTTCACTATCTGGCATCTGATTATCAGATCAGACATCTGATAAGGTTGTCTGAAGCCTATTTAAGTTTTCTAAGTTCTCTAAGGAAAACCTAAGTATCCTAAGGTTGTACAAATGTTCCTAGGCTACTGTAAGGGTACTTTGAGGCTCTTTAACATGAATCTAAGAAAGAAAGAATAAAGAGCAACAAAAGAAAGATACATAGAACAAGATAAAACGAAATCTATCCTATTCTTGTCTTCACGCCTTCTTCAAGCTATCACTCCTCGCGAAGCTCCTCCCTTGTCAAGCTCCTTCAATCTGCCACGGATGTGAGCTCGAACTTCGTCTTTACACTTGTATCCATTTGCAATTGTCTTAAAATCTTGAACTCAAAAGCAAATGTTAAATAACAAGTGTTTTGTTATCATCAAAATAAAAGATCGTGGTGCCCTTGCACCAATGGTGGTCGTGGCGTTGCATGCGGATGAGTGTGGAGGTCTGGCGACCTCGGGAACGTGGTGCGGAGGTGTGTGTGTTCGGTGGGGAGTTTGAAAGGCCAATCCTTTCAATTACTTGAGGGGTTTTGGTCGTGAGGACACGATGGAGCTTTTGAGACCGGAAGTGAGCGGTTTGGTGTGGTGTGGCGATTTCACAAGGTCGTCGGTGGTATGCCGGAGATGTGGAAGATGACAGTGGTGCAAGTGTGTGAGTGTGCTAATGTGTGTGTTGAGTGTGTGAATTGGGTTAAGAGGAGATGAGGAGTCGAACTGGAGTGGATGCTAATGAAGGAGATGCAGAGGTGGCACCAACTATGATTGGTCGGTGCTGGAGATGAAGGGATGCTCCAGGAGGAAGAACAGCGATGCCTGAAGGGGGAAGGAGCTTCTCGCAGGTATGGTGAGACGCATACGAAGCTGAGGAAGGTGGACCTGCTTCCTATATTATGTGGCAGAAAGTGAGGAGATTGGAGGGAGAAGGTCGCCAGAGCGGTCTTTGGAGTAGGTCGAAGGTAGGGAAGATGGAGGATTTCTGGGCCTAGAACTCGCCAAGGAGCTAGGTAATGCAATGAAGGTCCTTCTAAAGGCTTCAGGCAAGCTTCTAAGCTTGGAAACAAGCTTAAGGAGCTTACAATTCTAGGGAAAGAGATCCCTAAAATCCAAGAGTTCGCACGAGCTTCTCGAGAAGAATTGGAGCCCAAGACAAGGTTTAGGTGATAGAGAATTCTTTCAAGATCATTCCTTCCAATTTTGGAAGAATTTGATTGAGAAATCAGGGAGGAATCCTTGATTGAAAGTCGACATTTATGGGTTCACACTTTTAATGGCAGTAGGGACCTTTTTGAAAAAAAATGATGAGAAGTTAGGGGGCTAAATGCAAAGATTTTGAAAGCTAGGGGCTTAAGTGTAAAAAATAAAGTTTAAATAGACTAAAATGCAAATTATGTCAAGATGAACTCTTCTTAGGCCCAAATTTAGGCACAAACCTCATTTGGACCCAATGAATCTGATGGTGAAGTTAGATTTCAATTTGACCAAGTTTGACTAGGCAATTTACTCAAAAATCCAAATTAGGGCAGAACTGCGTTTGTGATTCTATTTAAGGTGAAAATAGGTTCCAAAGGACAAATCAAGGATACCAAACCTCATGGAATATTTTTCTCTAAATTTTAGGAGATTTAGATAAATTTTATCCTGACCAGAACCTCAATAATTTAAGCAGGTCTGAAATTAGAGTTTTGGGTGCTGTATTGGTTCTCGAAATGCGTAAAACCTCATTTTTGTCTGTAAGGATCCACTTATTGATCTTTAATGTTCATTTAACCTTTATTTCAACCCTAGCAAATCCCTTGGTTATCCTGTGTTCATAATATACTGTTAAAATTACAGATTTAACCCTAGTTCCTACTCTCTTCTCAAAATAGCCTGAAGTGGAGTTATAACCCTCAGATGGTTATGTAGGAGCATTTATCTTTCAAACCTGACTAAAAGTGCCCAAATAAGGCCTATGATGGTGTTCCCATCAGCAGATCTTCAAGGAATGACTCCGAGTGACTCCATGGACCAAATAGAGCAAACAAAAGCTCGCTGAAAAGCTATTGGCATCTAGTTTCCAATTTTAAAATCAATTTAAACTTTAGATCATAATTGATCGAAGGATTCGTAGGAGGGACATGGCACTGATGCCATGCTGAATGAAATGACCCGGTGCCTGTTTGGGGTGTTTAAGACATCTGGACTAACCGTCAGACGTCTGTCTGGACGTCAGGGTGAAGGGCCAGACGTCTGAAAGTGGGAAAATATCGTACGTTCTTTATGCTCGACGCACGATCGGTGCGCAGAGCTTCTCTCTCTCCTCCACACCCCTTACCCCTAAACCCTAATCCCCTTCTATTTAAATGCCCATTTCCCCTCACCCACGCCACTCTCCACCAGCCACAACCACCTCCAGCCATCGTCCCTATGCAACCGCGACGAGGGTTAGGATGGAGAGCGAGAAAGAGGAAGGGTGAGGGAGGGAGAACAAGAGGGAGAGAGAGGAAGGAAGAACGTGAAGGGAGGTTCATGGCCGAAGGAGCTCGGCGAAGCTCGCGCGAGCTGCAGCGAGCACACACGCGAGGAGGAGGGGCTCAGGGAGGCGACCACCCGGCCCTCTGCAGCTGCTGAGGCTGCTGCAGTGTGTTGCAGGTGGCACTGCGAGGAAGGCAGCGTCGCGGAGGAGGTTATGGTACTAGAAAATTTCCAGTATCAGACGTCTGGAGGGTCAACCAAACATCTGTAAAGGCAACAGGACGTTCGGAGCTGAAGCTGGACGCCTAGAAGCATATTATCGCGTGAAGGTACGTGTTTCCTACCCTACTTTCCGCCATGCAAACCGTAGTGCTGGGTGGTTTGGCTGAAAATGGGTCTGCGTCTTCATACGTAGCTGTAGGGAGTTGGAAAGGCATGCGATGCGCCTTTCTAGGCACTTTTGGATGTTTGACCATTTCACCGGACGTCCGACGACACTTCCAGACGACTAGAAGGAAGGTCAGACGACTAGAACTCTCCTCAGACTGTTGCAGATGAGTCTAGACATCTGAAGCAGCCGTAGGAAGTAAGAGGAAAGATCTGACGTCCTTTAAGATGTCTGGGACTAGTCCCAGACGTTTGATTTTGGACAGTAATCGTATTTTTGGCCCGTTCAGGGCCCAAACGGAATCAGATTTTCGCAAATGAAGTACCGTTGTTTTCCACTCAAGTTTCTCTACGTGTTCATGTTGAGTATCTACTGTTTTGAGCTCGTCTGATGTAAATTAGTCGCTTGTACAGGTTACCAGCCGATGGCATGTTCGGGGCCCGCGGAGACGACGAGATCTACGGTGCAGGCCCGCATGCCACCCTTGATACCCAGTATAGTTTAATTCATTTGTTAAAATGTAAATAAAGAATATACTTGCTTAGATTAAATTGATTGAAACTCTAGGATGTGGAATGAACCCTAGGGTAGAAATTTATAAGCTTGATGTTGAGCTATACTATTCACTTGAGATGCATGTTTAACTAAATTACTAGCAATGTGTATTAGTTGATTTATGAGTTGCCTTGTCAAATATGAAAATACGAGTTGCCTGCTATGTAATGGAAAAATGGAGAGTTGAATAATATGATCCGAATATTGATAAATGAGATGAATATGAGCATGAACCCTATGAGGAATTAGGAGTAGAACTCCTGTGTATGAAAGGAATCTGGTATGTGTTGGAACCTTTTTCCACATCTTGTTTTGGTGTTAACAAAATTATTATGGATTAATGTTTGCAATTGAGTTCTTTCAGATTTAGGTGAAGATCAAGGCAAACAGGAAATGATGGAGGCTTGATGAAAAGGAGAAGATCATGATTAGAAGGAGGCAAGATGACAAGGAAGAATTGAGGAGGAGAAGATCATCTTCGACCTTTAGTGTTTCTAGTTTAGATTTTTTATTTATAGATTGTATATACCTCTTAACAAAGGAATATAACTTAGATCGTAAAAATAATTAGAGATAAATTAGGATTAATATTGCGATCATTTTCAAAGAGTAATTGATTAAATCACTTAAAAAAGGTACTTGTTAGCCCACAAGTATCGGTACTAAAGTTTAGTACCAGTACATGTGAGTTACAGGTTTGGGTTTTTTAAAGAAACAAACCTGTACCCTGTGAGTACCGATACTCATGATCAGTACCGGTACTGGAGGTAATGAGTATCGGTACTAACCAAGAGTACCGATACAAGTGAGTTACAGATTTGTGTTAAGAGTTTGAAACTCAAATCTGGAAGCAATGAGTACCAATACCCACACTTTAGTACCGGTACCAGGTAGGCATTGGCTCAAAACTGAATGGCTAGAAAATTAATTTTTGCTATATGAACATTGGGATTTAAACCCCAACGTCTACTAGACGACCCACTAAGGTCATAACTCTATAAATAAACCCTTGGACCCTTAGTTTGCATATAAGAAAAGAGAAGAAAAATTTCTAGAGCAATATTTCAAATTTCCACCATATTTTCAAGAGAAAAAGAAGAAGCTTGCCATTCACTCTCTCTACATTCTTACAAGCTCAACGACGTGTTTTTCTCACGCATCTACGAAGCGATTCACATCTATCCTAAGCTCTCAAATTGGTAATATTATTTTAATTATTGTTGAGAGGCGTAGGAATTCATGTTGTAAGAGTTCTCTCTCTTACACAAGTTCTTATTTATATTTTGAGCTTGTTGCTCGTTGGGTTGTATCAAACCCGTTATTGTACTTGGGTTGAGGTAACCCGTTAATTACCTCGATTTAGTAAATTGATTCTCTCGGGGTTGAGAGAATCAGGTTAAAAACCCTAAGCTGGGAGGCTTAGGTAGTGGAGTACCCAAGGGAGGGGAACCACTATACATTTTGTATCCTTTTGTGGTTTGAATTGATTGTGCAAATCTTTCTTGTTATTACTAATATTGTTCTTGAGTGTTTGTGCGCATAGCCATATATTCCATATTTTAGATCCTACAATATGTAAACGAGAAGTGAGCTGGCCCTTGTGTACACGGTACCAAGGAGAGTAACTATCCCTTTTAGTGTAGAAGGGGAGCCAGCCACCCCTTGGGTTGAGACCCCGGGATAGGACTGGTCACTCTACACCGATTCCTGTTTGACCCTCGCGTACGTAGTACCGAGGTGTGCTACTAGTGTAGGGAGGGAGCTAGCCACCTCACGGGGCCCGAGGTTAAGATTAGCCAACCTACACAGACTTTTAGGCCCTCTGGGCCAACCGGGGTAGTCGAACGAGGGTACGCAAACTGTAGAGGGGCGAGACTCCTGTTTGGTTTTGAGGGGAGAGACCCCTGTTCTAAGAGGGCAAGGCCCTATACTGTTCCGTGCTATACTTTAGGCGTACCCACTAGCAGAAACGACTGATTGCATGCCAGGCGGGGTAGCTACCCATGCGCTTATCACGCGTCATAGTCACCGCTACGTTGCGATAGTGACCTTGGGGTGGTTGACTAGGTGTAGGACTACCGCGGGGGACTCTCCCGGCTAGGAGAGCACCACGTGTACCTTCTACTCCACGGAAAAGACTGCAATCAAGATCGTTCCCATAAGGAACAAGCATGATCAAGAAATACTTGGATCCTTTGTGAAATAAATGAACCAGAAATACATAAATGAGATAAATAGAAATGAGAATAAAACCTGATTACTTATTTTACCTTACATGTACATAACTAATGTAAACACCACTCTACTCAGCGTTCGCTGACTCTGTCTTTTCGTAACCTTGTTCAGGACCAGGAGTTGAACAACCTGAGTTTCTGGCTGCAGAAAATGCTGGGCCCAACCAAGTTCAGCTGTAGTATTTTCCTTCCAGCCCATTTATTTCTACTGTTGTAGTGAGTAATAGACATCTATTTTTACCTTGTTACTTTCTATCTTCTTTTCCGTTGTGTTGTTGTGATGGCATGTATTACTTTATTGAGACTTTTAGCTCTATTGTTCCTTTACGTCTCATTTTTCCTTATGCTTAGTTATATTACATTTGTGAATGTGGTTTATTTCCTATTTTTGGTTATTTCTCGCTGGATGACTAGGTCTTGGGATTAGTCGAGGCAAGCCGGTCTCGGATTCTGTAGGGATCTAGAAATCGAGTTGTAACAAGATGATTTGGATTTTTTTATGCTACCTTTTCGCAGGATCAGTGTCCCCAACGGGGTTGGTTCAGTAGCACTAAGTCACATTTATTTAGGCCCAAATCAGGCCCACATAGGCCCACGCTCACCCTCGGATGCATATGTGCACCAATAGGCACGCACAGCGTGCGGGACAAACGCTCCCACACAACCTCTGCACTAAAAGGGATAATTGCTCTCCTTGGTATCATATACACAAGGGCCAGCTCACTTTTCGTCTACATACCAGATTCCATTCATACACAGGAGTTCTACTCCTAATTTCCCATAGGGTTCATGCTCATATTCATCTCATTTATCAATATCCGGATCATATTATTCAACTCTCCATTTTTCCATTACATGGTAGGCAACTCGTGTTTTCATATCAGACAAGGAAACTCATAAATCAACTAATACACATTACTAGCAATTTAGTTAAACATGCATCTCAAGTGAGTAGTATAGCTCAACATCAGGCTCATACATTTTAACCCTAGGGTTTATTCCACATCCTAGAGTTTCAATCAATTTAATCTAATCAAGGATATTTTTTATTTACATCTTAATAAATGAATTAAACCACTCTACCAGGTATTACGAGAGGAATGGGGGTCCGCACCGCAGATCTTGTCGTCTCCACGGGCCCCGAACATGCCACTGGCTGGTAACCTGTACCAGCAACTAATTTACATCAGACGAGCTCAAAACAGTAGGTACTCAACATGAATACGTAGAGAAACTTGAGTGGAAAACAACGGTACTTCATTTGCGGAAATCCGATTTCGTTTGGGCCCTGAACAGGCCAAAAATACGGTTACTATCCAAAATCAGACATCTAGGACTAGTCCCAAACGTCTTAAAAGACATCAGATCTTACCTCTCACTTCCTGCTGTTGCCTCAGACGTCCATACTCCTCTGCAATAGCCTGAGGAGAGTTTGTTGACGCGGCTAGATCGTGTTTTAATAGTTAGTTACGTCGTAGTATAGGTGATCAAGCGTTGTCAATAAATAAAAATTTATTACTCGAAAACCTAAGTATCCGAGGTCGAACACAAGGAGCAATTGGAATTTATTACTAATCTCAAGAATGTAATTGAGCACTTAATTACTCAAAACTTAATTCAAAATATATAAATGCATGAGTTTAAAAGTCAATTGTGGCAAAAAGAAGGAATTTGGACGTCTGATCATAGGATCAGACATCTTAAAAGATGTTTCCCTTGTTTTTCTTCTTCTGATTTTCTTCCTTTCTTCTTTGTGCTTCTTCTTTCTTCTCTGCAGTTGCCTTGCTTCTTTCTTCTCCTGCAGTATCTTTCTCCTTCTTTTCTCTGCGGGTCTTCTTCTCTTAGGCTCTGCTTTCTCTTTTTCTTCTTCCTTCCTTGGTTCTGTTTCCCTTACCTTCAGCTTCTCTTCTTATTCTGCTTGTCTTTCCCTTTCTTTATTTCTTCTTCCTTCTTCAGTTCCTCTTCTCTTTTTTTTCTTCGCCTCTTCCCTCTGCCTTGCCTTTCTCTTTTTCCTCTACGATGGCTTCCTTCCTTCTTCTTTTCCTTTGCTGGTAGCGGCTAAGTGTCAGCTTCGCTTCTCCCTTCTGCCTTCCCTACACAAACTAAAGAGGAGAAAAACCTATCCCTCTACCCACACCCGCATCTCTCGCTCTCTCTGTATATCACTCTTCAGCACGCTCTCCCAGAGCCACGTAAACAGGTCGGGTCGCGCGCCTGGGTCCAGGCTCACCGGCGTGGGTGTGGTGCGCGAGGAGTGCTCAGGAGGGTGTCGGGTCGAGTCGCCAGATTCGTGTGGTGAGCTCACGGACGAGGTGGTAAGTATAAGTGAGGGACCTCACCCCAAGTGTAATCGGAGGCAACAAGCGCATAGCATAAAATCAATTTAACCCACTCCAGCACCCTACAGCTTACCGAGGTGGGACTATTGTTCCATCATTCTTTGGCGCGCGCCCGCAGGAGAGCGTTCTCCAATTGCAGCATTGCAGGCTTCACGGCGCCACTTACTAGGACAAATGACTTCGCGAGGCCTCCCCGAGTTAGTTGGACCTGGGCTCCTGGAGCATTGCAGCCTGAAGCAAGCGTGCAGCTTCCTCGAGTCACCGTTAATGGCGGCTGGAGCATGAAACTTGCCTGACACAAAAAGAGCCTTGCGGCTTAATCAGACCACAGGAGCACCTTCGTCGTGTCATGGCGAAGGTGAGGTGCTAGGTGGCAGGCTGCGGGGTGGCCTAGGCATGTGTGCCTAGGTTGCCCTGTGGCCGGCCGGATGGGTTTGGTCGGGGGGCTGTTGTGGCGGTGTAGAGGGTCTGTGGATGAGCAGAGGATATTCAGTGAAGTGAGGCGGAGGTTATGCGGTGGTCGGCAAGGCATGTGGGGCTGCGGAGTGTTGGGAGCGTCTCGCCGGAGGGTGGCCGAAGATGAAGATGGTGGTGGACAGCGGCGGTCAAGGAGCGTTTGATGAAATAAGATGAGGGAAATGAAAGAGGGGATAGAGAAGAGCAGTTCTAACCTAACTAAAGGGACGAAGGGGGTGAGAAGGCGACCGGCAGTACCTGCTGTCGTCAGAGAAGAAAGCATCCAGTGGAGGAACACGACGGCGACGACGGGGCTAGGGCGGCTAGCGCGGGTGTTGCACGACGCGGAGGAGGATGAGGAGGACGGCTCTGCCACTGGTTTTGTGGCAGAGCGACGAGGAAGAGAAGGGGGGCTCGTCAGAGCTCGCTGGACCCCTTGGCCGGAGGAGAAGAAGAGGAAATTGTGGTAGAATTTCGGCCAAGTCGAGCTGAGGAGGTGTGACCGGAGTTGGGGGTTAATTTATAGGTGCTGGCTGAGCTTTTGGTGCGTGGAGGGCAAGCCTTCTGCCACCGACGTCTCGCCAGAGATGGAAGGTAGTTAAGAGACCCAAATCTCTCGTGCGTTCGCACGAGAGATTGGGTGCAAATCTGGGATCAGGATTGAGTTCAGATGGAAGGGAATTCCTCAGGGAATCTCCCTTCCAAATCTGGGAGGGGATCTCTGAGGAATCAGAGAGTATTCCCTCTCTATTCCTCGCCAGAGTAGGATCTCTCCCCAATAATGGCGGAGGGACCTGCTTGTAAGAGTGGCGAGGAAGTTAGGGGGGTTTAGGTAATGGCTTTCAAAAGATAGGGACTGTTATGAACGCGCGCTCCAGACGTCTTTTAAGACGTCTGGGAGGTGGCCCAGACGTCGGACCAGACGTCTGGAATCACCTCCAGACGTCGGACCAGACATCTGGGATCATTTCCAGATGTTTGGAAATCGGTTATTTTGCCACGATTGTTTTGTCTACGCGCCTGAGCGCGCAGACCTGCGGAAATTCCCTCTCTCTCTTTTTCCCTCTCCCTCCTACGCCCTCTATCGCGCTCTCTCTCTCCTCCTCGCGCGGCCTTAAAAGGCCACGCCCTCTCCCTCACTCCCGTCACCTCCGTCTCCTTCCTCTTCTCCTTCCAGCCAGTGCGCGAGAGCGAGCGCGAGGGTGCAGCGGCAGCGACACCCGCGGTGAGCGTGGGAGGAGGTGCTGCGCGTGGGAGAGGCACTCGGCCGTGAGGGCGAACTCGCCGAGGCTGCTAAGGCCGGCCGGCGGGGGGCGCAGCGGGCGCGGAGCGACACGGGGGCGGACTGCTGCGGCTCGAGCAGCAGGTGCACGAGGCGCGGCGCGGCCGGGCGTCGCGAGCGGAGGGCGAGTCGCGCCCTGGTTCTGGAAACTTTTCCAGAATCAGACGTCTGGGCTTATAGCCAGACGGCGAGGGAGACGTCTGGAAGACTGTCCAGACGTCTGAAAGGTGAGTTTTTCCGTCTTTCTTTCTTCCTTTCGACTGACCGTACTGAGAGAGAGAGATGGGTACGCGCAGGTTCGGTGATTCGCCATCCAACGCGAATCAGACGTCTGGCTGTAGTACCAGACGACGGGAGCGACATTCAGACGTCCGGGGTGACCATCGGACGTCTGGGAACTAGGCCAGACGCCCCCGCAGGCTTTTGGACGTCTGAGAGCCCACGCAGAGCAAGGTAATTCCTGATCCACTTTTTAAGACGTCTGGAAGAAGTTCCAGACGTCTGATTTTGCACTGTTTCGTCGTTTTCGACCCGTTTAGGGCCCGTTCGAGTTCCGTTTTCCGCGTTTCGAGTTCCGCCCTTTTCGGAATTAAATCCTCTACCCGTCTACAGTAGCTATACACTATTTTGAGACACTCCTTGTGTTTGATTCTTATGATAGGACCTCGTTCCGTTGCAGTCCCGGGGGTTGCGGAGGCACGCGGGATTCCCGACCACGCCCCCAGTTCGCCTGTTGTAACCGGTAGAGTGGCTTTTAAGTATAATCTATTAAATTATGGAACCATAAATAGAACCTAGGACATTGCATGAATCCTAGGAATGAGAAATAGATTGAATGATAGATCCTAGGTGTTGCATGAATCCTAGGGCTGGAAAACTAGATTATATGATAGATCCTAGGATACGGCATGAATCCTAGGACGGGAAAACTAGTGGAATATATGAATACTGCAGTCTTGGAAAATGTGGAAAGGAAATAATAGCTGCCTGTAAATTCGTTTAAACAGCTGCCTGTTATGAATAAATGAACATGAGTAAGAATATGGGATGTATGAACGTGAAACTGGAAAGGTGAAACCGGAATGCGCTGAGTTAAAGAGCTGGAACCCTACGGGGAATTAGGAGTAGAACTCCTGGAAAGTGAATGGAATAGAATTGGGGAAGTGAGCTGGCCCTTGAGTACGGAGTACCAAGGAGAGCGACTGTCCCCCTGTTTAGTGCAGAGCGGAGCTAGCCGCCCCCGGGACCCGAGGTTAGGACTGGCCACTCTGTACCGACTTGCTGGCCCTCGTGTACGCAGTACCGAGGAGAGCTACTAGTGTAGGGAGGTACTAGCTACCCCACGGACTTCGGGGTTCTGCTAGCCTCCTACACTGACTTGTTAGGCCCACTGGGGCAAACCAGGGTAGTCAGGCGAGGGTGCGCGGACTTTGGAGGGGCAAGGCCCCTGTTTGGTTACTGTGGAGGGGTCGGACCCCTGTTACTGAGAGGGCTCTTCCCTGGACTGGTTCCGTGCTGTGCTTTGGGCGCACCCGTTAACGGAACCGACTGACCGCGTGCCAGTGTGGGTTAGCTACCTGTGCGTTTATCGCACGTGCCGTAGTCACCGTTACGTCTGTCCGTGACCTTGGGGTGGTTGACTGAGAGTAGGATCACCACGGGGGACTCTCCCGGCCAGGAGAGCACCACGTGCTACTTCTACTTCTTGGAAAAGACTGCAATCAAGATCGTTCCCACGAGGAACATTCGAGATCAAGTAAAGGATCTGAGAAATAAATGAAATCGTGAGAAAATTGAAAGACGTAAATAAAGTAACAGAACATAACAGCTACTGTACACCCTACTATTTTCTTTAGTTTTAGTTGCCACTCTACTCAGCGTTTTGCTGACGTGTTACACTCGTTACCTTTCAGGACCAGGTGTGGAGCAGCCAGGGTCAGCGGCTGCAGAGGACGTTGGGCCGAGTAGGGTCCAGTAGAGTTACCACTGTTCTCTTGTACCTCTTTTTGGTTCCACTGTAGTGAGTAGTTCTTGTTTCCGCTGTACTTTTCTTTACCTGCAGTTCCATATTATGTTATGAATGTTGTTCTACTGTTGTGGTGGTACATAATGTAGTAGTTTCTTTCCTTACTGCTGTATTTTCTTACTGTTAGTTATATTCATGTTGAATGTGATTTATTTTAGTGCTCTTTTGGTTACTTCCTCGTTGGACGACCAGGTCTTGGGATTAGTCAAGTCGGTCCGGTTCTCGTGTCTCGTAGGGACTCGGGAATCGGGTCGTTACAGAGATCAAAATGTAATTAGGTGTACTCATTTGCAAAGTAGGTCAAGATGACCTCCCCTTAAGTCCAAATTTTGGTACAAACCTAATTTGCACCTAAGGAATCCAATGGTAAAGTTGGATTTTAGGTTTGACCACGTTTAACTGGACATTTTGCATGAAAACCCAAATTAGGTCAATTGATGAGCTAGGATCCTAATCTAGGTCAAACTAGGTTCCAAAGGCCAAATTAAATGTTCTAAACCCTAGGAGATATTTTTCCATGATTTTTAGAGGGTTTACTTGATTTTTATCCTAACCGGAACCCTGTTGAATTAAGCGGGTCTGTTTTAGGGTTACAAGATGTCATTTAATTCCTAGTTTACACATAAACCCATTTCTGATTGAACCAACCCACTTTTTCTCTTATTCAGACCATTTAACCTATGTTTTGCCTCTTATAAATCCCATTTATGTACTGCAATGGTAAAATTGCAGTTTTAACCTTTATTTCATATTTTCTTCTCAGAACACTTATTCCTCCAATTAAGCCCTCCTCTAAGTTATGTAGGAGCTTTTATTCTCTTTAGTGGATCAAAATGAGCTAGTTATGGCTCATGATGAGGCTCTCATCAGAGTTCTAGCTGTCTGACCTTCCTTCCAGTCGTCTGGAAGTGTCGTCGGACGTCCGGCGAAATGGTCAGACATCCAAAAGTGCTTGGAAAGGCACATCGCACGCCTTTCCAACGCCCTGCAGCTACATATGAAGACGTAGACCCATTTTCAGTCAAACCACCCTACGCTACGGTCTGCATGGCGGAAAGTAGTGCAGGAAACATGTACCTTCGTGCGATAATATGCTTCCAGACGTCCGGCTTCAGCTCCGAACGTCCTGTTGCCTCTACAGACGTCTGGTCGACCCTCCAGATGTCTGATATTGGAAATTTTCCAGTACCAGAACCTCCTCCGCGACGCTGCCTTCCTTACAGTGTTGCCTGCAGCACGTCGCAGCAGCCTCAGCAGCTGTAGAGGGCTGGGAGGTCGCCTCCCCGAGCCCCTCCTCCTCGCGTGTGTGGCCGCCGTCGCTCACTCAAGCTACTCCGAACTCCCGCACGAGCTCCGCCGAGCTCCTTCGGCCTCGAACCTCCCTTCACGTTCTTCCTTCCTCTCTCTCCCTCTCGTTCTCCCTCACTCACCCTATCTCTCTCTCGCTCTCCCTCCTAACCCTCGCCATGGCTACACAAGGATGACAGCTGGAGGTGGTGGTGGCTGGTGGAGAGTGGCGTGGGTGAGGGGAAATGGGCGTTTAAATAGAAGGGGATTAGGGTTTAGGGGTAAGGGGTGTGGAGGAGAGAGAGAAGCTCTGCTTGCCGCCTGCACGCAGAGCGCAAAGAACATACAATATTTTCCCACTTTCAGACGTCTGGCCCTTCACCCAGACATCCGGACAGACGTTTGACGGTTAGTCTAGACGTCTTAAACACCCTAAACAGGCATCGGGTCATTTCATGAAATGTGTTGTAAATGAAGAAATTCAAGTCTTTTGACTTGAAAGAGAACCCGACTCTCTTAATTGAGCATACAGGAATGCTTATCAAAGCATTCCGCAGAGTATTGAAAAGGAATAGAGGTCAGTGAAGGCTTAGGAATACTCCAAAAGTTTGTGAGCTTCAAACTTGAAGCTCAAAACTCGGATTCAAGCATAAATCAGTCTAACAGAAAGATAAGGATCCCATCTAGCAATCTAGATCAATTTAAGAAATCTAATGGAACAAATCTAGGCATAAATTTGAAACAAAATCTCAACAAAAAGATTATGAAAGTTTTGGGTTCCAGAAACAACCCAAACTAGACAGAAGATAAAAACTATCTTAAATCTCAATAAAACTTAATCAAATCAATTCCAAATATTCTGCATTAATCTTACGAACTCAACTTATTGCTTAATCCAGAGTTTCAACTCCTAAATCCTCGAAATCGATTCAGAGTTGACTAATTGAGCTTGAAGATTGACTTTCTAATTTAAAGCATCTCTAATCAAATTGAAGATCTAATTAAACTCAAATTGACCTAAGGAATCTACTCAACACCTCAAAATCATGTTTTGAACACTCTATTGGTGCTAACAGGCTTCATCTCCTCAGATCCAATGGTGGTGTGTTTGACAGATCAGAATAGAGGTTGCAAGACCTAAGTGAAGGTTAGCATAAGATCTGTAAGGCCTGCACAAGCTTTAGATCCTAATTCTAAGCCCTAACTCTCAACAGGTGTGCCTCTCCAACTCCATCGGAGTTGGAGAAGATGAAGATCAAACTAAGTACACATCCATCAAATCATAAATCCAACGAGTAGAATTTAATCCTTTGATTATTATAAGTCAGATTGGAGCTTCTTAAAATGTTTCGAAGGCTGAGGTTCGAATTCGACTTGCCGGAGCACTGGTGAACATTGATTTTGGCTAATGAAGATAAAATATCCATGAAATGCTTCAAAAAGGATCTTAATCAATTCTTGAGGACATAAGGAACCTCAAGAACCTCAAGAAGTCCTTAATTAACACAATAGTTGATCATGAATCTGAATTATCCATGAATGTAGAATGAATGAATCTTGAGTATGCCTGAACTTAAGAGCTACTCTCTCACTCAATTTAGTGAGGGGAAATGCTTAGGAAGGTGATGCGATGGTGTGCGTGTAGGGAATTAGGTGAAGATACTCCTTCTGAGCCACCATTGGCAGCGAGCTCAAAGGGTTGAAGGAAATTAGGCATTTTAAGTATAGGTGGTAATAGAGATAATTAGAGGTGGGATCAGGGCCCTTGTGTGATGCTATGGTGGTGGAGGGCCCTAATTGGGTGTGAATTAAGCTCAAATTCCTCCGCCATGAACAACGAAGAAAATCTAGCGAAGGTGTGTGGATTAGGCATATTAAGTGATCAAATTTAGAGGAAAAGAAGTGGAATGGATTCATGGAGAGATGAAGAAGATGATTTTTTGATTTCATTAGTGAAGGAAGGCTCGGCGAGTCGGAATTGGCTCGCTGGAGCTGTGGAAGACGATATTGAAACTAAGCTAAACATTACTCTAATTACCAAACTAACTAGCTTGATCTAAGGTAAACTAAATATAAGCTACTCTACCATTACCTGGATGAAAGGAGATCAGAAAAGATCCATCAATGGCTCGTGACGGAGGAAGAAATAGAGGGGGAGACCAAAGCTCTAGCGACAAAGGAGTGTGACATGAAAATGAGGTGGATGACAGCGCAACTCCATTCGTTGACACGGTGAAGTATGGGGGAGAAGAGCGAAAGGTCAAGCTCCTCGAAGAAGACCAAAGGTGGAAGGTTGAGGTCACTGGAGGAAGGAGACGAATAGCCTATTGACGACCGCGGTAGGAGAAGAGTGTAGGGGTTCATTAACCTCGATTGGAGGTCAAAGGAGTTATTTATAGGTGGAGCTGGAGATCAGGGAGGTTGAATCTGGACGAAAACAAGTCTAGGTTCATTGTACTCACTGGCGTTGTCTTTGACGTCGTGAGGTTAAATGCCTAGTCTAAATAGGATTAGAGGACAATCCGGGCCGTCGGATGGGGAGGAGATGGTAAGCACAAGCTGGGCGGCAATGGCAAAGGTCTTCTGTCATAGGATAGTCGGTGATCGGGAGGTCTGGAAACCGGCCGTCCTCAACCATCCGAAGCGAAGAAGATGAAGACGGGGAAGAAGATGAAGGCAAGGGTATAAATGTAATAAAAAGGATCAGATTGAAAATAAAAAAGACTCGTTTGTAATAGAAATTAAGGACCTAAACGTAAACATTGACTTTTAAGGCTTATTTTAATTTATTTATTTTTTAAATTTTTATATATTATTATAAATTAGGTAAACATTATATTTATGCCTTGAAATTACATTTTTACCCTTTTTAGCTATATTTATTTAAATGATTAGTTTAATTAAGTTAATTACATACTTAGGTCATAATATTAATTAAGTTAAATAAAATACTTTTTATATAACCAATTATTATTATTATTTTGAGTCAAAATTATTAATTAAATTATTATTAGGATTAATTGATATTTAATTTTGTATTTTTAACTTATTTTGCAAGTCCTTGGTGTTTTTACCCGTATAGAATAATTAACATTGTACTTAATGTATTCTTAGTTAGTTAACTAGGGAAACTAGATAATTAGTGATAATTATGAGCCATGATGAGTCTCTCATCAGTTGGCGACCTCAGGAGCCACATGAACACTGTGGGAAAGTGATAGTGATGAGACAGGCACGACTCGAGCTCTCAGACCACATCATTGCTGGGCAAATGACTAATTCATGTCTACAGACGTTACGAGACAGGGTAGTGACAAGAGACCCAGAAGACTTCACCTTCACTGATGAGAACCTACGCATGAGGGGGCGATTATGCATCCCTAGGGATGAGGAGTTGTTGAGAGAGCTTTTGGCAGAGGCACACTGTAACGACCTGATTTCCAAGTCCCTACGAGACACGAGAACCGGACCGACTCGACTAATCCCAAGACCTAGTCGTCCAACGAGGAAGTAACCAAAAGAGCAGTAAAATAAACCACATTCAGCATGAATATAACTAACAGTAAAGAAATACAGCAGTAAGGAAAGAAACCACTACAGTATATACCACCACAATAGTATATACCACCACAACAGTAGAACAACATTCATAACATAATATGAACTGCAGGTAAAGAAAAGTACAGCGGAAACAAGAACTACTCACTACTGTGGAACCAAAAAGAGGTACAAGAGAACAGTGGTAACTCTACTGGACCCTACTCGGCCCAGCGTCCTCTGCAGCCGCTGACCCTGGCTGCTCAACACCTGGTCCTAAAAGGTAACGAGTGTAACACGTCAGAAAAACGCTGAGTAGAGTGGCAGCTAAACTAAAGAAACAGTAAAGTGTACAGTAGCTATTTTAATTTCTTTCTTCCTTTATTTACGCCTTTCTATTGTTTCACAAATTATCTATTTCTCAGATCCTTCACTTGATCTCGAATGTTCCTCGTGGGAACGATCTTGATTGCAGTCTTTTCCGAACAGTAGAAGTAGCACGTGGTGCTCTCCTGGCCGGGAGAGTCCCCCGTGGTGATCCTACTCTCAGTCAACCACCCCAAGGTCACGGACAAGCGTAACGGTCACTACGGCACGCGCGATAAATGCACAGGTAGCTAACCCGCACTGGCATGTGGTCAGTTGTTTCCGTTAACGGGTGCGCCCAAAGCACAGCACGAAACCAGTACAGGGCAGAGCCCTCTCAGTAACAGGGGTCCAACCCCTCCACAGTAACCAAACAGGGGCCTTGCCCCTCCACAGTTCGCGCACCCTCGCCTGACTACCCTGGTTTGCCCTAGTGGGCCTAACAAGTCGGTGTGGGAGGCTAGCAGAACCCCGGGACCCGTGGGGTAGCTAGTACCTCCCTACACTAGTAGCTCTCCTCGGTACTACGTACATGAGGGCCAGCAAGTCGGTACAGAGTGGCCAGTCCTAACCCCGGGTCCCTGGGGCGGCTGGCTCCGCTCTGCACTAAATAGGGGGGACAGTCGCTCTCCTTGGTACTCCGTACTCAAGGGCCAGCTCACTTCCCCAATTCTATTCCATTCACTTTCCAGGAGTTCTACTCCTAATTCCCCGTAGGGTTCCAGCTCTTTTAACTCAGAACATCCAGGTTTCACTTTTCAGTTTCACGTTCTTACAAACCATATTCTTAATCACATTTATTTATTCATAACAGGCAGCTGTTAATTCAATTCACAGGCAGCTAGTATTTCCTTTCCACATTTTTCAAGACTGCAGTATTCATACATTCCACTAGTTTTCTCGTCCTACGATTCATGCCATATCCTAGGATCTATCATACAATCTAGTTTTCCAGCCCTAGGATTCATGCAACACCCTAGGAAGCTACCATTCAATCTATTTCTCATTCCTAGGATTCATGCAATGTCCTAGGTTCTATTTATGGTTTCATAATTTAACAGATTATACTTAAAGCCACTCTACCAGGTACAACGGGAGTAATGGGGGCGTGGTCGGGAATCCCGCGTGCCTCCGCGACCCCTGAGACTGCAACGAAACGGGGTCCTATCACAAGGATCAAACATAAGGAGTGTCTCAAAATAGTGTACAGCTACTGTAGACGGGTAGAGGATGTAATTCTGAAAAGAACGCAACTCGAAACGCGGAAAACGGAACCTGAACGGGCCCTAAACGGGTCGAAAACGATGAAACAGTGCAAAATCAGACGTCTGGAACTTCTTCCAGACGTCTTAAAAAGTGGATCAGGAATTACCTTGCTCTGCGTGGGCTCTCAGACGTCCAGAAGCCTGCAGGGGCATCTGGCCTAGTTCCCAGACGTCCGACGGTCACCCCGGACGTCTAGAAGTCGTTCCCGTCATCTGTCACTACAGCCAGACGTCTGATTCGCGTTGGATGCGAGTCTCAGAACCTGAGTGTACCCATTTCCTCTCTCTCTCAGTACGGTCAGTCGAAGAAAAGGAAGAAGACAGAAAATAACTCACCTTTCAGACGTCGTGCCCGTCGTCTGGCTATCAGCCCAGACGTCTGATTCTGGAAAAGTTTCCAGAACCAGGGCGCGACTCGCCCTCCGCTCGCGACGCCCGGCCGCGCTGCGAGTGCTCCGCCTGCTGCTCGAGCTGCAACAGGCCTCCCGCGTCGCTCCGCACCCGCTGCGCCCCCGCCGACCGGCTCCCGCTGCCCCGGCAGGCTCGAGCCCTCACGGCCGACGCCTCCTCCCCCGCGCAGCACCTCCTCCTGCACCCGCCGCGGCTGTCGCCGCCACCGCTCACCCTCACGCTCGCTCTCGCGCACTGGCTGGAAGGAGAAAAGGAAGGAGACAGAGGTGACGGGAGTGAGGGAGAGGGCGTGGCCTTTTAAGGCCGCGCGAGGAGGAGAGAGAGAGCACGCAGAGGGCGCAGGAGGGAGAGGGAAAAAGAGAGAGAGGGTATTTCCGCAGGTCTGCGCGCTCAGGCGTGCAGACGAAACAATCGTGCCAAAATAACCGATTTCCAGACGTCTGTAAATGATCCCAGACGTCTTATCCGACGTCTGGAAGTGATTCCAGACGTCTTGTCCGACGTCTGGGCCACCTCCCAGACGTCTTAAAAGACGTCTGGAGCGCGCGTTCATAACACACACGAATCCAAGTTCACTATACATCCCGAGAACACCAAGATGTACCATGATCTGCGACGTGATTTTTGGTGGTGGGGGATGAAAAAGGATGTTGGAGAGTTTGTGCAGCAGTACTTGGTATGCCAGCAGGTGAAGGCTGAGACCAAAGGCCTGCAGGGCCATTACAGCCACTTTTTGTGCCAGAGTGGAAGTGAGAGAGTGTTACTATGGACCTAGTGGTGGGGCTACCAGTTACACAGTGGGGACACGATGCCATTTGGGTCGTAGTGGATAGGTTGACGAAGACGGTGCGGTTTTTGCCTATCCGAGTCACTTCTGGACCAGCACAATTGGCAAAACGCTACATTCGGGATGTGGTGCGCCTTCATGGAGTTCCCTACAAGATCATATCCAATGGAGACACCCGTTTCACTTCCGAGTTCTGAGGAGAGTTCCAGTAGGCCTTGGGGGCTCACTTGAGGTTCAGTGCTGCTTACCACCCTTAGACCAATGGGCAGTTAGAGCACACTATTCAAACACTAGATGATCTTTTGCGTGCATGTGTATTAGATTGGAGAGGCTCCTAGGAGGATCATTTGCCTTTGGCAGAGTTTACATACAACAACGGCTACCATTCGAGTATCGACATGGCACTGGATGAGGCGTCATATGGGCGGAAGTGTACAACTCTTTTGAGTTGGGTCGAGGTTGGGACCAAGTGGGAGGTTGGTCCTAGGTTGATTCGCCAGAGTCAAGAGGTGATAGAGCTAATCCATAGGAAACTCCACACTGTCCAGAGCAGGAAGAAGAGCTACACTGATCGAAAGCGTAGGGAGGTACAGTTTGAGGTTGGAGATCACGTCTTCCTTTGTGTTTCACTCATGAAGGGCTTACAATAATTTTAGGGTGCAGGGGAAGCTCGCGTCAAGGTTCGTAGGACCTTTTGAGGTCTTGGAGTGGGTTCAAATTTCTAAGTAACAACAATAAACCTTGGTCCGTATACAAGTTCCAACTACCTCCTTTGTGACTCATTCTATAGAACGAAAAAAAAGTTATTAGATAATTAGTGGGCTAAAAAAGTTTACATGTAGGTAAGTAGTGGGTTAGATTGATGAAGCAGAGCTATCATTGGGTATAAATGTCCAAGCACAAATGGAAATGGGATGAAAGGATCCACCAACATGAATAGCATCGGGGATTGCTAATCTAGAATGTCATAGAAGATCTTCATCCATCTAGTTAGCCATCCAAACCAAACACTATCTATGACATTAAAGGTAAAACATCAATACTATGTACAAATACTATGAAGCTGCCTAATGCTGTAATAATGATGTTATAGTGCTTTTGCACAAAGCATGTTACTGAAAGCATTAGAGAGGATAGGTAAATAGTGAGAATCACAACATAAATAACATTTAAAATAATGCAATATCTAAATGAGTATACACTATATAAATTGATGGATGACAAGCACCCATAACATAAGAATTTATAGGGGAAACCCTCTTAACAGGAAAAATAATTACTTAGGCCCTAAAATAATCAAATGAGTGGGATCAAAGGTTTGATTAGTGGAATAGACATCATAGAAATCCTCTTTTGAACTATTTTTAGGGAAAGAGCCACTTGTCCTTACAGCTAAGATGAGAATCTATATCTGATTTTGCAACGGAATGGTTGAGGATGCCCAAAGCCTGAGGTCGATATGTTGGGAGTTTACATGAGGTAATGTAGGATAAAAATGTCTTCTCAAGAAGAATTACCCTTGGATTTTTCCTCAAGTCAATTTCAAAATCACTAAGCATAAGATACTTTGGGGATAGCCTAATCCTTGATAAACAAGACCCTCTTGATGCCTAGCCAAGACAAACCCTCCCTTGTGGAGAGATGGCAACCCTCATCCTAGGTCCTCAAATACAAAATGTAGTAGTAGAAAAATAGATTCAATCAAGAAAAGTACACAATTAACCCTATGGATAAGCCCCCAATACTAGAATGAATGAATGGAATGAATGAACTAGCTAGTGGCTTAAGTACTCCTTTGAATTGAAGAGAAGCACAACAAAGGAAGGAGAGAGTTTCAGAGCTCTCAAGGATTGTGTAATGATGAAATGGAAGAACTTAGCTTGCATAATGAAAGCAGTTGGATGCTTACAGATGAATGCTAAAGCTCTCTTTTGGTTTTAATATGCTCGATGGAAAGAAGTTGGGGTTGTTATCCTTACATAGAGGAGTATTTAGGGGGGTAAACCCTTCTTTTAGGTTCCAATACAACTGGGAAAAGGTCCTCACTTATGCCAAACCAACAAGCAAATGCCTTTTTTAAAAGGCAAATTTCATGGCATTTGGCATTAATGGCACACATTCAATGTTAAATAGCTCATCTTGCCTTAGATTCAAAGTTTGAGAATCCCTGGAAGGCACATGAATAGACCTATTAATGTTTGATGCACTAAAAGTAATGCCAATTGCCATGAGATGCCAAGTACGTGCCTTAAGAGTCTCAATGCATGAAAGGCCTCATTTATGCCTAAATGCACCTAGTAATGGGGGTTCTCCTCACAATTTTCTATTAGAAAAGATAAAATTGTAGTCAAAGGTACTAAATTACATGAATCGCATTTCAAAGGACCCTTCAATCCCTTCCTTTGACTTTACGTGCTTCCTTGAATTTGAGCTAGGTTCATAAACACCTTTCTTTCTCTTTTAACCTTTAACTTGACTTCATTCTCCACCAATGCCTCTTCTTGAGACTTTAACTCATTTTAAATTGACTTAAGCCTTCATATCAGTTTTGGCAATACACACATGCATACACACAAACTAAAATAGCAATTTTAATCCAATTTTAGTGAGTTGTTATCATCAAAACCACAACTAGGGTTCTTAATTACTTATGCATCTACATCTACATCATGCTAAGGCAGCATAAGAGAAAAAGTGGAATGTACATTATCCACATATGTGTATAAATTGATTCCTACCCTTCTATTATTGAACACTTCAACTAATTCTTGTAAGATGGAAAACAACATATGTTAGTTGTTATCATTTATCACCTTACCACTTGACAATATATGGCATTCAAAATCAATAATATCCATGGATGAAGTTCCATTTTATGTTTCCTAAACCTAAATTGTGATTTTTCAAGGAGATGTATTCGAGGAAGAAGATGTAGTTTGAATTCTATTGTTTTAAGTTGTTACTTCTTTCTTTCTTTCCTCTATCTCTCTCACCTATCCTTGTGGGCTGCTTCTCCTTTGAAATTCATGGTAAAACGAATGATCAAGCATGAATGTCAATTGATTTTTTTTTTTTATTGAGAACTTGTAAATCCACATGTCAAATTTAAATTGGATAATATAAACAAAACCCATATATCAATGTTTCGTTTAAAGTACAGAATAAGGTTGGAACCTCCAACCTTGTCGAAATCAAGGATTTTTACTAGTAGAGTTGCACCTTACTTGCCATTGTTATGCATTTGTTCTGCTATTATAGCTTAACATGTGCATGAGTGCTCTTCTTATATATTGTAATGCCTCCGGGGAGAAATATCATTAGGCCCTTTTCCCACACGTCTATGTGACTTGTAGAGTTTGAGACACCAAACTTAGGCTACGAGTCATCTTTTTTCAAGATTCTAGTCATTTACCTCTCATTATGGTCCCACATGGAACCTTCACTCATATCGACGCAACTTGCTTGCGATTAACCGAATCAATTATGAGATGCAAGTTAAGGTTTTCGAACCATTAAAACGTACAACTCTATTATACATTGGAAAAGTGACTCACACACTTACCAGCCAATTTTGTGAAGTTTGGACCCAGGATTCTAAATGGTAAGTAGAACCACATCCCATCAACACTCTTGGATGTGTCGATTAGCAAGGAAACCTTGGGCTTTTAGTTTCCTTCACTTCCATCAAAATATAACACGATAGCCCACTGGATATGGTTGAACAATCATGAGTAGTAGATTCCAATCTTAATCACAATGTTACCTGGAGAATTGGTTCGTGGTAGATAGTTAATTTCTCTCTAATTTACCTAAATAAAGAGTTCTTGAGGAACTCATTTCATGGGGGAATAGGCGTAATTTCTTGAATATCTTAGGAGTCATTTACCTTCAAACAACCAACTAAGATTGTAAAAAAAAATCAGACCTGTGTAATCCGACCCGATTAATAGATTCACATCCGGTTACATTAAACATGTTTAAATCCATTTAACATATTTATTAAATGAGTCAAGTACAGCCCCACGAATCGCTCAACTCGATAAACCTAATTAACAAAAAAAGAAAATCCCATGTCTACCTATTTAATCCTTATGTTTATTCATTTATATCAAATGAATTAAACAGATCAAATGAAATTTGATGAGTGTAGATAGATCTTGTTCCAATTGAAACATATAAACTCATTTAATAAATAAACTAAACCTAATCCAACCCATTTACAAACAAATTTAATCTAGATGTGTCGAAGTCACCCCGACCCAACCGCGTGGCGACCCTACAACCAACCCAAAACCCTAACCCCTCCGTCTGCTCCCCCTCTTGTATATAAACGACCCCCGCAACCCTCGCCAAACCCAATCATCCCTACGTCGCCGCTGCAGAGGTAAGAAACCTTAGACCCCCAAATCGCTCCCAGAATCCCCTTCGTCTCCAAATCGAGCCCTTTCGTAAACCCCTTTCCTCCCCTTCAAATTGGAGCTTCGGGGGTTTCTTCGAGTCGATCTCTCGTTGGGGCTCAAATAGCAATCGCGAGGAATTGAGTCGCTTCACCTTCTCCACTAAATCCCAAAGGTGCAGCGAATGTGCTCTCCTAAATAACACGCTTCCACCTCATATTCGATCCATCTTTCCTTTTCTTTTCTTTTTTCCGTTAATTTTCTGGTCCCGTGATGCCATGAAATCTTTGAGACCTGATTGCTTAGTACGATTGATGAACAACTCGCAAGCAAAAATCCTCTGAGGACCTCGTGAAAAACGAAAAAAAGTACAGTTAGTTCTCTTTTATTCTTGATTTCTAAATTTTGTTTTTTCTTTTTTCCCTCCTAATTACGTTGGTGATTTCTGGAGTGATGAAATGCACTGGGCTCTGAGGTTTATCCAAGTGAAAGAAACGCACTTGCTCCAGAAAAGCATTGTCTGACTTCGTTCCCCCCGTCATCAATTATCGTCGATTTTTTTATTGTTTTTAAATTCTTAAGCATCCATTACTACTAATCTCATGGGTGTCATTACTTTTCCTAAGTCTCTGCTCGTATTTTTATGCGTCTTCCTTTGGTTGCTCGGAGATGGTCAATTATGTTAGATTTCTCAATCGTTCCATACTTACATTGCTATTGGTATTTTTTCTCTCTACGTTCACTTCTAATTACCGACAGTTTTAGTACTGTCGTTATAAAAGCTTTCACGCATTGCTCGGTGTTTTTGAGATATTTGGGTGGTCGATCAAGAACGCCAGAGGCCGGGCGCTTCCCCCTTGAGAGATTGGGGTGGCGTGGTATTCCACGAGAGAGGTTTAGCATTTTTTTTTAAATCGTGGCGTGCGTTTGTTCATGCACGTTGGCGGAGATCAACACGAAGCCTCTCGCTTTGTGGGTTCCATTTGGTGATCATCCCGTGCTCGTTCCTTGCAGAGCTTCGGTGGTGTTACCGAGGGACTACACGTTGTTCGTCCTTGTCTTCTGCTTTAGTTTGTTGTGTTGTTCGTGTGATCTCTCTTAATTCTTTCTCGTTTGATCAGTTGGAGTTGGAACGACAGCTATTGGGGATTGGACGAATTGCAAATTGTGTTTGGGTGGCTAAGTTAACTTCCGTATGGACATGACCATATCTGATCATCTAATGTTGATATCTCCATCCAGTCTTAGTTCATTCCACTGCCTTCAGTTATCACGTATGTATTTACCTGTCCGGTTCCGAAGTCGAAATAGATCGATTTTATCTATGGTGTTCGAAGGACATCGTGAAGATATTTGTGTTTTTTAAATAAACAAATTGTTGCAGTAGTCATGCTGGGATCCCTATCTTAAGGGACAAAAACCTGAAGCTAAGTTTATTAATTTACAACAGCTGCCATGTGATGAAACCATAGGAATTTAGTGGCTACTTTCTGAATTCAGAATTACAAATGGAGTGGGCCGATTTAACGATGAGTGTTGGAATTCTGCTTTGTTCTGAGGTGAGTGAATCGAAGCTGAGAAAAAGGGTCCCAGGATTTCGATCTTATAAGATGCTGGCAGAAACAAGCTCCTCTTGTAACCAATAGTTTGACCGAGTTTACGGTAGAGGTTTTGTTCCCTTAGACATATTTGAAGGGGGGGCTCAAAGGCTTTGTGTAATGTCTCAAAATCTGAGTTCACGAGAGAGTGATAATCGGATCCATCGATACTCTGGGTGTGGGTTAGGTGAAACCATCTCTTAGAGCAAGAACACTTGCATGTTCAGTTCAATCTAGGTTAACCTTACCCAAAATAAGTCAATGGTACCGAACTCATCTCGTCCTAAGCTTTGATTTTTGCAAGAATCTAAGTTTCGTAGCGCAAATCATATCCAAAACATGGTGAATGGATAGATGTAAATAGACTGAATCTGAGGATATTTTTACTGTTGTTCATGTAATAATAAACATAAAGTTGTCATATAGGCCTATAACTGAATCTAAGGATATTTTTACCATTGTTCATTCGCTCTCTTTGTACTCTCTTGTTAGTTGTACTTTTAGCATTATTTTTCATTAGTAAAATTTTGATTTTGTTCTCATTCTCACTAGTTTAATAATTAGATTCATCATTTTTTTGTGTAATTTTTATTTTGTTAGTTTAGGATTGGTACTAGATTTAGGATTAGTTCTAATCTCCTATTCTAAAATCTCAAAAAAAAAATCAAAACACATCCCCAAACCTCAAAAAAAAGATAGTTTAGGTTAAGAATGAATAATTTAGATTATTTTATTTCCTTGGGGATGGCTCTAACTCCCATTTATACTTATTCATTTTAGACAATTTGAAATTTTGTAAATAATTATGTTTTTGCTCACAACACCATTCTTTCTCATGAGTAAATTTTATGATCAATTTTTGGTGCCTGACTTGTGCATTTAGTTCCCATTTTTTTATGATTGTACTTAAACTTTGAACTCTAAACTCTCTCCCCCCTTTTGAGGTTGGTGGACTTGATTGTTTGTTGTCTTTCACTCTACTTTCTTCCTACTCTTTCATCTCCTCTCACATTTTGAACACCACCCATATATTAGTAATGTTGTAAATGATTCTTCACCTAAACTTTATGGATCACCTACTCTTTATAATTCGAATTTGATGAATTCATATGAGTACATTAACTTTTCAAGAGATCATCCAAATCCATTAGGTCATTCTTAATATGCAAACCTTCAACCAAACTTGTCATATGAATGTTGCTGAAATGATACGTTGTCTTTTTAGTTGGATAAGATATCTGGAGTTTCAGTCTGAATATCTAAAAGTAGGAATTTTTGTACATTCCTTTGCACTCTGGGTGCGGGCAGTGCGTAGAGCTTCTCTCTCCACATCCCTCACCTTAAACCCTAACCCCATTCTATTTAAACCTTCCCTTCTCACCACCCTTACCTGCTCACCACCAACCACCTCCAGCATCCTTCCTGTGCGGCTGTGGTGAGGGAGAACGAGAGTGACGAAAGAGATGGAGAGAGAAAAAGCGTGAAGGTCGAAGGACCTTTGAGAGCTCGGCGGAGCTCGCGCGACCGATGGTGGGCACGCGCACGAGGAGGGGCTCGAGGAGGCAACCTCCCAGCCCTCTGCAGTTGTTGAAGTTGCTACGGTGCGCTACAGGCGGCGTTGCGAGTAGAGGAGTGTTGTGGAGAATGTTCTGGTACTGAAAGTTTTCTAATATCAAGTGTCTGGAGCATTGACCAGACATTTGGAGAGGTACCAGGATGTCCGAAACTAAAGCTAGACATCTGAAGGTATAATATTGCACGAGGCACGTATCTTCTTGCGTTACTTTTCGTCATGTAGATTGTAACATAGGAGATGTTTGGCCATTAATGGGTCTGCAGGTTTTCGTATGTAGGTGAGGGCTTTGGGAAGACGCGCGGTGCACTTTTTCAGGCATTTTTGGACGTCTGATCACGTCGTCAGATGTCCGAAAGTACTTCCAGACTATCGGAAGCTTTGTTCGATGTCTGGAGCTGCTTTCAGATGGTCGCAGAGGAATTCAGATGTCTGAGGATATCGCAGGAAACATAAGGTGAGATCTGACGTCTGATTTTGGACAGTAATCGTGTTTTTGGCCCGTTTAGGGTCTAAATGGAATTAGATTTTCGCAAACAAAGTACTGTTTTCCACTCGAGTTTCTCTACATGTTCATGTTGAATACCTTCTGTTTTGACCTCATCTGATGTAAATTAATCATCGCTATAGATTATTAGCCAGTGGCGTGTTCGGAGCTTACGGAGATGACGAGATCTGCGGTTCAAGCTCTCATTCCTTCTGTGATATCCGGTAGAATAGTTTAATTCATTTGTTAACATGTGAATAAGAATATGATTGCTTATATTAAATTGATTGAAACTCTACAATATGGAATGAACCATAAGGTAGAAATGTATGAGTTTGATGCTAAGTTACTCTGTTTACTTATGTATGTTAAAATACAAGCTATTTTTATGTGAATGAGAAATTAAATAGTGAAATCACAAGCTGCATGTATATGATTGAGAATTGAATGGTGACAACACGAGCTTCCTGTATATGGATGAGGAACGAGTTATAAAACATGAGATCTGAATATAGATAAATGAGATGAGTATGAACATGAACTTTACGGGGAATTAGGAATAGAACTCCTGTGTATAAAAGGAATATAGGATGTAGACGGGAAGTGAGCTAGCCCTTGTGTACCCAATATCAAGGAAAGCAATTGTCCCTTTTAGTGTATAGAGGAGCTAGTTGCCCTTAGGTTGAGACTCGTGGTTAGGATTGGCTACTCTACATCGACTTATGTTGGCTCTCGCGTACGTGATATCGAAGCGTGCTACTAGTGTATAGAGGGAGCTAGCCACCTTACGGGGTCCGGATTAAGCTAGCCACCTACATCGATTTTGTTAGGTCTACTGGACAAACCAAAGTAGTCGGATGAGGGTATGCGGACTGTGGAGGGGCGAGATCGCTGTTTGGTTCTGAGGGACGAGACCCCTGTTATGAGAAGGTAAGGTTCTATACTGTTTCGTGTTGTACCTTAGGCGTACTTATTAATGGAAACAACTAACCGCGTACCAATGCGGGGTAATTACCCGTGCGCTTATCACGCATGTCGTAATTACCACTGTCACGACAGTGATCTCGAGGTGGTTGACTGGATGTAGGACTACTGCGAGGGACACTCTCGGTTAGAAGAGCACTACGTGTACCTACTACTCCACGGAAAAGACTGCAATCAAGATCGTTTCCATGAGAAACAAGTAAGATCAAGAAATGTTTGGATACCTTGTGAAATAGATGAATTAGAAATATATAAATGAGAAATGAAATTGAGAATAAAATCTCATTGTTTTTACTTTACTTGCACATAAATAATGTAAACACCATTTTATTTACCGTTCGCTGATTCCGTCTTTTCGTAACCCTATTCAGGATCAAAAGTTGAACAGCCTAAGTTTTCGGCTGTAAAGGGAGCATAGCCCAGCCGAGTCTAGTCGTAGTAGTTTTCTTTTCAACTCTTTTGTTACTACTATAGTTGTGAGTATTGGAATTAAAAATTACTGTTCTTGTTACTTTTTATTTTCTGTTGTGGTGGCATGTACTACTTTTGAGACAGTTGCTTTACTTTCCTTTACTATTTTATTTTTCATTCTACCTAGTTATATTACATATGTGAATGTGGTTTATTTCCTACTTTTGGCTATCGTTGGACAATTACGTCTTGGGATTAGTTTAGGCTAGTTGGTGTCAAGTTATGTAGGAATTCGAGAATCGGATCATAACAACTGCCCATCTATTAATACTTTTGTGAATGACTCTTCACCTAAACCTTATGGATCATTCACTCTTTATAATTCAAATTTGATGAATTCATATGGGTACAATAACTTACTAAGAGATCATCCAAATTCATTTGATCTTTCTCAACTATGCTTACAAAAAGCTTTAACTTTGATTTAAGTCCAAGCTATCAAATGTCGACACCCAACCCACATATCCCTTATGATTCATCAAATTAAGGTTGGATTAATGGCCCTAATTTTGACTCAAGCTCCAATTATTAATTTAATCAAACTACACCTTCCTACAACCATAGTTGATCAAGTCAATTACTTATTCACTTAAGTTGTATATGATTCAAGCCATCTTGAATGGATTGCATTATGGCAATCTCTCCACAAGTAATTCGATTAGATATCAGCTTCATTATTTGAATGATTCTTACTATAACTTTCAATCTCAATATGCAAATAGAGAGTCAAATTATGATCAATCACATTTCTCTTCGTCCATATCTCATCCTATATATCCAAACCCACCATATAAATGTGAACTCCCTTTTATTAACTCTTCCTTTCTACTCCATTGCAAAGGACACGATGAAGACTAGGGGTGGAACTTCTCCTTGTCCTTCCCTTAAAGTTGTGGATGTACACAAGGGGGAGGTCATCCATGACACTCATGGACATCTTGTTCCTTGGTTGACATTAGTAGTAAATAGTGATGAGGGCCTCCCTTCTGCCTTCAATCATCTTCCTCCCTAGGTAGAGTGTAGTTTAATCCTTTCTCTTGGTCGTCGCGATGAGTCCCCCCTCTTGCAAGCTCTCAATGCAAAAGTGGGAGGGGAGAGAGCCTTCCCCTTCAAACAATCAAACCTATAACTTGTAGTCGTCCATGAAGGGGATGAGCCTTAAGGATTTCCTAAAGAGGTGTGAAGGGAATTACTTGACGTTGGCCTTAATTGGGCCTATGAGTTCTCTCAATCCTATGTCAAAGCCCTTAGGGTATTAGATAAGCATACATACATGGGCATCCTCCATAGGGTAAGATTCCATCTATGTCCACTATTCCTTTGATCTTCCTTGGTTGATGTGTTACTCCACTTGTCTACTGGTGTAATTCGAGAAGATCAGTTAGCACCTTCTTTCGTGCACCCCTTACGTCGCCTCCATCCTCACCCATGTCAAGAGGGTAAGCACAAGAGGAGGTTGACTGCATGAGCAACAACTCGTTGATCAGGTGGATGCAGAGGCTATGCTACCAATGCAGGCAGAGGAGGGGGCTCATGACCTTCGTGGGTGGCTTGAGGATCTTCAGGAGAGGTGCAATGCCCTATAATAGTCGAGTCAAATCTTAAGGCCAATAATGAGAGGTTGGAGGGGACCAACTCCCAGCTTTGAATTGCTATCTCAAATATGTGAATAGAGTTGATGAAGAAGGTTCAATTCCTATCCCTTATGTTAATATCGAGGAGCACTGCTAGAAGATTACCTCATCCTGGGCTAGATTCCACTCATCCTTAGAAGAGGCTATTAAGGAGATGAAGGCACATCTCACCTTGTAGGTTGTTCGACGACAATTTGTAGTCCATCAAGAGCTAGAGGCCTTTCAATAGGACTACCTCACCTAGGAATTGGTTAAGTGGACATCTCAACCATCTCCATTATCAACCTCACCTCATCCTTTGGAGCTAGAGGCTTTATCTCAATAGCAAGCAGTGTTGGAATTTCTATGCCTTAAGAGAGTCATTCAAGTTTCTTGTAATATGATTACATTTTATCTAAATAAAACAATTCGATTATTTTTCAGTTAAATGACGTAAGTCCCTTAGTACGATTAGGGTTACGTACTTAGCTAGATTAAATAACTTGATGTGTGTTAACTTAGAGATCTAAATAGTTTAGAGCATCTGATAGCACATTGATTACACAGCAATCACAAGTCCTAAAATGACTCGATTAGGCTAAATACCTAGCTTACATTGTAAATAGAGCATGTATTTTATGCATATCACGCATATGCATTTTTGTATATTTTTAACCTATTTTCTCCAGTTCTATGGACATGTTACAAATATTGTTAATTTATGTATGCAGGCCCATAGGAGAGGAGCGAGATTTGTGCTGAAATGAAAATGTAGGCGGATATGTGAAGACTGCATCAAGCAATTCCCACAACAGATGAAAGGGAGACAGTAGCAAGAAGATCCAGACAGAGGAAGAGAGAAGGCAAACCAATGCATGTCTAACATCACATTCACACACACCATAACTCCAATCCATGTGCACACACACTTAATGCAAGTACACAGGTTCACACTACATCTCCACACAAATATACACACTTGTGTACACAAAATGCGCATAACCCAACCTAAGACCCTATCTAAACCCCCATTTAGATCACCTGTCTTGTCCCTAATCATCTCCCATTAATCCCTTAGAACCTAGGATCCAAAACCCATCACAAAACACCTCAATATACACTTCCAACATGGTTTTGGATGTCCAACAACAATTCTAGACATCCAAAACCCTACAACACACTGAAAACCCAATTCCAAAACCCGTGCAACTCACCCAACCTTAGTCTAGATGTCCAACACACTCTCTAGATGTCCAAAGCAGACAAATTGGAAGTCCAAAACATGTTCTGGGCATCCAAACCAGACCAACCTCCAAATTGGATCCTCCAAAACACTTCCAAGACTTCCAATTTGGACATTCAAGTCATCTAGATTTAGTTTTAGACGTCCAATCTTCAATTCCTAACCTATTAACTCATGACCAAGCCTTTTTTCACCTCCTTAAACCACCATTAGGATACCCAATTAAACTCCAAACACCACCCTTAGCATGCACGTATGCTAGATGCCTCTAAAAGCCTTAAGTTGTGCCTCTTATCCTATGCCTAAATCCATCCCTAGGTGCACCATACCTTAGCCTAAACTCTATAAAAACCTACCTCCATAGCCAAAACACCCCCTTCCTCTCCATTCTCTACCCAACACCACCCTCTCCACTCTCCACTTCTCTCCCCTCCATGGCAATGGTGGACGGCCATGAGTGCTCTTCCACGATGTTGCTGCAATGTTGAGGTGGTGTAGGTCCTTGGACTAATGATCTAGCTACCACCCATCCTACAAGCCATCTCCTGGCATGGGACTTTCCTTCTCATCTCCTTTTTCTTCTTTCCTAGTAGCGTAGCTCTTTTTATTTCAATGCAAGTAGATTAGTGTCCTTTTATTCTTCTAGCATTCTTCATGTACTTTTTATTTCCTTGATTTTTGTGCTCCTTTCACCACACCACCTTGTGGCTAACCATCCACCACTCTACATGATCACCATCATCTCACTCACCTCCTACACACATGCCATCTCCATCTCACCATCTTCTTTTCTTTTTGTTGAATGTAATAAACTTTTTCTCATGTTTTCTTTTATTTAGTATAAATCAACCTAGGAATCCTTACTCAGAGGCCTTGATTCATTTGTATTTCTTGTTATCTTTTTAATTCCTTAAACCCAAACAACCATTGTCCTCCATGTCGTGAGCTTCCTACCCCTTCATGTGTATCCAATGTCATCTTGTTGATTGTATTTTCATTTCCTTATGCAATTTTCCTTTTTGTTAATGCAATAAAAGTTGAACTTTCATTTCATTGCTCTCCTATTATTTCTCTACCTTCCTACTTATTCAAAAGACAAAAAAAAAAAAGTAATAAAAGACCAAAAAAATCTCAAAACGAAAAAGTCAGAAAAAATTTAAAAAGATTAAGAGAATGACCTAAGTGAGAGTGTACTAAATCACTTCCCTGAAGACGAAAGAATCAGATCTCAATTCACCATTAAACTATTAGACTTAATTAATTTGATATTTGTTAACTAAATTTGATTTGTGTTGGGCACGAAAGTCACACTACAACTATGATTTAAGCAACCTTTCTCATGTATCCAACACACATCAAGAAGCATATGATTCAATCATATGTTTTTAGTCTGAGTTGAGATCGCAACCTTCTCTAGAGGTCGTCGCCTAATTGATGTTCTTTAATGGAGATTCGAAGATTGTCACATGGGTTAGGTTAAGGAGTTAACTTAATGAGATAAAAGAAAGTGAAAGTCTTTCTCCTATGCTATCATGGAGAAGGTATAGTATATCCTTGAACTTGAGATAAATATGTGTTTTTATTCATAAACATGTTATTTAGCAGACCATTAAATTGATGCACCCACCTTGGTCTTAATATTGAAAAGCTGATGTATGTGGAAAAGGATAGGGGGCACATGATCTGTTGAAGGGATCATACAAGTCTGTTGCATTGGTGTATGCAGTAGATTAGAGGCATAAGCTCACTCTGCGTATATTGGGAATAACTAATTCCACATATGGTTGCAGGGTCCTGATCAAACCCAAGGCAAGAATAGAAGATAGATCTTTTAGAGAAGTTCTGATCTTTGTTCTTGTCCCAATGATACAAGAAAATATCTGGAATATTAACAACTATCTAATGGGATTAGACCTCAGCATAATATTTTTTTCCATGTATAAAGGATTCATGAATATTTGGAATACTTAAGGGGGCATTGTGCCAATTTTTTCATGAAACCTAGAGTTTCATTATTGACGTGATGAAATCAATAAGAATTTAAATGGTATCCTACTTGATAAAGGAATCAATTGTGAATTAAGGAGTTAAATTACAATTGATTTAGCATTTAATTGTACCTAATATGATTAGGTAAAGAATCCAGTTGGATTTCAATTAAGTAATTTTTGTGGACGAATAATAACATAACAAAAGTTAAGGATTTATCTTGTAAATTTCTAAAAAGTAGGAATAAATCCCAACCCTTGGATCTCCGGTTACCATCTAATTAGGTTTAACCTTGGAAACCCTATAAATATCTCTGAATGTTAAACCCTTAACCCACTTAATCAATCCTAAATCTATCCACCAACAATAGTCGCCAAATCCACCAATATCTGTTGTAGCATGTTGACTGGGCATCCTGTCAGTCAACCAACTGCTTGGATTAGGAAGAACAAGAGCAAGTCTAAGACCCCTCCCCCCCAACCTCCTTCACTAACTAGTCAATCGAAAATAATTTTTGGTCGACTAGCTAGTACTGCAACAACTTTTTTTGATCCTTTTGAAGGATCTATTGGTGTTGGTTCAAGGATCGAAGCAAGGAGTCATTCTAAGATCACAAAGGGTTCGCAGATCCTGTTTGGAATCAACTCTCCATAACATGAGAGTCTTATTCGCCCATCACCGGGGAGGAGGGCAAGGGATTGCCAGGATTTGTTTGAGGAAGCACCGCATGTGGGGTGGTGTGCAATGCCACCTACAAGGATATAATCTCATATACTCGTGGGTAGGGGCATAAACAAATCAAAGCTGAGCGAACCTACATAGTTCGATTCGGTTCGATAACAGTTTTTCAATGTTCGGGTTCAGTAAGGAAAAATAAGAGTAAGGTTCGATTCGAGTCATTTTTGTTATCGAAGGTTCAATTTAATTCGTTTACGGTTCATTTAAGTGTAAAGTTTGAAATGGTGTTAATTTAGGTTTGATGCGTCTAGGATTTGTTTAAGGGTTTGTTAATGATTTTTTTAAAATATAATATTTTGTTCTAAATGTAAACATGATAAATGACAATTTAAAAAATAAAATATGGAGTAGAAAATTTAAAAATATACAAATTATATGGTAAACATTTCAATGCATGGTTCTCGAAAGAAAAAATATAAATAAGAAAAAATACCTCTAAAGTTTACAAGTCAATGCATGTATCATGAATGACAGAGTATGCTAAACTGACAGCAACTTATTGAAAATTTCACATCAACTGTTGATAAAATATGCAACTAAAAGGAAAATCATAAATATTTCATGAACATTTTAAGATGAAAACTAAAGAAAAATCAAAACATTTAACATATACCTTTATATATATTTTGGAAGAAGAGATCTTATCTTGTATGGAGTTGTAAAGCTACTATAATGATATCCAATAGATAAAGTAAACTGTTAGCAACATTAACTCATATCTTGTAAAACAAATAAATATTATACAATTTTAAACAATAAATAAAGTACAGGAATATTAGAACATGGTCTCACTCTAAACAAAAAAAAAACAATTGTATAATATCCATAACTATATGGTTCTAATCATGACACATGACTACTGAAAAGTTTCTAAATCAACTAATAAATGCAAGATTTGTATAACATTGTATTAGATAAAAGATCACACAAAAGGAAAGGACCCCACAAATGTTTACTTAACATCACATTAGATTAAAGAGTATCGAAAAACAAAGCACTTCTATATAGTCTCATATCATTGCATTTGCACCATCTCAATGCCTAAAAAAAAGAAATCATTATGAAAGTCAAATATTAAGAGAAGAAAAATCAATTGTTTATAGATTGTGGTTTAATACATCAAATCATACCTCAAATAAAAGACTCCAATTCACTAGAAAAGAAACATACAACTCTTCTTCTATGAAATAATGTAGCTACAATATCAATATCAAAATCATTAATGAAAGTCAAACATTGAGAAAGGGATCAAATTTTTTTATAGATTGTAATTTAGTACATCAAATTGTACCTCAGATAGAAGATTCCAATTCCTCAGGAAAAAAACTATGCAATTCTTCTTCTAAGTAATCTCCCTACAATATCTGAATTCACAATTTAATAACAATCCAAAGATGAAGCTCTTAGATTATTTAGAAGGTCAAAACTTAATGAAAAGACTTATGATTGGATTAGAAATGTCTTTTATGCCTTCTCTAATCCAATTCCTTGACAAACTAATGCTTTAACAATTTTTGGAGGTAAAGAACCTCTATATGGATCCAAAACACGATCTCTAGCACTGAAAGCCAACTCTGAAGCCATGGTAGTGATGAGAATGCTCAAAATATCATGGGCCATCGTGGACAAGAAATGATACTTGATAGAATTCAACCTCCACCATTCAAAAACATCAAAGTTACGCTCATCATTCTCATCTTCAGCAATATAAAGACCTTCTTCTAATTATATAGTAATATCTTATTTAAATGCTTTGCATCTTTTCTAACAAGCATTGTCAAACATTTCTCTTTCTTTCAAACCTGACTTCTTCGATACATCAATAGGTTATGGAGGCAAACCACTTAAGCTTCGTGTAAGTTCTTTTACATAAGATTGGTAGAGCTCATGAAACACATCTCTCACAATCTGAATATTACGTCCAACCTCATGTTCTGGATAAATCAAAGGAAAAGTGAACTCAACAAAATCCATTTTATTTTGTGGATCTAAGATTGTTACAATTGCTAGCACTAAATTGTAATCATGCCAATATTTCTCTATTTTCTCCCACATTACTGGGGCCATGTCACTCATAAAAACATCCTCTTGATTTGATACAAGTTGGGCATTCAACAAGTTTCTTACTCAATACATATCTGGAAAGAATAAATTCACTGTTGGATGCTTTGTCCTAAAAAACATAATAGTGACATCATTAAATACTTCTAAGAACTTATAAACCTTTTCAACATGTATCCATTCATTGGAAGTTGGGAGCCACTTGTAATTAGCATGTCTACGAGCATATTAGCTAAATGCAAGCTTAAAAGTCAAAGCATGTTTCAACATTAAATACGTAAAATTCCATCTGGTTGGGCAATCAATGCACAAGCTATTGGATGTGGAAATGTCAAGTTGTTTTGCAATTTGCCCAAATTTAAACAAATGAGGAGAGTTCTTTATGTACTTGACACTTTCTCTTATGTAATTGATGGCATTTTAAATTCGTTTAAGGTTGTCTTGAACCATTAAATTCAAGATATGAGTAGTACATCGAATGTGAAAAATCTTTCCTTTCAAATGAAGTTTGTTTCTTGACTCAAAATTTGCCCTTAAAGACTCAGCCACAACTGTGTTGCGTGATGCATTATGTAATGTAATTGTCTGAATTTTGTCTTAAATTCCTCACTGTTGAATACATTTAGCAATGGCATCATTGATTACAACTCCAATATGTAGTGGCTCTAAATCACAAAAGCTAATGATACAATTACGTAATTTTCAATTAGAATCAATGCAGTGCGTAGTCAAGTACATATATCCAATTGTTTGATTGGATGTTCAACAATCAGAAGTAAAGAAGAAGCAATCCACAGACTTGAGTATTTTCTTCAACTTCTTCTTGGATTCATGCATCTTCATGCATTCATTTTTAATGGTATTTCTTAACACTTTCTCATATTTAGGATTGAGCATTTTTTAGTAGATGTTAAGCCAATATATTCGACCATCTTAAAGGAATATTCATGCATAAGAATCATTTTTGTAAGGGCTTCTCTAACCTTTTTTTGATCATAGCCACCACTCATAGAAAAGCTAAATATCTCTCCATTCGCAATTTTTGAACTAGAAGCAAATGAAAGTGTGTATTGTTTCTTTGATTGATTTCTGTTATAATAAGGGCATCTTTCTAACAAGTGTCTTTTGTGTGTGTAATTGTTCCACTAAAGGGCTTTAACAATAGTTTTCCACAACACTTATATGATCATCTCAAAGCTATCTTTGTTATTTCCTTGCTCATGCTACCCCTTCCATTGCCATTTATTAAAACTTTAACCTTAACATCTTCAAAGTAAACCCACACAAAAGATGTTTTTTTTCTTGATCTTTTCCCATATGACTTTACAACATTCTCATCATCATTCATTTCCATGTTATCATCTCCATCTTCATGCCCATTAGATTCATAGCAACAATATTCTACTCATTTTCCTCTGTAGGTACAAGCTCTTTATCAACGGCAGATGGAGATTCTTGTGAAAACAAGATGCTTGACATATCTATTCAAATAAAACATATTATTCTAATTAGAGACAATAGCTAACTAAAGTAAAAACAAAAGAAAATAAAAATAAAAATCCATCAAATAGGGAAAAATGAAAATGCACTAAATTACAAAAATTCAGCAAATAAGGAAAAATGAAAATGCACTAAATTACAACCACACACTAGCAAAAGAAAATGTTATATTATTGATTTATTGCAATGCACATTTGATTAGCATATTTTCAAATTTATTCAAGATACATTCGACATAAATAAAATTCATAAACAAAACCTCATCACTAAGACCCTTTTTATGCTAAGAACAATTACTTCTCATAGATCACATGTCAAAAATGTTAACTAATTATACATAGGACATGCTATATATTTAACATCTAAATCAAATTAGAGAAATGCTACGAAATAACGAAATATAATACACTAATAATCACAAAGAATATTAAAAAAAAAACAATGGGGGTGAATGGTGTTAATGTCTCCAATTTACTATGTTGTCTATCCTGAATGTTTTGAACCTCTGCATCTAAGCTATAGTTGGATTGGGTAAATGTTAGCAACATTTTGAAAACTATTACAAATCTATAGAGTCATCTCATGAAAAAAAAAAAACCATGTTTACGTAGATGAATTATTTTTTGGGCCAAGAATATAGAAAATGCAAGATAATATATTTCTATCAAGTCCAGGAGAGTGAAGCGACCAGAGAGATGGAGCCAGCGAGTGTTGCTTGTTGGGCGCTGGGTGTTGGGCGACCAAAGAGGCAGAGATGGAGCATCGCTGGGCGACGGGCGCTGCACTAGAGAGTGGCAGAGAATGATCAGAAAAGATGAAGCAATCGAAGGGGGTGGGCATTGGAGGTGTTGGGGGAGAGAACGAAGGAGAAAGAGATTGTGTTGGGGGTGGAGGTGGAACGTTTGCTCCATAAGGGATGACCAGGGACTCGGAGTGGCGGAGATGGAGTGTCAGCGCGTCGCTGACACGCTGGGCGGCGGGCGCTGTTGCACTGGATAGCGTTAGAGATGACCGGACGAGGCATTGAGGTAGTGAGGTGAGCGTTGGCGTTGCAACCTTGCAAGCTTACAGCGTGCAGCAGCCATCGACCCACCAAGGATGACCGGACGAGGGTGTGGGGCCGGAGGTGTTGGCCCTGCTGGGAAATTGGGATGGGAAGAACGAAGGGTGCCATGCCAATTTGGGTAGTTCCCGATTAGGAAGGCCAAGAGACGTCGGTGACGCATTGTGGGCGCACTGAGCGGGAAATGAGGGGCAGCAACGGTGGTATTATACATAAAAGAGTGATAGTTGATATAAGTGAAAATCAATACTCTTTTTTAAGTGTTCGTCGGATTTGAGGATACGAACAAAACAGTTAATGGCACCAATTACCGACTTTACTTCCCCGCTCTTGATAAGTGGAGGGCATCGAAAACGACCTCGATTTTGGCCTGAAAGAATTGTTTTTCTACATAAAACTAGTAGTGGCTGTTGGTAACGATTATATATACCAATATATATAATAATAATGGTTATTATTATAGTGGTGGCTATTGGTATTGATCAACACTATTGTTAACTACTACCCAACGGCATGGAGTCCATGGATCGTGTGACGATTGTGGTCTAATATATATATATATAGTAATAAACTTTTAACGAATTAAATCTAAACGAAGTTATTTTATTTAGGTTTGATTTATTTAGTGAAATAAACCTAAAATTAAGTTTAGGTTTGATTCGTTTATCTACGAGTCGAATCTAAATCGAATTTTTGACGAATCAAAGTTAAACGAATATCGAATCTGAAAATTTTTTAACAGCTCTAGCTTTGCTTGTGCTCTAGGTTGCTACACTTACTTATCTCTCTCTTACATGCATACTGCCTGCACACCATGCATGCATTGCTTGTCTCCCCTTTGCCCTCCCATGCATGTAGTCTCTCTCTTCTCCTCTCTCTTCTCTTTCTCTTCTCCTAGTGATTTGTGTGGTGTTAAGGGGAGGATGCCTAAAATAAAGACAAATAATAGAAAGTAACATAATAACACCCATTTTTGGGGGAACTCCAAAATTAAGATATATTAGAAGAAATAAGAAAATAGCAAAGGAAAAAAAACGCATCCAAGTAATAAGTAATTGTGGCAGACAAAAGCTACTTCATGCTTTAGATGACAACAGTACCATCGAAGATGTCCTTAGTGATCTCAATGATCCAAGCTAGTGAGTACTAGCAAGTCAAGGCTCAAATTAGTTTGTCAGCCACTCAATGGTGTGGGAGTCCACATTCAAGTGTAATCCCCAAAGAGGTAAGGAGCTACGAGGGTGAGGAGTGAGACCCAAGCAAGCCAAAATCAACAACCCTTGTGTCCACCATAAGTCAACCCTGCTAAGCTTGGAAAGCAGCTTCCTTTAAACCACCAATTAAATGCTTAGATTGCAAAGTTGCTGTCAAGCAAGAAGCAATCTTAAACTTCCTTATAGTCGACCTTCTTCAATAAGCTAGACAAAGATAAGGCAATGTAGATCCAGTTGTGGTTGAGATAAGAGGAGAAAGGACACCCCTTGCAAAACTATGGTAGTTCATAATGACCTCCTAACCATGAAGCATAAAAGGGTATCACAATGTAATCTAAAAGTGAAGTTGTTGAGGAAAACTTAGATATCCAAGTGAGAAGGATGATGAATGGAAGTTATCACAGCTTTGAGAATCCTTTGGATGGCCTTCAACACCTCATATAGTATCAACAAGAAGCTCAACACAAGATTAGACAGGACACTCATCCAAGAATGCCAGCCAAGTGAGGGGAAGCCTATTTGGGGCTTGGTTGTCAATAAAATAACCAACGACCAAACCTAGAGTAATCAATGAAGAGTCAGACAACTTGATGATGAAGGGAGTGGGCACATATCTCTTTGGCAACGTCATTACTTGAAGATTCAACCATCCAAAGAATTAGTGACCCATAGGGCATACCTGCACACCTTAATAGCCTATAACTGGAGACTTAAAGAGTTGGCAATCCAACCATCCACCTGGTAGTAATCCCTTGATCTGCATAATTGGCTACCCAACATCTCTTAGAGCAAGAACCCACCTAGCATACTTTCTCTTCAACATGGAACCTGACCACTATTGCCAAGCAACAACCAAGGACAAGAAATGACTTGAGGAGACAGGAAGGAGGTCAACTCAAGCATGGGGGCGAAGTGGCCAATACGACGAAAAGGTTACTTAGAGAGTCTCTACCCAAGGGTGATAGAGAGTTGGGGTGAGAATTGGGCAGATAGAGGAGGGAAGGGGGTCCTTAATTGATCCTCTATGGCCATCTAAGAGCCTAAAGCTACAAGTTATAAGGGACAATACCCTAGGATTTGGATTGGGAGAGGAGCAAAAGAGGTAGGAAAGCATCCATATGTTAAGTATAAATAATGCATTATTATCATCTTTCTACTATCAAAAGATATTATTTCTTGTAAAATACTTTGAACCTCAAATCTATCCGGACTCCTAATTGACAATCATTGAACAAACTTGTCAGCTAATGACCATACATGTAAGTACAGAACCGAGTATCTTTTCCCCTTTCTAAGGCGGGTTGGTTATCTAAAAAGTAAAAACCCCCGCTTCCACCAGAGCCCTAACAAAGCCACGTCTCTGGTCTCTCTTCCTCTAATGGCGACTTCTGCCTCCTCTTCTGCTCCCACCGAGAGGAGGGGAATCCCCGCTGCATCGTTCGTGAAGGACGTCCAGACCTACCTAACGCAGTCCAATCTCGATGTCAACACCGCCCTCGCCTTCTTCCAGGAAAGGTATCGCCCTTTCCGAATCCAGAGCTCCCATCTTTCGCTCGAATAATAGATGGTAATTGATATCACCCCTACGGTTATGATTCGCATATAGCTGTAGGGTTCTCCTTTTGTTTTCCATCGATTGCTATTGGATTCATCACCATAGGAAGGGGAAACATCTGCATCTTGGCAGTTGTGGATGGAGAAAGATTGTGGCTTTTTTGATTCTTGTTGGTTCTAGTGGCATCAGCACCGCGAAGTTGACCTGTTTAGGGCTGAAAGTTGGGATTTTTCATGCGTGGGAGGGTGCGATGTGGAGCGGGCATGTGCGATCCTGTGAATGCTGTACATTATAGCCTGCAACCAATTCAGCTTCATCTTCTGGAAGATCAAACCGAGCTTGATCAGTTTCTGCTAGACAAGAAAGCAAAATGTAGCCAATGCGGGGAAACGAGGGAATACCAAAACAAGAACATATCTGCTTCTTTGCCATGGCAATCTCGCTCGAATCTTCACATATTGGTTCCATAAGGACTGATAGAATATATCTGCTCCTAGAAAGGTATATATCAAACAGAGGGAAGTGAGTGAAAAGTTCCAACAATTAGAGTGATGCTGTCTAGAATTGGATTGTTATGTTCGAAGTGTGATGGGAAGTTGGGAGTTCCTATTGATTTGTTGAGTGACCAGTTTTGTGTGTGCCACAGGAGTTTAGTTCCTTGGCCTTTCTTGCTTCTAAATTGTAATGCAAAAACAATTTTGTGGGTCCTTCTTTAATTTGAAAAAAAAATTCCGTTAGTCGCACAACTTCTGTGGGTTATTCACATATAACAAATTGAGAAAATTGGTTCTGGCAAACTTCTTGCACTTGGGGTTCAGTTGTTTGGACGACTTGGTTGCAATTTGGTGGTTTAGCTGCTGAGAGTTATGCAAGTTTGTAGTGGCTAGACAGCCAAGGTTTTAAAAAATGCAAGGTTGTACCGAGGTAGTTTGCCTTCATTGAGGCGAGGCGTAAGCCTCCGGATTTGCATAAAAAACATAGAAAAATGATATGATATATGCTTGTTAAGTACTAATAAAGAAATAATAATGTAAATAACATACTTTTATAACATTTTTCTTTATCACAACATTGAAGGAGTGAAACTAAACGAAAGATAACATTTAAATAAAAAGATAAACATCTATATAATATAGAAGATTAGAAACCATAACAAAAGCAAAAATTAAATCAACTTCTCAAACCATTGGGGGACTTAAAGGTTAAAACATACATTAAAATGAAGGTACATGAGACATCCACATCAAAAACTCAAAGGAACTAAAATACATTGTAGACTCTAGTCTTCTCGTCCTTGAACACTGTCAAGCTCCTTAATGTTGTCACTAGGGCTGGTTGCATCATCCCAAGGGTCATCCATATACTTCATCCTAGCCTCATCCTCTATATCTTCCTAAAGGACCTAACTCAAACATAACTACAAACGTGTAAATGATGTAATGTAATGTAATCTACGAAAGATTAGTAAGTAACTAAACAACCTAAATGATCTAAAGCTGAGAAATAAAAAAAACTAACAAATTCAAATCACCTAAATAACAAAATCCATCAATAGTCAAACTTAAAAAATCACAAAATCCTTTTGAATACATTTAAAACACCAATAAAAGCTACCTAAATGACCACAAATCAGTGAAATGAAATTGATTTGAGGCCGTACACATCGCATCGCCCTACATATGCGGGACTATTGACCACCAACGACAGTGCTGGACTGCAGTGTGGCACTCCTGGACCACCAACGGCATTGCTGAACTGTAGTGCGGTGCTCCTAGACCACTAACGGTGTTGCTGCACCACCGATGATGCTCCTCAAACTTGCCTCACCGCCTCGCTGCACCTCGCTACGCCTCGACTAAGTGAGGTGCACGCCTCATGCCTGCAGATCGAGGCTGTTGCCTTGAGGTTATTTTCGGCCGCCTCGCCTCGAGGCGTACGCCTCTACTGCCTTGAGGCTCGTTTTTTAAACCATGTAGACAATTGCGTTCAAGCTGCAACAATTTTGATTATATATGGTTAGGTGTCGGTGAAATCTTGTGACCACAAAACACTTGGCCACAAAATTCATAGCCTACTTTGTTGCATAAATAAACAGGCCCTTAAAGTGCCACTTGTTTGGTATTAGGTGTGGTTAGTAGAACCATAGTTTTTTTTTTTCACGTGGTGCGGTTGCTGTGAAACTCAATTTCAGAAAATGACTAGCAAAATACGTAATATAGTTGAAACATTTTCTTGTACTTTCATATATATATCTAGGGCAATCTAATTTAGTTTAAGGGATTTTTTACATCTATGCCCATGCAAACATTCTTAATTATATCTATAACCCTCTAAATCCTTTTATTATATCTATACCCTTATAAACTTGCACCGTTTTCATATAAACCCTTTTGTTAGTGTGTAACGGTATATTAGATTAACTATGGTTGATCAATAACCATATACCATAGTTACCCCCTTTAACCAAAGAAAAGAGTGGAGAGAGACAGAGAGAGAGGCTAGGGGAGGAGGAGGAGGAGTTAGGGACGTGATGTGGATCGGAAATTTGGGGGGAGGGGAGGTGAGAAAAGAAGGGTTGAATGAAAGGTGAGAAGGGGAAAGTGGTGAATACCAGAGGAAAAGAGATGAAAAAAGTAAAGATGAGAGAGGAAGAGAAAGAAAGGGTGAGATGGTGAGATTTTTCTAGTGAAATAGAAAGAAAATGTACGAAGATGATGAAAGAGATCCCCAATTCATGTATAGTTATTTTAGGCATGCAGTCCATTCCCTTTATAAAGGTATACCATAAAAAAACGTAAGAAGATAAAGGGGCCCCAAGGTGACTACTAGGAATTGTAGTAGAAGAATCACTAAGAATAAGAGTAAGAATAAGAAATGGAAAATTTCCAATTGTGGACTTGAATTATTTGTAAATCAAGCTGTATTAGTTTCCCCTTATTAAGAAGGATCTCGCTTCAACGAGATGGCGTCCATATAATTTTGCAAAAGGTTTGGTCGTAGTGCCTTGAGTTTGCCTTCATTGACCCATGCACTGTCCTTGATGTCATGTCTTGCCCATTGTACTAAAAAGCATTTGGTTAGTTCTCATTGGGTGGCAATTTCGTTACATCTAGAATGTCCTTAAGAGCATGGGATGGTAGTTGGTTGATGTCCTGATTTGTGAAAGTGCTAGCCGCATTGGGATCCCCAAGGTAACGGAAAATCTTTGAGATAGTGAAGATTGATGGTCAAAATGATGAGTGGCAGATCGAGCATAGATGAATTTTGTTTAATTCTTTTAACCACTTTGAAGGGACCAAACTTTCTAGGACTTAGTTTTTGGTAGACACTCATTGGGAATCTCTCATTGCAGAAACATACCATCACTAAATCTCCCTTTTAAAATTCAGACTCTCTCTGATGGATATTGGCTTGAGTTTGGCGATAGGCGATCATGGCTTGTAGTGGATGTTATCCACTAGTTTCTCAACAGTTTCATTGGACCTCCTAGGTGGGTTAATTGGAAGGCAGTCCAAGAATTGAGGTGTAGGGTAACCATATGCACACTCAAAAGGAGATTTACCGGTTGACCGGCTAGGGGAGCTGTTGTATGCAAACTCAGCGTGTGGAATCACTAGGTCCCATTGTGATAGTCTCCCGCTTGCAAGGCAAATTAACAAGTTGCCTAAGGATCAATTGACAACCTCCATTTGGCCATGGGGTTGAGGATGATATGTAATATTGAATTATAATTTCGTGCCCAATTTAGCCTAAAGAGTTTTCCAAAAATAACTTAAAAATCACGTCCCTATTGGAGGTAAACGTACATGTAATGCCATGCATTGAATGACATTTTTGAAAAATAAGCGTGCAACATGCGTTGCTTTCCTACAAAGAATAAAATGTCCCATTTTAGAATTCCTATCATCTATTACAAACATGGAATCGATCTTTCAAGTTGTTAAAGGTATCCTACAATGAAATCCATGGAAACATCCTCCTAGGGTCTTATAGGATGGGTAAGGAGGTATACAAGCTGGTATTTTGAATGGTCCTTAAAGTGCTGGTATATCTAACAACGTTGCATTGTCCTCACCACATAGCACTTCATGTGAGGGTAAAAGTAGCATTTGCTTACCATGGATAAGTTTTGTCTTGCCTAAATTCTCCACTAAGCCTACTCCATGGATTTCAAGAATCACATGCTTACGGAAGGAGGCGAGCATACAAAGAATTGTCTCATGAAAAGGAAGTATGTCCTGATTAATATACTGAGATGCAGAGTTGAAGGCTCCAGTTACACATTCAGCATAGATGGATCTAAAGTTAGGTTTGGTTGGATACAGGTCCTTAAGGAACTCAAATCTAGAGGCTTGGATAGATATAGGAGCCAAGGCATGAGCTCCTCAACTATGGGCATTGGTGACTCTATTAAAGTTCCAACCTTGTGTTTGAGGTGGAAGGTGTACTCTTGTAAGAAGCTTACCCATTTGGCATGACGCTTTCTTAAGTTTCACTGTGAGTTTAAGTAGTGGAATGCCACGTGGTCTGAATTAAGAATGAACTCACATTGAATCAGATATTGACATTAATGTTTCAATGCTTGGGCAATTGCATAGAACTCTACATCATAGATAGAGTATTGGATGCGAGTGTCATTCAGCTTTTCATTAAAATAGACATTTGGGTGATCCTCTTGGTTGAGAATAGTGCCTATAGCTACGTGTGATGCTTCACAATTGACCTTAAAGATTTGGGAGAATCGGGAAGAGCAAGGCCTTTGATGCGTTGGAATCAATGTATGAGTGGACCCTTCGATTCTACTTCTCAGTATATTGTTTAGGATGGATTTCTTTTTTGTGGGATATGTCTCTGTATCCTACCTTCTTTTGTGAGAATGTGATTCTTGAAATCCATGGAGTAAGCTTCGGTGGACATTTAGGAGACAAAATCTTATCCATTGTGAGCAAACACTCATTTTGGAGGAGACAAAATCTTATCCATTGTGAGCAAACACTACTTTTGGCTTGGGATGAAGCGTGATGTGGTGAGGATAGTTAGATATGCAAGTGTTTAAGGGCCACACTCAAAATATCAGCTTGTATACCCCCTTACTCATCCCCATGAGACCTTGGGAGGACATTTCCATGATTTTCGTTTTAAGGTTACCTTTAATAGCTCAAAAGTTTGATTTTGTGTTTATGGTGGTTGGTATGTTTTCTAAAATGTTCCATTCCTTAAAGTAAAACATTGAATGCATCTCATGTCGCAAGTTTGTTTTTCTAAAATGTCATCCAATTGCATGGCATTCCTTGTATGTTTACCTCTGATAGGGACGTGATTTTTGAGCCATTTTTGGCAAACTCTTCGGACTAAATTGGGCATGAAATTGCAACTTAGTAGTACGTATTATATTGAAACTAATGGACAAACAAAGGTTGTCAATCGACCCTTAGGCAACTTGTTGCAGTCTTGTAGGTGAGAGATTGTTGTAGTGGGACTTGGTGATTCTACATGTTGAGTTTGCATACAATTCTTCTACTTGATCAATGGGCAAATCTCCTTTTGAGTGCGTGTATGGTAGTCTTACACCGCAATGCTTGAATTACCGCCCACTTAGGAGGACCAGTGCGATTATTGAGGAACTAGTGGATGATATCCACCTAATCCACCAGCATGTTTGATCCAAACTGCAAGCCATGATTGCCTATTACTAAGCCCAAGCCAATATCCATTGGAGAGAGTTTGAATTTCAAGAGGGAGGTTTAGTGATGATATACTTCTGCAAGGAGAGGTTCCCAATGAGCATCTACCAAAAACAAAGTCCCACAAAGTTTGGTCCCTTTAGACTGGTTAAAAGAATTGGATAGAATTTATTTGTGCTCGATTTGCCACTCGACATTTTGACGTTATTGATTTTCAATGTCTCAGAGCTTTTGCATTAACTTTGGGATCTTTATACGGCTAGCACTTTTGCAAATCAGGACATCAACCAACTACCATTCCATGCCCTGCTGCGACATCTGATTTAATTGAGGACATTCTAGATGTATGCGAAGTGGCGATGAGGACTAAGCAACTGCTTTTTAGTACAATGGGTAAGACATGACATCAAGGACATTACTTAGGTCGATGGGGGTGAATTCAAGATGCTACGACTAGATCTCCAGAAATATATGGATGCCATCTTGCCAGAGTGAGATTCTTTTCAACCAAGGGAACTAATGTGACTCAATTTACGAATAATTCAAGTTTACAATTGCAAATTTTTCATTTCTTATTTTTATTTTTATTTTGAGCATTTATTAATGATTCATCTGTTGCAATTCCCAAGAGTCACCTTAGGGTCCCTTTGTCTTCTTACGTCCTTCTATGTGTGTTTTTCTTTTAAAAGGAAAAAAATACAACCTAGTACTATAAGGATCAATTAGTTTCTGATACCACTTGATGTGGATCAGAAATTGAGGGGGTTGATATCTTCCCTGGGAGGGGATGTGAGAGGAAAAGGGTTGAATGAAAGGTGAGAAGGGGAAAGTGGTGAACATGGGAGGAAAAGAGAGGAGGAAAAAAATAAAGATGAGAGAGGAAGAGAAAGAGAGGGTGAGATGGAGAGAGAAAATGAAAGTTGAGAAGGAGAGATTTTGATGGTAAAACACAAAAAAGAGATCCGAAATTCATTAATTGTTATTTTAGGTGTGTTACCCATTCCCTTTATAAAGGATACAATAAAAAAACTGTAAGAAGATTGGGAAGTTTGGAAAAATCAGCCACATGGCAATGCCACATGGTAACTTGTGTGTGGCCATGTGTGTGTGCCTGTATGTGTGTGTGTGAGTTGGTTTGGGTTATTTTTTTGAAAGGGGGAAGGGTGGTTATCACTTAGGGTGGTTATCCAAGTGATAACCACCTAAAAGATATATTAATAGTAGGTAACAATCACATTACATAGGAGCAAATTAAAGAATTAATATAAGAAATAAAATTCTCTTGGTAAGGATGCTGTCATTTGAATATAGTCACGTTTCTCCCAAGCCATATATCCTAGAGGATCATGAGCCTTCTCCTCCATCCTAGACAAATTCTGTAGCACATTGTGGTTGCCTGATTTGACACATCTCCAAACGTCGTTGCTGCTGGTATGTATAATCCAATCCAAATGGAAGTGTTGCCAAATTTCTAAGAACGGGAATGTAAAGACAAGATGTTCAATATCCTCATTTGTGGCCTAGTATAATGAACATGTGGTATCCATATTCTCCACCATCTGGCCCTCCAAACTTTTGTCATCAATCTTCCTTTCCCAAGCATCCAAGCAAAGGTGGGTGCCACGTGTCCACCACTTAACCTTTGATAAGCCTCTCTGACAGTGAAGTGTCCACCATCCCATACAAAACCATCCTGACCACCTTCTGGTTGATAGCCTTGAAGCTCTTGCCATAACAATTGAAGCTCTTGGGTTCTCTGATTTGACAAATTACCCATAAACGTCGGGTTCCATGTACCCTCCTAGCAGCCCAGTACTAGTGCCTCCTTGTTTGTAGCCAACACGAAAAGTCTAGGGAACCAATCCCTCATTCTACCCTGTTCCATCCAATCATCCAACCAAAACATAAAAGTGTCACCTGTCCCTAGATAGGGAGAGAGGAAATTTTGTACCTTTGGTAAAACCAGTGACAACGACTTAATGAAATGAGAGGCTCCATTTCGAGGTGAGGTAAGCAAATCCCAACATCTGGTGTGAGTTGTTGCTTAGGGTGTAAGTTTTCTTTATTTAGTTAATTGTGGTGACCGGTGATTGGGTTGTTTAGGAAAGAGTCAATTAGGATTAGGATTATTGCAATCTTAATCCCAAGTTTGTTGGGATTGTGATTGGTATCAATAATGGGATTGGATTTCTTTAAATAGAGACCAGCACCTCTTGTTTTTCCTTGAGTTCAATAATAAAAATTCACTTATTTCTACTGTGACTTCTCTCCTCTCTCCCTCTTCACGTGTCATCTCTCTTGTGCCATCTTCTTCCACGTGTGGATCTTCTCTTTCACGTGGATTCACCAAAGTGCTCTGATTCTTCACATGGTACTAGAGCAGGTACTCGTGCGGCATGGAGATCAAAAGATCCACGCATAGGATCTTGTTGGCATGAAGGAGTGACAATAGGTCGAGTATGAAAGCCAAGCCCAAGACCAAGAAGAGGCACGTGAACCGCTTACATAGTTGGGAACGTCAAACAAGAGATTTGACTCTAAGGCATCCAAGTAGAGGCACAGACAATAAGGCATCCAAGTAGAGGCACAAACAATCTCTAGAGCCGGGACTATAGCAAAGGTAGAGACTCAAATCACCATGAAGACAGATATAGGCCTAAAGTTAAGAAGAGAGAGAAGGAGATTTATTAAGTTATAAAGAGGTTTGTAATTTTTGTGCTTCACCGATGGAGTCTTTATATCTGATTTTTTATTTTCCTTCAAAAAGGGGAGATTTTTTTAGAGAAAAGGCTTCAAATGTCATGCATGGGATTGCTTACCATTCTATCACTACAAGAAACTTTGAAGGCAAGTCTTTACCCTCTTCGGAGTTTGACTTGTGGGGGAGTGTGAAGTTTGGAAAAATTAGCCATGTGGTGGTGCCATGTGGCAACTGGTGTGCGTGTCCATGTGTGCGCATGTATTCGTGTGTGAGTTGGCGTGAGTTGTTGCTTAGGGTGAAAGTTTTCTTTGTTTTGTTAATTGTAGTGATTGGGTTATTTAGGAAAGAGTCAATTAGGATTAGGATTACTAGAATCCTAATCCCAAGTTTGTTGGGATTGTGATTGGCGTCAATAATGGGATTGAATCTCTTTAAATAGAGACCAACACTTCTTATTTTTCCTTGAGTCCAATACTAAAAATTCTTTCATCTCTACCATGACTCCTCTCCTCTCTCCCTCTTCATGCACCGTCTTCTCCCTCATGCCATCTTTTTCTTCCACGCGTGGACCTTCTCTTCCACGTGGGTTCACCAAAGCGCTCTGATTCTTCATAAAGTCAAATGGACCCCAAGGTGACTTTTGGAATCGTAATTGAAGAATCACCGATAAAGATTTAAAATAAAAATAAGAAATGAAAAATTTGCAATTGTGGACTTGGATTATTCATAAATCGTGATGCATCAGGATGGTGGCTAGGGGAGGAGGGCAGCCTTTGACGACGATCTCGATGTCACTGTCGCTGCTGTGGCTTCTTGCGAGGAGGTGCGGCCCAAGCTTAAGGACGAAGAAGGGGAGGAGAAGAGGGAGAAGAAAAAAGTGAGGATAAAAAAAATGGATAGGAGCAACTAATGTAATTTTCAAATTTAATCAGAAGGGTTAATCCGAAGAGAAAATGAATGAGAGGGAGAGCGCGAGAGGGGGAACACAAGGGTGGGAGGGGGAAGGGTCTGGTTGGACGGCGGTGAAGAGGAGGTCACGGAGGGGTGTGGAGCCGGTGCGTGCGTTGCTTCAAGTGCCTCGGGAGGGGGCACTTCGCGGAGGGCTGCAGGGAGCCAGTGAAGTGTCTGCGGTGTGGAGGTCTCGGACACAGGCGAGCGCGGTGCCACTTCCGAGAGCCTGCTGTTGGGGTTTCTGTGGGGAGGGCGAGGGTATTGTCGCCTCCACTGGAGGGGGCGCCTCTCATAAAAGGTTGAAGCGCCGTGGTCGGAGGAGATCAGGGCCCTGGAGGAGAGCTTGGTGGCGGCCTTGGTCGTGGTGGTGCTGGAAGGGGAGGTGGGGTTGGGGGACTTGAGAGGCGCGGTTTCATCGTTCTTGGGGATCGGAAGAGGTGCCTTTGGAGTTACGTCTCTCAGGAGTGGTTGCCTGGTGTTGTCGGGGCTCGGACCGATATTGCTGTGGCGCTTGGCATTCAAGGAGATGTTGTGTGGCCGAGTGGTGAGGTGGAGGTGGCTGGTGAGGTTGGATGGGGCCGTGGAGGAGCGCCCACCGGTTGGCGTGAGGTAGAGGGTGGTGATTGAGGGGGTTCCTCTCTTCCTCCGTACGGTGGTGGTGGTGACGGTGGTCACTCCATTTGCAAGGCTCGGAGCTGCGAGGGACTGGGCCTGAGATCGGAGGACTTGTTGAGGTTTGGTGCGTGGGTGGAGATGAGGCCAGGGATGCAGATTGCGGAGAAGATGATCTTGAGATGGGGGAGTTCCTCCTGGTTGGTTCGGGTCTTGTGGGATGTTGGGAGACCTCGGTCCTTCGCTGAGGCGGTGGCTAGCAGTGCAATGGCAGAGCGTGGCGTCGGAGCTGGCTCATGGGCAGACCAAGGGTCGGCTGTTTTTGGGAAGGCGAAGGAACAGGAAGATGATTGTGCGACCGTTGCGATCCCCATGACACGATCGGTGGCAGACGAGCAGGCGATGGATTCGGATGGAACCGCGAGATCTGCGATGGAAGTTTTTAAGGGTTCTGCGGCGTTGAAGACGAAGGTCCCCGCTGACGTGGATCGGCTTTTAAAGACGCGTCCTCTTGGCGGACCCGGGTTGGGCGGACCGGATCTGGGGAAAGGTGGTTTTGGAGGGGCTTCTGGGTCGGGCTCCTCATCCCATGAGGGTTCGGGGTGGGCTCCGAACGGTGGCAACGGTCGGATGAACCTGGAGACGAGCCCCCGACGAGATCTCTGTCGGGTCGATCAGGTGGCGATGGGTGACACGGACGGGACGGTGCTGCGCCTGCAAGGTAGAAGCCGAGGAAGCTTTAGGCGCAGCAGCTTACATACAAGCCGAGGTGGACTTATCGGAGATGGAGGGCTAAGACCCCTCCGACCGGGAGCGAGGTGGGGGAGCGACCAACTTCGGGGGAAGGTGGTGGTTGGTGGCATTGCGCCAACTGGTAGGCGAGGTGGAAGATCGGCGGAGGACTCCATGGGAGGCAGAGGTGGCGCGGGGTGTGCTGGGACGACAACGGTGGCTGGTGGTGGCGCTGGTAGCCAGCGAGGGGCTGGGGCTGGAGGGGATGCAGGGGCTGAGGAGGGTCTGGCGGAGTTGGGGGTGGCTGAAGAGAGGGTGGTGTGGGTTGGGGAGGTGGAGGTCCCGCTGGTGGGGGAGCAGGTGCAACGGGGACAATCGGGTTGATTTGAGGAGCTGGAGGAAGGGGAGGTTGACAGGGTGGCTGCGTAGGTGGGCTTCAGGTGCACGATGCAAGGTGGAGTCTTCCAAACTTCTCTATGACTAGGGTCTTCTCGTGGAATGTGAGGGGGTTGAACGACCCCTCTAGACGGGCAGCGTTATGTGGTTATGTTCAGAGGTGGGGACCTGAGGTGGTTTTCTCCAGGAGACCAAGTAGGGGAGCTGTGACCAGAGACTGTGGAGGGAGGTGGGGGGGAGTGGCATTGGGGAGTTCTTGGCCCTTGATGCGGTTGGAAGAACTAGTTGGATTGTTGTTGGGTGGAAGGGAGATGCCTTCTCCTTGCTGGACTCAACGGTCGGTTCCCATGTTGTTACAGTCAAGTTACAGAGGCGTCGAGACAACCTCTGCATGCTCTTCTCCTTGGTCTATGGTCTGAATGATAGTATGCAGAGGCAAGCTATGTGGGAGGAATTAGATCAAGTCGCTGCGGCACATCAGGGGACCCCGTGGTTGATTGGAGGTGATTTTAATGTCACTTTGCTGGCGGAGGATAGATTGGATGGTCGTGGGGGGGTGGACCAGGGCTCAGAGGCCTTTGCGGGTTTTGTTGCTGCACGAGGGCTGGTTGACATGCCGCCCTCTTCCTGCCACTTCACCTGGAGGAGCTCTGGTGGGCAGCGGTCTCGGATTGATAGATTCTTCCTCTCAACGGCAATGGCAGAGGCTTCCCTGTGGCGGAGGTCAGACCTCTAGAGCGACCGTTCTCGGACCACACTCCCTTACTTTGGGTGACGAATGAGGGCTGGAGGCATGGAACGTACTTTAAGTTTGACAGAGCTTGGCTCCTTGAAGAGGGATTCAGGGGGTTGGTGGAAGAGAGATGGAGATTTACTCATGTGGAAGGCTTGGCAGCTGCTAGGTTGGAAGCTAAGTTGCGAGAGTTGATGTCCTTCCTCAAGGTTTATAAGAAGCAAATTAAAGAGGAGCGTGGGAAGAGGAGAGATGAAGCTCTCAGTGAGATTGCAAGGCTGGACTTGGCTGAGGATGTTGGCCTCCTATCCGAATTGGACAGGGTGAATAGAGCAAAGTGCTTGCAAGTGGTGCGAGAGGAAGATCGGAAGATCGAAGTGGGGTGGAAGGTGAGATCCAGGCAGAGGTGGCTCAGGGAGGGCGATTCTAACACTCGGTATTTTCATATGGCGGCATTCGGGAGGAGGAGGAGGAACTGGATCGATAGACTGATGGTGGAAGGGGAGGAGTTTTTGGGTAGGGAGGTGGTGGGCGGGGCGACTGCGAGGTACTTCAGAGAGTTCATCGGGAGGAGGTAGGGGGGAAGATGGAGGTGGTTGGGATCTGAGGTGCCACAGATCAGGGAGGTGATAGCGGAGCACTTGATTGGGTCGTTTGAGGAAGATGAGATTCATAAGGTGATCTGGGGGCTGAATGCTGATGGTTGTCCAAGTCCGGATGGTTTTCCAGTCTCCTTTTATAAGGACTTTTGGCCAGTGGTGAAGGGTGATGTTGTGCAGGTACTACAGGAGTTCAGAGAAGGAAATTCGGGCTTCATAAGATTGAACAAATTTTACTTGTTCTTATTGCCGAAGAGGGAGGGAGAGGAGGAGATTCAGGAGTACAGGCCGATAGCTCTTTTGAATGCTATTTACCTGATTGTGGCTAAGATCTTGGCGAATAGGTTGAGGAAGACCTTGGCGAGGATTGTGGATCCGGTACAAACGGCTTTTGTCCCGGGCAGGAACATTTTGGAGGGGTATGTGATGCTTCGGAGATCCTGTCTTTTTGGAAGAGGAGTAGAAGGAAGGCTTTCATGTGGAAGGTTGATTTTAGCAAGGTGTATGACTCAGTGCAATGGTCTTTCCTTTGGGCCTCTTTGGTGAAGAGAGGATTTTCACCCGTATGGATCGAGTGGATGAAAAGATGTGTCACCACGATGTCTTTTTCGGTTCTTATCAATGGAAACCCGGCAGGGGGTTGGATCCAGCCGAGAAGAGGGGTGAGACAGGGGTGCTCGTTGGCTCCGATGCTTTTTGTTATAGCAGCAGACGCACTTGCGAGGGTGGCGAAGAAATCTTGTGAGAGGAACTTGGTGAGAGGTTTCTCCTTGGGAGATGGGACAAGCATTCCATTGGTGAGAGGAACTTGGTGAGAGGTTTCTTGTATACTCTATCTTTCCATCTCGTCTGCAGGCAGTGTGCCTTCTGCAAAAGTATGTACCTAGGTACATTTATAGGATAGCTAAATGAATTGAAGAAGTCGTTCTGGATCTTGGGGAAAAACTTCTATGATTATGATGAGGATGACACCAGCAATGTATGGTGTTTTCCGTGATGGTGAAATTTCATTTCTTGATGTAGGGGCAAATTTGAGTGCATGTAAATGAAAGGGAAAGTGTTAATGTGTAGCTTGTGTTGTTTTTGTGGTCTGATTTTCAGGGATTTGTAAGTAATCAGGTTTTGATGGGTGGCTTTGGAGGAAGTGCCATTTTTTATTTTTTATTTTTATTGGGTTTCAAGCATGGCAGCTATAGAGTCAGGACCTATTTATTATTTATGTATTCTCTCGGTTATTTTGGATAGAATTTTGGGTGCCACAATAGGTGTGTAGTTTGGTTGGAAAGTTTTTTGAATGGAAAGTTTGCAGAGTCTTTTTTGAAAGTTTATTGGCATTAGCTAAAATGATCATGTAATAGTTATCCAATCAATCCTTTCTCAGAAAAGGACACCTTGTGTAGGATGTACTTTGACAACTGATTCACAACTGAAGCATGAGGTAACAGCTCCATTTTGTCCCATTGTTGCAAGTTGATAAGAGTGTTTTTATTTGCATCTCTGTATCTGTTCTTTTAGTTCACTTGTATCCTGCAGTACTGTGTAATTTTCCCTTGCTAAGACCTCTAATTAGGATGATAAATGCTTAACGACCATCCATCATTTTCTCTACAAGGGAAATATTGATGTGGGAACCTCTTGTATCAAGCATGTGAAGAAGGTTTTTTTGCTGATATTTGCTTCTTTAAAATTGTTTATCCATTGTTTGCCTAGTTTTTGGGCATTTGATGACTTGCTTCTAGGGGTGCATGCGGATCGGATTACTCCGTAATCCATCCGTCCCAATCCAATCCAATTGGATTAGATTGGATTGGACCTTTTGCCTTTATAGATTGGATTGGATTAGGAAATGTCAATCCATTAAAAATTGGATTGGATTGAGTTGAGACCTTTCCCAATCTGATCTGTATTCCATAAAATTTATAACATGTATTTGTTAGAGTATTAGAGTCCTTGGAAGTCTATTCATTTTAGGTTTGAGGTTGTTAGTTTTATATTTCTAGTTGGATTTTTACTGTAATTTTTCCTTCCCTCTTCTCTACATACGAGATGTTAGAGTTTTAATTTCAAATAAGATGAATTATTTTTCTCCAACATGATATGAGAGCAGGGCTTGAAGAAGAAGAAGAAAAGGGAGAAGGCCAAGAATCCCCCTATCCTTCCTTTCTTTTTCCCTCTATTCTTCTCTTTGTTGACTGAGGATCTTCTCTGAAGCAACGTTGGACAGCCACCATAGCACCACTGGGTGGCACTGCCACCCCCGTTGGAACCTTAGCTGGTGCCGCTGTCGCCTGAGCTTCCTCTTCCCTTGGATCTGACGGGGTCCTTCTCTCTGTCTGGCCTTTCTCTTCATTGGATGGCCACAACCACCCTCCTATAGCCATGATTGGATCTGATCGGTGGTGCTGTCCTTAATAAGATCGAGTCTTGGCGACCTAACCAGATCAGACCCGTCAGATCTGAGTTGCCAAGAGGGCCTGCACGGCGCTGTTTGGTCTGATCTGATCTATCCCGCTGCGGTCTGATCTGACTGAGTGTGCACTTAGTCCTCCACGCTTGACCGTGGTTTATCTCCTGTGAGTGTGACAATAGCGTGTTCTATTGTGCCTTGCACACCACTGCTGCGTATAGTGTGGTGTTCTACATGAACTAGCCACCATGTGCCTCCCTACGTGCTTATTGCTTCATACACCCCTATTGTATGCTTGACCGAGCACTACTGGCTGATTCCTGATTCTTGACTACTGACTGCTTCTGATCTTATTCTCATGGCAGATGCAGAATCTTTGATCCTTATGTTCGAGACCAAGACTTTTAACTACTTGGGAGTTTGTGATTGTCTCCCATTCTACTACTACTACTTGAGATTGTCTCACTTTTGCCTGCTTGGGATCATCTTTTGCTTTTGCCTGCTTGGGATTGTCTCCAGCTTTTGTTTGCTTCCTGCTACTGCTTGTGATCGTCTCTTGTTTGGCTTGATAAACTGCTTGGGATTGCTCCTTCCACTAGAAGATGCATTGAGTGAGGGGGAGTTTAGTTTATCCTTTGTAACAAGTTGGGCTTCATTAACATTTGCATTTGAGGGGAGCCGACCTCACTTAGTGTGGGAGAAGACTTGGTTTTTGTTGTTCTTAGAGTAATAGAGTCCTTAGAAGTTTATTTATTGTAGGTTTGAGGTTGTTAGTTAGTTTTATACTTCTATTTGGACTTTTTATATAATTTTCCTTCCCTCCTTTCTATCTAAGAGAGGTTAGGATTTCAATTTTGAATAAGACGAATTATTTTTCTCCAATATGTATAATCCAATCCGATCCAATTTGTAATCTGTCAAAAAAATAATATTTGTCAATACATATATATGATATGTTTCATTAGAAGAGGTAAATCTTAATCCTTATAGGATATGTAATACATATCTTCTCAAATAATTACCCCACTTCCAAGTCTCCTAGGCTCCTTACCTGTTCTCCTTTACTAACTTGCTAATGGATGATTACAGAGTACTCCTTTACAAGTATGTTCAAAGTTTCTTTATACCTTTGAATTTAGTTCCTTAATTTTGTTATAAGTTTAATGAAGTAAATAATTTTGTATATCTTTAGGATAAATTGTTTAAATTTTGGAGAGCTGTCAATGCCATTGTGATAGGGAAAATAATAAAATTTATATTTCAATTTTAGAGTCTCGAAAATTTGCATTAGCTAATAAGAAAACATGTACAAAATCATATACCATTAAGAAAAAGGAAGAAAACCAATCTAATCTGAACCAATCTGAAGTTTTGCTGATTGAATTGGATCAAACTAGACCTTGAACTGCAAAAATCGCAATCCAAAAAAGTGTATCTTATTTTTTTTAGAAGCACTAATCTACAGTTACGAGTGTTGGAGGCTTTTATGTATTTGATATTTTGTAGTGTTTAACCTTTTCAAAAAAAATGAAGTGTTTATGTGTGTTTGAAAATTATTTTTGAGTAATAGGGTTGACATTCATGTCATATTTTCATCTAAATGAAATTCATATTCATTTCCTTGGGACATATTAATGAAAAATCATATTTGTTCTACATCTGATGCATGTGACTTGTGAAAGCAAATACATATACGTTTCCTTATATCCAAGCCTTACCCCTTCTAACTGCTTTAGTTAGTCGTTCCTTAACATGAAACATCTACTCACCTCAAGAAAGTAGTACAATTGCTTTGAAATTATATGTATTTAATTATTTCTATATTCATCCAAATGTGTGCTATATTTATTGCTTAATAATTAGGCATTGCTGCTCATAATTGTTTGTGCCTGTTTATGGCCTAATTTTTAACTAGGATTTTGTTTTCACTTGAGGTTTTGATCATTTGATATGGTGCAAGGAGCTTTGGGCTAGCCAGAGCGAGCTCATTATGAATGTTTGGTATATTGTTCCCTAGTTACTATTTTAGCAGTGGTATGGAGAAAAACAGTTCTTACTTTTCAAAAGGGAGAGAAAACAGTTATATGTTTTCCATCAGCCACTTCTTTATTGTAGTAGGGGGCATATATTTGTATGATCTTATGAATTACACTACAAATCAAAGCCTTTTCACATGTTACATGTGGTAGTCTCAGTTATTCTTTAATTCATTGTAATCTATCTTGAGTCATACTGGAACCTAGCTTGAAAAAAGTTTGGTGATGCTTAATGTTTCCTTCCAAATAGGGCTGTACAAAAAGCTTTGACGAGCTTAAGTCAGGCTTGGCTCATTAGCAGCTCAAAATCTTGTTCATGATTTATTGGCCAAGCTCAAGCCAGATTTTGATATCATTAAGCTTGATATTTTGGTCAATACTAGAACGTAAAATAGGAACACTTTAACGATAGCATCTTGTAGCTCAGTTCAGAGCTTACACATTTGCATTTTTGTAGCCCGCTGTCTCCATACTATTTTTGACTGAATAAAAAGCTGTTCTCAAATGTAGCAGTGCTGCGCTGACCTCTGCTGACTTGCTTTTCCAGACCAACCATTTGTCATCCAATGAGAAGTCAAACACAAAAGGTCTTTGGCTGCTTTTTCAAAAAAAAAAAAAAAATCTTAGACTGACTTCATTCACTGTGTTTGAGATGAGCATTGGCTTGGTGTGGAGGCTGAACCTCAATCTATTAGATGTCTAGGGGTGCTGGTGGATGTCTTGTGACATGGACAAGATCTCCACCTTCTCTCGGAATGCTATAAACATGCCTTTGATGGAAGAGCATACCACAGTGTTCATGACTGCATGCTGCTGCAGTTTTTCACACTTTGCCTGACCTCATTGCACGTCTCTATAGTGCATGCCAGGGAATGAGAAAAAGATGGGCAACTCTCTCCTTGAGTTGGAACCTCTTTTCTCGCAAGTGTTATTGGGATGTGTGAAGGGAAAAAGATGCATTATTCTCAAAGAAAAACCTAGCCTCTCTTTTATGTTAGAGAGGTTTGGGTAAATTATATAGTCACCCAAGAAAGAGCAAAAATGATATGTATGTCCCCTAGTCTCAACACTCCCCCTCAAGTTAAGGCGTAAATATCAACAAGACCCAACTTGTCGTACAGAAAATCAAAATGTTTTTTCTTCGGAGCCTTAGTGAATAAATCTGCTAGCTGAAGCTCAGAGGAGACATGGGGAGTGCTAATCTTTCCTGCAAGGTTTGCATTACGAAGAAAATGACAGTCTACCTCGATATGCTTGGTTCTCTCATAAAAACAGGGTTCAATGCAATATATATGTTGACTTGTCACATAGGAGTGGAACTGGCATGGTGGCTTGAATGCCTAAATTAGGTAGGAAAGCGACAACCCATATAATCTTACAAGCAGCCTGGGCCATCGCCCGACACTCAGCCTCTGCATTAGAGCGCGCAATAACGCTTTGCTTCTTACTCCTCCAGGAGATAAGGCTCCCATCAAGATAGATTGCAAAACTTGAGGTAGAATGTTTATCATGTATAGACCCAGCGTAATCTGCATCAGGGTAGGCCAAAATATCTAGACTGCCACAATCTTTGTAATATAATCCTTTGCTTGGTGAACCTTTGAGGTACTTAAGGATAAGGCATACCTCATGTCAGTGACTGTATCGCGGTGCCTACATATATTGGCTGGCTCTACTCACTGCAAAACTAATATTAGGCTTCGTAATGGTAAAGTATAGTAAACGTCCCATTGTGCTACGGTATCGAGTGATATCTTCATAAGGTGGATCATCCACATTAGAAGAAGGCATAGATGGAGGCTCAACAGGTATAGCAGAAGGCTTAGTCCCAAGTAAACTAGCCTCCTTAAAAATCTGCAGTGTATACTGCCTCTGTGACAGGGAAAGACACAATTCCTATCGTACAACCTTAATTCCCAAAAAATATTTAAGATCACTCAAGTCCTCGGTGACAAATGGAGACCGTAAGGATTTGGTCTGAGCAATGCCATCCTTGTCATCACCAGTAAGGGTCATGTCATCTACATAAACAACCAGGATAACAACACGAGTACGATCACCATACCTAGTCTTCTTGATGAAGACAGAATGGTTAGAAGTAGGGCACTGGAACCCAAACTTTTGAACCTTAGAACTAGGCCTCTCAAATCAGGCACGAGGACTCTGCTTCAGGTCATTTATGGCCTTCCTCAGATGACAAACAAGCTCCCCCTGATTGCTATATCCTGGTGGCTGTCTCACGTACACCTCCTCAGATAAATCACCATATAAGAAAGCATTTTTAATATTAAGCTGAGATAAAGTCCATCATTTGACAACTGCTACAGTTAGAAGGATCCTGATAGAAGTAATATTGGCTACATGAGAAAATGTTTCAAGATAGTCTATCCCACAGGTTTGAGAAAAGCCTTTGGCTACCAACATGGTCTTATACTTGTCCACTGTCCCATCAGCTGTGTACTTGATGGTGTAAACCCATCTACAGTTCACCACCTTAGCATCCGGAGGACATGGCACAAGATATCATGTTTTCCGTGACTGCAATGCCTGCATCTCATCCATCACTACGTGCCACCTTAGAGTAGTAATAGTAGAGGCAAACTGGCAAACACCATCCTCAAGATGGGCAACTCCTATATACTATGAGATAGGGTGGAGAGTGCATGCTTTGCTAGATCTCCTTGAGACTGAATGCTCTTCTGTATCTGAATTGCTCTCATCTGTCTGTATAGGACATGGCACTGTATTTGAAAAAGTCTGTGATCTCCTGTTATAAATTCGTGTCTCCTTCAAGATAGGCTGAATAGAAGTTCCTTCTTCTGAGAAATAGGGAACTTTCTTAAAAAAGGTATCGTCTGCAGTAACGGTATATCTCCTGCGAGTAGGGTCATAGCACTTGTATCCCTTCTGCGTCCTGGAATACCTAAGAAAGGCACATTTGACTGCCCGTAAAGAAAACTTATCCTGATTGTCATGTGCCTGAATAAAACAAGTGCACCCAAAAACCTTTAGTGGAAGGGAAAATGGCCTGTCACAATCTGGACGGATCACCTGGAAAGGAATCTGCCCCCTAAGAACAGACGAAGGCACCCGATTAATCAGATAAGCTGCAGTAAGTATGACATCTCCCCAGAATTGTTTAGGAACTATCATATGGATCATTAAGGTCTTAGTAATATCTAGGAGATGTTGAAGCTTGCGCTCAGCCATGCCATTCTGCTGAGATGTGTGCACATAGGAAGTCTGGTGAATAATGCCTTTAGAGGAGAAGAAACTGAGCATCTCGTTGCATAAACTGCAAGGCATTATCACTGCGAAAATCTCTAATTGCACTAGAGTACTAAGTCTGAACCTCTGACAAGAATTGCTAAATAATATGAGGGATCTCTGAGTGCATCTTCATCAAGAAGACCTAAGTGAGACAACTGTGACTATCCACAATGACAATATAATATTGATGCCTACCAGGGGTGGGAACTCTAAAAGGTCCCCAAACATCACAATGTACTAAACAAAAGGGAATGCCACTCACCCCATCAACTCTCTGTGGCTAGGTGCTCTTGTGATGTTTCCCAAGCTGGTAGTCCTCGCACTACAAAGCCAAAGAATTTGGCAAGTCTGGATACATCTGTCTCATTTTCTTAAGTGACGGGTATGCAAGTCTCCTGTGCCACAACAAAGGATTAGAGGTTATGGATACGGCTCCGGCAAACAAAGTAGGTGTGTCCAGGTACTAAAGACCATCTCGCTCTATACCCTATGTAAAATCTCTCTCGTTTGTCGATCCTAAAAATAGCAATGATCCTCATCGAACACCACATGGCATCCAATGTCCTTGCAGATACGACTCACAGACAATAGATTCATCGGAAACTCTGGAGCACAATGAACTTTTTTGATTATCTCTTGGGAAGTACGCACACTCCCAACGGCTGTGATCGGAGATGTGGCTCCATTAGCCACTCTAACATCTCTAATCCCACATGGGTGAATGGGATTTTCTAATCTCTCAACATTGCCCGTGAGATGTATAGAGGTGTCAGAATCAACTATCCATATGCCTCTGGCCCCCTTCTTCCTCTTCAATTCTCCTTGGGCAGCACACGCATGCCCTTGTAGGTCCGAAACAGGCCTTTCAAATGACCCAATCACATCCTCCTTTCACGAGAGAAGATTCATCATGCTAGGAAAAGAGAGATTCATTAACCAAGGTGAGAGAAGACTCATCACCACATGCATTAAGCGTGAGAGAAGGCTCATCACGCAGATTATGGCATCAAGGATGGGAACCATCGGCCAGTTGCCGGCTTGCAGGCCTCCAGCAGCGATGTTGGCGGTGCTGGGTCCATTGGCAGTATTGCCAGCAGTGCCGGCAGACCTTGTGGCAATGGCAGTGGCATTGAGAGATGCTTCTCCCATGTTGCTGCTATGGCTGCTGTGATTTTGGCTTCGTTTCTCCATTGAATCACCTTTCTAATGGTGATTCGATCATCTTGTGGGTGGATATTTGGTGGGATTTCAGAGCATCGGCCTAGGACCGCTGTTCTGATACCATGTGAAGGGAAAAAGATGCATTGCTCTCAAAGAGAAACCTTAGCCTCTCTTTTATATTAGAGATGTTTGGATAAATTACTTTCACCCAAGAAAGGGCAAAAATAACACATATGCCCCTTAGTCTCAACAGGATGCATATGTCCTATTAATGAGATAATAGTGATCTTGACAGCAATGACTAAGCTTGGTGGATGAAAAAAACTTGAGTTTGAGCTTGGCTTTCTTGAGCTTTATGCAGTTGGATTGGTGTTCAAGTTGTTGAAGAAGCTTCAAACTGAATTAGGGCTGGACTGGGCTTCGCTAAATGGGCTGAACATTATAGGCATTGCTCTTCTTGCTGCCACTTTGTACTAGTTGTCTTTATCTCCAAAGGTTTCTTCTTGTGACATATAACCTGAAGCTCCTGTGCTTTCTAAAAGAATTAAAGAAGTCTACACTCTGATAAATATGTTAAAAAACTAAAAAAAAGTATTACAACTTGCTCAATTTAAATCTTGCTGAAATCTGACTCCCACTACTTAAAAATCATCTTTTTTTGGAATTCAATTTGTTCTTAGTTCAATTTTTGTTTTGTTGTCTTACATTCTATATATTTGGTCGTTGTCCTACCAAGTCAAGATAATTTTGGTTTTCAAGGCCTTTAGTTCTAAAATTTCCCATTGCCAACATCCTCACGTTAGAATGATCATATAATTTGAACCAATTTTCTGGGATGATTTCTGATCAAATATTTTGTTTCAAAAAAGAGAAAAAATGACACCTCTTTTCTGCTTTATATGTACTGTTTAAGTTTCTTGGTGAAATTTCTCTATAAGCCCTTTATACTGAACCATGTTAAAGTTCACTTGATCACACTTTTTTGCACCGTATAATTAGTAACCTTTTTTTACACGAACATTTTTTTTTGTGCATTCACAGCTCTAGAATAGGATGGATATATATATTTCTTTAAAGGAGTAGGATGAATATTATATAACCTAATGGTGTCGTAATGCCCCAAAAGGTGGTTGCCAGTGGTCAGTGATAATCTGTCTTCCTGTACAGATGCCTTTAGATATTACATGGACATCTATTTGAATTCACTTGAGTTTTCAGGAGAGCTGCCTGTTTAATATTTGATGCATATGTTTGTCATTTTCATGCATTGGCATAATCTAAATGGATGACTTAGCATCTGATATATGACCAAACTTTTGCCATTTATTACCTTTATCAATTCCGCTGAACGTCCTTATTTATACATTCATTTGCTTGATTTGTCAATGTTGATTGAATGAAACCTGGAAGATGTGGTCTTTCATGACTTGCAATGTTGCATATTCTCCATGCAGATTACAGCAATACAAAGTTGTGGAGATGAAGCTTCTTGCTCAGCAAAGGGATCTTCAGGTACTTGTGATGGTGGTCCCTCAAATGCTTTAATTTTTCTTTTTGCAAAAACAGATCCTTTACTTTAAAATAAATGCTAAAGATGTGCCAATGATACTTGATAAATTATATTGTTTTTTTGGTGGCTCCAGCTCTTGTACTCTAGTATATTTAAATGAACCATTCATTTTGCTTCAACTGAATTATTGTTCATAATGCCACCATGAAGCTAGAAGGTAAAATACTTATGTTGGTTTTAGTCTGTTCTTTCATTTCTGAATTTTTCATTCAGTTGTTGATTTTCACTCAGATTTGCATTTGTTCAGGCAAAAGTTCCAGATATTGAAAAGTGTCTGGGCATTGTTGCAGCCCTGCAAGCAAAGAAAGGCACTGGTGAGGTTCGTTTAGAAGCTTTACATTCTTGCGACTTAGTTTCCTTCTAAAGTTATGAAGTGGATGTATTATTGACAAGATCTCCTAGTAAACTTGGAAACAGCTGTATTTGGGTTTTGATTGTAAATATTTATTTGTATGTTTGGGGGAATTATCAAAGAGCCAAAATTGACTACACATGCAAATGCTTGTTATATTCTAAGAGGAACGTTTTTAGAATTTATTAAGATTAATTCCGAAGTGTAAGGTTGTTTTCATTTTTTGACAAGCCCTTTCCTCAAAATGGATTGTGACATGAAAATGGGAAAAATATAGAAAGAAACCTCATACGGTTTAATATATATATATATATATATATATATATATATATATATATATATATATATCATTTGAGCACTGTGCTTAAAAGATCTCAAAAGAAATCCACATTTGTGCCCATTGGATGATGTTCTTCGTTGATAGTAATCATCACATATATTAAAAGGTGGTTTAGAAAATCATCCTTTATACTTGGAATGAACTTAATTAATTATTACCCTATTTCTAGAAAATATCTTTTCATATAAATGTTGAGTTATATTACAACTTTGTTTATAAATCATCTTTAGAATAAAATCAATTAATTATTACATTATTATTGGAAAGCAATTATATCATATTAATGCTTAATCATATTACAACTCTTTTTTTTAATCGGAACAAAGTATTATAAGTTTTCACATGTATTATAATTTACTTTCTCACTTGTAATACAAACTTTTGCATTTTTGTTACAATAAAGAATTGTAATACAAGTTTATCGTGTATATTAGAAGTCTATTTTCCACTTGTAATAGAAGTTTTGCACTTCTATTGAAGTAAATACTTGTAATATAAGTTTATTGCATGCATTACAATTCTATTTTTCAATTGTAATGCAAGTTTTTGCACTTCTGCTTGCAATAAACATTTGTAATATAAGTTTTTAGCATGTATTACAATTTAGTTTTTCACTTTTAATATAAATTTTTATACTTCCGTTATAGTAAATAATTGCAATACTTGTTATCACATATATTACAACTTTGTTTTTCACTTGTAATACAAGCATTTCTACTTTTGTTATAGTAAATACTTGTAATACAAGTTCGTTGCATATATCATAAGTTTGTTTTTTTGCTTGTAATACAAGTTTTTGCATTTTCTCTTATAAGAAATATTTGTAAATTTGTAATATAAGTTCGTAACATGTATTAGAAGTTAGTTTCTTACTTGTAATATAAGTTTTCACATAAATTACAAGTCACTTTTCAACTTTTAATAGAAGTTTTTGCACTTTTATTATAATGAATTCTTGTAATACAAGTTCGCATTGCAGGTAGTTCTGAATTATTTATGTTGTAATTCCATACGTTTTCTTTTTTGGATGTAATTATTTGTTTTTCTCCACATTTGGAATGCTCCACTCATCCGAGATTTTTAATTGATTCGTATTTTTGGAAACCTTCATAAATGATGGGCATATTTCAATTAAAAATTTTTTCGCTGGTGTTATGTAGTTTGAAACTGCTATGTTATTTTTGGTGGATTTTTTAAGGAACGTTAGATTTTCATTGAATGGAGCACATTTGGTGCTTTTTTGGCATATTTTGAGTACAATATGCAGAGGATACAACCCCTATGTGTGTGTGTGTGTGTGTGACGATTTGTAGAAGTGTGGCGTGGCCTTGATGCATGGAAATCCCACAAGTGGACCTTGGCACGTGGAGAGAGAGAGAGAGAGAGAGAGAGAGAGAGAGAACTGGAGAGGAGTTGGAGAATTGATGTAGAGAATAATTGTATTCAACTCAAATGATAATGGTGGGATTTCTTTCTTTTTATAGAGAGATAATCCTATATCTAAAAATAGAAAAACATAAAATTAGAGTCTCAATTTGCCAAAAATTTCTAATTTATTCTAACAACTCATGATTATTCTGCTAAATAAGGCCATAACTTGACCACCAAGAGACCTAGAAAGATCTAGGGGCCACACAACCACTTTGTTGGACTCAACTCAATGTCAACTCAAAGCCACGTGGCAACTGTGCCACATGGCAGTCCACATTGCTTTTTCCTCCTTCACACTCCCCCTTCAAGCAAAGGCTAGAGTAGGGTGAAGACTTGGCCAACTTGGCTCGTTGATGGTGCAACTAGATTCTCCACCATTTTTTTTGATGCGACTGCAAATCCTTTTGCCACTTCTGTAGTTGTTGCTTCTTTGGCAGCCTTTGAAGTTGTGGTTATTGGAGTAGTCGTCTTGTCTTTATATAAGTTGATAGATTTTCTTCTCCAACTTTTTCTTCTTGGATGCATCCTTAGTCTTGGGTGCCTCTTCCAGATTTTGAATGCCCTCGCCTATAATGAGCACCTTCGCTTCTCCAGTGGGCACCTAGTTCTTGAGCTTCACCATATTTTCCTTAGAGCAATGAACCTCCCCCTACTTTTGTGCTCTACGTAAGGCATTGGATGCAGAGAGAAGATTCATCGGGAATCCCCTACTTGTCTCCTTGGGCCTTGTGTAAGGCACTAAGGACTTCTTTGAGAGAACTCCCACATCGAATAAGGTGGTGCGAACTCTGATGTCGGTGTTGGCATGGAGGAGTTCACACACATGAGGATCTTGTATGTAAACTCTCTTCTCGCTTCTCTTTGTTCCTTGCGTGAAGATGGTGAGGCTTAGATTTGTAGCTTTGATATCATGTGACGATTTGTGGAAGTGTGGCACATGGAAATAGATATCTATATATCGAGATATAGATATATCTCGATATATCAACGATATATCTATATCTCTAACATGACTCATATCGATATCACAAGAATATCTTTTCTCTAGGATATCAATGATATATCACCCAGGGAAAGATGTCGGTGACATATCAGTGATAAGTTGCTAGTATGTTTGTATTGATGACCCAAAGATATCGACACCCTCTCTATATCTTTGTCCTTAATATCAATCGATGCCACCGAGATCGAGGGGTATTGACATCGTTAAAATTGGAACTGCTTGGCACAAAATTATCATAATTTCAGCGACATATGCCTGGCGTTGGCGATGTCAATGTCAACTGGTTCTGATGCTACCTTGTTCTCCATTTCCCTTGCTGCTTCACTTTTGTGCTGCAACCACTTTACTGCACCTCTGAAATTTTCTTGTACGTCATCTTTTTGGGTGATTTTTAACTCATTTCTCAATAAGGTAAGTGCTCTAGTCTTTAATTTATTTGTATTATTAGGTCTAAATCCCTATGTTTTGAACCTTGGTTAGTGTTCATACCAAAGTTAAATTTCTTCATATACTAGATTATTAGTTAGATTAATATTGTTTAGACAACAATTGAATAAAATCACCAATTAAACCTCAATTTGGTGATGATTTTGTGGTCTAAATCATGTTTTTAACCTCGATTACTATTTATCTCGATTTGATATACTTGATTATTGGGTAGATTAATATTGTTTACACATCAATTTAGTAAGATCTCTAATTAAACTCTAATTTTATGGCCCAAATCATGTTTTAACCTCGGTTACCATTTATCTTGAAATTAAATCTCTTGATATACTTGATATTAGTTATATTAGTGTTGTCTACACATTAATTTTCTTGTTACGTGCATTTTCTTTCAATGTCATGATATGACCTTGTTGCTATGCTAGCAGCACATTTCTATTATATTTTTATTCAAAATTTTTGATTTTGATCTTCTAGACATTTCTTCATACATGTACTAATTAAAATGTTAATTTTCATCAAATTTATGAAAATTTGGACTTTTTAAAGCAATTTTCGTAAAATTCACTGATATCAGCGATGTATCCCGGACATTCCCTTGTTGACTTGTCGATACAATATTGATATTGACATTTAAAACCTTGATGTGGTGTGTGTGGCCTTGATGCGTGAAGTCCTACAAGTGGAACTTGGCTCATGGAGAGAGAGAGAGAGAGAGAAAGCATTGATGTAGAAAATAATTGTATTCAACTCAAATGATAACGGTGGGATTCCTCTCTTTTTATAGAGAGATAATCCTACATCTAAAAATAGAACAATAGGAAATCAAAATCCCAAATTACCAAAACCAGGAAGTCCTAATTTATTCTAACAACTCATGATTATTCTCTTAAATAAGGCCATAACTTGACCACTAAGTAACCTAGAAAAATCTGGAGGCCACATGGCTACTTTATTGGACTCAACTCAATGCCAACTCAAAGCACCGTGGACTGTCCGTGTGACAATTGTGTCACATGGCAGTCCATGTGACTTTTTCCTCCTTCACTATATATATATATATATATATATATATATATATATATATATATATATATATATATATAGAGAGAGAGAGAGAGAGAGAGAGAGAGAGAGAGAGAGATAACTTTTGAACACATGTGGATCTTTCAATAGCAAATTCAACTGTATAGATTGAAAGTTTACTATTTGAATACGTTGCATATGAAATTTCATTGAAAATGAAAACTAATTAAATGATCATTTTAATGAAAAAGTTGTAAAAATGTAAGTTTGTAAATTACAGGTTGCTTTTGTAACTTACAAGTCATGTTTTGTAAATTACAAGTTACATTCTATAAAATACATAGAGATTTTATAAAATACAAAAAAGATTTTTGTAAAATATATAACAACATTTTGTAATGGGCTGAAATAAGTTAGTTGAGTACTAGGCTCATTGGATAATTTTCATATATATATATATATATATATATATATATATATATGGGAATGATCCTATGAGAAGGATTTTTGGTGAGAATATGAGAAAACTTAATCTCAACCATTGGATAGTGGAGGGAAAGTGTTTTAATCTCAATCATTCACTATCTAATGGTTGAGATTAAATTTTCTCATGTTCTTATCAAAGAATCTTTCTCCTATATATATATATATATATATATATATATATATGTGCGCCTCATTTTCCCATTTTGCCTTCAACATAAAAGCTTTCGGAATCACAGAGGAGGCATAAATCATTTCAGAAAATGTGATATCTGGTTAGGCCAAGCTTAAAGAAGAGGTCAACTAGGTGGTGGCACTATGATTGTCAAATGTAGCCACGAATATCTAGGTCTATGTGATGATGGACCTTTGACATATTGTGGAAACTTGCAACATCTTAAAAGAAGCTATTTATTTGTTGGGCTTTGCCATTTTAACCTTGTTTGCAGTGGGACACTATTGCTTTGCATGACCACTTAGGAACGTGTCTGTGGCTGGTACAGGGACTTGGTGTTGGATCATGCTTGAAGTAGCCTGTTCACACCTATTTTTGGATACCTCTGCACCCTTGGTGTCCAGATTTGTGACAATGGTAGCATGTGGTTTGGGAATATATGTTACAGTCATGTTGGTTGGACCTTGATAGTAAAAGATCATTATTAAGGTACCTTCAGTTGTTGGTGTCAAACTTCAAGTTTCTTAGATGTAGAGGGTTGTGTTGGGGTTACTTGCGCATGCTTGTGGACACAACATCCTATGAGAATGGTCTTTAGTAGTTTTTTGTGAGGTGAAACATGTACTTTTATGAAAACAGAAAGGTATACAGCTTAGCTTCTCTTCACAAGCTAGCGTGAACTTTGGTTGGAAGGAAGTTTCCTTGGCTTTTGGCTTTCAATATTGCTGACAAACAGTCTATTGACTTGTTGACTATTGAGGGGCTTAACCTACGTTGGTATGGAGACCAGCAAGGGAAAATAGGAGGCAAAGGGATTTAGGAGGTGGAAGATTAAATGGTGAAATAACAGATAGGACATTTTTAAAGAACGATCGTGAAAGAATTTGCTGCAACATCAAATGAGAATGATGGTATGATTATCATATGCTACAAACAAGGGAATCATGATCTCAGCCTACAAGGGTCAGTTGCAGCATTAGTTGCTGTTTTGAGATGACCTGATTGACATCTCTGCTTCAAGCTGAGGGAGAATATTCCATTTAATATTTTACTTATGTAGTTTTTTTTGAGGAGATACTTATGTAGTTTTTTTCTCATTTCTTCCTCACTCAAGGATACACTTGTAATTTCTGCACAAGCTACTTTCCAAAAAAGGAAAAAACTGTGCACAAGCTACCATGCTCATGAGGTTGAAGGGATGAATTAGAGACTTGCTTGTGGCAAATTCTATCAACTATGTCCTAGGAATCTGGAACTAGTGGAAGGATGCAATTATGTTCATCTTGCTGCTGAGCTTTGCTGCATCATCTAGGTGTCGAATTGAATATTTTTGACAGATACCTTGTTGCAGTTCTTTGCCAGCATCCATGTCTTGATTATGACTAAAAGACTTCTTAGCAGCTTCTTAGATGGAATAAAGTCCAGGAGGAACATGGCAGGGCTTTTGTGGATGGCAATATGTAGGGATAAATGGAGAATTAGATTTTGCCAGTTGGCCAACTAGGAAAAATAATTGGATTGATTTGTTAAGAGATTGGCCAAGTTGGGATATTGGGTCAATTATGAATTTTTTATTTGTCTGGATAGAATTATTTAGTACCTTATTGTATTGACCATTATGCCACAGTGATCCATTGATTAATGTTAGATTTAATTCTTCTCTAGTGATCTTTATTTACATGTTTTTTTTATGATGTAGTAATGCAAAAGATTATTAAATTTTGTGGATCATCTTCTATCTTTATTCTTATATTACATGTCCATATATTTTTTTAAGAGATTACATGCCCATAGTTGTACCTATATGATATGCTAACCAGCGTAGTGCACATCTGATTGAAAGTACATCCGTTTTGAACAGTCTTTCCGGTGACAAACAGGGCAACTGACTTGAGAGTTGCCAATCCTTAAAGAGTGGTGAAGATGTATGGGCAAAACAAGTCTCTAGACAGAATGGGTTCAAAATGCTTTGTTTGCCTAGTATACATAAGGTTGCTCCATAAGTCATGCAGTCTCATGCTGAAGGAGGTTGTTGGAACTTTTTGGATTCACTCTAACAAGAGTCAATGGAACGGTAAAAAGTGGTGCACTTTGTATTTTCTTTCTAGAAAGAATGGATACTGAGCAAGAATTTTTCTCCCAAGTGACATCCCAAGAGTTATCTTCTGTACCTCAAATAATCTTTTCAGATATTGACAGACTATATGATTGTTCCTAGACTTGACTCATGCTAAGAGGTTGACATACCTGTCTAACTATAAAAGTGGAACTCTATAAGCAATAATATAGAGATCTCTACTCTTAAATTAAACCAATAGCACTTTCTACTACTGGCAAAGATGTCCTTGAAGTAATGTGTTCCCTGCAGTACGCTGTAGTTTGTGACGATCTTTCACATTGATGTGTTTCTGATGATTCCAGGCATTGATTTCTGACTTTGAAGTTTCTGAGGGCATATACTCTCAGGTGTGCATAGAGGAAAGTGACTCGGTGTGTCTCTGGTTGGGAGCAAATGTCATGCTGGAATATTCCTATGATGAGGTTGCCCTCTTTGACCTTTCTGATAGATGCATATTCTTGAAGTGAACTTAATGCATCTTCTAGTGGTTTTGTGAGATTAACACAGGCAATCCAACTTTCTCAGGCCATCTCTCTCCTACGGAAAAATCTTGAAAATGCTAAAGCTAGTTTGGAAGTCCTCGTGGCTGATTTACAGTTCTTGAGAGACCAGGTCACCATAACCCAGGTATGTTAATATGTTTATCCCATTCCCCTCATTGTTGCTTACAGTGAACACCTGCTTCACTGGGTGCCAAATCCGCAGAGCACCCATGTTTGCATGAGCTGATACAACTTCTATCTTTGTTCAAATCAACCAAGTTTGATGGCTTATCTTTCCCTCAATTTTTCCCCTTGTAAAGTTCTGAATTTGACAACGAAAAATGCTTATACAGGTAACAATTGCACGTGTGTACAACTGGGATGTTCACCAGCGCCGATTGAAGCAGGCAGTCAAAGACTCCCAATGATGAATATGACACATTTGGAGCTTCTGTCTAGGTTTCTAAATCTGCCAATTTTTTTACTATGATCCTTTCTTGCCAAAATTTGCTATTTTTGGCACTCGATTGGCCTCCAGTTTGATCATGGATGTGGCATGTGCAATTGGGATTCCTGATAATCTTTTCAAGTTTGGCCAGCATGAGAATGGGATTTTTTATGGGTGTAATTTTTGTTGCCCTTGGCTTGTGTTCTTTAGATTATGGCAATTACTGATTATTAGACACGTTTATGTTGTAGGACTATGGGTATGGATGTAAGCATAAAGTGCCATTGTTCTTGAGATGATACTATTTCATTTATTCTCGCTGTTTTGGTAGCAGCAGAATTATTGGAGTGACGACATCTCAATGGTGCAAGATGTGATGCTTATGGTTGATAATGGTTGATACATTTTTGATGACGGTATGACGATGTTAGATTATAACACCTAATACAAAACCTTGTGCAGTGCATGGGCAGATGGTTACTTCAAAAACTGACTTTTGCTAAAAGAACATACTTCATCGCAATGTTAAAAAGCTTAAGTTTTTCCATTTGTGAATAGGTTGATTATTTTAGTGTGGTCCACTTCTCTGGTTTGATGTTTTGATCCTATGAAAGTAGATGTCTTCATTTGTTCCCACCTAAAATGGTGATAAATCAAGTTAAACGTTTTCACGATTTGACTTGACTGTTTTCATGTTTACGCGGATATTGAAGGGCTTCGGATCCTTGATTGGGCCAGATGACTCAGATTTGATTCACTTGTTAGGTAATAGGTAATCTTTAGGTTGAAACAAGGATGCAACCTAACGATTGCCCAAGGAACCTAGAGATTTGCTAGATTTATACCTTCTTACTCTTTGGGAAGCGGAGGTTTCGAATGCGTTATATTGGGAAAGTAGGCACAATTGTTGGCTATGGTACTTCTGTATGTTTTGTGCATAATGTGTTAGTTGCTTTTTATATAAAAAATGCAAGAGAGGTGATTGCACTGCAAGAGAGTTATGATCTCATGGCCATTGGTGCCAAGGAATTTGGTTCATGGGGATACATGGTGTCACAGGTTGGTTGGCACACTAAGGTTGTGTTTAATTGGTAGATTAAGTATTTAATTTGTTACTTAATTTATTTACGTCAGATTTAGTGGATTTAATCTAATCTGATGTAAAGTTATACCACAGTCTTTGGGAAATAATTTTACTCTGTCAAAATATCTAAACAAGTTAATTTATTTATTTCATCATTTATTCTACTTTTTCAACTTATTTCACAGATTTAATCCTCTTACCAAACGGGACCTAAATGTGCAAGATGAAGTTGAGATCACTTTGATTACGGTGATTGTAGAAATCACTTGATATTACAAAATAATTTTCTCCCAATTAGTCACATTTAGCTAGTGCTCTTCTACCTTTAGGGGTCTAAGTAGCGGACTTGGTTTTACTGTTAGGTGTGGACTGAATACCTTGGTGCTTCTTCCAACATGGAGAGCTATGAAATGAGTCTAGTTGAGATAAGATGGTTTTTGGTTCATAGAAGTCGGGTAGCATTGGAATTAGTTGCATAACAAGGAATGATACAACATTAGAGGTTGGGTGGGTCTTGAGGTTGGACTTGGATCTGTTTAGGGCATATATTGCCTTCATGTTTGTTGTTTGAACGTTGGATTTGTATTTGACCTTTAAAGAAGTTGGATCGTGGATTCCATCGTTTGAGTAATCTTGCTGGATTGTTCTAGGAACTGGCCAAAATGTGGCATCATTAGATACATGCTTTTAAGAAGGCTATGAATATCGTATTGAAGAACAATTATTTTACCATCAATGTATTTTAGTGGGTTGCAGATGATAATTTTCACTCTTATGGTGTGAAATGTTTTTGAATATCAAAGTTGGGAAAGTAAGAATAGTTTGGATAAATATCAAATATATTTCTACACGCTTATGTAGCTAATGCGCAGATATATTACTCACTCGAGTCCTTTATATGTATATTTCAGAAGAAACATATTAGAATTGTACCAACGTACATTTAGAAAGATCTTTGTGATTATATTAAGAAAGCCTCTTTCAAGAATAAATGAAAAGAACTTTTAGGATAATTCCTATTTAACCTTGAGTCAGGTAACATCCCACAGAGCTTATTGACATGCAAAATATGCATATTGTAAATTGTTAAAAAGTTGAAAAATATCATACTCGTTAGATAAGTCATTAACGCAAATTAAATCGAGGAAAATAAATCCTATTCCAAAAGCTTCACAAGCTCAATGTTTGCAACTAGACTCGGCTGAAGGAGTTGTGCCCCGTCTTGCTCAGCCTGTTTGGCATGTCAATGACTTGCACTTGGGCTCGTAAATCATGTTTTATGTATGATTTAGACCAAAAAATATGTTTATTGTAGTCCATAGATGTATATTTAGATTCAAACATATTTTTAAATCAGACTATAAAATGTGTTATTTTTACTTAAAGTTTGGTTTTCTTTAACTTGAAGGTTTTGGGAAAGTTGAGAATCACAAGATCAATATATTGGAAGAAAAAGATGTAGGTAGAATTATCATTTGCTCATGAATTGGCCCGACTTTGCCTAGTACATACGAAGTTGGGCTTTCAGCCCATGAGACAACCTGCCTAGGGTTGGGTCATCTTCTTCTACGGTTGGCCTTGTTGGCCTGAAACATGGTCGTTTCGGCTCGAGTTATGAATAGGTCTATTTGCAATGACAAGTTAATTCTATAGCTCCATCTATTATGAACATCCAAAGGCAGCAATCTATTTAGGGTTAATTTACCATGTGAGTTAAGAAATTGATATTAAAAAATTTCTGTCTAATGTTAATTTCTATTTCTATTTACTTAAAGAATATTGTTAACATCAATTTCTATTTATTTGAACTGGTGTTAAGCTATTGTATTAACTCTTGTGGTGTCTATTTAAACTAGTGTTAACACCAATTCTTAGGGAGTGAAGTTTGTATGTGAGGGATTTACGAAGTTAACACCGATTTTGCTAACACTCCTTAGAACTAGTGTTAGCAAAACGAGTATTAATCTTCCAAAATAGGATTATGGGGGTTAACCCCTCAAGAAAATAGCAATTAACCCTTTTTTGGAAGTTAACTCCTTAAGTAAACTAGCCCTTAGTGGACAAACTATTATATTATTAAAAAGATTGCACTTTATCAACTCACTTGTTCATGTACTTCGATATGCATAGTAGCAGGAATGCTATATAAGTCCACAATTAGGGTTACCTGCACCTTGTCCTAGAATAGGGCCCCCCTCTCTTGCCCACTCTCTTGCCCAAAAAAGCCCTAATCTACTGTGCTAGCAAGCCCTCTTGACCGCCCTCGCTAATCGCTCCCCCCCGACTCTTCCTCTCCCTCTCCTCTGGACCTTCCCTTTTCGTCGATTGGGTCTTGGCCTTCGCCGTTTGCCTCTCTCATGCAGCTTGCCTTCAATGATCGCGACGGTCCGGTTGTCGTTGGAAATCTGTGGTCATGATGGTCACATGGTCAAGGCGGTTGCAGTCGTGGCGCCTTGGTCATTTGGCGGTGATTATTGTGGTTGGCGCTCACGGTGGTTGCAGTCATGGTTGCCGATCATGCCTTCGTCGTCGCTCGCGATGGTCGTCGTGTGGCTGTGGTGGTCGGCCAGAGTGGTCGCGTGAATTGCAGTATGAGGTGGCCGGTCGGTGTTGCTTGGATCTCGCTAGATAGGGAAGGATAGTCCTTTTTTCTTGTCTTCTTTTGTTTTGTTTGATAGGACCACGTGTGACCTTGTATTAATTATGGCTAAGATCTTTTAACAAGTGTTAGATGTCGATTTATTTCGATCTTCTCATTGGTGCGAATCTCCGTGATTTCATTTTGGTGGTGCTGTTGTATCAACGAATATGGGGTTACCACTCTTTCTGATCATGGTGGAGGATGACTGAAATTCTTGCATTAGATGTTTTCTTTTTTGTTTTACTTTGTTTCTTATCTTCTTGTGATATTTTAGTTATCTCTATCTCGATGGAATTCCCTCATAGTATTTGATCTTTCCCTTGAAAGTAAAGTCAAAAAAAAAAAAAAAATCCACCAGCAGGGTTGAAGCTAGAAGAAAAAGAAATAAAAAATAAAAAAAAAGGAAAGGGTACATAATAAAGTTGAAGTATGTCACAAACCCTTTGCCACACACAGCTCCTCCCTCGTCCCATTCTCGCTTGTCGACAAATGTGAAACGTGGGGCCCATCCAGCAGCGGCTTCTCCTGTTGAGGTAAAAGGGGAAGCGTAAGATTTTTCGTCTATTTTTACACGTTTCTTACCATTTTCTCTATACCAAAAGGGTGACTTGCACGACTTTTGATTAGATAGGTAGACTACTTACCCACCCTATCGTAGCATGCACTAAAAATTCGCCTACCACCTCTAAGAGGCATGATTGCCATATGATCAGTTGCATAGAAGGAAGCAACCCCGTGATCAAGCTTGCTGAGTCGGTTAGATGCTCTCTCTGGTTATTAGACATATAAACTGCCATTTGATGACTTGATACGGTGTCCTCTCCGACCCTATGAACATTGGATTAACCATGGATCTTTCTAGTAGTTGGAGGGTATCCACAAGACAACCAAATGAGATCTATGTATATTCCTTTTAGAACAAATGTATGTCAACATAAAAATTTACATCGGTGATATTTAGGTATGAATATGTGATATTTTAATTCGTTCAGAATCAAATATCGGCGGTGATATTTGAAATATCACTATATTTAAATATTAAATATTTTAATTTTAAATCAAATATTACTTATGATTGTTGAAATATTATCGATGATTTGTGAATATCATTGGTATGATATAATAAATATCATCGATGAAATTCATTTTTTAAAAGATATGAGAACTATTATATTTCTAAATCACAATCTTTGTTTTTGTTGGGTGTATCATATTGGCAAAAATCACGATTTCTACTTGGAAAGGTAATGAGATTCGACTCTTAACCTTACCGCTAATCTAAATCATACACAAGTTGGCACAACGATGGTCTTTAATTGGCAAACTAGGCGTTCACATTGACGATTTAATTTAAGTTTGTTCAGCTCATTGATGGGAATTAAAGTTTTCTGCAGTGAGGATTTCATAATTTGATCGAAAGGTTTTATAACATTAAAGATCCTAAGTGCCATGATTGCTTGTTGACCAAGATAAATTTTGTATCTATGCATGATATGGTGGGTGTTCGATCAGATCAAATGGATTTGGATTATTTTGATTGGATGATTTTAGGTTTAGATTGATAAAATAACCACCAACTATTCACCCAAATTAGATTAAGTTTGGAACAGGTGAGACCTAAATTTTACATATTGTTCTTTTTTTTAACACATGAAGACCATTCTCTCCATTAGAGCATGAATACACTCCATCCTCGTATCCTTTTCCTCTATCTTTGTGCCTAATCTTTTAATGGATTTAAATATCATCGATGATATTTGATTTAGAATGTGTGATATTTCAAATATTATCCATGATATTTGATTTAAAAGTGAATATAATCAGTGGTATTTGATTCAGAATTGAAATAATAATAATAAAAAGAGAAACAACAATAAAGTGGCAACAAAAGAGCAACAACAACAAAGGGATGGGGGGGAGGGAAGAGGGGTGTTTAGGCTTTTGTAAATTATACATTATTAGGAGTGGATTTGACCGTGAGTCACTCCTAATGAAATTTCGACTTATTTAGGTAGATCGGATTTGAAGCTAGTGGATCCATGAGTCGACCTAATATCCAATAATCCTACGATTTAAGTTAAGATTGCCCCCATAACTCAAATAACCTAAATTATTTTACCAATTTTTCATAATTTAGGTGAATTATTAAAGTTGACTCAAATAATATTCACCCCCTCTTTATAAAGCATCAATAAATATCTGTGAGAACTAATTCATTAAAAATTTGTGCCCGAGATGTCTCCCTATATTATTGCTCTGCATTGATTGAATTACCCAATTAGAGGGTAAAATTAATTATGCTCGAATAATCAAGGCACTGTGAGTTTGATACCAAACAGGGATGTGTTTAAGAATCTATGGATAGGTAGTGTGGAGGTCCAACTAAACAAAGGATGGGGACCAGTCCACCAACCCAACTTGCATGCCCTGGCTAGAGAGAGAATCCCAATCTAACCTCAGTCCCCAGTGCATGTCACCACTTTAGCAGTAGCAGTAGTAAATGGGCAGTTTGACTGAAGGCGGATGATGGGATTTGACTGTTCCAAATGGACCCCCACCTACAGCAATTAGTCTGCCTTACTCTATTGGGGGTTGTCCCTTTCCTAATTACGTTAATTCCCTTGGCTTTGGCTAACCATATGCATCGCCGGCCGCAGGCAGTTGGATACGCGATAGCTTTTCTCTTGTCTTAATTCCTCTCTTATTCGCGGTAGTTAATGGCTGATATCATTCCAACACTTGGCTAGACCTTCACGGTTAATTTACGGTGAGGGTTAGTTAATTCAGGGTAAGTTTTTTTTTTTTTTTTGTAATAGAAGATAATGTTTATTTAAGAATGAAAATTAATCTCTATTTATATTTATTGAATAAAGATTAAAAATAAATGTTAATATGTGACGTCAAAGGAGAGTGTTTATTTAGATATGCAGGTTAAAATGGAGGATGAGGTTGGAAAAGATATGTTTACCTTTAGAATGTTAGGTAGTTTAGTTAGTATTTTTTTATTTATATTAGAATGAAAGGACATATTAGGAAAAATCATATGCAAGAGAGTTCGGGAAAAGAGAGATAAAATAAGAATTAACTTGCAGGTTAATTGTTGCCCTAACACGAATTAAGATAACATAGGTTAGTAAGATAAATATGGATTGAATTATCTCCCATTATAAACATAGGATGATCCCACCCCTTCATTAACTAGGCCTTCCTTAGTTGGAGGGTGTCTTCATTCTTAATTTATTATTATCCTCATTTGTCTTGTTTGATTTTTTTTTTTTTTTTTGATTCTTTTCTTACTCTAGCATGTATGGATCCATTGTTTTTATGGCACATGTTTCAACCGTTTAATTAAGGTTAGTAGATTTCGATCTGATTCTGGAGCAATGTAGTATGCATGCATGAGCACACAGAAACAAGGCGAAAATTCTTGAGGCATGACACCATCCCAGGATGATAAGGATTTCCTACGACAGTATCATATCATTGCAGGGAATCCGACCTATTCTTTTCGGTGTAAACCTTGCTTTTGTGAGACTTCGTTCGTACTTCCCTTCCTCCAATGAAAATATTGGAGCCATTTTTCCAAGGAAAAGAAAAAAAGAAAGCACGTCTCATTTCATATGGTGTCCAATGAAGATGATCTCGGTCATTGAACTTGATCTATATATACCGATGATTGATAAATGCCATTGATGACGTATGTAGGAATGCCTGACGAGTTTTATGTGAATTTTCCTTACATAGAAGCAGTAAGAATGTGAAATTACTCTTCATGCATTCTTGATGTTTGGATATTTGTTGGTTTGTTCGACGTGTTCATGGATGAAAATGTGGAAAGATAATTAATTGGTTAATCAACGGGCAGACCTTTGGGGGTGATTATATTGTTTGGATTTCCTCTATTCACTTTAGATCTAATAATTAACTAATAGTTTTTCTAATCTTAACCCGTACCATTCTGTGTCAAGATATTCAATCAAGTCATGCATTTTTTTATTTTTCGCTTATTGACAAGGAAAACTCTTTCCGTCCCTCGAGTTGGTTAAATAAACTTCCGTTAGGTTATTATCCCAATTTAAGAGTTTTAAGTGAGCTGTTTAGAATAAGGAATTGATATTGAAGTTTCTTGTTTGGTATCCTAAATTTTGGAAATTTAGTATTTTATTTAGAAGAAAATAATTTCACTTTATAGGTAAAATTATTTTATTTTTGTCAAATTATTCATGATAAAATGTTTAATTTCATAACAAGATATTTAATTCTTTAAATTAAAAAAATATCTAATTTTTCTCTTAATTTGATTTTCTTCTCATCAATATACACACATAATGAAGCAATGTGAGGATTTCAATCGAAGAGTCACGGCTTATGATATTGTTTAATTATTTTTATTTTAACTTACGTTTGTTGCATATATGGATTTCGATCCATTTTTTTTTGTTTTCAATTGTAGAGTTCAATTTTTCTTTTGTTTTTTAACTTTTGTCTGCTGCAGCGGACATCATCAACATGACATATGTTTTAATTTTTTATCTTTTAAAAATTAAAATATATTAATTAAAATTTAAAATATATTGATACATTCGTTTTCATGTATGATATATTTTAATTTTTTATCAAATTTTACACGTATGGCAACATGAGATTTCCACTCAGAGAGTTAGTGTTTATGATACTATTTAGTTTTTTTATTTTTCAATGGATTTTTTTGTCAAGGATTTTAGCCACAGAGTGACTGTTTATGGTATTGTTTAATTAATTTTATTTTAACTTATGTTGGTTGCGTTGGATTTCAATCCAATTTCTTTTACTTTTAATTGTACAATTCAACTATTTCTGTTTTCTTTCGTCTACCGTAGCGGATTTCAATCGACCATATTTTTACATTTTAATAGATGTGTATTGAAATTTAAAATACATCAATATATTTGTTATAATATATTTTATAATAAATGATATATTTTAATTTTTTATAAATAAAAAATTAAAATATATCAATTAAAAATTAAAATACATCAACTTTATACCTCCCATGGTGTGAGAATTTCGGTCACAGGGTCACTGTTCATGATGTTATTTAGTTATTTTTATTTTAAGTTATGTTTGTTGCGATATATTTGAATATTTTTTTTAATCTTCAATTTTATTATTCAATTATTTCTTTGTTTCTAACTTTGGTCAGTTTAAGTGGATTGCTATCACTTTGATTAAAATTTTGAACGAATGTATTTTTATTTTTCGTCCATCAAAAATAAAAATATATCAATTAAAATTTAAAATATAGTGATGTATTTGTTATAATATATTTTGCAACGTGTGATATATTTTGATTTTTTTCTAATGAAAAATCAAAATACATCAATTGAAAGTTAAAATATGCTGATATAATTTGATTTTTCAGCTGGATTTACATTCATGCAAATAGTTTTTCAACTATGATAAGTAATTTTTCAATTGATAGGTGAAAAAGTATTTCCCATGTTTCAAGCAAAAATCTATTTTTTATTTGTGGAAAGTTAAAATATATTGGTGTATTTTCAATTTTAATTGATGTATTTTGATTACCTAAGTCAAGAATCGATAAGTAAAAAAGTACTTTTTATTTTTTAAATGAAAATATATTTTTCATCGGTAGAAAATTAAAATACATTGATATATTTTTATTTTTAATAAATAAAAAATTAAAATATACCAATTGAAATCAACATATATTACAATATATATTTCTTTACTTTTTAATCTTTTTATTATAATAATTTTTTAAATAATAGCATTTTGATTTAATTTTAACTTTTGTATTTGCAAGACACGGATCAAAACTTTATTCCTCTTACGATTTTATTTATTTTATTGCTCCACCTAAACAATCCTCCTAATGGGTTATAAACGTTGGATAGGACATACACCAAAGGACAATTTTAGAACGAGGATTTGTTTGTCAGCCAACATAGTCAGATTCATGTCTGATACTTTTATTTGCATTAAATCTCATCAATTAGTTCTTGAATTTTACTAGTATAACATGGGCAATTAGCATGTAATTTTCTCAGGGATTTCGTAACATAAAACTTTCAATGATAGTCATCTCTCTCTATATATATATATAACATGTGGAGAATAAAAAGGAAGATATGGGTACAAAAACATTGACATCTTTGATGATGTAAAGAGATGTAAATTATGTTATATCTATGTAAAATTATTTTTTATTTATATAAATTATTTTATAATTATTTTGCATCATGTAAAATTAGTTATAATTAGTTTATATTAATATATCATTTACACCGATGCATCATAATTGTATATTATAAAATACATCATATGATATGTTATTGTACGTTACCTCAGGAAAAAATAGTCGACACTAATTGATATCATCCTTAGTGTTGTGTGAATCCATTTCTAGAGAAGTGAAAGAATTAATACATTCAACGACACGAAGTAGAATAGCATTCTTTACGTATTTAGCAATTTCAGATCCATATGCTTGGGATTCAATTGGTCCATGGGATGGAATCGCATGAATGTAGTTCTTTCTACAACTATTGTATATATAAACTGAATACATACTTGGCTAAAGTTCTTCCGAAAGGCTCTATACAAAATAAAAAAAAGGGCCACACAAGGTATGTGTATGTTAATTTTCATTAAAAAAAAAGAAGTATAAACATATCAATTACCACTCATCTTCGAAATGAACTTCCATGTAACTGAACGAAATTAGTCTCGTCGTATAAAGTAATAGAAAGAACCACAATAATTAAAATATATCACTAATTAATTAAAGGGTACTGTACCTGCGACAATAAGGAGGGTGGCCTTAAATGAAGCTAGTGATCAATTTTTACAACTCTAGAAGATATTAATATCTTTGTTAATATCTTTGTGGGGCCAATAATCCCCTTTGCATTAAATGCTGACACTTAGGTAAGAAGAGTTGTCTACCCCATTTCGAGGGGAATTTGTCTATTTGGACCAAGATGAGATTGTAAGCGATTTGTCAACGGTTGGACCAATTTCAATGCAGTGGTAAGGGGTCTCAATCAACCCAATGTTCATCTTCTACGCAAAGATGCACATCTAAGTTTTATCTTTTTTGTTTTTTTCGTTTTTTGTTTTAATGAAAAGTAACTTTTTACTAAAAGGAACAAAATCTACCATAAAAGATGTAAGGAAAAGACAGATACACCTAGCCTTTAAAAGAGGAAGAAAAAATATCTTGTAAAATAGGAAAATATCAAAATGCAAAATAATAAAATAAGAAACAAAGAAAGAAAATGAAATGTTTCGAGATCAAGAATCAGATAATCCTTTGAAGGAAAAATTACTAGATAAAGCACTGGATTATATATGATCTAATATAAAAAGTAAAAATAATTTAAAAAAAAAAAACCACACAAGCCCATCAAGCTAGTGGTAAAAAATAAGTGATTTTCCTTGAAGCACTCTAAGAATACCGTGTTTGGATGGGGTCTCATATGTAGGGATTGAGCAGGCCATGAAAAATAGTGGATAACAGCATCGACAAGGGTGTATCTTACATCCTTATAAAACATCTACTATTTACTCTAATTTTGTATAAAATAATAATGAATAACAGTTCAATTATAAAATAAATAAACTGCAATGCTCATTCTATGGCTTTATACCTTTCGAAACTTAACTAGTCATGGAAATTAATTGCTATCCACACACCATGTAGGATATTGTTCCAATTAGTTTCTTGAATAGCAAGGAAGCCATGGGAACCAAAAAAAATGCTCAGACTGTGACTTGACTTATCGTGGCTTAATTAGATGAGTTCTACCTAAAGGATGACAATGTATGATAACAAAAAATGGTAGTTACGTGCCATCGATCAAGGGCAATAGCCTGTGCAAGAGGAACTACCAAGATGTTAAAGGTCTAGAAGGTGATCAATTAGGATTTTTTTTATTATTATTATCTTTTATAGTCTAAACATAGAGATGGATGGCTCATTATGGAGTAATCATGTTCGGCATGACAATGGGATATAGAATAATTTAGATAATACTTTAGCCATTCATCTAGAACTTAAAGCTATAACCGACAAGAGTATTAAATATTTCCAATGATCTCCTTGATTTGTGCAAAATGGGTGGCACATAGATATTGAAAGTATGTGAAAGAGATAGCAGAATTTATTGGATGACTAAAGTTCTATCAATGATGGTGGAGAGAATTTCACTCGCTGGATATGTGAATGATCGATAGCTACATATGGCCAACGACCACTACAGGAAAATAGATTAACTTGCTTTACGGAAATTGTTAGGTCCCATTGATTGTGGACTAGTGATGAATCACGCATATTGAAAGCATATAAATAGGTCATAAATTAACCTAAATTTGTGATTTATCTTACGTTTACAAGAGTTTAATGGTTGACCTTTTTGAATGAGAGTTGAAGAAGAGGACTTGAAGTAAGGGGAGAAACACCTAGTTTATAATAAAAAGAGATCCATTGTTTGCATTATGATAGGTTGGAGAGGTAAATTAAGGAAATATCAGAGGTAGACATAGAAATTGGAGAGTAGGAACATCAAAGAAGATCAAGAAGAGTGAGTCAACATGAGGAACTAAGATCAACCAACTAAAGGAAGTTAATCATAGCTTAGATGACAAAGGTCATACTCGATATTATCTTTGCTAACGAGAACATCCTTGGAAGACCACGAAGATGGGCAAATTTAGAAGGCTAGGTCCAATTGAGGACCAAATGAGTCCAAGAGTAAATTAAAATGTCCATGAGTCGACATATGGAAACGAAGATGGACTAGTGGTGATCCCATGCTTGAATTAACTTTACAACCTAGAAAACCTTACAAGAATTACGGTTTCCTAATTTTGGAAAATATTATTTTTATAAGAAACCCACATAGTTTTTTTTGCTTAATCTTACACACAAGCACAAAGTCGCCACACTATGAAAACCTTCACAAAAACATGAATGATACACAAAAAGAGCATGGATGCATAAACACATGCCTACATGCTTTGCAGATGTGTAGTGCATGCATGTATCACATCACATGTAGTCGAAGCACGTGCTTGTGCATGCTTAAGCCATCTTGCACCTTGTGGCTTACACACATAGGAAGGTTGAGTTTTTCATCTTTTTATGATTTTATTTGGATTTTTGATGTAATCTTCCATTCCTCACTTTAATTAACTAATCCATTTCTCCCTAAAATAAAGCTAATTAGATATTATTCTACCATGATTTGTCATTTTTGAGCACATGCATGTCTTCACTTTATAAATAGGAACCACTCCTCATGCACACCACTCTTCACTAGTTCAATAACTTAATTTTCATTAGCCTTCTAAATTAGGGTTAGCTCTTCCTTAAGGTTATGTTACAAATCGGTTCTCGAATCCTGACAGGACACGAGACCGAACCGACTCGACTGATCCCAAGACCTAGTCGCCCAACAAGAAAGTAACTAAAAAGTAGTAAAATAAACCACATTCACCATGCAAGCAACTAACAGTAACAAAAGTACAACAGTAAAGAAGTAAACTACTACAGTACACACCACCACAACAGTAGAGAATTTAAAAGGTACAAGAATATAAAGTTTATAATAAAAGAGTACAGAAGTGTAACAAAAATATTCACTACAACGGAAACGGGGTACAAACAAAAGGCACAACTACTGGTCTCTATTGGGTCCAGCACCCTCTGCAGCCGTAAGCTCTGGCTTCTCAACACCTGTACCGGAAAAAAGGTTATGAGTACAAAAATGTCAGTGAACGCTGAGTAGAGTGGCAACTAGCTAACTAAATAGTAAAGGTGGATAGGTAGCTGTTGTTTTCAATTTCTTTCTTTATTTAGCTAAGTATTTCTTCTTTCATCACTTGATTTACTTATCAGGTCTCTTTCTTGATCTCGAATGTTCCTCGTGGGAACGATCTTAATTGCAGTCTTTTCCGAAGAGTAGAAATAGCATGTGGTGCTCTCCTGGCCGGGAGAGTCCCCCGTGGTGGTCCTACACTTAGTCAACCACCTCAAGGTCACTGACAGACGTAACGGTGACTACGGCACGTGCGATAAACGCACGGGTAGCTACCCCAGACTGGCACGCGGTCAGTCGTTTCCGTTAACGGGTGCGTCCAAAGCACAGCACGGAACCAGTATAGGGCATAGCCCTCTCAGTAATAGGGGTCTAGCCCCTAAGAACCAAATAGGGGTCTCATCCCTCCACAGTCTGCGCACCCTCGCCTGACTACCCTGGTTTGCCTAGTGGGCCGAACAAGTCGGTGTAGGACTGCTAGCTGAACCCCAGGCCCCGTGGGGTGGCTAGCTCTCTCCCTACACTAGTAGCTCTCCCCGGTACAGTGAACACGAGGGCCAAAAAGTCGGTACAGAGTGGCCAATCCTAACCCCGGGTCCCAACCCTAGGGCGGCTAGCTCTGCTCTGCACTAAACAGGGGGACAGTCGCTCTCCTTGGTACTCCGTACTCAAGGGCCAGCTCACTTCCCCATTCCCATTTCCAGTTCCATTCCATCTATTTCCAGGAGCTCTACTCCTAATTCCCCGTAGGGTTCATGCTCATATTTCTCAGCCCAAGCCATACTAGGTTTCATCATTTCTATTTCCATTTCATATATAGGCAGCTCGTATTTAATTGCAACGACAGGCATATACATGCAACAGATGCTAACAAAAGTACTTTACATTTCCACAGGCAACTGTTATACAATTACAGGCAATTGTTATTATTTTATTTACTCATCCAAGACTGCAATTCATGCATTCAATACAATTATTCCAGTGTTTCTAGTCCTAGGATTCATGCCATACCCTAGGATCTAACACTCATTCCAGATATGCATTCATGTTTATAATTAATATAGGGGAAGCAACTCTACCAGTAAAACCAGGAGTAATGGGGGCTTGATCGGCAGGTCTACGTGCCTCCGCAACCCCCAATTCCGCAACGGAACGAGGTTCTAACACAAGGATCAACCACAAGAAACCACTCAGAACATGATAAAAGTATTCCAACAAGTAGAGGAACTTATACGAAGAAGAACGGAATCTTAATTGTGGAAATCGGACCTCAAATGGATCCTAAACCGGTCAAAAACAGCAATTCTGACTCAAATCAGACGTTTGGAATACCCTCCAGATGTCTTAAAAGAAGTTCAGAACCATACCTCACTCTGCGCTATTCCTTAGACATCCAGGGACTCTGCTGAACCGTCTGGACCCAGTTCCAGACGTCTGACCACCTCTACGGATGTCTGGAGACGCTTCCCGCCGTCTGGTGCTTCTCCTAGACGTGTGAACTGCGTGGGAGGGCGTGTACCGCGCCTTCCCGAAACGAATCCTGCACACGTGACGGAAAAATCTTCTCAAAAGGGGCATGGAGCAGTGCCTCGGTGGAATGGCCTGCATGGCCATATTCGCAAAGGGAGGTGCAGGACGCGGAACGTACCTCTCAGTCGTCTGGAGCTTCTTCCAGACATCATCAACGTCGTCTGGACGTCGGTCTAGACATTTGATTCTGGGAACGTGCCTGCCTCCTCACGTCGCATGCGGCTGTGCCACGCCCGCTCGACCGCTTCTCTCGCTGCAGTAGCGTCGGGGAGAACCTCCCCGACGCACCTCTCCGCCTTGCGCACGCCCGACCCGCCGTGAGCTTCTCCGACGAGCTCTCTTGCGAGCTCGCGCTCTCTCCTCTCTTTCCCCCTCGCTGCTCCTCTCCGCCGCTTCGCTTGCTGCAGTCTCTCTCGCTGGAGGAAGGAGAAGGTGGCTGGAAGTGGGGTGGTGAATGAGGGAGAGGAGAAGGGTTTAAGTAGGTGCGGGGTAGGGTTTCATCGGTGAGAGGAGAGAGAAGAAGGCGGCTGTGCACAGTCTGCACGCGGCACGTGCGTAGACTCAAGGACGTATGCACACAAAAATTGATTTCCAGACATCTGGGAAGGTGTCAAGACGTCTTCCCAAGTCCCAGATGTCTTAAAGGACTTTAATAGCACGGTCTTATCAACATAACAAACTTAAAGGAAGTTTCGTCCCCGAAACTTGCGCTACCTAGGGTGTGGAAAAAGAACAACATACGCATAACAAACTCAAAGAGGATTGAAGCTGGTCCAAAAAGACGTACCCTCAAAGAGCTTCGGGTACCGCTCTTGCATCGCCGCCTCAGGCTCCCAGGTAACCTCCTTGTACCGCTGGCTCCTCCACAAGACCTTCATCAGGGGTACTTGCTTCTGTCTCAGACTCCGAACGGCTCTATCGAGTATCTGCACTGGCCGCTCGGGGTAGGTCAGGTCGTCACCCACCTCGACGCTCTCGTGGCTCAGAACGTGACTGAGATCGACGACGTACTTCCTGAGGTTGGACACGTAGAACACGTCATGCATGTTGGTGCTAGAGCACCACGATCATTTGTTTTGATGATAACAAAACACGTGTTATTTAACATTTGCAATTTGAGTCCTAGATTTCAGGTCAATTGCAAATGAAGACGTGTTTAGACGGAACTCGAGCTCGCATCCAGGACGGATTGGAGGAGCTTGACGGAAAACAGAGGAGGTTCGCGTGGAGCGAAAGATTGGAGATGGAAGACAAGAAGAATAGGATAGATTCTTTTTTATCCTTTCATGTATCTCTTGTATTTATTTTCTTGCTCTTTTTGATTCCTTAGAACATTATGTTAAAGAGCCTCAAAGTACCCTAAAAGTAGTCCTAGGAACACCTGCACAACCCTAGGATACTTAGGTTTTCTTTAGAATACTTAGAAAACCAATATAGGGTTCAAACAGCATTTCCAGACGTCTAATCCCAAAATCAGACGTCTGATAAAGTATTTTAAGACGTCTGACTGTTGTTTCAGACGTCTGATAACTGTTAGGCTGGACTTAGTTTTCTGTCTGATGAAATCAGACGTCCAGACCTTAGACCAGACGTCTTAGAAGACGTCTGATGGATTTGCCAGACGTCCAGATAGTGGACCGTTGGCTAACTTAGAAAGCACGGCAGTATATGACCGTTAGAGCCTTATCAGACGTCCATAGGTCTTCCCAGACGTCTGATAAATGACCGTTTTGCCTCGGCTGACCCAAAATCTCTTCTCAGAGATTTTCTAGCCGTTGCAACGTTTGGAAATCAATTCCCACGGTAAAAGTAGGTTTCCAGACGTCCAGACTTAGTGCCAGACGTCCTGTATGTCGTCTGATGGACTTGCACAAAAACCCTGTTTAGATCTGATTCAAGTCAGGGAGAAACCCGCATAGAATCAGACGTCTGACCTTGGAATCAGACGTCTTAAAGTGGCCTTCCAGACGTCTGATGCCAGAGTTAGACGTCTGATAACCCTGTGAAGTGTAATCATTGTCCTGATTTCGGCCTGATTCTCTTGGGCTTTGCACCCAACGGCTATGGAAGCTTTTCCAAGCCTTCCAAAGCCTTCCTAAGGCCTCTATAAATAGAGGGGAGTCTTTGCAACTCAAAAACACACAAGATATACACTTAAAGACACAAGACACACTTAGCTATACACTCTCACACTCTTGTGTCCAAGAAGCTCTTGCTCTCTAAGCTCAAGCTCCATCATCTTGAGAGCTAAATTCAGTTTGCGCGCCCGCTCTCCCGCTGTTGTTCACGAGAGCGACGTAGCGCCATCGCGTGGCACACGCACCGCGTCATCATCGACGCACTCCTTGCAAAGGGGAGTTTCCTATTTCCTATAGAAGCTAGGTTTAATTTTGTTGGCTCTATAGGACTGTTGTTTTATTTTATCTTTGTATTTTGGTTGGGTATTCGCTTTGCGAATTCCTGTCTCCTTCGTGGGACAAAATCCTTCTCGTGGAGAGAAGGGGTTGAGGAACGCTACCCTCGTACTTGTAGCGTGGTTGTATTGAGGTTGAATCACCCTCGTTCAAAGTGATTCGGTTAGTGGATTTGATCAACTTGGTTGAGTGGAAAATCCTAACTCGAGAGGGTTAGGTGGTGGTTTTCACCCGGTTTGGGTTTCCACCTAAAAATCTTTGTGTACATTTTGTGATTGCCTATTTTTGTGAGATTGCTTTTTATATTTTTATTTCCGCAATTTTATTACGTCACCCCTCCTGTTAGAAGGGAACCTTCAATGCACACCAAAAAGTTGGGGACCAAGGGCAAGCCTGTAAGCAACAGGTCCAACCCACTCCAGGATCTCAAAGGGTCCCACAAACCTCGACACGAGCTTCCCTGTCACCCCAAACCGCTGCAGGCCCTTCATGGGTGAAACACAAAGGAAGATGTGATCCCTAACCTCAAACTGCATCTCTCTGCGTTTCCGATCTGCATAGCTTTTCTGTCTGCTCCTGACAGTGCGGAGTCGCCTGTGAATCTGCTCGATCACCTCTTGACTCTTCCGAATCAGCCTGGGGCCAACCTCCCACTTGGTCCCCACCTCAACCCAACTCAAGGGTGTAGTACACCTCCATCCGTACAGAGCCTCGTAGGGTGCCATGCCGATACTCGAGTGATAGCTGTTATTATATGCAAACTTCGCCAGGGGCAAGTGCTCTTCCCAAGAGCCCCTCTAGTCCAGTACACAAGCACGCAAAAGATCCTCAAGTGTCTATATCGTGCGTTTTGACTGTCTGTCCGTCTGGGGGAGGTATGTTGTACTGAACCTCAACCGTGTCCCAAAGGCCTGCTGAAACTAAGCCCAAAATTGGGAAGTAAAGTGGGTATCCCGATCAGATACAATCTTTCGCGGAACTCCGTGCAGACGTACCACATCGTGGATATACCTCTCAGCCAACTGTGCTGGTCCCAAAGTGACTCGGATCAGCAAGAAACGTGTCATCTTCGTCAATCTGTCTACGATCACTCAAACTGCGTCGTGTCCTCGCTGGGTAACGAGCATGCCCACCACCAAGTCCATGGTGATGCTCTCCCACTTCCATTCTAGCACTGGAAATGACTGCAACGGCCCTGCAGGCCTCTGATGCTCGACCTTCATTTGCTGGCACACTAAACACTGCTGCACGAATTCACCTACATCCCGCTTCATTCCCCTCCACCAAAAGTCTCGTCTTAAATCATGATACATCTTTGTTTTCCCAAGATGTATTGTGAACCTGGAACCGTGCGCCTCAGTCAGGATCTCTCTCAACAGTGCCTCGTCCCTGGGAACGCACAAACGTCTCCTCATGTGCAACACCTCGTCTGTAAAGGAGAAGTCTCCAGGGTCCCCAGACAATACTCTGTCACGCAGCGACTATAGGTACGGATCAGCCATCTGCCCTGTGATGATGCAGTTTATAAGCTTTGGCCTCGTCTGCCAGGTCACAGTCACTGCCCCACAGTGCCCCAGTAACTCTAGGGGTCGCCAACTGCCCATCTCCTCCATGAGTCTCCAACTCTGTGCCTGTAGACTAGCCAAGTGGGTGGGCGCCTTCCGATTCAAGGCATTAGCCACCACGTTGGCCTTCCCCGGATGGTAGGAAATGCTGCAGTTATAGTCCTTCAGGAGCTCTAACCAACATCTCTGTCTCATGTTGAGCTCCTTTTGATCAAACAAGTATCTGAGGCTCTTATGATCTATGAAAATCTCAATGGTCTCACCATATAGGTAGTGCCTCAAAGTCTTCAGCGCGAAGACGATAGCTGCCAGCTCTAGGTCGTGGGTAGGGTAGCTATGCTCATGGGGCTTCAGTTGCCGCGAAGCGTAAGCGACAACGTGACCCCTCTGCATGAGCACACCCCTTAACCTCTGCAAAGAGGCGTCCGTGTACACAACGAACTCGCCTCTGCTGTTTGGGATGGTGAGCACGGGAGCCGAAGTCAACCTCTCCTTTAGCTCCTGAAAACAATCCTTACAAGCGTCTGTCCAAGAAAACGGCACGTCCTTCCGAGTCAGTTGTGTTATAGGACGTGCAATCTGCGAGAAACCCCTGATAAACTGCCTGAAGTAGCCTTCTAGTCCCAAGAAACAGCGGATCTCTATCACTGTGCACGGTCTCTCCCACCTGAGCATTGCCTCAATCTTGGTTGGGTTCACAGCCAAGCCATCCCCGGAGATCACATGACCCAAGAAGGTCACCTCCCTCAACCAGAACTGGCACTTGCTGTATTTGGCGTACATCCTACGTCGTCTCAGTGTGTCCAAAACCATCCGCAAGTGCTGTCCGTGCTGCGCCTGATCTCGAGAGTAGATGAGCACATCATAAATAAATACCACCACAAACTGATCCAGATACGGTTTGAACACCCGGTTCATCAAATCCATGAAGGTAGCGGGGGTGTTGGTCAGCCCAAACAGCATGACCAAAAACTCGTTCTGTCCGTACCGGGTGCGGAAAGCTATCTTGGAGACGTCTGTCTCCTTGATCCTCAACTGGTGGTACCCAGACCTTAAGTCTAACTTGGAGAATAACGTGGCACCTCGCAACTGGTCAAACAAGTCGTCAATCCTTGGTAGCGGATACCTGTTCTTGATGGTGACCCTATTCAGCTGTTTGTAGTGCACACAAAGGCGTAGGGTACCATCCTTCTTCTTCACAAACAATACCGGGGCTCCCCACGGAGATGCACTGGGCCTCACAAAGCCCTTCTCCAGAAGGTCCTACAGCTGGGTCTTGAGTTCTCGCAGCTCAAGGGGTGCCATCCTGTAAGGTGCTGTGGAAATGGGGCTGGTCCCCAGTACCGGTGAGATCTCAAACTCGATCTCACGCTCGGGCGGTAGTCCTGGCAACTCGTCTAGGAACACGTCGGGGTACTCTCTGACCACCGGGATACTCTGAAAGTCTACCACAGGACTGGGCTCCACCACCACACAAGTCAGGAAGCCCTCACACCCCTGGCCCTAGAGTCTCGCTGCCCGAAGTGCAGAAATGCACCTGAAGTCTCCGTCCACTGGCTATCTGTAAAACTCGAAAGAAGGCAACTTCGGTATGGAGAAGACGATCTTCCTCTCAAAACAGTCCACCAAGGCATGGTAAGTGGACAGCCAGTCCATCCCCAGAATCACGCCAAAGTCCTCCATCTGTATCACAATTAGATCAGCGGGGAGGTTGTGTCCCCCAACACTGACCTCACAACATGTGTAAACCTCCTCAGCTACAAACAGCCGACCACCCGGACCTCTGATCACAGACGGATCCTTTAACAACACACAGTTCAACCCTAAACTAACAGCAAAACTGGTAGTGACAAACGAGTGCGTGGCACCGGAATCAAAAAGTGTGTAAACTAGTCTGTCGGAAACTGTAACCATACCTGCCACCACTGATCCTGAAGCTCTGGCGTCTCTGTGTGTCAGGGCGTTGATATGCCCCTCAGCCCTAGGTGCGGACGAAGTAGCAATGCTCTACGTCGGACGGGTAGTCGTTGGCCGGTACCCTCCCCACTACTGCTGTCCTCCCCCTCGTGCCTGGAAATCGCGGCCTCTTGCTCATCCTCAAGTGCTTGGCGCGGGGAGCAGCTGCTGATCTCCAGCCCTAGACGGGCAGTCCCTCCTGATGTGGCCTGCTGACGGCTGGGCGGGGGTCCGGTGCTCACAGCTGGCCCCTGTCGGGGGCCCCCAAAGGCCACTGATGGCCCCGCAAAGCGTGACGGCTCTCCTGAGGGCGCCACGTGCCTCCTCTGTCATCGGCCCTGTGGGTAGTCTGGCTGATAGGGCTTCTTCCGTCCGCTGTCAGTGTCACGTGCGGACGGGGTTGGTCTCCTCATATGTCATGGCTGCCTCCACCACCCTCGAGAACGTAGGCAGCTTCAGGGGTTTGACATACCCCCGAATAAAGGGTCGGAGCCCCTCGGTGAACCTCCAAAGATGCTCCTCCTCGGTAGCCACAACTGTCGCGGCGAAACGAGACAACTCCAGAAAACACGTGCGATACGCGCTCAGGGTCATCGTCCCCTGGCAGAGAGTGGAACTCCTGCCTCCTCTGATCCTACCACATCTGGGGGAAGTACTGCTCGCAAAAGAGGGTGACAAACTGGTCCCAAGTTGTCTCGGCCCACTCCTGACCCCTGACAGGTTGCTGTTGTTTTCAATTTCTTTCTTTATTTAGCTAAGTATTTCTTCTTTCATCACTTGATTTACTTATCAGGTCTCTTTCTTGATCTTGAATGTTCCTCGTGGGAATGATCTTCATTACAATCTTTTCCGAAGAGTAGAAGTAGCATGTGGTGCTCTCCTGGCCGGGAGAGTCCCCCGTGGTGGTCCTACACTCAGTCAACCACCTCAAGGCACTGACAGACGTAACAGTGACTACGGCACGCGCGACAAACGCACGGGTAGCTACCCCAGACTGGCATGCGGTCAGTCGTTTCCGTTAACGGGTGCGTCCAAAGCACAGCACGGAACCAGTATAGGGCATAGCCCTCTCAGTAATAGGGGTCTAGCCCCTAAGAACCAAATAGGGGTCTCATCCCTCCACAGTCCGCGCACCCTCGCCTGACTACCCTGGTTTTCCCAGTGGGCCGAACAAGTCGGTGTAGGACTGCTAGCTGAACCCTAGGCCCCGTGGGGTGGCTAGCTCTCTCCCTACATTAGTAGCTCTCCCCGGTACAGTGAACACGAGGGCCAAAAAGTCGATACAGAGTGGCCAATCCTAACCCCGGGTCCCAACCCTAGGGCGACTAGCTCTGCTCTGCACTAAACAGGGGGACAGTCGCTCTCCTTGGTACTCCGTACTCAAGGGCCAGCTCACTTCCCCATTCCCATTTCCAGTTCCATTCCATTTATTTCCAGGAGCTCTACTCCTAATTCCCCGTAGGGTTCATGCTCATGTTTCTCAGCCCAAGCCATACTAGGTTTCATCATTTCTATTTTCATTTCATATACAGGCAGCTCGTATTTAATTGCAACAACAGGAATATACATGCAACAGATGCTAACAAAAGTACTTTACATTTCCACCGGCAGCTGTTATACAATTACAGGCAATTGTTATTATTTTATTTACTCATCCAAGACTGCAATTTATGCATTCAATACAATTATTCCAGTGTTTCTAGTCCTAGGATTCATGCCATACCCTAGGATCTAACATTCATTCCAGATATGCATTCATGTTTGTAATTAATATAGGGGAAGCAACTCTACCAGTAAAACCAGGAGTAATGGGGGCTTGATCGGCAGGTCTACGTGCCTTCGCAACCCCCAATTTCGCAACGGAATGAGGTTCTAACACAAGGATCAACCACAAGAAACCACTCAGAACATGATAAAAGTATTCCAACAAGTAGAGGAACTTATACGAAGAAGAACGGAATCTTAATTGTGGAAATCAAACCTCAAATGGATCCTAAATGGGTCAAAAACAGCAATTCTGACTCAAATCAGATGTCTGGAATACCCTCCAGACGTCTTAAAAGAAGTCCAGAACCATACCTCACTCTGCGCTATTCCTCAGAAGTCCAAGGACTCTACTGAACTTTCTGGACCCAGTTCCAGATGTCCGACCACCTCTCCGGACGTTTGTAGATGCTTCCTGCCATCTGGTGCTTCGCCCAAATGTCTGAACTGCATGGGAGGGTGTGTCCCGCACCTTCCTGAAATGAATCTTGCACACGTGATGGAAAAATCTTCTCAAAAGGGGCACGGAGCAGTGCCTTGGTGGAACGGCCTGCATGGCCGTATCTGCAAAGGGAGGTGCAGGACGCGAAACGTACCTCTCAGTCATTTGGAGCTTCTTCCAGACGTCGTCAACGTTGTCTGGACGTCGGTCCAGATGTCTGATTCTGGGAAAATCCCAGAACCAGAGACTGCCCTCTCCTCCTCGTGCCGCGTGCGACTGTGCTGCGCTCGCTCGACCGCTTCTCTGGCTGCACCAGCGTCGGGGAGAAACTCCCTGGCACACCTCTCTGCCTTGCACATGCCTGATCGGCCGTGAGCTTCTTCGACGAGCTCTCTCGCGAGCTCGTGCGCTCTCCTCTCTTTCCCCCTCGCTACTCCTCCTTTCCGCTGCTTCGCTTGCGCACTCGCTCTTGCTGGAGGAAGGAGAAGGTGGCTGGAAGTGGGGTGGTGAACGAGGGAGAGGAGAAGGGTTTAAGTAGGTGCGGGGTAGGGTTTCATCGGTGAGAGGGGAGAGAAGAAGGCGGCTGTGCATAGTCTACGCGCGGCACGCGCGCAGACTCGAGGACGTACGCAGACAAAAATTGATTTCCAGACATCTGGGAAGGTGTTAAGATGTCTTACCCAAGTCCCAGACGTCTTAAAGGACTTTAATAGCATGGGTCTTATCAACATAACAAACTCAAAGGAGGTTTCATCCCTGAAACTTGCGCTAGCTATGGTGTGGAAAAAGAACAACATACGCATAACAAACTCAAAGTGGACCGAAGCCGGTCCAAAAAGTTGTACCCTCAAAGAGCTCCGGGTACCACTCTCGCATCGTTGCCTCAGGCTCCCAAGTAGCCTCCTCGTACCGCTGGCTCCTCCACAAGACCTTCACCAAGGGTACCTGCTTCCATCTCAGACTCCAGACGGCTCTATCGAGTATCTGCACTGGCCGCTTAGGGTAGGTCAGGTCGTCACCCACCTTGACGCTCTCGTGTCTTAGAATGTGATTGGGATCGACGACGTACTTCCTGAGGTTGGACACGTGGAACACGTCGTGCACACCAGAAAGCTGGGGAGGAAGGGCAAGCCTGTAAACAATGAGTCCAATCCGCTCTGGGATCTCAAAGGGTCCCACAAACCTCGACACGAGCTTCCCTCTCACCCCAAATCGCTGTAGGCCTTTCATGGGCGAAACATGAAGGAAGACGTGATCCCCAACCTCAAACTGCATCTCTCTGCATTTCCGATCTGCATAGCTTTTCCGTCTGCTCCTGACAGTGCGGAGTCTCTTGTGAATCTGCTCGATCACCTCCTGACTCTACCAGATCAGCCTGGGGCCAACCTCCCACTTGGTCCCCACCTCAACCCAACTCAAGGGCGTAGTACACCTCCATCCGTACAGAGCCTCGTAGGGTGCCATGCCAATACTTGAGTGATAGCTGTTATTATATGCAAACTCCGCCAGGGGCAAGTGCTCCTCCCAAGAGCCCCTCCAGTCCAGTACACAAGCATGCAAGAAGTCCTCAAGTGTCTGTATCGTGCGCTCTGACTGCCCGTTCGTCTGGGGGTGGTATGCTGTACTGAACCTCAACCGTGTCCCCAAGGCCTGCTGAAACTCAACCCAAAACTGGGACGTAAAGCGGGTATCCCGATCGGATACAATCTCTCGCGGAACTCCGTGCAGACGTACCACGTTGCGAATATACCTCTCTGCCAATTGTTCTGGTCCCAAAGTGACTCGGATCGGTAAGAAACGTGTCGTCTTTGTCAATCTGTCTACGATCACTCAAACTGCATTGTGTCCTCACTAGGTAACGGGCAAGCCCACCACCAAGTCCATGGTGATGCTCTCTCACTTCCACTCTGGCACTGGAAGTGGCTGCAACGGCCCTGCAGGCCTCTGATGCTCGGCCTTCACCTGCTGGCACACTAAACACTGCTGTACGAATTCACCTACATCCCGCTTCATTCCCCTCCACCAAAGTCGCGTCTCATGATACATCTTTGTGTTCCCGGGATGTATGGTGAACCTGGAACCGTGTGCCTTAGTCAGGAGCTCTCTCAACAGCTCCTCGTCCCTGGGAACGCACAAACATCCCCTCATGCGCAACATCTCATCTGTAAAGGAGAAGTCTCCAGGGTCCCCAGACAGTACTCTGTCACGCAGTGACTGCAGGCACGGATCAGCCATCTGCCCTGTGATGATGCGGTCTATCAGCTCTGGCCTCGTTTGCCGGGTCACAGTCACTGCCCCATAGTGCCCCAGTAACTCTAGGGGTCGCCAATTGCCCATCTCCTCCATGAGTCTCCAACTTTGTGCCTGTAGACTGTGCAAGTGGGCGGGCGCCTTCCGGCTCAAGGCATCAGCCACCACGTTGGCCTTCCCTGGATGGTAGGAAATGCTGTAGTCATAGTCCTTCAGGAGCTCTAACCAACGTCTCTGTCTCATGTTGAGCTCCTTCTGATCAAACAAGTATCTGAGGCTCTTATGATCTGTGAAAATCTCAAAGGTTTCACCATACAGGTAGTGCCTCTAAGTCTTCAGTGTGAAGACGACTGTTGCCAGCTTTAGGTCGTTTGTAGGGTAGCTATGCTCATGGGGCTTCAGTTGTTGTGAAGCGTAAGCGACAGCGTGACCCCTCTGCATGAGCACACCCCCTAACCCCTGTAAAGAGGCATCCGTGTACACAACGAACCCGCCTCTATTGTCTGGGATGGTGAGCACGGGAGCCGAAGTCAGCCTCTCCTTCAGCTCTTGAAAACACGCCCCACAAGCGTCTGTCCAAGAAAAGGGCACGTCCTTCTGTGTCAGCTGTGTCATAGGACGTGCAATCTGCGAGAAACCCCTGATAAACCGCTTGTAGTAGCCTGCCAGTCCCAAGAAACAACGGATCTTTGTTAATGTGCGTGGTCTGTCCCACCTGAGCATTGCCTCAACCTTGGCTGGGTCCACAGCCAAGCCATCCCCGGAAATCACATGACCCAAGAAGGTTACCTCCTGCAACCAGAACTCGCACTTGCTGTATTTGGCGTACAGCCTACGTCGTCTCAGTGTGTCCAAAACCATTCGCAAGTGCTGTTCGTGCTGCGCCTGATCTTGAGAGTAGATGAGCACATCATCAATAAATATCACCATGAACTGATCCAGATAGGTCTGAACACCCGGTCCATCAAATCCATGAAGGTAGCGGGGGCGTTGGGCAGCCCAAATGGCATGACCAAAAACTTGTAGTGTCCGTACTGGGTGCGGAGAGCTGTCTTGGAGACGTCTGTCTCCTTGATCCTCAACTGGTGGTACCCAGACCTTAAGTCTATCTTGGAGAATAACGTGGCACATCACAACTGGGCAAACAAGTCTTCAATCCTTGGCAGCGGATACCTGTTCTTGATGGTGACCCTATTCAGCTGTCTGTAGTCCACACAAAGGCGTAGGGTACCATCCTTCTTCTTCACAAACAATGCCGGGGATCCCCACGGAGATGCACTGGGCCTCACAAAGCCCTTCTCCAGAAGGTCCTGCAGTTGGGTCTTGAGCTCTCGCAGCTCAAGGGGTGCCATCCTGTAAGGTGCTGTGGAAATGGGGCTGGTCCCCAATACCGGTGAGATCTCAAACTCGATCTCACGCTCGGGCGGTAGTCCTGGCAACTCGTCTAGGAACACGTCGGGGTACTCTCTGACCACCAGGATACTCTGAAAGTCTGCCACAGGGCTGGGCTCCACCACCACACAAGCCAGGAAGCCCTCACACCCCTGGCCCTAGAGTCTCGCTACCCGAAGTGCAGAAATGCACCTGAAGTCTCCGTCCACTGGCTATCCGTGAAACTCGAAAGAAGGCAACTCCGGTATGGAGAAGACGATCTTCCTCTCAAAACAGTCCACCAAGGCGTGGTAAGCGGATAGCCAGTCCATCCCCAGAATCACGCCAAAGTCCTCCATCTGTATCACAATCAGATCAGCGTGGAGGCTGTGTCCCCCAACACTAACCTCACAACCTGTGTAAACCTCCTCAGCTACAAACAGCTGACCACCCAGACCTCTGATAAAAAATGGATCCTCTAACAACACACAGTCCTGCCCCAAACTAACAGCAAAACTGGCAGCGACGAACGAGTGCGTGGCATCGGAATAAAAAGGTGTGTAAACTAGTCTTCCGGAAACTGTAACCATACTTGCCACCGCTGATCCTGAAGCTCTGGCATCTCTGTGTGTCAGGGCATTGATACATCCCTCAGCCTGAGGTGCGGATGAAGCAGCCACACTCTGTGTCGGACGGGTAGCCGCTGGCCGGTACCCTCCCCGCAACTGCTGTCCTCCCCCTCACGCCTGGAAATCGTGGCCTCCTTCTCGTCCTCCAGTGCTCTGCGCGGGGAGCAGCTGCTGACCTCCAGCTCTAGACGGGCAATCCCTCCTGATGTGGCCCGGCTGGCCACACTGGTAGCAATGGGGAACTCGACTCCCGCCCTCAGTGGGTCCCTGCTGACGGCTGGGCAGGGGTCCGGTGCTCACAGCTGGCCCCTGTCGGGGGCCCCCAAAGGCCACTGACGGCCTCGCAAAGCGTGACGGCTCTCCTGTGGGAGCCACGTGCCTCCTTTCTCGTCGGCTCTGTGGGTAGTTTGGCTGATAGGGCCTCTTTCGTCTGCTGTTAGTGTCACGTGCAGACAGGTTGGTCTCCTCATATGTCATGGTTGCCTCCATCACCCTCAAGAACATAGGCAGGTTCAGGTGTTTGACATACCCCCGAATAGCAGGCCGGAGCCCCTCGGTGAACCTCCAAAGATGCTCCTCCTTGGTAGCCACAGCTGTCGCGGCGAAAGGAGACAGCTCCAGAAAACGAGTGCGATACGCGCTCACGGTCATCGTCCCCTGGCAGAGAGTGTGGAACTCCCGCCTCCTCTGGTCCTGCCACGTTTAGGGGAAGTACTTCTTGTAGAAGAGGGTGACAAACTGGTCCCAAGTTGGCTAGGCCCTCTCTTAACCCCTGACTGCCCTCCACCACCTGTGTGCCGCGCTCTCCAACTGGTACGTGGCAAAGGCCACGCGGCACTCCATAGGGGGGCGAAGGGTGTCAAACACCTTCTCGATCTGCTCGAGCCAGTCCTTCGCCTCGGTCGGGTCCTCATCACCCTTGAAGGAGGGGGGCTTTAGCTTCCGCAACTATCCGAAAAGGTTGTAATGGTGTTGAAGGGGAGAAACTGGTACGCCTCCAGGTGAGGAGGGCTCGTGCTGGGAAGTGCCAGAGGAAGGTGGGGGTGGTGGAGGGCCACCCCCTCCCCGACGTCTGGCCCTGTGTCTGTCTCGCTGTCCCACAGAGGACTCCCCCTCCACAGCCCCAGGGAGAGGCGCTCATGGAGGCGGGTGAAGCTCCTCTTGTACGATCTCTCATATCAGCTGGGCGAGGTCCTGGACCTGAATGCCCGGAAGTAGTGGCTGGTCCACTGAGGCGTCGGGCTCAACGCGCCCGCCCCTCCGACCTCGTCCTCGGCCGCGTCCGCGGCCCGCCTTGCTGCCCCCTCGTCGAGGCATCACCTACAAGGAGACGTGAACACAGAGCAGAAAAGACGTCAATTCTAATCAACATTCAACGAAAGAACCTCAGAACAGATATCAAAAGGTACGTTGTGGTGGTTACTCTAGTTACAAGCACGTGAATTGGTCATTTTCCAGCTAGTTGGTTCACTTCTCGGAGCGACCTTGCTCTGATACCATCTTGTTACGACCCGGTTCCCAAATCCCGACAGGACACGAGATCAGATCGACTCGACTGATCCCAAGACCCAGTCGCGCAACAAGAAAGTAACCAAAAAGTAGTAAAATAAACCACATTCACCATGCAAGCAACTAACAGTAACAAAAGTACAGCAGTAAAGAAGTAAACTACTACAGTACACACCACCACAATAGTAGAGAATTTAAAAGGTATAGGAATATAAAGTTTATAATAAAAGAGTACAAAAGTGTAACAAAAATACTCACTACAACGGAAACGGGGTAAAAACAAAAGGTACAACAACTGGGCTCTACTGGGCCCAGCGCCCTCTACAGCCGTAGGCTCTGGCTGCTCAACACCTGGACCTGACAAAGGTTATGAGTACAAAAACGTCAGCGAACGTTGAGTAGAGTGGCAACTAGCTAACTAAATAGTAAAGGTGAACAGGTAGCTATTGTTTTCAATTTCCTTCTTTATTTAGCTAAGTATTTCTTCTTTCATCACTTGGTTTATTTATCAGGTCTCTTTCTTGATCTCGAATGTTCCTCGTGGGAACGATCTTGATTGCATTCTTTTCCAAAGAGTAGAAGTAGCACATGGTGCTCTCCTGGCCGAGAGAGTCCCCCGTGGTGGTCCTACACTCAGTCAATCACCCCAAGGTCACTGACAGACGTAACGGTGACTACGGCACGCGCGATAAACGCACGGGTAGCTACCCCGTACTGGCACGCAGTCAGTCGTTTCCATTAATGGGTGTGCCCAAAGAATAACACGGAACCAGTATAGGGCATAGCCCTCTCAGTAATAAGGGTCTAGCCCCTAAGAACCAAACAGGGGTCTCGTCCCTCCACAGTCCGCGCACCCTCTCCTGACTACCCTGGTTTGCCCAGTGGGCCTAACAAGTCGGTGTAGGATGGCTAGCTGAACCCCGGGTCTCGTGTGGTGGCTAGCTCTATCCCTACACTATTAGCTCTCCCCAGTACAGTGTACACAAGGGCCAAAAAGTTGGTACAGAGTGGCCAATCCTAACATCGGATCCCAACCCTATGGTGGCTAGCTCCGCTCTACATTAAACAGGGGGACAGTCGCTCTCCTTGGTACTCCATACGCAAGGGCCAGCTCACTTCCCCATTCCCATTTTCAATTCCATTCCATTTATTTTCAGGAGCTCTACTCCTAATTCCCCGTAGGGTTCATGCTCATGTTTCTCAGCCCAAGCCTTACTAGGTTTCATCATTTCTATTTCCATTTCATATACAAGCGGCTCGTATTTAATTGCAACAACAGGAATATACATGCAACAGTTGCTAACAAAAGTACTTTACATTTCCACAGGCAGCTGTTATACAATTACAGGCAATTGTTATTTTATTTACTCATCCAAGACTGCAATTCATTCATTAATACAATTATTCCAGTGTTTCTAGTCCTAGGATTCATGCCATACCCCAGGATCTAACATTCATTCCAGATATGGATTCATGTTTGTAATTAATATAGGGGAAGCAACTCTACCAATAAAACCAGGAGTAATGGGGACTTGATCGGCAGGTCTACGTGCCTCCGCAACCCCCAATTCCGCAACGGAACGAGGTTCTAACACAAGGATCACCACAAGAAACCACTCAGAACATGATAAAAGTATTCCAACAAGTAGAGGAACTTATACGAAGAAGAACGAAATCTTAATTGCGGAAATTAGACCTCAAATGAATCCTAAACGGGTCAAAAACAGCAATTCTGACTCAAATCAGACGTTTGGAATACCCTCCAGATGTCTTAAAAGAAGTCCAGAACCATACCTCACTCTGCGCTATTCCTCAGACGTCCAGGGACTCTGCTGAACCGTCTGGACCCAGTTTCAAATGTCTGACCACCTCTTCGGATGTCTGGAGACGCTTCCCGCCATCTGGTGCTTCGCTTAGACATTTGAACTGCTTGGGAGGGCATGTGCCGCACCTTCCCAAAACGAATCCTGCACACGTGACGGAAAAATCTTCTCAAAAGGGGCACGGAGTAGTGCCTCGGCGAAATGGCCTGCATGGCCATATTTGCAAAGGGAGGTGCAGGACACGGAACGTACCTCTCAGTCGTCTGGAGCTTCTTCGAGACATCGTCAACGTCGTCTGGACGTCGGTCTAGACATTTGATTCTGGGAAAATCCCAGAACCAGAGATTGCCCTTGCCTCCTCACGTCGCGTGCGGCTGCGCCGCGCCCGCTCGACCACTGCTCTGGCTGCAGCGGCGTCGGGGAGAACCTCCCCGGTGCACCTCTCCGCCTTGTGCACGCCTGACCGGCCGTAAGCTTCTCCGGTGAGCTCTCTCGTGAGCTCGCGCGCTCTCCTCTCTTTCCCCCTCGCTGCTCCTCCTCTCCGCCGCTTCACTCGCTGCACCTGCTCTCGCTGGAGGAAGGAGTAGGTGGCAGGAAGTGGGGTGGTGAACGAGGGAGTGGAGAAGGGTTTAAGTTGGCACGGGGTAGGGTTTCGTCAGTGGGAGGGGAGAGAAGAAGGTGGCAGTGCACACCGCACGCAGTCTCGAGGATGTACTCACACAAAAATTGATTTTCTGACGTCTGGGAAGGTGTCCAGACGTCTAACCAGACGTCTGACCCAAGTCCCAAACGTCTTAAAGGACTTTAATAGCACGGTCTTATCAGGTTATGTGTCATTTGCACATGTAGGAATTAGCTAGGCTCTGGTCCAAGTATTATGCTACCGTAATGTTATGCGTGAATCGATGTTTGGTAAAAATCGTATGTTGTAATATAGTTGAAACATGTGAAAATGACTTTTAAATTTGTAGTCTCGAAATTTGATATTTGAGGTTGTCTCTGGGAGTAATCTAATGCATAATTACCACTATTTAATTATTTACACATGATATTCATGAGCGATATTAGAGATCAATTTTTAAAAATCAAACAAGCTCAATTTTGCACTTTGTTTAATGAACAAAGATATGAAATCCAAACTCGTGCAAAAATTATTTAATGCTCAATAAAATAAATTACTCAAGTGTGAATGCGATTAATCACTAAATCATCAATTATCTAGAATTTTTGAGAAAGAAATTGCAATAGAAATTCATTCAAAATCAAGTCTTGAACCAAATCCACAAAAATTACAAATCAGTCCTTGAAAGACTGATTCTATCTAGCTTTGGTCTCTATTGCCTTGTAGTTGGGTTCCTATGAGTCTTCAATCAAGTCCCTGCAAGATTTTTCTTTCATTCAAATCAGCCCCTTCGTGTAGAGTTGTTCATCTCCTTCGCTGTCGTGCTTGGCCGAACTTCGTCGCTAATCGTCAGATCACACCGATGAAGGGTGGAAGGGCGTCGTTGGAGGGTCGTGGACTCGGCGGTGAAGGCTGATCAGCAATCGGAGGCGGTGTGTGCAATGGCTGTTGTCGAAGAAGTGGAGCAATCCGGCGAGGCCTTGCATGCAATAATATGGGTCTTTCAACCCCAATCAGATCCCGAAAGCAATCCGTTGTCGGGGTTTTTTTTTTCATTTTTTTTCTATGTTTTTGTTTGTTTTTTTTTTTTGTGGTGCAAGTGTGTGAGATATCCGTGTGCCTTTTGGGGTGGTGAGGACTGGTACACTGCTTACTAAGACTTATGTATACAAGCCCCACCAAAATAAAAATTAAATGCGTGCACCTTATTAAGAAAGTAACCTCCATCCTTCATGGGCTGACTGCTATAAAAAATTTATTTTCTAACTCTACGTAAGTCCAATATTTTATTAACCTTTTACTCGTGTCCTAAGACTCAACTTGTGCATGTGAGATTGTGTTCTAGTTCTTCAAACTCCTAAACCAAAAGTGATAAAGAAACCAGTTTAAACACTCGTGCCCCTTAGTCCAAGAGATCATATTTTCTGACTTTGCTTTGTAAGGCAAATTAAGCCATGCTTATTCAAGCATATTTGGCTCAAAAAAATCTAAGGTCGAGGATATGGGTGTCCTGATACAAGACTAGAGCACAAATAACTTAGAAACTAACCAAGACTAACAAATTAAACATTTCAGCACATTTTCTTCCTCCTCTTCGCCATTTTAAAAAAGTAGCTCAAACAGTTTCTCCCATCCTTTCATCATAAATTTTTTCCTTTTTGTTTTTTTTTAATATGAGAACCTTCAAAGAAATTGAATTTTCAATTATTTGCACTTTAATACCCCCATGCCTAAGTTTTGCATTGCCTTCATTGCAAAAAGGATGGGTTCGCCCGTTCCTTGTAAAGCACTCTGTGTGAGGTGTGCGGGTTCGAAACCCCGTGGCTGGCCCGGACGCGCGTAGTGCTATTTGGGGTGGATGTGCCATTGGTGTGTGTCCAGCCACCCCGACTCGGCACCGATGAGTGGCCGTGGCTCTGATCACGGAGGAGCTCCGTGGCAAGCGAGTAAATTCGGGGCCCCTTTTTGTTTCAAAAAATAAAGGATGGGTTCGAATTTAGCTTAGTTCATATTTTAGAACAAGATTATAGCGGTGGGCGGGTGGGTCGGAAATGATTGTTGTAGATGATTTGAAGCTCCAATACGAAGATTGGAGGTGGAGTTGGCTATTTTGAACTATGAACTTTAAAGTGCAAAAGGAATGGTATTCAAAGAGAATAAGAAATGTCTCAGATTTTTGAAAATGACGGGTTGCCTCCCGTTAAGCGTTAAGTTTATTGCCATCAGCTAGCCGCAATGCAGCTCAAGTGTAATGGAGGTCAAACGATTTTTCAGCCAAGTTTGAATTAGTTAGTTCAAGAAAAGGTTTTAGTTGAATCTTGGCTTAGTTCAGTGATTTCAATAGCTCTATTTCCAAAGATCCTTAGGACTAGAAAAGATTTGGCCCATTTCGATCTCAACTTGCCTGGGAAAGTTTGAGTTGGGCATCAAAGAGAAGCACTTTCTGACCAGGATAAAAGGTTTCTCGTGAAATGTGCTTATCATGATGGGCCTTAATCTGGTCCTTGTAGATACTTGAGTTCCCGTATGCATCATTACGTAGTTCATCGATCTTGCTCATCTGCAATCAACGATGGATTCCGACCTTCTCAAGATCCAAATTGCACTTTCGTACTGCCCAGTAGGCCTTATGCTCCAACTCTACAGGAAGGTGACATGACTTCCTGCATACTAGTTTGAATGGAGACGTGCCTAATTGGGTTTTATGGGCGATCCTATAAGCCCATTATGCTTTCGAAAGCCAGGTTGACCAATCTTTCTATTAGGTCAAATAGTGACCTGAAGAATCTTCTTAATCTCCCAGTTGGAGAGCTCAGCCAATCCATTTGTCTGGGGATGATATGGAGTCGAATGTGGTGAGATACCCTGTACTTTTTAAGTATGGACTAGAAATGCACATTCACAAAATGGGTCCATCCATTAGAGATTATAGCTTTCGGGATACCGAATTGAGAAAAGATGTGATCATGAATAAATTTGATAACCACTTTATGATTCTTGGTTTGGGTCAGAATGACTTCTATCCATTTGGACACGTAGTCCACAGCCAAAAGGATATATTCGAAGACGTTCGAGTTCGGGAATGGACCCATGAAATCAATCCCTCATATATCAAAAATCTTTTATAAGATAATCGAGTTCAAGGGCATTATATCGCGATGGCTCATGTTGCCTAAGGTTTGGTAACAAGCACATGCCCTATAATAATTGTGCGCGTCTTTAAAGAGTGTTAGCCAATAAAAGCTGCACTGGAGGATTTTTACTGCGATTTTGTGCCTAGAGAAATGGCCACCTCAAGCCTGGTCATGGTAGAAAGAAATTATATCATTGACCTTGGCATCAGGAATGCACCTCCAAATAATTTGATCAGCTTCAATGCGGAAAAGATATGGATCTTCCCAGAAATAATACTTGGCATCTGAAATCAATTTGTCCTTCTTAGCTTTTGGCCAATTAGATGGGATCTGGTTCGATGCTAAGTGATTAACAATATCGGCATACCATGGAAGTCCAACATCAATGCTCAAAAGATGCTCATCTAGAAAATGCTCAGTAATAAGTTCGGAAGGGTTAATGATAGAAGAAGGAAGATGGGATAAATAGTTAGAAACTACATTCTGATTTCCCGCCTTATTGTGTATCTCGAGGTTGAATTCTTGCAAGAGCAAGATCCATCTAATCAGCCTCGGTTTAGCATCCTTCTTCACAAGCAAGCACTTCACAGTAGTGTGATTCGAGTATATAATAACATGGGATCCCAAAAGATTTGATCTGAATTTTTCCATACCAAATACTATAGCCAGCAACTCTTTTTTCATAATTGTGTAATTACGGTGAGTCTCATCAAGTGTCTTGCTAGCGTAATATATTATCATTGGTTTCCCATCGATATTTTGCCCAAGCATCGCTCCTACTGCGTAGTCAGATGCGTCACACATGATCTCGAACGACTGAGACTTGTTGGGAGATTGTAGGATTGGAGCTTGGGTTACTCAATCGCGCAAGATCTCGAATGGGCGAACACACTCACTAGTGATCTCAAAGGGAGTGTCTTTTAAGAGAAAATTAGTCAAGGGGTGCGCAGTGTTAGAAAATCAAATATAAAACGTTGGTAAAAACCAATGTGCCCCAGAAAAGATCGAATATCTTTGATCGAGGAAGGCAAAGGAAGTTTGGAAATTATATTCACCTTTGCTCGATCAACTTGGATACCCTACTCAGATACAAGGTGTCTAAGAACGATGCTCTCAAGAACCATGAAGTGGCTCCTTTCCCAGGAAAGAACCAAGTTCACCTCAATGCATTACCGTAGGATCTGAACCAAGTGTTGCAGGCAATCATCCAAAGTCTAACCAAAAATCGAGAAGTCATCCATGAAGACTTCTAGGCATTTAACTACCCTATCAGAGAATATAGGTAGTATGCACCACTGAAAAGTGGCAGGTGCATTGCATAGCCCAAATGGCATCCTACGGAATGCATAAGTTCTGTAGGGGCAGGGAAAGGTGGTCTTCTCCTGATCTTTTGGATGAATTGCCACTTGGTTATATTTGATCATCGACAATCGCGTTGTAATAAAAATGGTATTTTAAGATGTCATTGTTGTAATATATTTATCACAATGCAAATAGATGTTGTGTCATTTTATTTAATTATAATTTTTACTGGTTAGTTTCCAGGTTGTTCACTGGGAGACAGTTATTGATATACATTACTTTCTAAGTCCAAAAATGTTCTTTTATTCCAAAAAATGTTAACTTTATTTTCAAAATAAATCAATTAATAAAAGAATTGGTTAGTTACATACAAAAGAATTAATTAGTAAATACTACATTGCCTTAAACAGATTTACAAATAACAGGCATCAAAAACCAGTTAAAACTATACTAAGTTAGTTAAATACTACTCTAAGTAGTACCTAAATATTGGTACAAAAATAGCTACTAATAACTATTATACTAAGTTATATTAATATACTAATATTTTTAGTAGAATATTTTGTACATACAGTGACCTATCCTGTGTCACTATAGCCTTAGTAAAATATATATATTACCTAAGGCAAAAATAATTACCTATAATGACATATAAACATATCTACAGTGATAGATACATCTGTCACTAAAGCCCTAATGTTATTTATATAATTAAGAGGCTCAAACAGTAGCTTTACTTTACTACTTATACATATACATACTATATATTCGTATACTTATTTATATATATATATATTTACATTATTATTATACATTACATATATATATATATACATACAATACACATATACATAAACACACACACACACAAGCAGTACTCAACACTTAGTTGATTTGCATCACTCTCCTTTTCTCTCTTCATTCTCTTTATAATATGTAGTGTTTTTTTTTTAAGAGCCCTCTTTCTCACACACGCACACATACATTGTTCACCAAATCAAAAATTTAGTTTTTTAGTGGGCTGGTCGGCTCTTTTTTGTGGGATACACACCACCTCCAAGAGGTGGCACTAGACCACTACTAGTGGCTAGCTCTAGTTTATTAATTGCACATTTATATCTGATTATAGGCCCATGACAGGCCCAATATGGGCCCAGCTACAGTGCGTCCCCCTTAGCCAACTACTATTCACAAGGCTCATTCGTATGATATGCTTAGCAGAGGAATGGCACGGGTAATGGGTATAGGCGCCCGGCGCCTAATGACTAAAGGAGCCCTTGCACGAAAATGTCTTATACCGCATGAAGCGGTTAGGAGCACATGATGTGGTGCTAACTACAACACCCAATTAGCGCTCGGCTACGTTCTGTACACGTGCTTTGGGGCCTCAATTTGAGAGCCATGATTTGCTCAAATTTCTAATTAAAACATACTATTAGAAAGCTCTTATATGGGGCTACATAATTATATAGTTAATTTAGTAAAATAACTTAATTACTTATATTTAAAAGTTACCTAAAGTTCATGCTGTGTACACGTTGAATTAAGACTTAATTTGTTAATTAGAGTTCAAATTAGTTAATTAATAACGCAATTGACTTGATAAATAGTTAATTAACATACTAGGTATTTATTATATATTTTAAATTTATTTTAGAGACTTTATTTTAATTTATTTACATTTAAATACACATTTGAGTTAATTATATACATAAATAATTTATAAATACTGTAGTATAGTACAAATACAGTACAAATAGGTTAAAAATATTGAAGATAATACTATACAAGTATACACTATAAATTACTTTAGTATTAACTTAAATTACTAATTTATTTAATATTAAGTTAATAATTTACTTAATAATCTTAATAGCTTAATTAACTGCTATAATTGCTTAATTAAATTAATTTATAGGTATTATATAGTATATATTACTTAGTTAAATATGTGTGTACAGTATTAGATATAATTATGTACATATATATAGGTTTGTATAATTACTTAAGATAATATACATTTAGTTTATATAAATTAATATATAATTATACAATAAAGTCATATATACAATAAATCATTCTAAATATTTAATTTAATATATAGATTACATATATAAGTTAATTATAGACATTATTTACATATTATACAATATGTACCTATAGCGTAGTTTTAAATTATATTTACAAGTATGTGCACACTATACAAGGTATTTTTGAGGATTTTCTGATTTTCATAGTTTTTATATATATAATAGAGATAGGGGATGAGAGAGAAAGGATGAGATGAGAGAAAAAAAGTTCTTTTTGGTATTTTTCAAGTTAGGTTCTTTTATTAAATTCCAAAGTATACTGAACCGTCGGTTAGTATGTTCTACCAAGTCGGGGGTTCAAAATACTTTGAAACTTGACACATACCTAGAGAAATACCTGATCTTACTCAAGATAGGTTTATTTTATTTTTTTATGATTTTATTTATTTACAAACTAACCCAAAATGTGGCCTTAATTAGTATTTGAATATGAAACTTAAGGCCTTTAGTTCTATTCTAAGGACTTGACATCTAGTACAAGCATTCACAATCACTTAACACATCACATGGAAGATAATGGAACATTTAAACATGATTTTCATAATGAATTCCATTAAAATTACATAATAGATTTCAAACATCATTTTCAAGCCATCTAAAAGTCAAAATTGAACTACAAAAGTACTTGAAAGCTTGTTTACATGAACCATATCCATACACATATTGGCAACTCACTAAAATTCACAAAACCCTACACAAACCCACTCTGGATTCCATTTCCAAACTGCTACAGCTGCTACCTGATTTCAGCAGCTAATCTAGCTATTATGCTTGCTGTTTACAACAGCTACTACTGAACTAAATCCCATCAGATCTAAATCACACACTAAAATCCTCACTGAAATATATCGCAAACACTCTCAGAAGATCTGAAATTAATAGAGATCAAATCACAAATCTAGTGAACTCTAAAACCTTAATTCAATCCTTTTCTCTCTTTGCCATAGACAACACAAGAAAATCAGATAGAACTAGTCACTAAATTCACTTATACATTTCATTAAAACCCATTTTAATTTTGATTATCAGACTGAAATCAATTTGAATTAAGAATCCATATTGCCCATGAGACCTTTTGATGTGGGATTATTGTGGTGATCTGATCACCCAATAACCTCACACTATAAATTAGTGTTAAGCATATCATCCTGATCCTCTTAAACCTCTCAGATCACTGTCTAGGCTTCAAATATGGACCTCAGATTTTCATTAGCCTAAACTCTTCAGAGAAAAACATGAGCTGAGGATGCAAATACTCAAAACTAAGAAAATCCACTCAAATGAATCTAAAGCAATCACAATACAACTCATCAAGCTTAGATAGTTAAATTTCGACCATTAAATTCAAATCAATTGCAATCACTTGTAAATTCACTTGATTGGTCATTGAAACCACGGCTAGTAAAATCATCAAGTCAACTCAATTCAAACTCAGGAGAGGGTGATTATGGTCAGATGAAATGAATGGATTCACCCTCGAATGAGTTTGGCACATCACAAGATCTATAAACCCTTTAGCTTTTCTGTTGATTGCCTGATGAATGGGTGAACAATGGATTAAATCGTGAAAGCAATCAATGATTGTGGATTGTGAGGCATCGGGAAGCTATATGAATTGAAGCGGAGGTGGAAACATGTGCGAATACTTCTCTGATCTAAATTGATCAGGGAGGTGCGGATCAGAGCTAAACTAGACCTACTCTATCCTAAAGCTAATCCAAACAATTCAGTCATTATATTACGATCTACACTATCTAATTAAGCTAAGAAAGTGGCAAACCTAACCTATGAAAGTAGTTGTAAAGACCCGTCACACTTTTAGCCCTTTAAGACATCTTGAGTCTCAGTCGGATGTCTGGACCCTTTCCCGGCGTTTGAAATGAATTTTTTTGTACACACACTGTGCCCTGCGCACGAGTGGGGCGTAGGATCTCTTTCCTCTCTCTCCTTTCCGTACTTTCCCCGAACCCTAAAACCCCCATGCCATCTATTTAAGCCCCTCCCCTCCTCTCCTCTCCACTCCACACACCACCACCTTCACCTTCAGAGCTTGCAGGAGTGGCGAGTGGTAGGTGAGTGAGAAGGAGAGCGAGAGGGAGAAGGAGGAGAGTGTGGGAGGAGGAGGAGGAGGAGGTCGAGGTTGGAGAGCTTCGGTGGAAGCTCGGTGGAGCTCGCATGGCCACCACGGGTGTGTGTGGGAGGAGGGGAGAACTCCAGGAGGCAGCCTCCTGACCATCTGCTGCGGCTGGATCTACGGCAGCGTGAGGGGGAGCGCAGCGGAGAGCATTGGGAGGAGGTTCTGGTACTGGAAGCTTTCCAATATCAGACGTCTGGAGTGGAGTCCAGACGACTGATAGAGCACCTGGATGTATGGAGTTAAAGCCGGACGTCCGAAAGCTCATTTATCGAGAAGGTACGTTCTTTTTCGCGGTTACGGCCATGCAGGTCTCAACGCAGACGAATGTTTGGCCTGATTTAGGGGATGTGGCTGTCGTACGTAGGAGCAGCCTTGGGAAGGAGCGCGGAATGCTTTCCCATGCACTTTTGGACGTCTGATCAGATCACCAGATGTCCGGAGGTGATTCCAAATGATCGGAGGCATGGTTCGATGTTTGGAATTACCTTCAGACGATCGCAGAGGAGGCCTGGACGTCTAAGGACACTGCAGGGACTTAAGGTAAGGTTCTGGTACCTTTTAAGACGTCTGGACTTGTTCCCAGATGTCTGATTTTGGACAGTAGGCACGTTTTTGACTCGTTTGGGGTCCAATTGGGTCCGTTTTACGCAAACGAAGTACCTGTAGTTTCCTTGCGAGTTTCTCTATGTACTAGAGACCTTTGTACACTGTTATGAACCTTCTTTTGTGATGTATTCCCTGGTATAGGGTTTCAGCCTGCTGCATGTTTGGGGCTCGCAGAGACGCTTGGGTCTGCGGTTCGAGCCCCCATGACTCTCGAATTGTCTGGTAGAGTGGTTAATTCTATTAATGATATTTAAATAAGAATGTGCTTGCGGAAATAGCCAATGGAACCCTAGGATGTGGCATGAACCCCAGGATTAAGAAATGAATGAACTATTTGTGCTGTATAATGTACTTGCATACATGATTGAGCTAAATTGTTAGCAATTGCCTGTATTTTAATTATGAGTTGCTTGTAAATTATGAACAAGTATTTGTGAAATTTCCAGTTGCATGTTTCGAATTATGGAAACACGAGCTGCCTGTTTATGGGCAAGAAATGAATTATGAATAGTGAAATCTGGATTGGAATAAATGGGGTGAACATGAGCATGAACCCTATAGGGAATTAGAAGTAGAACTCCTGTGGTTAGATGGAAACTTGGAATGTAGACGGGAAGTGTGCTGGCCCTTGAGTACATGGTACCAAGGAGAGCAACTGTCTCCTTTTCGTGTAGAGTAGAGCTAGCTGCCCTTGGGTTGAGACCCGAGGTTAGGATTGGCCACTCTACACTGACTCCTATTGGCCCTCGTGTACACGGTACCAAGGTGAGCTACTAGTGTAGGGAGAGAGCTAGCCACCCTGCGGGGCCCAAGGTTCAGCTAGCCACCCTACACCGACTTGTTAGGCCCTCTGGGCAAATCGGGGTAGTCAGACGAGGGTGCACGGACTGTGGAGGGGCGAGACCCCTGTTTGTTTTTGAGGGGCGAGACCCTTGTTCTGAGAGGGCTAGGCCCTATACAGTTCCGTGCTGTACTTTGTACGTACCCGCTAGTGGAAAAGATTGACCACGTGTCAGTGCGAGGTAGCTACCCGTGCACTTATCACGTGTGCCATAGTCACCGCTACGTCTTGACAGTGACCTTGGGGTGGTTGACTGGGTGTAGGACTACCACGGGGGACTCTCCCGGCTAGGAGAGCACCATGTGCCTTCTACTCTTCGGAAAAGACTGCAATCAAGATCGTTCCCACGAGGAACATGCAAGATCAAGAATATCTGGATGTTTGAGAAAAATGGGTGAAAAAGAATTACACATAAAATAGATAAATAGAAAATTAAGCCTGTTGCTTTTACTATTTTAGATAGTATAGATACCACTCTACTCAGCGTTTGCTGATTCTGTCTTTTCATAATACTGTTCAGGACTAGGAGTTGAGCAGCCCGAGCTTCTAGCTGTAGAGGGTGCTAGGCCCAGTCGAGCCCAGCTGTAGTTTTCAGCACTTCCTTGTTGTTCCTTTACTGTTGTAGTAAGTATTAGACCTTTAGTTACTATTTGTCTCTATTGTTTACTTCTATTTTCGTTGTTTTGTTATTGTGGTGGTATGTAATGGAACAACAGTTTTACTTTCTTTTACTACTTTATACTTTTCTTCTGCTTAGTTATATTGCATATGTGAATGTGGTTTACTTTCCTGCTTTTTAGTTATTTCTTGTTGGACGACTAGGTCTTGGGATTAGTCGAGGCAAGTCGGTCTCGGGTCCTGTGGGGATCCGGGAATCGGATCGTAACAGCAATAAGTCCTATACTAAGTGGAAGAATGACGTGCCTTCGTGCGTGTGTTAAGAGGTGTCGTTATAGTTGCACTTGATACGTCGGTTTTAAAAGAAGTAAACGGAGGTGAGTCCGAGTGTCGATCTCAGGGAGGCGTGGAAATCGGATTTTGTTTACCACTTGTTGTCACGAAAAAGGCGGAGTTTTGCTTGCGAAAGAGACTGTTTTGAAAAGCGAGAGATAGAGAGAGAGTTTAGGGTTAGAAAGCTCTTGGTTTTGATCATGCACTTTAAACAGAAATTAAAATGGCAACTAAATGGAAAATAATTTCATTAAACATGCATTCATAGTTCATGGTTTACAATGTTAAATACATGCTTCAACAAAAGTAAATGAAAGCTTAAAAGAGAGAGAGAGTGGAGAGCGATGAGGCAGCCACGGCGGTGGAGGAGGCTCCGTCGGCGGCTCGTCGTCTCCGGCGATTACAAGAGTGCCTAAGACTAGCTAGGAGAGGAGTGGAGTAGTTGCAAGTGGGAGAGGATGCCTTGAATGGTGGTAGAAGGGGGTTTAAATAGAGTTAAGGGCCTCCTAAAAGAAGAATGTGCTTTAGCGACATCCAGAACGTCGCTAAAACCGCTTCCAGATACGTCGGTGAAGGCCTTCTGCCGCCGGTCAGCCGTCCGCCCCCTCTCTCTCTCCAAGTGCGATCCGTGGATGATGAACGAGAGCCGTCCGATCTGAGATCCTCCCGCGCCCGTGCTGAGATCGCGCTTCGGGCGCGCGTGCGCGCCCGCGTTTCCGCCCGGCGTGCGCGTGGGCGCTCGGGCGCTGTCGTCGTGCCGCGTGGCGCAATCCTGACCGCCCGCTGCTGATCGGGTGGGTCAATTTCGCCGCGCCCTTCGCTCGCGCTTGATTTCCGCTCCGCGCGCTGCGACGCGGGCGTGCGCGCTAACCGTTGCGCCACGCCCGCGCTTTGTCGCGGCGATCGCAGGCGAGCGCGCGGATCTCGGCCATTTGATCGAAGATCAACGGCCGAGATTCGTTCTTGGCTGGCTTGAGGGCGAGAGAGCGGCGGGGGTGGGGCGACGTGGCGCGTTCTGGGCCATTGATCTCCAGATCAACGGTCATGATTTCTTGGGCCCATTGTGGGAGCTCCGGATGTCGGATTTGGCTGATCTTGAGTCCGTTGGACTCCGTTCGTCGTCCTAAATCCATCCGTGTGGTCCGATTGCTCATCTGAGGCCTGCTTTGACAAATACTTTACACAAATGGCCATTAATACGGTTTATAAGCAATCTTGGTACTTGATGCATGCAACGCTCCTATTCTACTTTATGTTGTGCCTTTTATTCTAAATATGGGCCATATTCAACCTAATTACTACCCCCTTGCGTGGTGTTATCATACCCCCATGCTTACTCCTTGATAGTCCCTAGCAAGGTTTATTCTAGCCTTTATTTCTTTGGAGAATTCAAGAAGTAATTGCTTCGGCACTTCGTTACTCGTCAATAAGAGGAAATATGCGAAGATCTTAATCTACAAAGACTAAGCAGCGCCCGGGTGTCTTCCAAAATACAAATCGCCCGAATCCTTGCTTTGTATATATAACTATACATATGTATACGTATATATCTATATATGTCTTTTTAGAATTTTCGGAATTCAGTGTGGGTTGGTAACTTTTTACGGCTACCCAACCCACCCAAAACTCGATCAAAACCCTAAGTGCTAAGCATCTTGGTGTGAATGTTGTGATAGACTCACTTAACGGTAATTGAGACAGACTTCGAGTTTCTACGCCTCTAGGTGTCCGGAAAAGAAAATAAATTTTTGCCTGAAGGTGTATTTGTTCGACTGGTAGCTTTCTCCCTACGTTCATTTTACTTGGGGTCAACACAAGGATTTTCCAATGTATATCTCCCCGGCTTGTACTACTTCCCCGCTTCGTCCTTAGGTGTTTTGGTTTTTTTTGTGCAATTATTGAGCTGGGCTCTGGACAACCGACCAATGGGCTGTTACCCACGATCACTTGCCAGTCATACTTGTGCGGTGAAGTGTGGTTTATTTTCTTTTCTTCTCTCTCTTTTTTTTTTTTCCTTCGTAGGTGGCTTCCCTAATCTCAAATGTACCTAGAGGCAGCGAAAAAGAAATGGCCTGTGGCTGGGTTCTGGAAAACCTGCCAATGGGCTGTTACCCACGACAACTTGCCAGCCATACCACCCTAGAGAGTTCATTAGCTACCCAATTTCTGTCAAAATCTCCAAGAAGTGAGTCTGTGCAAAAATGTGTGTAGATGCTTAGACTTAAAGTTTTCCTGAGTTAGAGGGTGAGTTGATAAGTCGTATACTTATTACCTTATTTATTAGGTGGATTAGAATAGCTTAAAGTTGCAAGGATTCGCCGCTAAATCCATATTTTAATGGACACTAGGGCTGATTAAGCCTGAAGGCCTGAAAAGTCTAAGCGTTTAAGTTCTTTTTGTATTATTTCCCACTATTGACAAGTTTCTAATGCCTAAGTTTTTCTTCCTAAATTCAATTTTTTTTTTAATCAATTAATTTATTCATTCAGACTGATTAATTAAGCTCAGGATCATGCAATTTACCATCACCCCCATGCTTAAGTTGGACAATGTCCTCATTGGCAGATGCATGGATGCAGAAGTGTTCAAAAAGATAGTACCTGAGTGATGTAAACTACCAGATCAGTCTGAATCCGCTGGGTTGCCTCCCAGGAAGCGCTGAGTTTAACGCCTCCAGCTGGGCGGTGCACAAACAGGAATGGTTTGGGTGAAGAAGATATGTTCAAAATTAACCAGACCCAAAATCAGAAGTCCACAGATGCGAATAAGGTTGTGATGGAGTCCCGTTCCTAAGGGGCGGGAATTCTGTAACAGATATATCATGCATGCCCGTGTCAGATCCTCTCTTAGTTTGTGGGCATGCAAACAAGTTGCTGTGGACGAACGCACCCCAAATATGACATGCCAAACACTAAAGATGTAGGTCTTATATTCAGCTTGTGTCCCCATAAAACTGTAATCCATCGAAAGTGTATCAATTCCAGTGCATTCGGGTTGCAGGATTCTTATTCTGGTAGGGCAGGTAACAAAGTTCAGAGTTTCATACTGAGCCCTACAACCAAGCATGAGGCCTCTCTCCAAAGACGAATCCATCTCTTCCGCAACTATGGTTTCATCGCTCATTCCTTCCAAGCCCTTGATCTCAAGAATATTTTCTGCCACCTTCTCTGTATCAGATTCACTGTTTGGGGTTACATTAGAGGTAGGGTCAATTTCATCCTCTAGATCATATTCTTTCTCTCGGCCCTCCTCCAAATTTGTGATGGGGATTCCAACCGATTCATAATCAATTTCTTTGAGATTGTAACTCCATTCTCCATCTCCGACGTTGGCTGCTACTCCCACCGGATTACTTGTCTTGAGCCGATTAGATTCAGATTCCAAGGTCTCTCCCCTCACCTTCTCAGTTTCCTCCTGATGTTTGTTCTCAATGCTCCCCAAATTGTGTTCCAAGGAATCCTTACTTTCCTTATCCACTGAGCTATCCAACTCCTGAGGGGTATCAATGGTGGACTGAACCAAATCAGGATGACTAGGTGTAGTCCAATTGATCATGGTAGGTCCTTGCTTTATGAATTCCATGAATGGCGTTGTATGCAACAGCTTTCTTTGGCCTTCTTCCCCCAATTGTTGGAACAACTCCAACATGGCATGTTGCCCTTTAACCAATTCTTGATTCTGTCTGTGTAGTTCTAACTGGAGGTTATCAGGAATTGACATGGTGTCATTTGGTGTCCTTTGGATTTCCTCCTTGAAATCCAGGTTAAGAGAGTATGGTTGAGGTTGTGGATCAGAATCCATATTGGTGTTTAGGTTCTTGGGTGGGTCCTCTATTTTGTCATGTTCAGGGTCCAGTTCTTCAAGAGGAACCATTCTTTGTTTGGTCCTACTCCAGAATAGTTGAGGTTCTAAGTCCTCCTCCCAGTCAGATTCTTCATCAGGGGACCAAATCAGAGGTTGATGATCCTGGGCTTGCCTAGATTTCTGATCATTTTCTGATTTCCATTTGTCTAGAACTCCTTCTAATCCAAAGGTCAAGTAGGCAAGGTTGTTGAATTCAGATGACCTTTCTTGGTTATTATCTTGAGATGGGTAGGGTTCTTGGTGTTCTCCTAAAGTGTAGGTCCTATCACAGTAGAGCAGGTCGGACCTAAATGAGGAGGCATCGTGAGGACAATCGAGATATGGAGCCCCATGATTTGAATCGTACCCTTGGGTGGCTATGTTAGTTGTATTCCAATAAGAAGTTGGTGCGGTTTGGTCATAGTTGGGCCAAGAGGGATATTCAAGGTTGTACCCCCAACTTGGTGGTTGGTTAGCCCAAGTAGGCTGCGAGTATGGTCCACTTGGGTTAGCATACGAATCCTGTTGGGGGTAGTTTGGGTAAGATGGATAGGCATTGAAATCCATGGTTTGGAAGAAATGGAGGGATGTGGGAAGAACAGATGCGAGAGTTGTGTCCTCAACCAAGCAAACAAGCCTAGTCCTTATGGTGTATTCCTTAGAAGACCTAGAAATCTCACAAAGGTTGATTAAGTTCGTAAGCACTGGACTCCCCTTTCCGAGGTTAATCTGGCCAGGTTGATTACGAGGGGATTGCAGGGAAGGTTCTTCCTTTAGCTTGCGCCTCCGGTTCCATAGACCCCACAACCGCGGTCGTTTGACACTGCCCCGCAGCCTAGTCACCAGATTCTACCAAGGGAATGAAAGCCAAGTGCCTAGCGAATAAAACCTTACCTTTTGAGACTTAACTCAGTCCTGCCTAAGGCACGTCTACTCATTTTTAAAGGGTTAGGATAGTGCTTGTGCTTAGGGTGATGTGATGAGGCGTTGATTGGGGAGGTGCCTCTTAATTTTCCACTTTCAAAGTGTGTGCTTCTAGAAAAACATGGTTTTCAAGCAAGGATTTTAAGGTGTGGTATCTTTTAGTATTTTATCCTTACTTTAGTGCTTTTTAGGGTTGACGTGTCTTAATGTTTTTAACCAAGTTTCTGTGGGCACGTCAAGTTCTGCACACAATTTGATGAAAGTAGACTTCCTTTTTCTTCTGTAGAGGCTCTAAAACCCTAGTGTACTCATCCTAATGATCATGCAGCTTCTACTAGATGAGTCAGTTTTAGGGTTGAGTGGTGCGGCCCAGGTCAACTCATGGTGGCTTCACAAACACCACTCAAGAAAGAAAAGAACACTCCAAGAATTTATTCAGCATATTAGAGTGTACATTTTCTTGTAGGGTGATGTGTTAAGAATGTGGGTCAAGCAATCATTCACCACGCCAATTTTTTTAGTTTTTTACAATTTTTTTTTTAGCTTTTTCACGCAAGCAAACAATGAGAGACAGGTTACTCACTATCGGTCCTCGAGGCGCCTACTCCCTTGCTACCGTCGTGGAATGCGTCGCTTCGCCGTCCACGCGTCGAATTCCTGCAACCGTCAAGTAAAAAGGAAAATAGGGCATTAGACGATGTGAGAATGAGTGTGGAATGGAGGTGATAAAACAAATCCGTTGCCTCCCCGGCAACGACGCCAAAAACTGACGTGCCTTCGTGCGTGTGTGTTAAGAGGTGTCGTTATAGTTGCACTTGATACGTCGGTTTTAAAAGAAGTAAACGGAGGTGAGTCCGAGTGTCGATCTCAGGGAGGCGTGGAAATCGAATTTTGTTTACCACTTGTTGTCACGAAAAAGGCGGAGTTTTGCTTACGAAAGAGACGGTTTTGAAAAGCGAGAGATAGAGAGAGAGTTTAGGGTTAGAAAGCTCTTGGTTTTGATCATGCACTTTAAACAGAAATTAAAATGGCAACTAAATGGAAAATAATTTCATTAAACATGCATTCATAGTTCATGGTTTACAATATTAAATACATGCTTCAACAAAAGTAAATGAAAGCTTAAAAGAGAGAGGTAGAGAGAGAGTGGAGAGCGACGAGGTAGCCACGGCGGTGGAGGAGGCTCCGTCGGCGGCTCGTCGTCTCCGGCGATTACAAGAGTGCCTAAGACTAGCTAGGAGTGGAGTGGAGTAGTTGCAAGTGGGAGAGGATGCCTTGAATGGTGGTAGAAGGGGGTTTAAATAGAGTTAAGGGCTTCCTAAAAGAAGAATATGCTTTAGCGACATCCAGAACGTCGCTAAAATCGCTTCCAGATACGTCGGTGAAGGCCTTCTGCCGCCGGTCAGCCGCCCGCCCCCTCTCTCTCTCCAAGCGCGATCCGTGGATGATGAACGAGAGCCGTCCGATCGAAGATCGGACAGCTGAGATCCGCCCGCGCCCGTGCTGAGATCGTGCTTCGGGCGCACGTGCGCGCCCGCGTTTCCGCCCGGCGTGCGCGTGGGCGCTGTCGTCGCGCCGCGTGGAGCAATCCTGATCGCCCGCTGCTGATCGGGTGGGTCAATTTCGCCGCGCCCTTCGCTCGCGCTTGATTTCCGCTCTGCGCGATTCGAACGCGTGTCACTGCGACGCGGGCGTGCGCGCTAACCGTTTCGCCACGCCCGCGCTTTGTCGCGGCGACCGCGGGCGAGTGCGCGGATCTCGGCCGTTCGATCGAAGATCAACGGCCGAGATTCGTTCTTGGCTGGCTTGAGGGCGAGAGAGCGGCGGGGGCGGGGCGACGTGGCGCATTCTGGGCCGTTGATCTCCAGATCAACGGTCATGATTTCTTGGGCCCATTGTGGGAGCTCCGGATGTCGGATTTGGCTGATCTTTAGTCCGTTGGACTCCATTCGTCGTCCTGAATCCATCCGTGTGGTTCGATTGCTCATCTGAGGCCTGCTTTGACAAATACTTTACACAAATGGCCATTAATACGGTTTATAAGCAACCTTGGTACTTGATGCATGCAACGCTCCTATTCTACTTTATGTTGTGCCTTTTATTCTAAATATGGGCCATATTCAACCTAATTACTACCCCCTTGCGTGGTGTTATCAAAGAACAAGACCTAAGGAAAGCTACAGCTAGTGGCTGCTACAGCGAGGAATGATGGGATAAGCTTCGGTGAAGGGAAAGCTTGATATGGAAGCTCTGGGTCGCCCTGGGTTGCTACGAAGTCCTTAGTGGCGAGGAGGATCAGAGAAAGTGACCTTCACTGCCGTAGCAATGGAGTAGAGGTATAGTGAGGAGCAGAGACCAAAGGGACGAAGGGATCACCTTGAGAAATGTAGTAGGGAGGTTGATAGCTCTTACAGGAGCTCTAGGGAGCTGATTAAATAGGTGAGAAGTAGATCTAGTGAGCGTAGTGGTGTGATTAGGCAGAGTTAGGTTAAATGGTGAGATCTGAAGCGGAGACGCGTAGGAATGTTCAAATCAATTTCCCACCGTCAAATGAGATCTGGGATGGGGGTGAGGCTATGCTCAGGTGCGCGCAAAAATTGATGGAAGATCGGCCGTAGGATGGAAGCCTCACCCAATCAACGAAAGCTGTAGTGCAAGTTCATTGCGGCTATAGTGCATGTTCGGCTGTAGGTGTGTTTGGTGGATTTGTAATCTTGTCCTTAAGGGAGAAGAGGTGTGAAAGTTGCACAGAAACCCATTAGTGAAGAGAATTAATGCAGAGAGGTCCTTAGTTTCTAGCAAGTAGGTCCCTGGCGGCATGCAGAAAAGTCCCTGGAAAGTTTTATGTGAAGGAATGTGAATGACCTAAGGACTTAAATGTAATCTAATGAATGCAGGATCCTATTGATGTCTAAGTGCAACCAAGTTTTTATTGAAGCACAATCGAACATTTTGAAAGTTAATTCAACCTTTGATTTATACTTTTGAACTTAAAGATGTGTTAATTTGCAATTGGATAATCAAATTATGCTTTTGAATAGAATATCTCATTTTGTGACCTAATTATGCATTTTTTTATCAGAAATTTGTTGGTTTAGGTCATTTTTGTAATTTTTCTCACTTAACTAATTTCTTGTGTTAATTATGTAGTGGTTAACCTAATTTCTAGCTTAACTTAGGCATTTTAGCTATGATGAGCCATGCCTCATCAATATCCGGAATAACCATCAAAAAAGTAGAAAAATCAATTTCTCGCTGACTTTTCAAGAATCTGCTCAATAAACGGGGAAGGGAAATGATCTTTCTTCATGGAGGTATTTAGTTTTCGATAATCTATATAGACTCTCCACGAGTTCATAATCCGAGAAGGAATGGTTTCTCCGAATTCAGTAATGATAACGATGAGTCCTGTCGTTTTAGGCACAACCTGAATGGGACTCACCCAGTGGCTATCAGAGATGTGATAGATGATACTCACATTGAGCCATGTGATAATCTCCTTTTTCACGACCTCCTGGAGATTCGGGTTAAGTCTTCTTTGCATCTCGTGAGAAGGTTGTGAGCCCTCTTCGACATAAATTCGATAAGTACAATATGAGGGACTTATTTTAGTCAAATCATCTAGAGTCTAACCAATGGCTCTACGATGTTGCTGGAGGATAGAAATCAATTTCATTTCTTGATCAGGAGTGAGCCAAGAATTAATAATCACAGGAAACGTATGAATTGAACCCAAAAATACATACTTTAGATGGTTAAGGAGTGGTTTCAACTCCAAGACTGGGTTATTAGCAGCTGGTGGAGGTTTGAGGTTGGCCTCAGAGGGAAGGGTTGGATTTAGTGATGAGTCTAAGTCAGATTCAGGCTCCCTATTTTATGGGTTAAGATTTTCTTGTGAATGAGGCCCTCAGAAAATTAGGCATTCATCAGAAATTTAGTCTTCAACCAAAGAACCTATATCACAAACCTCCTCAATTGCCCCATAATTTATTCCTTTCTAGGCATTAAAAATATCAATCCTCAAAGTTTTATCCCCGAATTTCAGTTCTATCTAGCCCTCTTCACATCTAATATTCACTCTAGCAGTTGCTAGGAACTGCCTCCCTAAGATGATGGGTATGTCTTTAAGATTTTTAGGAGTATCCATATCTAGAACAATGAAATCCACCAGGAAATAGAAATCCCAAACCCTAACCAGTACATCCTTAAGAATTCTCCTTGGTGATTTAATTGATCTATCTACCAATTGCAGTGTCACATCAGTTGATTTTAACTCTGTTTCCTCAAAATGGTCTAGTAGGGTGGTGGGAATCATGTTTATAGATGCTCCTAAATCCAATAAAGCTTGATCAAATTCTAAATTTCCTTTCTTACAAGAGATCAAAGGGGTGCCAGGATCCTTCACTTTTTGTAGGAGTTTACTCAAAATCACAGAGTTAGCTTGCTCTGATAACACAATCGGACTCTTATCTTTGTTTCGCGGCTTACGCTTAAGTGTATGTAAATCCTTTAGAAATCACACGTAAGCCAGTATGTGGCGTATAACATCCATCAAGGGAATTCTAATCTGGACTTGATCAAAGAGCTTGACCAAGTCCTCCTTAGGTGCCACGGGTTTAGATTTCCTATTTCCGTTGGTCAAGGCCTCGGGAAATAGAACATGTCTAGGTTTTTCCAGGATGGGTTCAGGCTCTGGGTTTGGAGTGGGTTTGTCCTTAATATCCATCCTTAATTTAGGATTCGAACTACTCGGACTAGGTCAGCTAGGGTAAGGTGGCTCCTGAGTAGTTTCACCACTACGAGTAGTGACGACATTCAGTTCTACCTGGTTTGGGTTTGGAGTTGGTAGGATAGGAGGTTGCTGCTGATAACTTGCGTAAGAAGTAGAAGTCTCTGACCCATTAGGTGGAGGTGCAGAGGGGGCCTAATAAACATAATGTAATTGGCCCTGGTTTGGGTTCACAATGCACCTCTGGTTCGGCATGTTGTTCGAGTTAGGCAGAGGTTGGGAAGGAAGTGCACTAGGATAGCGAGTCCTAGCCATTTGTGCGAGCCGGTTACAAACCTTTACTATCTTTGCACTACGTTGCCTCGCATGGCAGCATTAGTTTTCTGCATATCAGCTAGGGTCTGTAGAATCATGCTCATCTTATCTTCCCTATTAGGCCCAGATTGAAGGTTTGGGTTGGGCCTAGGATGAGCAAGCTGATATGAGTGCAGATTTCCTGGTTGAACTGGTATTAAGGTTTGGAATTCTGAGTATTCCCCGACTAGGAGAAATTCATATGATTACGCCATCCAAGGTTGTAGGAGTTAGAATAAGGATCATTCTGGATGGCATGGATCTCCTCATAGGGTTGAGTAGCTCCATAATGATCAGGAGACAAGGGTTCAGGAGATCCCCTAATTAGAGTAAGAGGGTTCAGAGTTTCCTCCAAAACTTGAATCAGAAGTGGATGGATAAGCATCCATGCCAGAGTAAGAGTGGTGGTGGTGAATATTATGCATGACCTCCCTCTCTGTGGGCGGATATGCATATGTGTTTTACTAAGAAGTGCCTTTTGGAGTTGGTGATGAGGTGTGACTCATCATAGCTAAAGTGCCCAAGTTAAGCTAGAAACTAGGTTAAACACTACTGAATTAACACATGAAGTGGGTTAAGTGTAGGTGATTGAGTTTTTATGCGATTTGTAATATGGGGGTTTTATAAGTTGTAACGTGCAAAAATCGATTCATTTTTAAAATTTGTAACATAGATAGTGGAGTATCTAGGGTCGTCCAAGGAGGTAAATTTTTGCAAATTCAGATCTCTTACTTGAAAAATAGGAAATCAACTTTCTTTTTGATATTTTTGAATATAAGATTTTTTTTTTTGAATTTTTAAACAATAGGCAATTACGCAAATGGATGCAAGTAACAATTACACCTAGATGCTAATGGTACTACCTAAGTGACACAAAAAACCACTCTCTAAGCTCACCCTAGGCACATGGAGGCCTAGGGTAATTAGAGAAAGGAAGTGAAAAAGTGATAGAAGTAATGATTAGAAAAGATGTAACAAAAATGAAAAGAAGGCAACTTTGATTGAATAGAATTATGTTTTACAAACACATGTAGAGGAATGCTTCTACTCTAAACTGCAAAATACAAAAGGAGTAAAACAAAAATCCTCTTTATATTTTGGTGAAGAAGTGAGTCTTCTTGCTCCAAGCCTAGCTACTCCTTGGCTTCAAAAGAAGATCTCCTTCTTCTCCTTCCTTGCAAAGCTCCTCTAAGTGGGTGTACATCTTCCTCTTTGGTAAGCCCTAAGGGGGGGCGTGTCGTGACTCCTCCAGAGGTGGATGGCTTCCACCTCAATGCCTCCTCCAAGGGTGGGCGTGGACCACCCTCAAATCCTCCTCCTAGGTTAGGCGTGTACCCTAGGTATTCTCCCTTTGCCTAGCTTCTCCCTTTGGCTGGCGTGGGCACAAGAGAGAAGAGAAGAGGGGAAGGCACCAAGGGGATAGAGTGTCCCCTTAATCTTCTTCTTCTTATTCTCTTGGCCATCCATGGAAGGTAGAAGTATGGTTTGTTAATGGTAGCCAAATGTGTCTGTTAATGGTGGTAGGTAGGGGTATATATAGGAGTGGTAGGGGGGTAGGTGTAGTTAATGGATGGAGGGTTAGGATGGGTTGTAGAGGGTGGTTATAGGATCCTAGGGTTGAGAGGGCTGGCAGCAAAATGGAAGGGTGCTTGATGGTTGGCTCCAACCCTAGGTGAGAGCTTGGGTTAGGTTTAGGCTAGTGTGTTGTAGGGTTGAGATGGAGTTGTAGGTGGTGGTTGTTGGGATCTATGGTGGGTTTTATTTGGCGCCAAAGGAGAGGATGTTTAGGTGGTGGTTAGGTTGAGTTGGCACCAACATAGGTGTGGTTTAGGGTTGGTTAGGTGGTGCCAACTTGTAGGTGGTGGTGATAGGGTATGGTGGTGAATGGATGGTGAGGATTTAAGGTGGAGTTGGCGCCAACAAAGAGGTGTGTGTAGGTGGTGTTTTCGCACCAACTAGGGAATGTTTAGGGTTAGTTAAGGTGGTGTTAGGTGTAGGGTAGGGATGGCCTTATAAGGTGGTGGTTATGTGCTGGATGGTTGAGGGTATTTGGCGCCAAGTGTAGGGATGTGTAGGGGGGTAGTTATGGTGGGTTAAGTGGTGTTGGTGCCAAGTGTAGGAGGGTTAAGGGTGACGCCACTAGATGGATGGTGGAGATAGGTAAAGGGGCGACGTGTAGGGTGGATCATGGGGCTTCAAGTTAGCGCCACCTTGAAGGGATGTGGAGGTTATTTTGGCACCAACTTGAAGTTGGTTAAGGTGCTGGTTATGGGTAGTTTTGGAGGAAAAATTAGGTGGCCTTTGGTGGTGGTGGTGTGAAGGGTCATGAGGGTTGGTGGCGCCAACTAGGAGTGGTCTAGTTAGCTTGCTTAGGTGGTTGACTTGGAGTAGTGGTTAGGGTGAAGTTAGGTTAGGGTTTAGATGGATGGCCATGGAGGTGGAGCTAGTTTTGAGCTTAGCTAAGCTAGCTAAGCTAGCTTAACTAATGCTTGAGTAGAAGAAGAGGTGGGAAGCATTAGGGTTTAGGGAGGAGGAGCTGGGGGAGTAGCCTTGAGCTACCCTGAAGCTTGTGGGAGCTATCATCTGCTGAAGAAGTCCTTGTAGGAGCTCAACTACTCTACTTTAGCTAGCTAGTTCTTTGCTAGCTACTAAATTGAGTAGGTTGAGCTGGTATCAACTATTCTGGTGCTGGGGAAAGTTGGCTGTGGACTTCTCTGCTGACCTAGCTTAGCTAGCTAAAAACTAGTAGCTAAGCTAAGTTGATTGGAGATTTTATGTGCTAAGAGGAGCTAGGTGGATCTAGGTGGAGCTGGAATGAGCTGAGTTGGAGTTGGAATGAACTCATGTTAACTTAGTTCAGCTAGCTAGGGCTCTCAGTGAATTGATTGGACCTAAGATGAGCTAGACTCAACCAAGTTGAGCTGGATCTGAGCTGAGTTGAGATAAGTTTAGCTAAGTTGAGCTACCTTGAGCTACCATTCAACTAAGATGAGCTGAATGAAGCTAGATGGAGCTAACCCTAACCCAAGTAAGTTGGCATCCAACTATGAAGAGCTGGATCTGGCTGAGTTCTAGCTAAATTGAATTTCTTCTTCACCATTTACCTTCATGAGTGTCAGGGTTTTAGGGTTCTGCTTATCTATTTTAACCCTATCACTCAAATAAACATGTTAAAAATAATAAAAACAATGCAATGCATGCCTAACCTATGTGATGCCTAAATGCAACCTAAAAACCTGTTTGCAGAGTTAAAATCCTAAGAGCTAGATTTGTTTTAGGGCGTAAGTATGATGATAAACTGGAGTTTATCAGTGGGAAATAGTGAAAAAGACCTAAAACATCAATTTTATGTTAAACACACGAAATTAGGTCATTAAATGAAGTATTCTATTCATTATTGTAAAATGACGATCAATTTGCAACAAACATTTGAGTCCAAAAGTTCAAATTAAAAGCACAATTAACTTCCTTAATGTTCAATTAAGCTTTAATAAAAACTTGGTTGCATTTGGACATCATTAGGACCCTACATTAGTAGTTTTACATTTACTTCCTTTGTTCACATACATTTTATTCGTTTAAAAACCTTCTAGGGACCATTTTGAAAGAGATAGGGGCCTATTTGCAAAATCTGAGGACGGCTCTACAGAACTTCTTAGCCACTTATGGGCTCCTATGCTATTGTTCTACCCCTTCACCCATAAGGGTTTCCCCGCAAAAACACCAACTCACCTGCAACTGCGAGCCACTGTAGCGCCTCATGAACTTGCCCAATTGCAATTGTCGCTTCCTTGATCTCTTGATCCTATGGCCTAGATCCAATCGAAGCTTCACGCGCTTTAGTACGTGTAGTCACTCTTTGCCCCAGATCCCATCCATCGACCGTGATTTGATTTGGACTTCATGCAGTTCCTTCTCTTCATCCCCACCGCTGGTGCCCTAAATGAGTGATTGCACCTTGCGGTGATCCCATTCACTCCCTCTACCTACTTAAGCAGCTCCCTTGAGCTGCGCGCAGGCAATCGACTCCCTCCACTCTGAGCTAATCCTTTCATCCACCCTCCAGTTCTCCTTCCTCCTTTATCAGGGCCACCAGTGACAGGGACAACTCTCCCTCCTCAAATTCGTCGTTGTAGTGACCAGCTGCAGCCTAGGGTCCTCATTCCTCACTGTAGTCTTCCTCATCCCCCTTCGTCACTACCGTGACCAGTTGTAGCCTAGGCATCCCATTCCTAATTTAGATTAGGATTTCCCTGCTTTTTAAAGTAGTTTAGAATAATTGTTAGTGTAATTTAGATTCAGTAGAGTAGAATTAGTGCATTAGTTCATAGAATTAGTTAGTGAACTGATTGATTGATTTAGTAGTTAGATAGGAGTAGATTAAGGTAATTCTCCCTCACCTCCTCTGATCAACTCAGATCAGAGGAGACAAACCCACTTCCATCCACATGTCCATTAATCTCCCTCTCCATATCACTATCACATTCATTGATTTTCCTCGACGATTTATTTCATGATTCACTCCATTCATAAGAATCACTATGGATCTAAAGCTCAATAGCTTCTAGATCCATAGTGCGTTCAATTCCATCTGAGGGTGAATTCATTCATTCTCTTAGTCACAATCACCCTCAATATAGTTTGATTTGTGCTTATTTGGTCATTTGGAACTGATCTGAATTCTGGAGTTGAATGACGATTTTCTGTAGTAATCATGTGTTGATCAGATTTAAATGATCAAATTGAGCTTCCTTATATTTGAGTGGCTTGATTGCAATGGGCTTAAGATGTTTTAACGTGATTTTGATCATTATTTGAGCTTATGCCCAATTTTAAATTTAATCCCTGATTTTTGGATTTGTTTGGTAGCTCAAGCTCGTGAGAATCAGATGTCCTGATTTGAGGCTTGAGCAATGATCCAATTAGTTTTAAAGAATACCTAGAACACATAACACCAACTAATGGTGTGCAGATGTTTCAAATGATCAAATCATTTTGGTAGAGCCATAGCAATAGAACATTTGGGGTGACATGGTTTTAAATTCTAAAATCAGTCTTGATCTATGATTTCATAGGAGTATAATGATGTGACACTCATCTGATCATAGTTTTAACTACAGCAAAAGCTGTAGTTAAGACGTCTGAACAGATGGATGTTTCACTTGTTCCTGAGTGGTAATGCAGAAATTGATTTCTAACTTGAATTTTGGACAGCAACTAAAGTTGCAGCAGCTGTTGCTGCTGAATTTGAGCAGCAATTAGCTGTTGTGATGTGCAGTTGCTGTTGTGTGCTTTAGCAGCCACTGTTTGGCTGTATTGTAGGGTCTGATCAGATTGGAATTGGGATAGGTTGTGAGTGTTTTTGTGAGCTGACATGAGTTGTAATGTTGTATATATCTTGTATAAGCATCCATGAACTTGAAATGAATTTTAATTTGATTTGGAGTGCTTGTAATTTTAGTTTTAAATTTCTTTTGTCAGCTCTTTCATTTGTGCTTATCTGTCCAAACTTGAAATATTAATGAAATTTGAAGTGAAAATTTGTTTAAGAATTCAAACATGTTGCACATAATGTGCTGAGTGTTTTGAGGTGTTTAAAATGCATTCCTAGCCACTCCAACTGGTTTTAGGGCCTTAGGTTCTCTTGGAAACACCTTTTGAACTTTGTAAATTAATAAAAACTATATAAAAATTTCAAAAAAATAAAATAAACCTGTCTTGGTCAAGATTAGGAATATTTTTAGGTGTGTGACAAGTTTCAAGATATTCTGAACTCCCAGCTTGGTGGAACATATCAGCTGACGATTCAATATACCTTGGAACTTAATAAAAGAACTAAACTTCAAAAACACCAAAAACTACTCTCTCTCTCATCTCACTCTTTCTCTCTCTTCCCTTATCTCTAATAAATATATAAAACCCATAAAAATCATAAAATACTAAAAAACTCCTAAAAATACTATGCATACTATGTGTATACTTGTATAAAGTAATTAAATCTAAGCTATAAGTAAATATTGTATAATATGTATATAATGTATGCAAATAACTTATATATGTATTCTATGTATTAAATTAAGTATTTAGAGTAATCTAATGTATATATAACTTTATTGTATTATTTTATATTAATTTATATAACTTGAATGTATAATAACTAAGTAAATATACAAACATGTTTATATGTACATATTTATACTTCATACTATACATATGTATTTATCTATATAATATAAATATTATAATACCTGTAACTTAATTTAGTTATAAATATACAGTAAATAACTAGGTTATTAAGTTAAATTGGTAATTTATTAACTTAAAATAAAAAAAATTAGTAATTTAAGTTAATACTGCAATAATTTATATTGTATACTTGTACTATATTATATTAAGTATTTTCAACTTATTTAAACTGTATTTATACTGTATTATAGTATTTATAGTTTATTTATATAACTAACTAAAAGATGTATTTAATTGTAAATAAATTAAAATAAAGCATCTAAAATATAATAAAAATCTGTAATAAATAATTTATTATGTATATTAATACTGTACTAAGTCAATTTGACAATTAATTAATTAATTAATACTGTAATTAACAAATTAAACTCTAATTTAACTTATATAAACAGTCAACTTAACCTAATTTAATTATATAATAAACTAACTTATTTTTGTAAAGTAACTGCATAATTATGTAGCCCTATGTAAGGGCTTTACAACTCTATAATTTATTTTTAATTTAAAATAAATTATGGCCCTCAAATTGAGGGCCAAATTCACTAAATCAGGACAGCAATTGTGTGCTGTTGCAGCTCAATTGAGTGCTATCAATAGCGCCATACTAGAAGCGTAGGATCGGGCAACGCACCATATATTGATTTCATCTCCTAACCTTACCAGTCATCAGGCGTCGGGCACCCACTTATACACATGACACTATCTCCTCTTTCGAACTTGATTTGGCTTGAGCATTTGGTGTGCGGTGCACTAGGCCAGGGGTCATATACTGTGAGTGGGCCTATGTAGGCCCATTAATGAGCATTAAACTGAAATTAATACACTTAATAACAACTAGGGTGACCCCAGTAGAAGTCTGATCGCACCCAGAAATGGGTGCTGCGTATCCCTCAAAAAAATCACCCGCTCATTAACCAATTTTTGAACCAGTTGAGAAGAGAACTGGTCTGAACTGGTTGAGAGAGGAGAGCAAAGTTGAAACAAAGCTAAGTGTTAGAGACTCTTCCCCCCTATAACTTGGGTGTGTTGTGTGTATGTGTGTGTTGTGTGTGTGAGTAATGTGTGTGTATATATGTGTATGTGTGTCTGTGAGTATGTGTATATATATATATATATATAAGTATCTAGTATGTAATGTATATGTATATAAATAATATAATATAATGTAAATAAATAATGTATACTATAATAGTATAACTATAGTGTAGTATGTATAGGTAGTAAGCTTGTTTGAGCTCTTATATGTAAATATATAAAATAAGGGCTTTAGTGACAGATTCATCCATCACTGTAGATAGTTATGTATGTCAGTATAGACAGTGTTTTACTTTATGTTATGTATATAATTTTACTGAGGTTTTAGCGATACTTATATAAGTTATGTATGTATTATATCTGTTACTATAGATATTAGTATGTTATAATGAGTTAGTATAGTAAATATTATTAACTATTTTTGTACCTATGCTTAGGTATTAACTATATTAGTCGTAAATAATTAACATAGAGTAGTTATACATAGTTTTTAATTCTTGTTTGTGTAAATTTGTTTTCAAGCATTGCAATATATTTCTATTCATTCTTGTATACATAATTAACTAAATTCTTTTATTCAATAATTCTTTCATTCATTCTTGTAAATAAAATCAACATTTTTGAAATTAAAGAATGTTTTTGGACTTAGAGAGTGATGTATATTAATAACTGCCTCCCTGTGAATGACTTGGAATCAACCAGAAAAAATTAAGTATATAAATAAAATTGTCGCGACAACGATTTGTATTTGTGATATATACTACAATAACGATATTTTAAAACCCCTTTTTAATGCGAACCGGTCGTCGACGATCAGCTGGCAAGTCAAATCGTCCAACTTCTTCATGATAATGGAGACCTTATCCAATTGACTAGCCACCAATTCTAGATCGATGGAAGAGGATAGGTCTCATGCTTCGTGTGTCCCTCGTGAGTTCATTGTTACACGTGTAGTCATCCGATCGAACATACCCAAGAACTCATTGTGTTTGGGGTTCTTGCACATATTCTCGAGAATCTCTCAACCAGTGTCCTTATCGTTATCCATGAAGTTACCTCCACAAGCTGCATTGATGAAGAGCCTGATATCTTAACGGAGACCCCTGTAAAAAGACAGGACTTGTTCCCATTTAGGAACTCCATGATGAGGGCATTTCCGCATGAGATCCTGAAATTGATCCCATGCCTCATGAAGAGGTACCCCTGCATTTTATGTGAAATGTGTGATTTAGTGCCTTAGGGCGTTAGTATGTGTTACGACGTGATCCCAGATCCTTACAGGACTCGAGACCAACCCGCCTCGACTAATCCCATGACCTAGACGTCCAACGAGAAATAACCAAAAGCAGGAAATATTTTACAACCACACAAGCACTGTAACTAAGCAGAAAAAAATCAAGAGACAGTAAAAGAAACTGAGCGAAGTCTCACAATATTGCAGGCCATCACAACTACGACAGTGGAAAGTACAGTGGGAAAGTAACTGAAATAGTATTACATATAACAAAATACTCACTACTACGACAGAAGCTAGGAAACAGTAAGGAAACACAGCTAGGGTTGGGCTCGACTAGGCCCAGCTCCCTTTGCAGCCGGTGGTGTTGGCTGCTCAACTCCATGACCTGGACAAGGTTATAAAATTTTTGGAGTCAGCGAACGTTGAGTAAAGTGGTAATTCAGCCATTTATATGTAATTAAGACAGCCAATTAATTAATGCAATTAAGTAACTATCTATTTTCATTTAGCTCAACCAAGTAGTTCTAATTTGTTGCTCCTTTATTCATCTAATCATTTCTTGATCTGGCCTGTTCCTCACGAGAACGATCTTGATTGCAGTCTTTTACATGATGTAGGATGTGCACGTGGTGCTCTCCTAGCCAGGAGAGTCCACCATGGAAATCCTACATCCAGTCAACTACCCTGAGGTCACGGTCATGACGTAGCAGTGACTACGACACGCGTGATAAGCGCATGGGTACCTATCCCGCACTGGCACGTGGTCAGTCTTTTCCGCTTGCGGGTACGGCTAAAGGTACAGCACGGAACAGTACAAGGCCTTGCCCTCTCAGAATAGGGGTCTCTCCCCTTCACAGTTCGCGTACTCTCGTCCGACTATCCCGATTTGCCCAGTGGGCCTAACAAGAGTCGGTGTAGGGAGACTAGTCTTAACCCTGGGACCCATGGGGTGGCTAGCTCCCTCCCTACACTAAGTAGTTCACCTCGGTACCACGTACACGAGGGCCAAATAGAGTCGGTGTAGAGTGACTAGGCCTAACCCCGGGGCTCAACCCAAAGGGTGACTAGCTCCCCTCTACATAAAGGGGACAGTTGTTCTCCTTGGTACCGCGTACACAAGGGCTAGCTCACTTCCCGTCTAGAGGAGTTCTCCTAATTCCCCATAGGGTTCATGCTGGTATTCCTTGCGTTTCATTTTCCAACTTTTTCGATCTCTCTATTTACATTACCGGTTTCATTCTTAAAATAGGAAGCTCGTGATTTACTAACTGAGAAAGCATCACATCAATAAACCAATATATTTGCTAGCATTTAGAGTTTTACATACATCTCAAGTAAACAATGTAGCTCAAACCATACTCATTTGTTCCTGCCCTAGGGTTCATTCAAGTTATTCTAAACATGCAGTTTATTTGTTTAAAATCATAATATTAATGTAAACCACTCTACCAGAAAACACAGGAGGAATGGGGGCTTGGATCGTAGATCTTGTCACCTCCGTGGGTCCCGCGTACTTAACTGGCTGGAGACCTATATAATTGACCAACCACATCAAACGAGTCCAAAAATATATACAAGTGACACTAACTCGTAGAGAAACTCAAGAGAAAGACAACGATAGTTTGTTTGCGAAAATCCGATTCCGTTTGGGCCCTAAACAGGCAAAAAACATGCACATTGTCCAAAATCAGATGTCTGGGACTAGCCCCAGATGTCTTAAAAGATGTCAGTACTCACCCTGGGCTTCTTGCGGCTTCCTCGGACATCCGGATCCTTCCACGATTGTCTAAGGAGAGTTCTAGACGTCAGGCTCTACTTCCGGTTGTCTGGGAGTGCAGTCATACGTCCGTTGACATGTCTAGACGTCTAAAACACCTCGAAGGGTGCACCCCACTCCTTTCCATTGCTCTGCCCCTGTGTACGCACGCGCAGAGCTAAAAGCAGCTAAACAATACTCCTGCGGTAAGGCCTGCATGACTGGAAACCGTGCAGAAGCACGTACCTTGGCATTAGCATGCTTTCAGACGTTCGGCTTCAGCTTTGGACGTCCCCCTGCTACTCCAGACATTTGGGATGTGCTCCAGACATTTGATACTGAAAAATATCTAGTACGCAGAACTCTCATGAGCCTTCTTCTCTACGTAGATCCCTACACACCAGCTGCAGCTACTACGCCAGCAGCTTTAGGAGGTTGCAAAGCCCACCCTCGCGCGAGCTCTCCCATCGCGCACCCAAGCTCCCTGAGCTTTTCTCCTCTCTCCCATGCCCTCGCTCTCTCGCGCACACACACTCTATCCCTCTCTCCTTCTCACGCGAGCGTCTCCCTCCAAGCACGGTTACAAGTGGAGGAAAGGAGGCTTTTGGCGGCTCATCGGAAAATCGGAGGAAGGAGGTGGAGGTAGTAAAAATGGTGGCGTAGTGGAGATGGAGTGAGGTGGAGGGGTTTAAATAGAGATGGGTTAGGGTTTGGGTGAGGAAGGAGGGGGTGTACGCGTGTCGTGCGCATGTGGAAAAGGGAAAAGGGTACGGTTCTTCTACTTTTAGATGTCCGACCATCTATCCAGATACCTGGACAGACTTCTAATGAATAATCCAAATGTCTTATCCAACCCAAATGGCGGCGGGTCATTTCAACATAACAAACTTAAAGGAAGTTTCGTCCCTGAAACTTGAGCCAAGTTGGGTGTGGAAAAAGTAGCGTAAAAGCGCATAACAAACTTAAAGAGGATCAAAGTAGATCTGAAAAGACGTACCCTCAAAAAGCTCCGGGTACTGGTCTCGCATCGCCGCCTCAGGCTCCTAAGTGGCCTCCTCGTATTACTGTCTTCTCCATAGGACTTTCACCAGGGATACCTGCTTCCGTCTCAGACTCCGGATGGCTCTGTCTAATATCTTTACTGGCTTCTCGGGATAGGTCAGGTTGTCTCCCACCTTGACGCTCTTGTTGCTCAGAATGTGGCTAGGATTGGCGACTACTTCCTGAGGTTGGACACGTGGAACACATTGTGTACCCTAGAAAGCTAGGGAGGAAGGGCAAGCCGGTAAGCAAAGGGTCCCATAAACCTCGGCACAAGCTTCCCTTTCACCCCAAAACACTGCAAGCCCTTCATGGGAGATACACGGAGGAAGATGTGATCCCCAACCTCGAATTGCACCTCTCTGCGCTTCCTATTGACGTAGCTCTTTTGCCTGCTCTTGGCAATGCGGAGTTGCCTATGAATCTGCTCTGTCATCTCCTGACTCTGCCGGGTCAACCTCCTACTTGGTCCCCACCTAGACCCAACTCAAGGGTACGGTACTCCTCCTCCCGTACAAAGCCTTGTAAGGCACCATGCCGATGCTCAAATGATAGCTGTTATTGCATGCAAACTCTATCAGGGGAAAATGCTCCTCCCAGGAGCCTCTCCAGTCTAGTGCACAAGCGCGTAGGAAGTCCTCGAGTGTCTGTATGGTGTGCTTTGACTACTCGTTGGTCTGGGGGTGGTAGGTGGTACTGAACCTCAGACTGGTCCCCAATGCCTGCTGAAAATCTACCTAGAACTGGGAAGTGAAACGAGTATCCCTGTCAAATACGATCTCGCGAGGGACTCCGTGCAGACGCACCACATTTTTGACGTATCTCTCTACTAGTTTTGATGGCCCAAAGGTCACTCGGATCGGTAGGAACTGTGCCGTCTTCATCAACTGGTCTACTATCACCCAAACTGCGTTGTGTCCCAGCTGGGTAATTGGTAGACCCACCACCAAATCCATGGTGATTGTTGAATGTTCGAATTGCTTCGCTAACATGTTTAGTTTTGGAAAACCTGTCGTTGTAGCTTGAAAGCGAAGAATTCGTATTCAACAAATAAAATTTATACCGAAATTGAAATCCGGGTCGAACATAGGGAGGCGGACGTTTGATTTAAAAACTACGTGTTTCTTTTTATTTGTCACAAAGTAATTCAACTTAAAACTATCTAATTATTTACAATAAATAGAAGAGAGAGAGAGAGTAAGAGAGAGAAAAAATATTACACACAGAAATCAAAATGAGATGTAGAATAAACAAAGAATTTATCATTAAGGTGATTATTCATTACAACTATAAAGCATAACACAATTGCACTAGAAAGCGATAAATTTACTCTAGAAAGCATTAAAAGAATGGAGGGATAAATGTCCTCCTCGATGATCGCTTGGAGGACGAGCAGAACTACTCTAAAAAGCAGTAAATCTATACTAGAAAGTAGTAAAAAGAATAGGGAGAGAGAAATCCTCCTCGACGGTCGCTTGGAAGAGCCGGACGGGACGACGCCTGGACGAAGGAGGATGAAGTAGGACGAAGGAGGACGAAGCAGAAGAATGGGAACGGAGCAACACGCCGTCATCGTCGCGGGATCCACTTCCTAAGGGAGACAAAAATTTGGACTTTATCTCGCGAGAAGCATCCCCGGTGTGGGAAAAGCTTCTCTTGAGCTTTGGAGAGGTAGAGAAGAGAAGGAAGGGATGAGAATTTCATATGGAGGGGGTCTCCTTTTATAGTTGCAAGGAGTGGGGGCAAAATGGTCATTACATCTTTAAAATAATAAATGAGGGGTCTTTAGTGATGGATAAATCCGTCACTAAAGCCCCAACGTAGGCGTAGCACTCGCGCCCACGCACGCCTCCTCAGCTGTGCCCTTTCTTAGTGCCCACGCATGTTCTTTAATTCTTAGCCGTCCGATCGTCTGATCGGACGGCTTAAGATGCGTGATCGCCAGCTGCTACGCGCCCGCCCAGCGCGTACGATCGCGCGTCCTTGCCGCACGTGTAATAGCGCGTAATCTCTATTGAGCGCAGACGGCCGTTCGATCAAGATCCAACGCCCTCCTGCGCTCGCTCACCCGCGCCTTCCTCCCCTTCGCTGCTGCTCGAACCCGCGGCTGCAGCTCACGCAAGCGTGCTCGACCGCTGCCCTACGAGGTGCAGATGATCGAGTGGGCGCTTTTAGGCGTAGCCGTCCACAGCCGTTGGATCGAGATCCAACGGCGGAGAGGGAGCGAATGTGGGGTCTTCAGAGAATGTATGTGGCCATTTGGGTGGCCGAGATGGTGCCACGTGGCACCATCTGGCCGTCCATCTTCTGGATGTTGTAGATGGTGCCACGGATGTCAGATTGACTCGATTTTTGCGACGTTGGGCTGCGATCGTCGATTCGAATTCATCCGTGCGGTCGGATTTGTCATTTGAAGTGTAGATTTACACCATCCTGGCCCTTGATCTTCTAGGATTCCCCGGTCACTATCTGATGCTACAGATGCTTGATTAGGGCGATCTTGGAGTTGTTGAACTCCAATCGTCGCCCTAATCACATCCATACAGTTGGATCTTTGATCCGAGGCCCCGATAAAAGGTTTTCCCTGTCCAAGCACATAAAAGGAGACAATTAACCTCCATTTTATTCAAACTATTCTAAATGCAAGATGATGCATGTTATGAAATATTTATATCATGAAATGCAATCCTATGCTTAAGAACATGCATAAATAGACATCTTAAGTAGTGTAAATGTGTTTACATCATACCCCCATGCCTATCTTTTTCTAGTCCCTAGCAAAAACTATATGCTATTTATAAAAGAATTAGGTTGGATTATTTGGACCTGAGTTATTTTCAATCATTAAGAAATTGTCCACTTAGGAACTGAACTTTTAAAGACACAATAGTGCCCGGGTATCAGCCAAAATGCAGACCGCCTCAAGCCCTCGCCTTATTCAAAGAAAAATTTCTTTTTTCTCTTTTTCTTTTTTTTCTAATTTTTTTCATTTTCAAATTTTAGGGTTTAAGAGTGGCTTTCTACGGCCATTCAACTCACCCAAGATTTGATGAGAACCCTAAGCTTTAAGCATCTTATTGTGATTGTGATAGATTCGTTGACCAGCAATTAAAACGGACTTCGGATTTCTACGCCTCTAGGTGACCTCAAAAAGACTTTTTCCTAAAGGTGTATCTTTACAACTAGTAGCTTTCTCCCTACTTTCATTTTTTTACGGGGTCAACACAAGGGTGAATCCAGTGTATATCTCCCCGATTTATTCTACTTCTCCGCTTCTTCCTAAGTGTTTTGGAAATTTTTAGTGCATTTACTGAGCTGGGTTCCGGACAACAGGTCGATGAGTTGTTACCACAGACAACTTGCCATCCATACTCGTGCAACGAAGTGTGGCTTATTTCTTTTTATTCTTTTCTCCTTTTCTTTTTGAATTTTTTTTTTTTTAAGTAGGTGGGTTCCCTAGTCTAAGATTTACCTAAGGGCAGGAAAAAGCGAAGGATCCAGTGACTGGGCTCTGGACAACCTACCTATGGGCTGTTACCCATGATAACTTGCCAGCCATATCACCCTAGAAGGTTCATTAGCTACCCAATTACCGTTAAAATCATCGAACAACGAGTCAGTGTAAAGAAAGTGTGTAGATGCTTAAAACTCAAAATTTCCTCAAATCAGAGGGTGGGTTGATAAGTCGTGTACTTATCACCCAAACTTATTTACTCCAATTAAAATAAAATTTAGGTTGGTGAGAACATGAAAAACAGATCCACATTTTAGTGGATACACGGGCTGATTAAGTCCAAAGACCTGAAGGGTCTTTGTGTTCAAATCATAACGTAGTATTTCCTAAGATTGAAAATTCTCTTTACTAATTTCAAATTTTTTTTTCTTTTTTTCTATAAAAGAAAATAAAACAAATCAACGGAGCTGACAAATGAATTCAGAGATGAATATCCACCCCCCATGCCTATTTAATGCAATGTCCTCATTGTATTAAAAAGACATAAAATAGAGTGGAAAAATGTAGAAAGCACCTGAATTGCGTGAATGTCAGGTCCGCTCCAAGATGAAAACTAAGAAAAACTATATATGTGTTGAGTTTAGTGCCTTCATCTAGGCACACTATGCAAGAAAAGAAATGAAGAATTTACAAGTGTAGGTCGGAATCAGAATAAACAGACGAATCTTCTAACCTATCAACAGCGGTCCACAGATGTGGACCAGATTGTGGTGCAGACCCATTCCCCATAATCGAGAATATCTTAGGTTCTGGATAAAAAATATCCAAAACCTAAAATCAAAATGCAAGCGGGGTCGGCCCTACGATTTATGAGGATGCAACCCAAGACCAAAAAGTCGGGTTACAGAGAATTGAAGCTCAAAAGGATAATCCTTGAATGTGTGCTTGAGTTTGACATCCTCGAAACAAATGTTGTAAGGGTTCTGATTTGATGGTTTCAGCTTAAAAGGAACCCTTCGACTCAAACTTCCATTTCCTCCAAAATTAACTTCCCAAATTAGAACTTCCCAGCTCCTATCCTCCTCATTCAGCTTATCAAATTCCAGGACCTCTTGTATATTAATATCCCTGTCTGAAATCTCCAAGTCTAAATGATGTTGCAGAATCAGAATTGACTTGGGTCTAATTATCTCAGAAATAGAATTATCGATAAGCTCAACGGGGTGTAACTGATAATCAGGGCATTGAATTGATTCCTCCAGAAAATGCGATTCTGGATCCGTAATGTGTGCCCTAATAAGATCAGTTTCCTCAGTTATTGGGCTATCAAATGATCTATCAAATTCCTCAGGCCCAATTGTCTCAGAGAAATCATGTTCAGAAAACTCACGTGAGACTTCGCAACTTGAATCTTCACCATCAAAGAAATCAGGATCCGTATCAATGTATGTCCCAAAATCATTTGTCACTTTTTGTTCCAAGGAGACATACGTTTCCTCGTAACCCAGCTCAAGGATCTTAGGTGAAGAAATCAGATCATCCTTAATTGGTTGCTTTAATTTAATCTGGTCAGCCTCGTAACACATGTCCCCCCCAACAGGTGCCTGAGCGGGTTTTGTCATTAACTTTCTTGAAGAAGATTCATCCTGGGAATCATCCCAAGATTGAATCAAAGCAACCACGAATCTCATCCTCAATTTCACTAATTTTCCAAGTAGAAACTCACCTGGGTTCTTATCCTTAACATCATGGAGCCAATCCAACAAAGACTTATTTAAATCATCAATCATCTGAATTAGGGGCTCCAATCTTTCAATGGAAAGTGTTGGCTGAACTTCTAAAGATTGTATGATATTCCTCAAGTTAGCCAGAACCTTATCTTGAACCTAGTTAACCTGAACCAAATGAGTTGGTTCAGGGTTGGGTGGGTTTGACGTCAATGCAGAGGAATTAACGAATTGAGATTCATTATACCCTTCTTGATAATAGGTCATTTCATATTGTTCAAAAGATGGTGATGACCTGAAGGCAGTGAAATCAGAGGATGGGTAAGGGTCGGCGTATCCTTCATGATTGTAGATCGTATTAGGTTGTTCATGAAAGGAAGACGATCTATAATCGATGTGGCTTTGAGAAGGATAGAAATCACAATCAAAGTGTTCAAGGTTAGACCCTAAACACGGGGGTCCAGAATTGCATCCCCAATCTGAATTATCCCAATTGACTGATGGTTGATTACAATACGAGTCAAGATAATCGTCATGTTGAGGGTAATTCACAACAAGAGGGAAAGCGAGGGAATGCGTGAAATATGTGGAAGGATTCATGAGACACGGGAGGAAGAAAGGTGCCCTGCAATACAAACAATTAAACCTGTCCTTAATTGGGTTAACCTACAGACCTACAGACTCCCAAAACCCGTCTTGAGATAAAGAAATGATTTAATCTACTTCCCTCTGTTCAATCCAACCAGTTAGAAGGAGGGACTGGGGAGAAGGTTCTTCCTTTGGCTTGCGCCTCCGGTTCCTAGTATACCCCCAACCGCGATCGTTTGATTCTGCTTCCCTATCTAGACATCAGATTGAACAGTAGAAACAGACTAATCGAAAATAATCTCGTTCTGGGTTCTGAAGAGCAAGTCCAATCCTTAAGGCCAATGTGTACTTTGTTTTATTTAGGGCTAGTTTTGAATGTGCTTTGGAATGTGATGGGCCCTTTAAATGGGTTGTGCCCTTAATGATTAATTGATTTGTGTGTGCGTGCACAACCAATGATTTTCAAGCAAGATGATTTTTGATGTGGTGAATTTTAAGGTTTAAATCTTACTTAGTGGCTTTTAGGATTCAACTTTAGGCATTTTCAAACACGTTTCGTTGGCACACCAGGTTTTGCAAGCACAGGTGAAGTTATTTTCCTTTAAGGCTTAAAAAGAATGTGGAGTGCTTGGTAAATCCGTAAGAGTTGAACCTAAGTGGCAGCTACTTGATGAGTTTATTTTATTTGAAGTGGCACGGCTCAATCAACTCAAACAATTGGCCTGTTGCACCACTTAATTAGGCACACAAATGATTACTTAATCTGATTTCTACTCAATTATGTGTTCAAATGTGTGTACCGGCTCCAAAGATCGATTTACCGGTTGAGTTTGAAAATCAGATTAGGTTGTGTACCTCTGTGAGATTTTTTTTTTTAATTTTCTTTTTTTAATGTGGGGGTTGGGGTGAGTATGGGTGTCAAACAACAAACAATCTAACCTTAGAGTTTATAAAAATACCTAGGTTGATTGATGTTTGAATTATTATGTTGTGGAATGAAATCTAATGGGTGGGAGGTAACTCACAGAACCTTCCACAGTACTTTTCTCCGGTCTACCGCTTTTGCCTGTCTCAAAAGAGTACCTGCAATTACAATAAGAAAAGAGAAAAGTGAGGTAAATGATTTGTAAGTTACAAAATGAGAAGAGAAATCAAAGATCATCGCCTCCCCAGCAACGGCCCCAAAATGTTGAACGCTCGAATTGCTACGCTAACGTGTTTGGTTTTGGAAAACCTGTCATTATAGCTTGAAAGCGAAGAATTCGTGTTCAACAAATAAAATTTATACCGAAATTGAAATTTCGAGTCGAACACAGGGAGGCGGACGTTTGATTTAAAAACTACGAGTTTCTTTTTATTTGTCACAAAGTAATTCAACTTAAAACTATCTAATTATTTACAATAAATAGAAGAGAGAGAGAGTAAGAGAGAGAGAAAATATTACACACAGAAATCAAAATGAGATGTAGAATAAACAAAGAATTTATCATTAAGGAGATTGTTCATTACAGCTAGAAAGCATAACACAATTGCACTAGAAAGTGATAAATTTACTCTAGAAAGCATCAAAAGAATGGAGGGAGAAATGTCCTCCTCGACGATCGCTTGGAGGACGAGCAGAACTACTCTAGAAAGCAGTAAATCTATACTAGAAAGCAGTAAAAAGAATAGGGAGAGAGAAATCCTCCTCGACGGTTGCTTGGAAGAGGAGCCGGACGGGACGACGCCTGGACGAAGGAGGATGAAGCAGGACAAAGCAGAAGAATGGGAACGGAGCAACACGCCGTCGTCGTCGTGGGATCCACTTCCTAAGGGGGACGAAAATTTGGACTTTATCTCGCGAGAAGCATCCCAGGTGTGGGAAAAGCTTCTCTTGAGCTTTGGAGAGGTAGAGAAGAGGAGGGGATGAGAATTTCGTATGGAGGGGGTCTCCTTTTATAGTTGCAAGGAGTGGGGGTAAAATGGTCATTACATCTTTAAAATAATAAATGAGGGGTCTTTAGTGATGGATAAATCCGTCACTAAAGCCCCAACGTAGGTGTAGCACCTGCGCCCATGCGTGCCTCCTCAGCTGCACCCTTTCTCAATGCCCACGCATGTTCTTTAATTCTCAGCCGTCCGATCGCAAGATCAGACGGCTTAAGATGCGTGATCGCCAGCTGCTGTGCGCCCACCCAGCGCGTACGATCGTGCGTCCTTGTCGCGTGTGCAATAGTGCGTAATCTCTATTGAGCGCAGATGGCTGTCTGATCAAGATCCAACGCCCGCCTGCGCTCGCTCACCCGCGCCTTCCTCCCCTTCGCTGCTGCTGGAACCCGCGGCTGCAGCTCGCGCAAGCGTGCTCGACCGCTACGCTACGAGGCGTGGATGATCGAGCAGGCACTTTTAGGCGCAGCCGTCCACAGCCGTTGGATCGAGATCCAACGGTGGAGAGGGAGCGGGTGCGGGGTCTTCAGAGAATGTATGCGGCCATTTGGGCCGTCGAGATGGCGCCACGTGGCACCATCTTGGCCATCCATCTTCTGGATGTTGTAGATGGTGCCACGGATGTCAGATTGACTCGATTTTTGCATCGTTGGGCTGCGATCGTCGATCCGAATTCATCCGTGCGGTCGGATTTGTCATTTGAAGTGTGGATTTACACCATCCTGGTCCTTTATCTTCTAGGGTTCCTCGATCACTATCTGATGCTACAAATGCTTGATTAGGGCGATCTTGGAGTCATTGAACTCCAATCGTCACCCTGATCACATCCATACGGTTGGATCTTTGATCCGAGGCCCTGATAAAAAGTTTTCCCTGTCCAAGCACATAAAAGGAGATAGTTAACCTCTATTTTATTCAAACTATTCTAAATGCAAGATGATGCATGTTATGAAATATTTATATCATGAAATGCAATCCTATGCTTAAAAACATGCATAAATAGACATCTTAAGTAGTGTAAATGTGTTTACATCAGTGATGCTCTCCCACTTCCACTCTGGCACAGGAAGTGGCTACAGCGGCCCTGCAGGCCTCTGGTGCTCGGCCTTCACCTGCTGGCATACCAAGCATTGTTGGACAAACTCACCAACATCCCGCTTCATCCCTCTCCACCAGAAGTCGCGTAGAAAATCATGGTACATCTTTGTATTTCTGGGATGTATGGTGAACCGGGACCTATGTGCCTTAGTTAGGGGCTCTCTCAACAACTCCTCGTCTCTAGGAATGCATAGGCGTCCCCTCATGCGCAGTATCTCATCTAAGAAGGAAAAGTCTCACAGTGTCTGTAAGTACGGATCTGCCATCTGTCCTGCAATGATGCGTTCTATTAGCTCTGGTCGTGCCTGTCGCGTCACTGTCACTGCCCCGCAGTACCCCTGTAACTCCTGGGGTTGCCAACTGCTCACCTCCTCCATGAGTCTCCAACTCTGTGCCTGCAAGCTGGCCAAGTGGGCGGGCACCTTCCGGCTCAAGGCGTCAGCCACCACATTGGCCTTCCCTAGGTGGTAGGAGATGCTGCAGTCATAGTCCTTCAGGAGCTCTAACCAATGCCTTTGTCTCAGGTTGAGCTCCTTCTGGTCAAATAGGTACCTGAGGCTCTTGTGGTCAGTGAAGATGTCGAATGTCTCACCATACAGGTAGTGCCTCCATGTCTTCAGCGCGAAGACAACTGCTGCCAACTCCAAGTCATGGGTGGGGTAGTTATGCTCATAGAGCTTCAGTTGCCACGAAGTGTAAGCAACAACGTGACCCTGCTGCATGAGCACACCACCCAACCCTTGCGATGATGTGTCGGTGTAAACCAAAAATCCGCCACTACTATCTGGAATGATAAGTACAGGAGCTGAAGTCAGTCTCTCCTTCAACTCCTGAAAGCACACCTCGCACTCGTCGGTCCAGGTAAAGGGCACATCCTTCCGGGTCAGCTGAGTCATAGGACGCACGATATGAGAGAACTCTCTGATAAATCGCCGGTAGTAGCCTGCCAGTCCCAGAAAGGTGCATACCTCTGTCACTATGCGTGGTCTCTCCCACCTGAGCATGGCCTCAACCTTGGATGGATCCACAACCAATCCATCTCCCGAAATCATGTGGCCCAAGAAAGTCATCTGCCTCAACCAAAACTCACACTTGTTGTACTTGGCATACAGCCTGCATCGTCTCAAGGTATCCAGGACCATACGTAAATGCTGTCCATGCTGCGCCTAATCCCGTGAGTAGACTAAGACGTCGTCGATGAACAGCACCACAAACTAGTCTAAGTACGATCTGAAAACACGGGTCATCATGTCCATGAAAGCAGCATGGCCGTTGGTTAGCTCGAACGACATGACCAAGAGCTTGTAGTGCCTGTACCGAGTACAGAAAGTTGTCTTGGAGACGTCGGTCTCCTTGATTCTCAACTGGTGGTAACCTGACCTTAGATCTATCTTAGAGAACATTGTGGCATCTCTCAACTGGCCAAAAAGGTTGTCGGTATGAGGTAGCAAATATTTATTCTTGACAGTGACCCAATTCAGCTGTTGGTAGTAGACACAAAGTCGTAAGGTACCATCCTTCTCCTTCACAAACAACACAGGGGCTCCCCATGGGGATGCACTGGGTCTCCCAAGGCCTTTCTCCAACAGGTCCTGTAACTGTGACTTGAGCTCTCGTAGCTCAAGTGGTGCCATCTTGTACGGTGCAGTAGAAATGGGGCTAGTCCTCGGTACTAGTGAGATCTCAAACTCGATCTCATGCTCAGGTGGTAGTCCTGGAAACTTCTCTGGGAAAACGTCGGGGTACTCGCAGGCCACCGGAATACTCTGAAAGTCAGCCACGGCACTAGGCTCTGCTACAACACAAGCCAAGAAGCCCTTACAGCCCTGGCCCAAAAGCTTCACTGCCCGAAGTGTGGAGATGCACCTAAAACCTCCGTCCACCGGCTGGCCATGAAACTCAAAGGGAGGCAACTCTGGTATGGAGAAGGTGATCTTCCTCCCAAAATAGTCCACCAAAGCGTGATAGGTAGACAGCCAGTCCATCCCTAGGATCACACCAAAGTCCTCCATCAAGATTACAATCAGGTCGGCGGGAAGACTGTGTCCCCCTATAGTGACCTCGCAGTCTGTAAAGACCTCCTCTACTACGAACAACTATCCACCTGGCCCACTAATCAGGAATGGAACCTTTAACAGTACGCTGCTTGGTCCCAAGTTGACGGCAAAACTTGAGGAGACAAAAGAATGTGTGGCACCAGAATCGAAAAGAACGTAGACTAATCTGCCAGAAACAATAACCATACCTGCCACCACAGAACCTGAAGCCTTGGTGTCTCTGTGTGTTAGGGCATTGATACGCCCCTCGGTCCTAGGTGCAGACGAAGCGACCACGCTCTGGGTTGGGCGAGCAGCATCTGGTCGGTACCCTCCTTGTGATTGTTGTCCTCCCCCACGTGCCTGGTGATCGCGGCCGCCAGCTCAGCCTCCAATACTCGGTGTGGGGAGCATCTGCTATGCTTCGGCCATAGATGGGTAGTCCCTCCTGATGTGGCCCGGCTGGCCATACTGGTAACAGAGAGGGACACAACCTCCTCCCTCAGTCGGTCTCTGCTGGTAGCTAGGCGGGGGTCCAGTGCTGGCAGCTGGTCCCTGTCTGGGGCCCCCAAAATCCACTGGTGGCTCCACAGAATGAGATTGCTCTCCTACAGCTGTTGTGTGCCTCCTCTCCCGATGGCCCTGTGGGCACTCTGGTTGGCAGGGCCTCTTCCGTCCGATGTCAGTGTCTCGTGCAGTCGGGTTGGTCTCCTCATAAGTCATGGCCCCCTCAACCACACGAGAGAAAGTGGGCAATTTCAGGGGTTTCACATACCCCCGAATCGCAGTTCGAAGCCCCTCAGTAAACCTCCATAGGCTCTCCCCCTCAGTAGATGCAGCTGTCGGGGCGAAGCGTGACAGCTCCAGGAAACGTGTGCGGTACGCGCTGTCATCGCACCCTGACGGAAAGTGTGGAACTCCCGCCTCCTCTAATCTTGTCAGGTCTGCGGAATGTATTGCTCATAGAAGAGAACCACGAACTGGTCCCATGTCGGCTCTCTCCCCTCTTGGCCTCTGACTGCCTTCCACCACCTGTGGGCTGCGTCTCCAGCTGGTACGTGGCAAAGGCCACACAGTACTTTGCAGGAGGGCGGAGGGTGTTGAACACCTTCTCTATCTGCTCCAGCCAGTCCTCTGACTCAGACGGGCTATCATCCCCCTTGAAGGAGGGGGGCTTCAGCTTCCGGAACTGGCCGAAATGCCCATGGTGGAGCCACAACGGGGAAACGAGTATGCCTCCAAGCAAGGAGGGCTCGTGCTCAGAAGTGTATGAGGGTGGTGGGTGATGGGAACACCTTCATGAACCATAACTGGCTCATTTTGATCCAATTAAATCAGTAAATACTCCTGCATAACCGCCAGAGAGTCACAAGTCACTTCATAATCATTCTGAGTGGAAAATAAGAAACTAGGGTTAAGACTGTAATTTTACCAACTTATCATGAATGCAGTACAACCACGGGTTTTCTCAGGGGTTGAATGAAAGTCAAATGGTCTTAAAATCATAACAAGTGGGATAGAATAATCAGAAAAGGGTTTGCACGTGTTCTGAGAATTAAATGACTTTTTGAAACCCTAAAAACAGACCAGCCTAATTAATTGAGGTTCTGATCAGGATAAAATTCACCTAAGCCCTCTAAAATTCATACAAAAATGCTGTCTAGGGTTTGGAACCTTCAATTTTACCATCAGAACCCATTTTGACCCAGAACAGAGACATAGATAGACATTTACCCTAATTTAGGTTTTTGCATAAATTACCCAATCAAACGTGGTCTAAACCAAAATCCAACTTCACCATTAAATTCCTTAAGTCTAAATTAGGTTTGTACCAAAATTTGGACCCAAGATGAATTTGTCTTGACTTAGTTTGCAAATTGGTCCTGTCTAATTACACTTCTTCCCTTAACTTTCAAAATCTTTTCAAATAGGCCCCTAACCTTGTCGTCATTCTCACAAAATGGTCCCTGCCGCCATTAAACCTATTCCTACTTGCTCCGACGACCTTAAAAAGGAAAGAACTCCCTGATTTCCTGACGAATCCATTTCAAATTTGAAAGGGTAATTTGTCAAGAAATTCTCTTCCTTTTGAACCCAATGCTAAGCCCTAGAACCTACCAAATCTCTCATGCGAATGCATGAGAGATTTGGGTATCAAGGAATTCCCAAACTCTGCCGAGCTTTCCAAGGTTGGGAAGCTTGCTTCTTAAGCTCTAATCGTCCTCTTGAGGTGTATAAAAGCACCCCTTGCTCATACTGAATCCCTCAAGGTTGAATTCGATCGGAGAAACCCTCAATTTTCTTCCCTCCTCCTTCGGCTGAATTTCTCTTCAGGCTCCGATGACCCTCCTTGCCTCCCCCCGTCGTCTGACCGCAATACTAGTGGCATACTCTTCTTTTGTGCCTTCTTCCACGTCGAGCAGCACCAGCTGGCGTCCCTACCTCCTTCATCCTCGCCGTCCACCTCTTATCAGAGCATCTTCGTCTCTGGTGCCGACCATACCTCAACCAACACTAACTCCGCTCCCCTTCGTCTGCCTCCTCTCCTAAACAACTCATCATCTTCCACTCTTCATTTTCAGACACTTGCCACTCCATTTTGACTGTCGACTCGCCCCACCGTCCTCCGTCTTCCACCTCGCCGGCGTACCTCTGGCGAGCTCACATGGCCACTATGCTCCACCAACTTGACCGTCGTTCATCTCTACACCTTCGCCGTGTCCTAGAGAGCAAAAGCCCTCTGGTCTTCGAGGCTATTAGCCTCCCTACTGGTCAGCCAAACACACCCACCGTCGCATTCCTCCTCTGACCTCCGTAGCCCACCACACACCCCCATGAACCATGAGACCATCCCCTATGCATCCACCGTGGTCTAGCGAAGCTCATGAACTGTTTTAATTAGGGCTCTTAGCCCATTTTCGTGCTTTCAGATTCCCAGGTCTCCGTCACCATTACCGAAGCTTCGAGCGAAGCTCGAAGCTCGCTTTAGCATTTGTAGATCCCAGGAAAAGTCCCAGGCGCTGCGGAGCACTTCCAGGATCACAACCCATGAGCCAATTTGGCTCTTTGACTGTGTCTTTGACAGCAATCACAAGGAGCACCTGCTGCAGACACACGCGAAGGGGCGCAGTTTAGTCCCACATCGGAAGCGTCAGAGCAGCTGAAGGCGCATAAATTGAAAAAGTCTCTTAGTCTTATCGCTTAGCATGCACAGGGGGTGAGGTCCCCACACGCACCCCTCACGTGCCTCGTCCGCGACACCTCACTCGCGGACCTAGTGCACCCGATAACCTGCCTAACCTAAGCACTCCTCGGCTGCGACCCACGCCCGAAGCCTTGGTCTCGGGTGCGCGTGTGCCTGATAACCTGATACCCATTGAGAGGCCTTGGGAGGGCGGAGAGAAAGAGGAGAGATCGCACAGGGTAGGGGGAGGGTTTTGCTGCAGAGAGTATTGGCTGACACTTAGCCAATTCAAGAAGCCCCCCACCTTGTGTGAAGAAACTGAATAGAGAGGAACAAGAAGAGAGGGAGTCGCAGCAGAAGAACCAGAGAAGAAGAAAGAGGAAGCTGAACAGAGAGGAAGAAAGAAAGAGGAAGAAGAAGAGAAGAAGAAGAAGAAGAAAAGCCAAATCACCTTCTATTGATACTTTAATTGCATATATTTGAGACATTGATTTAAGTGTTATTTGTGAGGAGTAATTAGTGATTCAAATCACCATTTTACTCCATTCTTTTTGCATATTAATCTTGACATTATTCTTATTGCAATCTTTATACTTGATTTAAATTATGATCTTGAGCGTTAAATTCCATATTGCTCCCTATGTTCGACCTCAGAACCTTTACAAGTAATAAAATTTATTTGTTTAAGAGTTATTTCGGCTATACTACAACATGACAATTATCTATCATTCAAACAGTGGGGGTGGTGGAGGATCACCCCCTCCCCCTCTAGCTCGTACGTCGCTGCGGCAGTTCCCCTATCCTACGGAGGATTCTCCCTCCACGTCCTCAGGGAGGGTGGCCGAGGAGGCTGCTGGAGCTCCTTTCGTATGATATCTCGGATCAACTGAGCGAGATCCTGGGCCTAGATGCTCGGAAGGAGAGATGAGTCGGCTGGTGCCTCAGGTCCGGCACGTCTGCCCCTTTGACCCTGCCCACAGCCACGTCCACGGCCTGCCTCGAGAACTCCCCGACGAGGCATCTCCTACAAGAAGACAGGAAAAAGAGTAATAACTGTCAATGATAGCAGACTACATCAAGAGATAGGACTCGAAACGAAGATCAAAGCGATACGTTGTGATGGCTATCCAAGTTACAAGCATGTGGGTGGTTGTTTTTCAAACCATTTGATTCATTTCTCGGAATGACCTTGCTCTGATACCATCTTGTTACGACCCGATCCCAGATCCCTATAGGACCCGGGACCAGCCTACCTCGACTAATCCCAAGATCTAGTCATCCAACGAGAAATAACCAAAAGCAGGAAATATTTCACAATCACACATGAAATGTAACTAAGCAGAAAGAAAATCAAAAGATAGTAAAAGAAACAGAACGAACAGTCTCACAATATTACAGGCCATCACAACTATGACAGCGAAAAGCACAGTGGAAAAGTAATTGAAACAATATTACATAGAACAAAATACTCACTACTACGACAGAAGCTAGGAAATGGTAAGGAAACATAGTTAAGGTTGGGCTCGACTGGGCCCAGCTACCTCTACAGCCGGTGGTGCTGACCGCTCAACTCCCTGACCTGGATAAGGTTGTAAAATTTCTGGAGCCAGTGAACTCTGATGATGTAAATATGTTTACACTACATAAGATGTCTATTTATGCATGCTCTTAAGCAAAGAATTGCATTGCATATTATAAATATTGCATAGCATGCATCATCTTGCATTTAGATTAGTTTGAATAAAATGGAGGTTAATTGTCTCCTTTTATGTTCAGGGGCAAGGTAAATTTTTATCGGGGCCTCGAATCAAAGATCCAACCGTACAGATTTGATCAGGGCGACGATTGGAGTTCAACGACTCCAAGATCGCCCTAATCAGACATCTGTAGCATCAGATAGAGACCAGGGAACCCTAGAAGATCAAGGGCTAAGATGGTGTGAATCCGCACTTCAGATGACAAATCCGACCGCACGGATGGATTCGGATCGACGATCGCAGCCTAACGGTGGGAAAATCGACTCAATCCGACAATCGTGGCACCATCTACATCATCTAGAGAATAGGCGGCCATGATGGCGCCATGTGGTGCCTTCTCAACCGCCCAACCGGTTGCTACACCCACCGTGCCCTCTCTTCTTCGTCACTTCTCCGCCGTTGGATGCGAATCCAACAGCTGTGGATGCGTGCGCGTAAAACATCACCGCGACACAAATGCCACTGTAGCGCAGCAGGTGAGAGCGCTAGCGAGAACATGTGGCACGTGTTCAATTCTTGGCGAGTGGTTGCTGAGGTGCTGCGAGGGGGCTCAATTGACCACTCGATTGCTATCGAACAGTCGTGCACGCTCGATAGCGTTCATGCAGCATCAAACGCCCACGCGTAACGCGGGATTAAACATGGGCGAGCTCACGATTGAGACGCAGCGAGGATGCATCTTAGCTGTTCGATCTCGTGATCGAACGGCCGAGATTTCGAGAATGTGAATGTACGTTTCACGAGCGGGAGGCGAGCAGGCACGCGAGCACCGCTCACGAAAGCCACGTTCGGACCTTTAGCGACAGTTTTATCCGTCACTAAAGGTCTAGAATTAATGTTTTTCAAATTAAAAAGATAAAATTGCCCTCACTCTTGCAACTATAAAAGGAGACCCCCTCCATACAAAATTTACACCCCTTCCTTCTCTTCACTCCCTCTCCAAAGCTCAAGAGAAGCTTGTCCCACACCCGGGATGCTCCTCGAGAGATAAAGTCAAATTTGCACTCTCATTTCGGAAGCGGATCCCGCGATGACGATGGTGTGCTGCCCCCTTCTCGTTCCTCCTGCCTTGACCTCCTTCTTCCTGCTCCATCCTCCTTCATCCAGGTGGCGTCTCATTCAGCTCATCCTCCAAGCGATCGTCGAGGAGGATAACTTCTCTCTCCCATTCTTCTTTACAGCTTTCTAGAGTAGAATTTCCCTACTTTCTATTGTAGCTGATTTCTTGCTTTCTAGTGTAATTTTTCTCTGATTTTATTGTATAAACATTTTGAAATATTGAGTGCATGTTTTCTCTCTCTCTCATTTATTTTGATTGTTAATGTTGCTTCATTGTAATTATGTCGCTCTGCTTTTCAACAAAAACTCTAAAAAAATATAATTGCGAATATAGATCTACGTAACCTCCCTGAATTCGACCCAGGATTTCTATTCCGATACAAATTTTATTTATTGAACACGAGTTCTTCACTTTCAAACTACGGCGACAGGTTTTTCAAAACCAAATACGTTAGCATAGTAACTCGTAGCTTCAACATTTTGGCGCCGTTGCCGGGGAGGCAACGATTTTCGATCTTCCTTTCGCATTTCACACATTTTATTGTCTTCTAACTTTCTTTTTCTTGTGTCTATTGTTTTGCAGAGACCTCCATCAAGGAATCATCAAGCGATAGATCGGAGTAAAGTGCAGTTGAAGACAATTGTAAGTGCTCCCCATTCTTTCCCCCTCTATAGATTTCATTTGTCACATTAAATCCAAATTCCAATTAACCCTAAATCCTAGGAATAGTTTGGTTATTTGGATTCTCACTCACATTCATTCCACCTTCGTTTATAAAAAAATAACAAAAAGATAATCTTATGGAGTAATTTTCAACAAACACACGACGTACACCTACATTCAAGGCACTTAACCTAATTGATTTGTTTTGACTCAACTAGGTTCTGATCTGTGGAACCGGTACACACAAAGCAACACATAAAAGTGTAGAAATCATTCTAGGTTAACCATCTTTGTGTGCCTAACTTAGTGGTGCATTTGTGGCCAATTGTTTGAGTTGTTTGGGCCGCACCACTCTACTTAAAATCAACTCATCAAGTAGCTCCTCCTTAGGGTTTTCAATCTAGGTCTATTCTAGGCACTCCACTTTATTTCTGATTTTAAAGGAAAGCAATCTTCACCTGTGTTTGACAACTTGGTTTGCCTCGAAACTTGATTGCAATCAACCTAATTTTAAACCCTAAAAGCTACTTAAGTATGATTTGAACATTAAAATTCACACATCACAAATAATCTTATTTGAAAACCCTGGTTGTGCACACACTTACAGAATTCTCAATCAATCATTAAGTGCACAACCCATTTTAAGGGCCCATCACATTCCATAGGCACCACAATCCCAGGCTTTAATAAAATTGAGTAGATGTTGGCCTTACGGATTCGACTCGCTCTTTGGAGCCCAGAACGAGATTATTTTCTATTAGTCTGTTTATACTATTCAATCTGATGTCTAGCTAGGGGAGCAGAATCAAACGATCGCAGCTGGGGGGTACCCTAGGAACCGGAGGCGCAAACCGAGGGAAGAACCTTCTCCCCAGTCCCTGCTTCTAACTGGTTGGATTGAACAGACAGAAGTAGATCAAATCATTTCTTTATCTCAAGACGGGTTTTGGGAGTCTGTAGGTCTTTAGGCTAGCCCACTTAAGGACAGTTTTGATTGCTTGTCTTGCAGGGTGCCTTTCTTCCTCCCGTCTATCATGAATCCTTCCTTATTTTATACGCATTCCCGCTCTTTCTTTCCTGTTATGAGTTATCCTCAACATGACGATTATCCTGACTCGTACTGTAATCAACCATTAGTTAGTTGGGATACCTCGGATTGGGGATACAGTTCTGGACCTCTGTGTTTAGGGTCTAACCCTGAACACTATGATTGTGATTTCTATCCTTCTTAGAGCCACATCGATTATAGATTGTTACCCTTTCAAGGACAACCTAATACAATCTACAATCAAGAAGGATACACTGATTCTTACCCATCCTCTGATTATATTGCCTTTAGGTCATCACCACCTTTTCAACAATCCAAAATGACCTATTAACAGGAGGGGTATAATGAATCTCAATTCGTTAACTCCTCTGCACTGACCTCAAACCCACCCAACCCTGAACCAACTCATTTGGTTCAGGGTAACCAGGTTCAAGATAAGGTTCTGGCTAGCTTGAGGAATATCATACAATCTTTAGAAGTTCAGCCAATACCTTCCATTGAAAGATCGGAGCCTTTGATTGAAATGATTGATGATTTAAACAAATATTTGTTGGATTGGCTCCAAGATGTTAAGGATAAGAACTCGGGTGAGTTTTTACTTGGGAAGTTATCAAAATTGAGAATGAGATTTGTGGTTGCTTTAGTTCAATAGTGGGATGATTCCCAAGATGAACTCCCTTCAAGAGAGCCAATGTCAGAACCCGCTCAGGCACCTGTTGGGGGGACATGTATTACGAGGTTGACCAAATTGAATTAGAGCAACCAATTAAGGATGATCTGATTTCTTCACCTGAAATCCTTGAGCCGGGATACGAGGAAACATATGTCTCCTTAGACCAAAAAGTGACGGATGATTTTGAGACGTACATTAATACGGATTTAGATTTCTTTGATTATGAGGGTGAAGATTCAATTTGCGAAGTCTCACGCGGGTTTATAGAACACCATTTCTGTGAGACGATTGGGCCTGAGGAATCTGATAGATCATTTAATAGCCCAATAACTGAGGAAACTGTTCTTGTTGGGGCTCACATTACGGATCCAGAATCGCATTTTCTGGAGGATTCAATCCAATGCCCTGATTATCAGTTACACCCCATTGAGCTTATCGATGATTCTGTTTTTGAGATAACTAGACCCAAGTTAATTCTGATCAGCCACATCTTTTAGACTTGAAAATTTTAGACGGGGTGATTAATATGCAGGAGGTCCCAGAATTTGACATTCTAAATGAGGAGGATAGGTGTTGGGAAATTTCGATTTGGGAAGCAAATTCTGGAGGAAATAGAAGATCGAGTCTAAGGGTTCCAATTCATCTGAAACCATCAAACCAAAACCCTTATGACATTTGTTCTGAGGATGTTCAAACCAAGCACACATTTATTGATTATCCTTTTGATATCGAATTCTCTATAACCCGACTCTTTGGTCTTGGGTTGCATCCTCGTAAATCGCAGGCCCGACCCCGCTTGCATATTGATTTTATGTTTTGGGTAATTTTTATTCAGAACCTTAGATATTCTTGATTATGGGGTATGGGTCTGCACCACAATTTGGTCCACATCTGTGGACATCTGCTGGTAGGTCAGAGGTTTCTTCTTTTTATTCTGATTCTGATCTGTACCTACGAATTCTTTATTTCTCTTCTTTGTATAGTGTGCCTAGCTGAAGGCACTAAATTCAGCACGTATACACTTTTTTTGTTTATCTCAGAGCGGACCCAACATTCACACAATTCAAGTGCTTTCTACTCTATTCCACTCTATTTTATGTCTTTTTAATACAATGAGGACATTGCATTAGATAGGCATGTGGGGGTGGATATTCATCTCTGAATTTATTCGTCAGCTCTGTAGATTCATTTTTTTTCTTTTATTTATATAACAAAAATGAAAAAAAAAAGTGGAATTAGGAAGGAATACTTGGACATTAGGACTTTTCAATCTTAGGAAATATTACATTAGGATTTGAACACAAAGACCTTCAGGTCTTTGGGCTTAATCAGCCCGGGTATCCACTAAAATGTGGATTTGTTTTTCGAGTCCTCGCCAACCCGAATTCTATTTTAATTTGAGTAAATAAGTTTGGGTGATAAGTACACGACTAATCAACCCACCCTCTGATTTGAGGGAACTTTGAGTTTAAAGCATCTACACACTATCTTGTCATTGACTTGTTGTTCGGTAGTTTTAACGAAAATTGGGTAACTAATGAACCTTCTAGGGTGATATGGCTGGCAGGTTATCATGGGTAATAGTTCATAGGTAGGTTGTCTAGAGCCCAGTCACTGGACCATTCTTTTCTTGCTGCCTTTAGGTAAATCTTAGACCAGGGAAGCCACCTACTTAAAAAAAAAAACAAAGAAAAAGTCAAAAAGAAAAGAAAAGGAGAAAAGAAAAAGAAATAAGCCACACTTCGCAACACGAGTATGGCTGGCAAGTTGTCGGTGGCAACAGCTCATCGACCGGTTGTCCAGAGCCCAGATCAATAAATGCACTGAAAATTCCCAAAACACTTAGGAAGAAGCAAAGAAGTAGAATAAACTGGGGAGATATACACTGGATTCACCCTTGTGTTGACCCCATAAAAATAAAAGTAGGGAGAAAGCTACCGGTTGTAAAGATACATCTTTAGGCAGAATTCTCTTTTTAGGGTCACCTAGAGGTGTAGAAATTTGAAGTCCATTTTAACTGCCGATCAACGAGTCTGTCACATTCACAATAAGATGCTTAGAACTTAGGGTTCTCATTAAATCTTGGGTGAGTTGAATGGCTGTAGAAAGCCACTCTTAAACCCTAAACTCGAAAATCCAAAAAAGTTAGAAAAGAAGAAAAAGAGAAAAAGAAATTTTTCTTTGAATAAGGTGAGGGCTTGAGGCAGTATGCATTTTGGCAAATACCCGGGCACTGTTGTGTCTTTGAAAGTTCAGATCCTAAGTAAACACTTTCTTAATGATTGAAAATAACTTATGCCCAAATAATTCAACATAATTCTTTTATAAATAGCATATAGTTTTTGCTAGGGATTAGCAAAAGATAGGCATGGGGGTGTGATGTAAACACGTTTACACTACATAAGATGTCTATTTATGCATGTTCTTAAGCATAGAATTGCATTGCATACTATAAATATTGCATAGCATACATCATCTTGCATTTAGATTAGTTTGAATAAAATGGAGGTTAATTGTCTCCTTTTATGTTCAGGGACATGGTAAATTTTTATCGGGGACTCGGATCAAAGATCCAACCGTACAGATTTGATCAGGGCGACGATTGGAGTTCAACGACTCTAAGATCGCCCTAATCAGACATCTGTAGCATCAGATAGAGATCGAGGAACCCTAGATGTTAAGACCCATTCTGTTTTGAGCCCTTTAGGACATCTGGACTGTCAGTCAGACATCTGGAAATTGAAAATTTGTATGTAGCTTTGCGTCTGCGCGCTGGCTGTGCGCAGGCTACCCTTTTTCCTCTCTTCTCTCTCTTCTTTCTTCCCTGTAGAACCCTAGCGCACCCTTATATAAGACCCCTCTTCCCCCTTCCTCTCTACCCCACTCCACCACAGCCACCTTCCTTCTTTCCTCTCCACTGCAGCGAGAGGGGCGAGTGAGAGAGAGGTCGCGAGAGCGAGCGACGAGGAGGAGAGGCGGCGTGAGGAGAGGAAGAAGAGCTTGAGCTCGCGAGCTCGTAGGAGCTCGCTGGAGGACGCACGGTCGGAGCGGCGCATGCCGGAGGAGGAGCGCGTCGGGGGAGACCTTCCAAACAATTGCTGCAGCCGGGGCTGCAGGCAGGGAGGAGAGGCCGTGGCTACGCACGGAGAGGAGGAGAAGAAGGTCGTTCTGAATCTGGGATTTTCCCAGAATCAGACGTCGGGCGTGCTGTCCAGACGACAGGTTGGACGTCTGGTGACAACACCGGACATCTGAAAGCAGTGTTCCTCGAAGGTATGTTCCTCTTGAGGTTACGGGCATGCAGGTCGCACCGCAGCTTTGATCTACATGGCTAAAAGTGGATAATTCGCCTGTCGCGTGCAGAGATAGCTTTGGGAAGGCGTGGGGCATGCCCTCTTACGCGTTTTGGACGTCTGGACAGCTTACCAGACGACTGGAGGAGAGGTCGGACGTCTGGAGCTGGGTCCATACGGTCAAGAAGGGGTTCTGGACATATGAAGTTGACGCAGAAACCTGAGGTGAGTCTCTGGATACTTTTAAGTCGCCTGGACCTTATTCCAGATGTCTGATTTAGGTCTGCAGTTCTATTTTTGACCCGTTTAGGGTCCGTTTGAGGCAAGCAAGATATCGGTATTTTCCTTGTGAGTTCCTCTACATGTTAGAAATCCTTATATACTGTTCTGAATGATCCATTGTGGTATGCTCCTTGGATAGGACTTCGATCTGTTGCGGGTTTGGGGCTTGCTGAGGCACGTGAGCCTGACGTTCGAGCCCCCAGTACTCCCGGATTGTCAGGTAGAGTGGTTTCCCCCTATTCTAATTATAAAACCTGAATGCATATGTGAAATTGGATACTAGAAACCTAGGATGTGACATGAATCCTGGGACGAGAAGTACTTGTATTGTTTGTATGCGTATTTGAGATTGCAATCTTAAATGAATGAATAGAAATGTGAACAACCGCCTGTTAATAAACAAGAGCTGCCTGTGAAATATGAAATGCCTGTGCTAGTTAGATAGATACCTGTGACCTTTCTTGTTGTATATGCAAATTGTGGAAATACGAGCTGTATGTGTAAAATCTAAGAATGGAAATGTGAATGATGAAACCTGGTATGGAATAACGCGGGGAATATGAGCATGAACCCTACGGGGAACTAGGAGTAGAGCTCCTGTGGATAAATGGAATGGATCTGGAAATGTGAATGAGAAGTGTGTTTCCCTTGAGTACGTGGTACCAAAGAGAGCGACTGTCCCCTATTTAGTGTAGAGCGGAGCTAGCCGCCCTTGGGTTGGGACCCAGGGTTAGGATTGGCCACTCTACACCGACTTCTTTGGCCCTCGCATACATTGTACCAGGGAGAGCTACTGGTGTAAGGAGAGAGCTAGCCACCCCACGGGGCCCAGGGTTCAGCGAGCCACTCTACACCGACTTGTTAGGCCCACTGGGCAAACCAGGGTAGTCAAACGAGGGTGCGTGGACTATGGAGGGGTGAGACCCCTGTTACTGAGAGGGCTAGGCCCTATACTATTCTGTGCTGCACTTTGGGCGTACCCGCTAGCGGAAACGACTGACCGTGTGCCAGAGCGGGGTAGCTACCCATGCACTTATTGTGCATGCCGTAGTCACCACTACGTCTGTCTGTGACCTCGAGGTGGCTGACTAGGTGTAGGATCACCACGGGGGACTCTCCCAGCCAGGAGAGCACCACGTGTGCCTTCTACTCTTCGAAAAAGACTGCAATCAAGATCGTTCCCACGAGGAACATTCGAGATCAAGAAAGAGATATGAAAGTAAACCAATAGGTAAAAGGAAATGACTAGTAAAATAAAATAACTGGAAAAGATAAATTTACCTGTTAGCCTTTACTGCTTTAGTTAGTTGGTTACCACTCTGCTCAGCGTTCGCTGACTCTATTTTTCCCGTACCCCTTTATAGGTCCAAGAGTAGAGCAACCTGAGCCGCCAGCTGCAGAGGGTGCTGGGCCCAGTCGAGCCCAGCAGTAGTTCCTATTGTTTTACTTCCTTTTTGTTAGTGAGTTCAGGCTCTTGTTACTGTTTACGTTTCTGTACTTTGTTTCTGTTTTACCATTGTGGTGGTGATATGTACTGTTAGCACTTTTACTTCCTTTACTGTTGTACTCTTTTACTGTTAGTTACTTAGCATAGTGAATGTGGTTTACTTTCCTGCTTTTTGTTTATTTCTTGTTGGACGACTGGGTCTTGGGATTAGTCGAGTCAAGCTAGTCTCGTGTCCTGTAGGGATTCGGGAATCTGGTTGTAACACTAGAAGATCAAGGGGAAAGATGGTGTGAATCCACACTTCAGACGATAAATCTGACCGCATGGATGGATTTAGATCGACGATTGTAGCCTAACGACATGAAAATCGACTCAATCCGACAACTGTGACACCATCTACATCATCCAGAAGATGGACGGCCAAGATGGCGCCACGTGGTGCCATCTCAGCCACCCAACCGACTGCTACACCTGCCGCACCCTCTCTTCTTCGTCGCTTCTCCACCACTGGATGCGCATCCAACGGCTGTGTTTGAGTGTGCGTAAAACATCTCTGCGACACAAATGCCTCTGTAGCGCAACGGGTGAGAGCACTCCCGAGAACATGCGACGTGCGTTCGATTCTTGGTGAGCGGTTGTTGAGGCGCGGCGAGGGGGCTCAATTGACCGCTCGATCACGATCGAGTGGTTGCGCGCGCTCGATAGCACTCACGCCGCATCAAACGCTCGTGCGTAACACGGGATCAGACGCGGGCAAGCGCACGATTGTGGCGCAGCGAGGATGCATCTCAGCCGTTTGATCTCGCGATCGAACGGCCTTGATTTCAAGAACGTGAACACGTGTTTCATGCATGGGAGGCGAGCGGGCGTGCAAGCACCACCCATGAAGGCCACGTTCGGACCTTTAGCGACGGTTCTATCTGTCACTAAAGGTCCAGAATTAATGTTTTCAAATGAAAAAGACCAAATTTCCCTCACTCCTTGCAACTATAAAAGGAGACCCCCTCCATATGAAATCTGCATCCCATCCTTCTCTTCTCTCCCTCTCCAAAGCTCAAGAGAAGCTTGTCCCACACCCGGGATGCTCCTCGAGAGATAAAGTCAAATTTTCGCTCTCATTTTGGAAGCGGATCCCCCGATGAAGACGACATGCTGCCCCATGCTCATTACTCCTGCCTTGACCTCCTTCTTCCTACTCCGTCCTCCTTCGTCCAGGCAGCATCTTGTTCGGCTCGTCCTCCAAGCGATCGTCGAGGAAGATAACTTTTCTCTCTTATTCTTCTTTACAGCTTTCTAGAGTAGAATTTTCCTGCTTTCTAGTGCAGCTGATTTCTCGCTTTCTAGTGTAATTTTTCTCTAGTTTTATTGTATAAATATTTTGAAATATTGAGTGCATGTTCTCTCTCTCTCTCGTTTATTCTGATTATTAATATTACTTCATTGTAATTACGTTGCTCTGCTTTTCAACAAAAACTCTAAAAAAATATAATTGCGAATATAGATCGATGTAGCCTCCCTTAGTTCGACCCGGGATTTCTATTCTGGTACAAATTTTATTTTTTGAACACAAGTTCTTCGCTTTCAAACTACGATGACAGGTTTTTCAAAACCAAATACGTTAGCATAGTAACTCGTAGCTTCAACAGCTGAGTAGAGTGGTAATTCAGCCATTTACATGTAATTAAGACAACCAATTAATTAATGCAATTAAGTAACTATCCATTTTCATTTAGCTCAACCAAGTAGTTCTAATTTGTTGCTCCTTTATTCATCTAATCATTTCTTGATCTGGCCTATTCCTCACGGGAATGATCTTGATTGCAGTCTTTTCTATGATGTAGGATGTGCACGTGGTGCTCTCCTAGCCGGGAGAGTCCCCCATGGTAATCCTACATCCAGTCAACCACCCTAAGGTCACGGTCATGACATAGCGGTGACTACGACACGCGTGATAAGCGCGCGGATAGCTATCCTGCACTGGCATGCGGTTAGTCATTTCCGCTAGCGGGTACGGCTAAAGGTACAGCACGGAATAGTATAGGGCCTTGCCCTCTCAAAACAAGGGTCTCGCCCTTTCACAGTCCGTGTACTCTCGTCCAACTATCCCGGTTTGCCCAGTGGGCCTAACAAGAGTCGGTGTAGGGCGACTAGACTTAACCCCGGGCCCCATGGGGTGGCTAGCTCCCTCCCTACACTAAGTAGTTCACCTCGGTACCACGTACACGGGGGCCAAACAGAGTCGGTGTAGAGTGACTAGGCCTAACCCCGGGGCTCAACCCAAAGGGTAACTTGCTCTCCTCTACATAAAGGGGATAGTTGCTCTCCTTGGTATCGCGTACACAAGGGCCAGCTCACTTCCCGTCTAGAGAAGTTCTCCTAATTCCCCATAGGGTTCATGCTGGTATTCCTTGCGTTTCATTTTCCAACATTTCCGATCTCTCTATTTACATTATCGGTTTGATTCTTAAAATAGGTAGCTCGTGATTTACTAACTGAGAAAACATCACATCAATAAACCAATACATTTGCTAGCATTTAGAGTTTTACATGCATCTCAAGTAAACAATGTAGCTCAAACCATACTCATTTGTTCTTGCCCTAGGGTTCATTCAAGTTATTCTAAACATGCAGTTTATTTGTTTAAAATCATAATATTAATGTAAACCACTCTACCGGAAAACACAGGAGGAATGGGGGCTCGGATCGTAGATCCCGTCGCCTCCATGGGTCCCACGTACTCAACTGGCTGGAGACCTATATAATTGACCAACCACATCAAACGAGTCCAAAAATATATACAAGTGACACTAACTCGTAGAGAAACTCAAGCGAAAGACAGCGATAGTTCGTTTGCGGAAATCCGATTCCGTTTGGGCCCTAAATGGGCAAAAAACACACACTGTCCAAAATCAGATGTCTGGGACTAGCCCCAGACGTCTTAAAAGATGTCAGTACTCACCCTGGGTTTCTTGCGACTTCCTCGGACATCTGGATCCTTCTACGATTGTCTAAGGAAAGTTCCAGACATCGGACTCTACTTCTGGTTGTCTGGGAGTGCAGTCAGACGTCCAAAACACCTCGAAGGGTGCACCCCGTGCCTTTCCATCGCTCTGCCCCTGCGTATGCACGAGCAGAGCTAAAAGCAGCTAAATAATACTCCTTCGGTAAGGCCTGCATGACTGGAAATCTTGCAGAAGCACGTACCTTGGCACTAGCATGCTTTTAGACATCTGGCTTCAGCTTCGAACATCCCCCTGCTACTCCAGATGTATGGGATGTGCTCCAGACGTCTGATATTGGAAAATATCTAGTACGTAGAACTCTCGCAAGCCTTCTTCTCTGTGTGGATCCCTCTGTGCCGCCTGCAGCTTTAGGAGGTCGCGAAACCCACCTTCGCGAGCTCCTCCTCGCATGACTCCTCCCCTCGCGCGAGCTCTCTTGCCGCGCACCCAAGCTCCCCAATATTTCCTCCTCTCTCCCACGCCCTCGTTCTCCCACACACACACACTTTATCCCTCTCTCCTTCTCCTCATGCGGGTGCCTCTCCTCCGTGCACGGCTGCAAGTGGAGGATAGGAGGCCGTTGGCGGCTAGCCGATAGATCACGGGAAGGAGGTGGAGGTAGTGGAAATGGTGGTGTAGTGGAGATGGAGTAGGGTGGAGGGGTTTAAATAGAGATGGGTTAGGGTTTGGCTAAGGAAGTAGGGGTGTACGCGTGTCATGCGCGCGCAGAGAAGGGAAAATGTACGGTTCTTCTACTATTAGACGTCCGACCATCTATCCAGACATCTGATGAATAATCCAGATGTCTTATCCAACCCAAATGGCAGTGAGTCATTTCAGTATGCCTTACTGGGAAGAACTTCTTGAGGAACTCAACATGGAGCTCATCCCATGTATTGATTAGCTGAGTTAGGGACTGATACCAATGGGCAATCTTATCCTTTAAGGAGAAGGGGAATAACTTCATAGGTAGGGTGTTTCGGTTTTGAACATTTGGCCTGAGGGTTTGGGCTAAATGTTTTAATTCTTGGATATGCTGGAAAGGGTCATCAGAACCCAATCCATGGAAATGAGGGATCAAGCTAATAATATTTGTCTTTGGCTCAGTATCAAGTCTCCTAGCCAGAATTTGCACCCTAGGTTCAACTGGAACAACTGCAGGATTATAGTAATCCCATAATTGTGGACATTGTCCAGGGTTAGCCAGTGCATTAATCAGATCAATAAGAGTCTGCAACTGGTTCTGAAGGTGTTGAATGTTACCCCCTTCTTCTTGATCAGTGTTCTCCATAGAATTAGAAGGTGGAGAATCAAGTTCAGATATTGATGGATCCGAGGAGATGATAAACAGATCAGAAGCAAACCCTAACCAATTGGTCGAAGCTTGACCCTGATGAGAATGAATCACTAATGGAGGCCTTAGGATTGATCTTAAGGACCTCCTCCCATGCATGTACTAAAGAAGAGATAAGGGACTGAATATGTCTTGAACCCAATCAAGGCACCCAATTCAATTGGATAACTATGGTCAGTTCAAGGCAGATGGACCTCTAGATCAAAAATTCACCTTCCTGAGAATTACTTGGGTAGCTAGGAAAGGAGAGTCCCATACAGACCCCTACATGGTAGAGCGTCCCTACAGGTTATAGGGTTTCCCCCACTCAACTTTCCTTGTCATTGTAGGTCCAAGTAGATCGAAACGTGTGAATTAGGCCGTAAGTCTACGAATTTTTGACCTTATGTGTGCTTGTGCTTTGAATTATCACTTGATTTAGAAATTTATTTCAATTGTGACCTAATTTCTAGGTTAGTTGATTCATAATGTAAACCAACTTCACTTGACCAACCCTAAGATTCAAGGATCAAATCTGGGTCAACCCACCCGACTCACCCTGTTTTGATTTGCAAACATGTTATTAACTCTCGTTTTTACGATTTAAGTGATCATAGAGCTTGTATTTTAGGGTTAAACTTGCTAATTCAATTCAAATAAAGGCTTAGTGACACAATGTAGGAAATCAATTCCTTTTTAAGGCTTGCAATGTGTTTTTGCACCCTAATGTTTTAACCCTAATTGGCTCTAAATGGAGTCCAATTCAAATTCAGATGCAACTTGGACTCAAACAAGAATGTGATAATCCAAGGTGCTAATCAAATTGAGCACAAGTCCCTAATAGGCATAGGAATCAAGGATTGGGTGTATCTAACCAATCAGTTAAAATCTCTTCAATCCAATCCAAGTCAATCAAGAAATTCTTACCAAAAATGATTTTATCTAGGTAAATTAGGCAAGGTTGGAGTCCTAAACTTTTTTTTTATCTAGCGTGGTTGGTTCGAGCTGATGGACTTGAGCTTCACCTTTCCCTTGTCTTTACTCATGTTAGGTCGAATAACCACTTCAAAACAACCAAATAAGAAACAATGGTTAGAAATTAAATAAAACAAAAAAAAATACAAAAAAATAGTGGTAAGTGCTCGTTGCTCGTCGGCAACGGTGCCAAAAAGTGTTACGCATGAATTAAAGTTTGGTAAAAATCGTGTTGTAATATAATCGAAACACGCAAAAATAACTTTTAAATTTATAGTCTCGAAGTTTGAAATCTGAGGTCGTCTTTAGGAGCAATCTAATGCATAATTATCAATATTTAATTATTTACACATGATGTTGATGAGCTTGTATTAGAGATCAATTTTTAAAAATCAAACAAGTTCAATTTTACACTTTGTTTAATGAACAAAATTATGAAATCCAAACACTTGTGCAAAGATTATTTAATGCTCAATAAAATAAATTACTCAAGTGTGAATGCAATTAAGCATTAAATCATCAATTATCCAGAATATTTGAGTAAGAAATTGCAATAGAAATTCATTCAAAACCAAGTCTTGAACCAAATCCACAAAAATTGCAAATCAGTCCTTGAAAGACTCATTCTATCATGATTTGGTCCCTGCAGCCTTGTGGTTGGGTCCCTAAGATGTTTTTCTTTCCCTCAAATCAGCCCCTGTGTGCAGAGGTGTTCATCTCCTTCGTCGCCAACCGTCAGATCACGTCGATGAAGGGCGGAAGGGTGTCGTTGGAGGGTTGTGGACTCGACGGTGATGGCTGATCGACGATCGGAAGCGGCATGTGCGGTGGCTATCGTCAGAGAAGCGAAGCAATCCAGCAAGGTCCTACGTGCAATAATATGGGTCTTTCGACCCCAATCAGATCCCAAAAGCTCTGGCATGGAACACTGGAGCAAAGCCCCAACCTTATGGGCAGTGGTGGTGGTTGGTTGTAGCTCTCAAAGAATCTCCTTCGGAGGTGTAAATGGTGATGGTCGGTGAGGGTGCTTGTTACGACCCAATCCCAGATCCCTATAGGACCTAAGATCGACCTGCCTCGACTAATCCCAAGACCTAGTCGTTGATGGGAACACCATCATGAGCCCTAATTAGCTCATTTTGATCCAATGAAGAGAATAAATGCTTTTACATAACCAACCGAAGGTCATAATTCACTGCATAACCTTTCTGAGAGAAACACAAGAAACTAAGGGTAAAACTGTAATTTTACCAATGCAGTACAACCACAGATTTTTTCAAGGGCTAAATAAAGGTCAAATGGTCTTAATAAGATAACAAGTGGGTTGGATTTAACAGAAAAGGGTTTGTGTGAGTTTTATGAATTAAATGACTTCTTGAAATCCTAAAATAGACCCACTTGATTAAACAAGGTTCTGATCAGGATAAAATTTATTTAAACCCTCTAAAAATCATACAAAAATATTCTCTAGGGTTTAGAACCTTTAATTTGGCCATTAGAACCCATCTTGACCTAGATTGGGGTCTCAGACAGATATTTGCCCTAGATTGGGTTTTTGCATAAATTTCCTAGTCAAACGTGATCAAACCCAAAATCCAACTTCACCATTGGATTCCTTAAGCCCAAATTAGGTTTGTACCAAAATTTGGACCCAAGATGAGTTTACCTTGACCTAGTTTGCAGAAAGGTTCAACCTGATTACATTTCTACCCCTATCTTTCAAAAATCCTTACAAACAGCCCCCTAGCTTCTTCATCATTTTTGAAATTAGGTCCCTCCACCATCATAGAAGAGGATCCTACTCTGGTGAGTTTGGGAAGGAGATTTCTTCCTGATTGCTCAGAGAATCTCTTCCAAAATTGGAAGAGAGATCTGATTCCCTCTCAATCTCTCATGTGACTGCATGAGAGATATGAGTATCTCAACGACTTCCTTCTCTGGTGAGCCTTAACCGACCCCTAGAGTTCTATTTAAAGAAGCCCAGATCGCCCTGACTCCTCCACGCTCGAATTTGGCCGCGAAAACCCCTAATTCCTCTCTTCCCTTCATGGCCGTAGGTTCCTTGACGTCTGGCGACCTCCCTTGCTCCTCCTCATTGTCCGATCGCCATACCTGCAGCGGATTTCTCCTCCTTGACTTCATCCGTGTCTCGCTGTACCAACAAGCGTTTCCTTCTCTTCGTCCTTGCCAATCTCCACTCATCGGAGCCACCTTCGTCTCCGGCATCGGCCACACCAGACCTGACACCTCCTCTCGCCCCCTTCGTCTCTTCACCTTCCAGATAAGCTTCCTCTCCCCTCTACATTCTTCTCCACCCTTTATCCTCCAAAATCGACCACTGCCGACCTCCATCACCTCCATCCCTTCCATCTCCGACTACCAACTCCGGCGAGGCCACTCCACCTCCATAGGCCATCCCAACCCTCACCGACAAGTCCATAAGCTTCCCCTCACTCCACGCACTGCGCCACTCACTCACGCACCTCACCAAACACACCCACACATTCGCACACAATGTGCCCTAGGCATGCTCGCACAGGCACCCCCGAGCCATGCGAACACCCCCAGCACCTTCGCCGTGGTCCGGCGACCCTCTATGAACTTTTTGACGTGGCAACGAGGCCAATCTTATGTTTTCAAGTTCGTCGCCCTTCCTCCATTGACGGGGAAGCTTGAAGCAAGCTTGCTGTAGCTCCAGGCCTTGTTGTTTTAGGCTTACACCCCCAGGTTGCACGGAATACCTTCACGCACGTACTCAGGCCTTCGATTGGAGTCAAAGGCCCTCGCAGCAGCTGCAATTGAGAGCTCAACCTCTGCAGGTGCACGCGAAGGGAAGGTGGGACATTTAGTCCCCCCTCGGAAGTGGAAGACCACTCGCACTAGCATAAAAGGAGAAAGTGTTAGAGGCTCTTCGCCTCCAACACTGAGGGTGAGGTCCTCCTCCCCCCTCTCACTGGACTCGTTCAAGACATAACCCGCAGACTTGGCCACGACTCGACTACCCGACCTATTCACTCCTCGCTCACCACACACGTCGGTGAGCCTAGACCCGGGTCTGCGTTTGGTCCGATTACTCAACTGGTTAAAGGCTCTGGGAGAGTGGTTCTGAAATAGAAAAGAGAGAAAGAAAGAGGAAAGCTATGCAGGGGAAGGGGGGTTTTGTCCTGGAGAGTTTAGCTTGACACTTAGTCGAATTCAAAGGGCATAGTAGAAGCTGAAGGAAGAGGAAGAAGAAGGAGAGGAGGACCGCAGGCAAAGCAAAGAAGAAGAGAAGGCAGACGACAGAGAAAGAAGAATGAAGAAGAAGAAGAAGAGAAAGGAGAAGACAGAGGCAGTAGGCAAAGGAAGAAGAAGAAGAGTAGAAGCCAAAACATAAAGAGAGAGATAGAGAAGAGAAAGAGAAGAATTGTGAAGGCAAAAGAAGTCAGAACAAAGCCAAAGAAGAATAAGAAGGAAGGAGAAGACAGAGAAGAGAAAGAAAAGAGATCAGACACTTTAAGTCATCTGATTAAAGAATCAGACGATAGATTCTAGTCTCATTGCATATTTATATATTGAATCATTTGGTGATATTGTAGGAGTATTTGGTGATCTACATCACCATTTTACTCCCATATTTTTGCACTTTAATACTGCTATTATTGCAATTTCTTTCAGTTTAAGTTTTGATCTTGATTTCTAAATACTAATTTTCTCCCTATGTTCAACCTCGAAATTCTTTTCGAGTGATAAAATTATATCTATTTTGAATGCTATTTCAGCTGTACTACAACATAATACTCTTAAACACCGATTCAGCGCGATAAACAATCGTCCAACGAAAAATAACCAAAGCAGAAAAATATACCACAACCACAAGTACAATGTAACTAAGTAAAAAATAATACGGAGAGCGTAAAGGAAACAGAATGAAATGTCTCATAATATTTCAGGCCATCACAACAACATCAGCGGAAAGTATAGCGGAAAAGTAACTGAACAGTATTATATATAACAAAATACTCACTACTACAAAAAGAGGAGTAAAGGAACAAAAAACGTCAACCACTAAGGCTGGGCTCGACTGGGCCCAGCTTCCTCTGCAGTCGATGTTGTTGGCTGCTCAACTCCTTGACCTGAATAAGGTTATAAAATTTCCGGAGTCGGCGAACGTTGAGTAGAGTGGTAATTCAACCATTTACACGTAATCAAGACAAGCAATTAATTAATTATCCATTTTCATTTAGCTCAACCAAGTAGTTATAATTTGTTTGCTCTTTTATTCATCTAATCATTCTTGATCTGGCCTGTTCCTCACGGGAATGATCTTGATTGTAGTCTTTTCCATGATGTAGGATGTACACGTGGTGCTCTCCTGGTCGGAAGATTCCCCCATGGTAATCCTACACCTAGTCAACCACCCCGAGGTCATGGTCGCGACGTAGCGGTGATTATGGCACGTGCGATAAGCGCACGGGTAGCTATCTTGCATTGGCATGCGGTCAGTCGTTTCCGCTAGCGGGTATGCCTAAAGGTACAATATGGAACAGTACAGGGCCTTGCCCTCTCAGAATAGGTGTATCGCCCTCCACAGTCCACGTACTCTCGTCCGACCATCACGGTTTGCCTAGTGGGCCTAATAAGAGTTGGTATAGGGTGGCTAGTCCTAACCCCGTGGGGTGGCTAGCTCCCTCCCTACACTAAGTAGCTAACCTCGGTACCACGTACACAAGGGCCAAACAGAAGTTGGTGTAGAGTGATTAGGCATGACCTTGGGTCTCAACCTAAAGGGGTGGCTAGCTCCCCTCTACACTAAAGGGACAATTGCTCTCCTTGGTACTGCATACGCAAGGGCCAGCTCACTTCCCATCTACTTACTAAGTTCTTTCCATATATAGGAGTTCTCCTAATTTCCCCGTAGGGTTCATGTTTGTATTCCTTTCATTCCATTTCCAACATTCAGATCTCACTATTCACATTATGGTTTCATTCGCATAATCGGCAGCTCGTGTTTTCTAAAGAAAGCATCACATCAATAAACTAATACATTTACTAGCAATTTGGTTTAACATGCATTTCAAGGAAGGCAGTGTAGCTCAAGCGACATTCGTTCATTTCTTCCCTGGAGTTCATTTCACGCCCTAGGGTTCAATTAAGTTATTCTAAACATGCACTTAGTTTTATTAAATCTTTATAATGAAAGCAAACCACTCTACTGGGAGACACGGGAGGAATGGAGGTGAGAACCACAGGTCCTGTCGCCTCCGCGGGCCCCGCGTACTCAACAGGCTGGAGACTTATACAATTGACCAACCACATCAAACGAGCCTAAAACTGTATACAAGTGACACTAACTCATAGAGAAACTCAAGCAAAAAACAACGGTACTTCGCTTGCGGAAATCCGATTCCGTTTGGGCTGTAAACGGGCCAAAAATCGGCATATTGTCCAAAATCAGACGTCTGGGACTAGACCTTGACGTCTTAAAGGACGTCAGAACTCACCCTTTGTTTCCTGTGACTTCTATAAATGTCAGAACCCCTCTGTAATCGTCCGAGGGAAGTCCCAGATGTCGGACTCTCCTTCTGGTTGTCTAGAAGTATAATCAGACGTCTGGCGATGTGCCGAGATGTCTAAAAGTGCCTCGAAGGGCGCACCGTGTGCTTTTTCAATGCTTTGCACTTGCGTACGCACGTGCAGAGCCAAAAATGGCTAAAAGTCTCCTGCACACGTGCAAAGCCAAAAATGGCTAAAAGTATCCTGCGGTAAGGCTTGCATGGTCGGAAATCGTGCAGAAACACGTACCTTGGCACTAAGTGTGCTTTCAAATGTCCAGCTTCAGCTCTGAACGTCCCTATGCTACTCCAGACGTCTGGGAGATGCTCCAGACATCTGATACTGGAAAATATCCAGTATACAGAACTCTCCCGCAAGCTGTCTCCTTTGCGAGCTCGTCCACAGGAGCTGCAGCAGCGCCTCTAGCAGCTGCAGGAGGCCAAGGCTTTTGCCCACGAGCTCCTCCACTTCTCACGCGTCCTCGACTCTTCCCGCACGAGCTCCTCTGAGCTCCCGTGGCTCCCTACTCACACTCTCCTCTCCTCCTCTGCATCCCCTCGTTGCGCTGGAGGCGGTGTGATGAGAACGTCGGTTTCAGTTATATCGTTGTAGTAAAGCTGGTTGTTACCAACGTTTCATATAAAATTTTTTACTCGGAAAATAAAAGAGTTCCCGAGGTCGAACTCAGGGAGCAAGTTGTATTCTAGAGATATACAAGTTCTATTACAAAAATAAAGAGAGAGAGAGAGAGATGAAAAATTGGCTTCTTCTTCTTTTCCTCTTTGTCTTTGGTTCTTCCTGTTCTTCTTCTTCTTCTTCTTCTTCTTTTTCTTCTGCTTTCTTCAGATTTTCCCCTCGTGCTCTTCTTCTTCTGTTCTTCCTTGTTTCCTTTCTTTCTTTTTCGTCAGATCGTCTTCTTTTCTTGCTTCTCTTCATTCCTTCTTCTTCTTTGTCTTCACCTGCCTTGACCTCTCTTTTTCTTCTTTCGCGATGGCCGTTGCTCTTCCTTCTTCTTTAGCGGGTCTTCTTCTTCTTTGGCTGCTGACCTTCCGTCGTCTGCCCCGGTGCTGAGACGACTTAACAATGCCTTCGCTACAGTGCAGCAGCTCCTTCTTCTTCAGCGGGTCTGCTTCTTCTTCTTTGGCCTGCACACTTCAGAGTTTATTCGTCAAGAGGCAAAAACCTACTCTACCCCCCTCCCCCGCGTATCTCTCTCTCTGAAATCACTCTTCGGAAGCTCTCCCAGAGCGCTACCGGGTAATCGGGTTCGGGTCAGGCCCGGGTCCAGGCCCACCGGCGTGCGTGGTGGGCGAGGAGTGCAGGTCAGTCTAATCGGGTCGGGCCAGGTCCGCGGAGCGTGGTCACGGACGAGGCCGAGTCGGGTCGGGTCGGGTGAGAGGGACCTCACCCCGTGGTAACTGAGGCAAACAGCATAAGGCAGTTTTTCAATTTATGTGGGTGTGTGGCTTCAGAAGGTTCCGAGGTGGGACTATCCGCGCACCCGTTTCTCTCACGCCTGCAGCAGGGATGGCGCTTCCAATTGCAACAGCTGTTGAGGCGCGCAACTCCAATTGAGGGCCGGGGTGTGTGCACAAGACTCTTCCGCGCTGGCCGTGGCTCTTCAACCTGGGATATCTAGGCTTGGAGCAACCTCGAGCAAGCTTCGAGCTTCCTCGCCAATGGCGGTCAAGGCCTGGAACCTGAAATCAATAGCACGGCCTCTCGGCCAAATCAGACAGGCGGGGGACCTTCGCCGTGGCACGGCGAAGGTGGTCAGGGGGTCTGCAGGGGGCGAGATGGAGCTAACTGGTCGTCCTAGGTCAAACTGTGAGCGAGGGAGTGGGTGTGTTCGGTGGATCTGCAGAGGGTGTTTGGTGGGAAGTGGAGGGGCGGAAGAGGATCAGGGTGAGGAGGCGGAAGTTCTGCGGTGGTCGGCGAGCCGTGTGGGTCGCTGAGGTGATGGGAGCGGCTCGCCGGAGGGTGGTCGGAGGCGGAGAGGATGAGGGTGAACAGGGTCGGTAGAGGGCTTAATTGACTAAATCGAAAGCGGGGAAAGAAAGAGGAGGAGAAGGGGAGTAGGTCTAACTTAACTGCAGGGACGAAGGGGGAGGAACAGGGCGACAGTCGTATCGACTGTCGCCGGAGAAGACGATGCTCAGGGAGAGGGGCGGCGGCGAGCAGAGGGCTGGAGAGGCGCCAGCTGGGTGCGGCGTGGCGCGGGAAGAACAGGGGAGGAAGTCTCCGCTGCTGGTATTGCGGCAGAGCGACGAGGTGGAGGGGGAGGAAGTCGCCGGAGCTGGTGAGCGTCTGCCGGAGGAAGAAGAGAAGAAAGCTGGGGGTTTTCTCCGTCAGATCCAGGCTGCCGTCGTCGGTGGAGCGGCGGGGGGTATTTATAGGGATGAAGCAGGGAGGAAGGCGGAGGGAGACGACGTGTCTCCCTCGCCGGAGCATGGTCGGAGTACGAACCCATACCGTCCGTGCGTTCGCACGGCCGGTATGGGGGGCTGCACTGATCATGGGGGTGCTCCTGCGACGGCTGACGACGCAGGGCACCCCCGGTACACATGCCAGGTCCTCCACCTTACCCTGTGCGGCGCCATGCTCCGCGCAAGGTCGCCGGAGCATGGTGCTGGCAGGGTTTTGCAGGAGGGACCTGTTTGCAAAGAACGAAGGAGAGTTAGGGGCCAAAATGCGAGGGTTCAAAAGTTGAGGGCCAAAGAGTAAATATATGAGGACCAAAGTGTAAAGTCGGTCAAGGAGGTTTCTTCTTAGGCTCAAGTTTTTATACATGACTAATTAGAACCTAAGGAATCTGATGGTAAATTTCATTTTCATATTAAACCTTGTTTGACCGGTCAATTTGCGTAAAGACCCAAATTAAGTTATTAATTGGGCATGGTTCTCAATGTAGGTCAAAATGGGTTCTAAAGGCCAAATTGAAGGTTCTAAACCCTAGAGATTATTTTTCTATGAATTTTAGAGGGTTTATTCTATTTTTACTTTGCCTCGAACCTTGTGAATTGAAGTGGGTTGTTTTAGGGTTACAGATTATCATTTGGTTCCTTGGAAGTGCTGTAGCCCTTGCTAGATCATCTCATCCCACTTTTATTCTTATTAAGCTGTTTTGACCTGTGTTTGGGCCCTGAATTACCCTGTATGCAGATTATACTGGTAAAATTGCACTTTTACCCCTTATGACTGGTTTTCTTCTCAAACTCAGAATTCTCTGAGTTAAGCCTTTCCTTGAGATATGTAGGAGCTTTTATCCTTTGTATTGGGTCAAAATGAGCTAGTTATGGCTCATGATGAGGTTCTCATCATACCCCCATGCCTAGCTTTTGCTAGTCCCTTAGCAAAAAACTTAAGGTTTCAACCCTTGTTCTAGACCATGAAGTTTTCAATGGTTTTAGATAAGTGCCTTTTTATTTGAGCATAGATTAGGTTAGAATGCTGACCATAGGCCTAAAAGATACTCTAGTACCAATCAAGATCCAAATCTGTCTAGCCTTAGCCTCAGTCTTTTAGCAAAGGTTTTTAAGGCCCGCAAGAACTAACCTAAGGTTTATTGGACTTCGTGGTTAAAGCACCCGTGCTTGAAATGATTTTAGCCCTGGCCCAGTTCGCAGTGCGTTTTGTAAGAGAGAGATAGAAAGTTTTTTTTTTTTTTTTTTTTTTTTTTCTGTTTGGAGAGTTTTCTCTCTCTTTTTCTTTTTAGTTCTAGCCTAGGATTAGCTTTTCAACACGGTCTGTATCAGATTCCTTGCTCCCATCATCAATCCTCAAGGGTTCCTGGCGATCGATGCTTCGAGATAGCACCGCCCATGGCAACCCCCGGAACCCTGGCTATTGAGATTTCGAGATAATCCCATCCATGGTATTCCGTGGCCGAATCCAGACCCTGGCAATTGACACTTCGAGATAATGCCATCCATGGAATCTGAACCAGCAGAGTGCTTACATGCCCCCCGTAGGATATGTAAATATCCTAAGAGACAAGCACCGAGGAGATGATATTTTGTTACGCATCTTCGAGGGGATTTCCCGCCTCTCCGCGCTGGGAACTCGTCCAAATCAACTTGTGTTGATCGGCCATTCCTATTCTAGGTGTTCTTTTCAGATTTTTGCGACGCTTCTGCGTGATTCTGATTTTTACGCTTACTGAACCAGGCTGTGTGTGAGATTAGGGTGCTTAGGTTACTGAGTCCCGTAAACCAAAAATTAGTTAACGAGGCCGAATACTCCCTAAGCCTTAGACCTAATACTTCAGCTTTTCATTTTCCTCAACCTCTTGAGGAGTGTCCAGATCTTAATGGGTACTAAGAGTCTATTCAAGAATGTCTAAGGTTTGCATTCTTACTAATCTCATTGTGCACTTTTCAGTTATTTTCTTGAATGAGGTCTAGAACTTAGGTTAATTCCTTAGTTTCTTACTAATGACTATCACTCTTTTCTTATAATTTTGTGCTCCTTTTTCATTTTGTTTCTTCTCTCCTTCACAAAATTTTCCTTCTCCTCTTTTCCTCTTATTTTTTTTTTTTTTATGGTATTTTTGGCATATGTGAATTTTTTGTTTGAAACCTTTTCTTACGAGTTTTTGCACTTTCATACCCCCCCATGCCTAAGATTTGCAATGTCCTCATTGTAACCTAGGGGGTCTTAGTTCAGGGTGAACTTCGAGTGCTGAAAGGTGTCAGAACAAGTTTCAGGTTTTCAAAGAGAATGATGGGCTGCCTCCCGTTAAGCGCTGAGTTTTACGCCATCGGCTGGGCGCAATAAGCTCAAGGGGAAAGGAGGATATAAGATGCCTCAGCCAAATCAGTAGAAGTTACATCAATGAACGGCTTGAGTCTTTGACCATTCACGATGAAAGATTCAGAATCGTGGCTGAGTGGACTGATTTCGATTGCTCCATTTCCAAAAACCTGTCGGACCAAATATGGTCCGACCCACTTAGATCTCAGTTTTCCTGGGAAGAGTTTGAGTCGGGCATCAAAGAGTAGGACCTTTTGACCAGGATGGAAGATCTTTCTTGAGATGTGTTTGTCGTGGAAGGCTTTAACCCGCTCCTTGTAGATTTGCGAGTTCTCGTACGCGTCTATGCGCAATTCATCGATCTCGCTGATTTGGAGTTTTCTGTGGGTCCCAGCCTTGGAAAGATCTAGATTACAGTTCCGTACTGCCCAAGAGGCTTTATGCTCCAGTTCGACGGGAAGGTGGCATGCCTTTCCGTACACCAATCTAAAGGGAGACATGCCCAATTGGGTCTTGTGGGCGGTCCTATAGGCCCACAATGCTTCCGGAAGTCGGGACGACCAGTCCTTCCTGTCAGGTCGAACAGTGACCTGTAGGATTTTCTTGATCTCCCGATTCGACAGCTCAGCTAGACCATTAGTTTGGGGGTGGTAAGGAGTAGAGATTCGGTGAGACACCCCGTATTTGGTCATCAGTGACCTAAACTGAGCATTTGTGAAATGGGTCCCCCCATCAGAGATTATTGTACGAGGAATCCCGAACCTTGAGAAAATGTGTTGATGAATGAATTTGAGAACGATTTTGTGATCACAGGTTCGGGTCGGTATGGCTTCGATCCATTTGGACACGTAGTCCACAGCCAACAGAATGTATTCGAAACCATCCGAAACAGGAAAGGGGCCCATAAAATCAATCCCCCAAACATCAAAGATTTCGCATACTAGAATCGGTTGCATAGGCATCATGTCGCGATGGCTCATGTTGCCCAAAGTCTGGCAACGACTGCATGCCTTGCAATGACTGTATGCGTCTTTGAACAGTGTGGGCCAGTAGAAGCCGCACTGGAGGACTTTTGATGCGGTTTTATGCCCGGCAAAATGGCCACCGCATGCCTGGTCATGGCAGAAAGAGAGGATATTGTTGACTTCCCCTTCCGGGATACATCTCCGGATGATCTGATCGGCACCTATGCGGAAGAGGTACGGGTCTTCCCAAATGTAATACTTGGCATCGGAGCGTAATTTGTCTTTCTTGGCCTTCGGCCAATCGGACGGGGTCTGATGAGATGCCAAGTAATTTACAATATAAGCAAACCATGGAAGGCTAGTACCAATAGTCAGCAGGTGCTCATCGGGAAAATGCTCAGTGATGGGTCCGGAAAGGTCTATCATTTCAGAAGGAAGACGGGACAAGTGATCAGCTACCACGTTTTGTTTTCCCGCTTTATCGCGAATCTCGAGGTCAAATTCTTGCAACAGCAAGATCCATCGGATCAATCGAGGTTTCGCGTCCTTCTTTGCAAGGAGATGCCTCACAGCCGTGTGATCCGAGTATATGATGACATGGGAACCCAGAAGGTATGATCTGAATTTCTCTAGGGCAAATACTACAGCTAGCAGCTCTTTCTCAGTAACTGTATAGTTACGCTGAGCCTCATCGAGTGTTTTGCTGGCGTAGTAAATGACCACAGGTTTCTTGTCATTTTTCTGCCCCAAAACCGCTCCTACAGCGAAGTCGGATGCATCACACATGATCTCAAAGGGTTGAGACCAATCAGGGGACTGTAGGATCGGGGCTTGGGTGACTCGGTCACGCAGGATTTCAAATGCTTGAGTGCATTCCTTGGAGATTTCGAAGGGAACATCCTTGGAGAGAAGAGTGGTTAGGGGGCGTGCGATTTTTGAAAAATCAGGGATAAATCGTCGATAAAAACCGACATGCCCTAAAAAGGATCGGATGTCCCTGATCGAGCTAGGCATAGGAAGGCGAGAAATCAGATTAACCTTAGCTCGATCCACTTGGATACCTTTCTCCGAAATTGAGTGTCCCAGGACAATTCCCTCAGGCACCATGAAATGGCTCTTTTCCCAGGAAAGAACCAAATTCACGTCGATGCACCGCCTGAGTATCTGGACCAAGTGTTGGAGGCAATCGTCGAATGATGCTCCGAAAACTGAAAAGTCATCCATGAAGACTTCCAGATAATCACCTACCATATCTGAGAATATGGCAAGCATGCATCGCTGAAAAGTAGCGGGTGCATTGCAAAGACCGAAAGGCATCCTTCGGAAAGCGTATGTTCCGAAGGGGCAGGTGAATGTGGTCTTTTCTTGGTCCTCAGGATGGATTGCCACCTGGTTATAACCGGAGTACCCGTCAAGAAAGCAGAAGAACCTATTTCCCGCTAGTTTTTCGAGAATTTGATCAATGAAGGGTAGTGGGAAATGATCCTTCTTCGTGGAGGAATTGAGTCGACGGTAATCTATACAGACTCTCCACGAGTTGGCTAATCGGGTAGGAATGATTTCTCCGGTCTCAGTCGTTATAGTGGTGAGTCCTGCCTTCTTAGGCACGACCTGAATTGGGCTCACCCAACGACTATCGGAGATCGGGTAGATGATCCCGGCATCTAACCACTTGATGATCTCCTTTTTCACGACCTCCTGCAGATTGGGGTTTAAGCGTCTCTGCATTTCACGAGAAGGTCGTGTGCCCTCTTCTGAATAGATATGATGAGTACAATAAGAGGGACTTATTCCAGTCAAATCATCGAGGGTCCATCCGATGGCTCTGCGATGTTGCTGGAGGACAACAATCAGACGGGATTCCTGTTCAGGATTGAGGTTGGAATTGATGATCACAGGAAGGGTCTGATTAGAACCCAAAAAGATGTATTTCAAATGAGCAGGAAGGGGTTTCAGTTCAAGGATGGGGTTTTCAGCAGCAGCGGGTGGTTCAGTATAGATGTGAGGTTCAAGGGTGGGAGTTACTGGGTTGTTCACATCCGGATTGGACTCCTCTGTTTGCGGGTCAAGATCCTTCTGTGGTTGATGAGGCATACTCAAGTCATTCTGGAGGTGTGATTCATCAACCAAAGTCTTGATGTCACAAATTTGTTCGATGACGCCGCAATTAATTCCTTGCTGGGCCTTAAATATATCAATTTTCAGTGTTTGATCTCCAAACTTAAGCTCTATTTGGCCCTCCTCACAGCTGATGTTGGCTCTAGCAGTAGCCAAGAAAGGTCTCCCTAGAATGATTGGTGTATCCCTAGGGTTCTCAGGTGCATCCATGTCTAAGACTATAAAGTCCACTGGAAAATAGAAATCCCGCACTCTCACGATAACATCCTCGAGAATCCCTTTTGGTGACTTTATAGATCGATCTGCTAATTGTAATGTCACCTCGGTTGGTTTCAGCTCAGATTCTTCCAGATGGTTAAGGATGTGGGTATCAGATTTATAGATGCACCTAAGTCTAACAATGCTCTGTCAAATTGGGTACCACCTATCTTACAGGAGATCAGGGGAGTTCCAGGATCTTTTGCCTTGGGTGGGAGTCTACTAAGGATTACAGAGCTGGCTTGCTCTGACAGAACAATTGGGCTCCCTCCCTTGGTTCGCGGCTTACGCTGGGGTGTACATATATTCTTTAGAAATCGTGCGTAAGCTGGTACGTGGTGGATTGCATCCATCAAGGGGATGTTTATGTGGACCTGCTCAAAGAGCTTGACCAGGTCCTCCTCAGGGGCCACGGGTTTGGTGGTCTTCTTTCCCTTGGTCAGGGCCTCGGGAAACGGGATCTTGGTTGGTTCCTCTAGGATAGGTCCAGGTTGTGGGTCTGGAGCAGCGGTACCTTGGCTAACTATCCTAGGGTCATGGTTATCAGGCTGGGCGTGGTTTGGATAATGCTGGTCCTGAGTTGTCTTACCACTACGTGTTGTTACAGAATTTAATCCGGCCTGATTTTGGTTTGGGTTTGGTAGGAGGGGTGGCTGCTGCTGAAATCCCGCACGCGAAGTTGAGGCTTCCGTCTCGTCTGGAGATGGGGCAGTAGGGGCCTGATAAATCCATTGAGCGTGGCCTAAATTTGGATTCATAACGCGCTTCTGGGTTGGCACGTTATTTGGGTTAGGAAGGGGTTGGGAAGGGAGTGTGCCTGGCTGGCGAGAATTTGCCAACTGGGCCAGCTGAGTTTTAACTTCAGTAAGCTCGTCCTTGTGCTGTTTTTGAATGGCCGCATTCGATTTTTGAATGTCAGCCAGAGTCTGAAGGATTAAGGACATTTGATCTTGATTTGGCCCTGATGGATAAGTAGGGTTGGGCCGAGGCTGAGGCGGCTGGTAGTGATGAGAGGGCTGTGGGCGGGACTGAAAAGGTGGTCTTTGGGTTTGAGAATTTCCCGCCCACTGAAAATTTGGATGGTTTCGCCATCCAGGGTTGTAAGTGTTGGAGAATGGGTCGTTCTGGATGGCGTTGAGGTCCTCGCAGGTCTGAGGAACCTCCTGAGAATCAGGGAAAGGGGGAATGGAGTTCCCCCGGCTGGTGAAGAAAGGATCGGATGATCTTCCAGTCCAAGAATCAGATGGGGATGGATATGGATCCATCCCAGGGGAGGATCGGTGTAGGATGTTTTGCACAGTCTCCTGTGTGGAAGGAGGTTGTGCAAAGGAGTTACGCGCAGAGGTGGCTCGCTGCAAGTGCTGAGTCAGCTCATCCACCTTCTTTTCAATAATTGAGACCTTGTCCAATCGACTGGCCATTAATTCCAGGTCGACTGATGCGGACAGGCCCTGCGTCTCATGTGCTCCCTTAAGATTCGTCGCTGCGCGGGTATTCGTCCTGTCGAATAATCCCATGGAGTCATTGTTGATGGAGTTCTCGCACATGTTTTCGAGAATCTCCCATACGGTGTCTTCATGTTGACCCATGATGTTTCCTCCGCAGGTTGCATTGACGAAAAGGCGGATGTCCTCACGGAGTCCCTGGTAAAAAGATTGGACTTGTTCCCATTTAGGAACTCCGTGATGGGGGCACTTCCTCATGAGATCCTGAAAACGATCCCATGCCTCATGGAGAGGTTCTCCTGATTGTTGAGTGAAGTGTGTAATCTGATGGCGCAAGGCGTTGGTCCGACCAACGGGAAAGAACTTTTTCAAAAACTCGGATTGAAGTTCTTCCCAAGTGTTGATCGGCCGGGTCTGAGTTTGATACCAATGGGCGGCCTTGTCCATAAGAGAAAAGGAGAACATCTTCATGAGAAGAATATCCCGATTTTGCGCATCTGATCCAAAAGTGTGGGCCAGATGCTTTAGCTGTTTGATGTGCTGGAAAGGATCTTCAGAATTAAGCCCATGGAATTTAGGTATAGCGTGAATCATGTTGGGCTTTAGTTCGGAATCAGGTCCTCCAATCGGGATTCTAACTCGAGGCTCAATGGCCACCGCAGCAGGATTGTAGTGGTCCCGCATCATCGGACGCTGCGGTGGGTGCACGAAGTTTTGGAAGAGGTCATTGAGTCGCTGGAGCTGGTGTTCCAGATTATTTTCTTCCTCAACTGGCTGAGCCATGATGGGGGAAGAAGAAGAACTTGGTTCTGAATCAGAAGAGAGAATAATGTGAGGGTGTTGCTGCACAAACACGGGCGTCGAGGCTTGGCCTTGACGAGAGTGAATTTCTAAAGGAGGTCTTAAGGGTGGTCTTAGAGACCTCCTTCCGTACATGCACAGTTGGGAGAGGTAAGTTCAGAAGGTGCTGGACCCAATCAAGACACCCACAAATGTGTTGGGTGACTATAGAGGTGCGGGGCAGATGGACCCCTTGATCAGAAAGATCGTCCACCTGAGAATTACCTGGGCAGCCAGAGAGGGAGAGTCCCGCGAAGACCCCTACACGGTAGAGCGTCCCCACGGGTTACAGGGTTTCCCCCACCCGACCTCTCTTGTCACTGCAGTTCCAGGTAGACCAGAATGGGGATCTTGACCTCTTAAGTCTACCAATTTTAAGATCAGGGTGCTTAAGGTTTCACTTGAACTTTAGTCTTTTTAAGTGCAAAGAGTGACCTAATTTAAGGTTGGTTAACCCAAGGGGTCAACTTTACCTATTGTTTTCTTTAAGAGCTTTTAGGTCCTGTCTTTTAGGGTTCAAGTGTTTAGAGAGAGCCAATTGTTTAGGATTTTTCTTGTTAATTATTTTCAATCAATGGCTTGGGCACACCTCTTTAGGATTTCCTCAATTCTTGATTAAGGGGTGTGTCTCTACTGAAATCCTAATGTTTGACCTTATGTTGGCTCTACTTGGTCCATTTAACTCTTTGTTGGGCAATTAGGGCTCAAGCAAGAATGTGTTAGCCCTTAAATACCCTTAATAGTGTGCAGGAGTGATGAGTTGAAAACATGCAACTTTTTATGGTTACTAAGTATGGAAGACAGGTTAGCCCTATATTACTTTGTTCTTTTCTTTTCTTTCTCTTTAGAGTGTAGGGGTTAATAGTGAGAGAAAAGATTTACCTGTCTTCGGAGTGGTTGTCGTGTGGTTGCTTGTCTTCTTGAGTTCCTGTAGCTGCACAAAAGAGAGGAGATTATCAGAAATTAAAAGATACAGGAATGTTTACCTCTAGAATAGCCGTTGCTCCCCGGCAACGGCGCCAAAATGATGAGAACGTCGGTTTCAGTTATATCGTTGTAGTAAAGCTGGTTGTTACCAACGTTTCATATAAAATTTTTTACTCGGAAAATAAAAGAGTTCCCGAGGTCGAACTCAGGGAGCAAGTTGTATTCTAGAGATATACAAGTTCTATTACAAAAATAAAGAGAGAGAGAGAGAGATGAAAAATTGGCTTCTTCTTCTTTTCCTCTTTGTCTTTGGTTCTTCCTGTTCTTCTTCTTCTTCTTCTTCTTCTTTTTCTTCTGCTTTCTTCAGATTTTCCCCTCGTGCTCTTCTTCTTCTGTTCTTCCTTGTTTCCTTTCTTTCTTTTTCGTCAGATCGTCTTCTTTTCTTGCTTCTCTTCATTCCTTCTTCTTCTTTGTCTTCACCTGCCTTGACCTCTCTTTTTCTTCTTTCGCGATGGCCGTTGCTCTTCCTTCTTCTTTAGCGGGTCTTCTTCTTCTTTGGCTGCTGACCTTCCGTCGTCTGCCCCGGTGCTGAGACGACTTAACAATGCCTTCGCTACAGTGCAGCAGCTCCTTCTTCTTCAGCGGGTCTGCTTCTTCTTCTTTGGCCTGCACACTTCAGAGTTTATTCGTCAAGAGGCAAAAACCTACTCTACCCCCCTCCCCCGCGTATCTCTCTCTCTGAAATCACTCTTCGGAAGCTCTCCCAGAGCGCTACCGGGTAATCGGGTTCGGGTCAGGCCCGGGTCCAGGCCCACCGGCGTGCGTGGTGGGCGAGGAGTGCAGGTCAGTCTAATCGGGTCGGGCCAGGTCCGCGGAGCGTGGTCACGGACGAGGCCGAGTCGGGTCGGGTCGGGTGAGAGGGACCTCACCCCGTGGTAACTGAGGCAAACAGCATAAGGCAGTTTTTCAATTTATGTGGGTGTGTGGCTTCAGAAGGTTCCGAGGTGGGACTATCCGCGCACCCGTTTCTCTCACGCCTGCAGCAGGGATGGCGCTTCCAATTGCAACAGCTGTTGAGGCGCGCAACTCCAATTGAGGGCCGGGGTGTGTGCGCAAGACTCTTCCGCGCTGGCCGTGGCTCTTCAACCTGGGATATCTAGGCTTGGAGCAACCTCGAGCAAGCTTCGAGCTTCCTCGCCAATGGCGGTCAAGGCCTGGAACCTGAAATCAATAGCACGGCCTCTCGGCCAAATCAGACAGGCGGGGGACCTTCGCCGTGGCACGGCGAAGGTGGTCAGGGGGTCTGCAGGGGGCGAGATGGAGCTAACTGGTCGTCCTAGGTCAAACTGTGAGCGAGGGAGTGGGTGTGTTCGGTGGATCTGCAGAGGGTGTTTGGTGGGAAGTGGAGGGGCGGAAGAGGATCAGGGTGAGGAGGCGGAAGTTCTGCGGTGGTCGGCGAGCCGTGTGGGTCGCTGAGGTGATGGGAGCGGCTCGCCGGAGGGTGGTCGGAGGCGGAGAGGATGAGGGTGAACAGGGTCGGTAGAGGGCTTAATTGACTAAATCGAAAGCGGGGAAAGAAAGAGGAGGAGAAGGGGAGTAGGTCTAACTTAACTGCAGGGACGAAGGGGGAGGAACAGGGCGACAGTCGTATCGACTGTCGCCGGAGAAGACGATGCTCAGGGAGAGGGGCGGCGGCGAGCAGAGGGCTGGAGAGGCGCCAGCTGGGTGCGGCGTGGCGCGGGAAGAACAGGGGAGGAAGTCTCCGCTGCTGGTATTGCGGCAGAGCGACGAGGTGGAGGGGGAGGAAGTCGCCGGAGCTGGTGAGCGTCTGCCGGAGGAAGAAGAGAAGAAAGCTGGGGGTTTTCTCCGTCAGATCCAGGCTGCCGTCGTCGGTGGAGCGGCGGGGGGTATTTATAGGGATGAAGCAGGGAGGAAGGCGGAGGGAGACGACGTGTCTCCCTCGCCGGAGCATGGTCGGAGTACGAACCCATACCGTCCGTGCGTTCGCACGGCCGGTATGGGGGGCTGCACTGATCATGGGGGTGCTCCTGCGACGGCTGACGACGCAGGGCACCCCCGGTACACATGCCAGGTCCTCCACCTTACCCTGTGCGGCGCCATGCTCCGCGCAAGGTCGCCGGAGCATGGTGCTGGCAGGGTTTTGCAGGAGGGACCTGTTTGCAAAGAACGAAGGAGAGTTAGGGGCCAAAATGCGAGGGTTCAAAAGTTGAGGGCCAAAGAGTAAATATATGAGGACCAAAGTGTAAAGTCGGTCAAGGAGGTTTCTTCTTAGGCTCAAGTTTTTATACATGACTAATTAGAACCTAAGGAATCTGATGGTAAATTTCATTTTCATATTAAACCTTGTTTGACCGGTCAATTTGCGTAAAGACCCAAATTAAGTTATTAATTGGGCATGGTTCTCAATGTAGGTCAAAATGGGTTCTAAAGGCCAAATTGAAGGTTCTAAACCCTAGAGATTATTTTTCTATGAATTTTAGAGGGTTTATTCTATTTTTACTTTGCCTCGAACCTTGTGAATTGAAGTGGGTTGTTTTAGGGTTACAGATTATCATTTGGTTCCTTGGAAGTGCTGTAGCCCTTGCTAGATCATCTCATCCCACTTTTATTCTTATTAAGCTGTTTTGACCTGTGTTTGGGCCCTGAATTACCCTGTATGCAGATTATACTGGTAAAATTGCACTTTTACCCCTTATGACTGGTTTTCTTCTCAAACTCAGAATTCTCTGAGTTAAGCCTTTCCTTGAGATATGTAGGAGCTTTTATCCTTTGTATTGGGTCAAAATGAGCTAGTTATGGCTCATGATGAGGTTCTCATCACGGTGTAGGAAGGTGGCTGCCAGTAGGAGGGAAAGGAGATGGAGGTGGTGTTTGGTGGTAATGGGGAGAAAGAGGAAGGGTGTGGGGGTTTAAATAAAGATGGGTTAAGGTTTCAGGTGAGGAGTCCAGAGGAGAGAGAAAACACATGCGTGTCGCATGCACGCGAAAAGCAAAAACACGTATGGTTTTCCCTATTTTCGGAAGTCCGACCATCAATCTAGACGTTTGAACAGACGTCTGATGGATACTCCAGACGTCTTATCCAACCTAAGAGCGGCGGGTCACTTAAGTGCTAGGTGTCACGAATGGGAATGAGATGCTCCAGAACTCTAATGGGAGGGGTGGAGAGTAGAAGCCCTAACCTAATTTGACAAGAGGGTGAGAGAATCTACCTGGTGGACATGGCCGATCGACAACAAAGAGAGAGGAGAAATCGGAGCCAAAGAAGGGAAGGGAGGTCGCGAAGCTTTGTGTGAAGCTTCTTAAAATGACAGGAAAGGGAAACCCTATGCCTATTGTACGTGGCAAAGGGCGACCAATGGCATTAGAGAAGCTCTGAGGTGTACGTCCATGGTGGGTTGAGGAAGGAGGACATGAGGATGCCAATTCTTTTCACAAGAACACACGTAGTGTAACGACCCGACTCCCGAGTCCCTACGAGACACGAGAACCGGACCGACTTGACTAATCCCAAGACCTAGTCGTCCAACGAGGAAGTAACCAAAAGAGCAGTAAAATAAACCACATTCAGCATGAATATAACTAACAGTAAGAAAGTACAGCAGTAAGGAAAGAAACTACTACAGTAGATACTACCACAACAGTAGAACAACATTTATCATATAACATGAACTGCAGGTAAAGAAAGTACAGCGGAAACAAGAACTACTCACTATAACAGAAACAAAAGAGGTACAAAAGACTGTGGTAAACTCTACTGGACCGTACTCGGCCCAGCGTCCTCTGTAACCACTGACCCTGGCTGCTCAACACCAGGTCCTGAAAAAGGTAACGAGTGTAACACGTCAGCAAAACGCTGAGTAGAGTGGCAACTAAAACTAAGACAACAGTAGAGTGTACAGTAGCTGTTATGTTCTATTACTTTCTTTATTTACATCTTTCAATTGTCTCACTATTTCATTTATTTCTCAGATCTTTTACTTGATCTCGAATGTTCCTCATGGGAACGATCTTGATTGCAGTCTTTTCCAAAAAGTAGAAGTAGCACGTGGTGCTCTCCTGGCCGGGAGAGTCCCCCGTGGTGATCTTACCCTCAGTCAACCACCCCAAGGTCACTGACAGACGTAACGGTGACTACGGCACGCGCGATAAACGCACAGGTAGCTAACCCGTACTGGCACGCGGTCAGTCGTTTCCGTTAACGGGTGCGCCCAAAGCACAGCACGGAACCAGTACAGGGCAGATCCCTCTCAGTAACAGGGGTCCAACCCCTCCACAGTAACCAAACCGGGGCCTTGCCCCTCCACAGTCTACGCACCCTCGCCTGACTACCCTGGTTTGCCCTAGTGGGCCTAACAAGTCGGTGAAGGAGGCTAGCAGAACCCCGGGGCCCGTGGGGTAGCTAGTACTCTCCTAACACTAGTAGCTCTCCTCGGTACTACGTACACGAGGGCCAGCAAGTCGGTACAGAGCGGCCAATCCTAACCCCGGGTCCCTGGGGTGGCTGGCCCCACTCTGCACTAAACAGGTACAGGTACTTCCCTTGATACTGCGTACCCAAGAGACAGTACAAACTACATCTCAGTTCCATTCCTTTCCCTTTCCAGGAGTTCCACTCCTAATTCCCCGTAGGGTTCCATCCTTTTAACTCAAACATCCAGGTGTCACTTTCCAGTTTCACGTTCTTACGACCTATGATCTCATTCATGTTTCTTTATTCGTAACAGGCAGCTGTTAATTCAATTTACAGGCAGCTTTATATTCCTTTCCATTTTTTTTCCAAGACTGCAGTATTATACATTCCACTAGTTTTTCCATCCTAGGATTCATGCCACATCCTAGGATCTAGCATACAACTAGTTTTCCAGCCCTAGGATTCATGCAACACCTAGGAGCTATCATTCCATACATTTCTCATTCCTAGGATTCATGCAATGTCCTAGATTCTAGTTATGGTTCCATACTTTAACAGATTTTAATAATAACTTAAGCCACTCTACCAGGTACAACGGGAGTAATGGGGGCGTGATCGGGAATCCCGCGTGCCTCCGCGACTCCCAAGACTACAACTGAACGAGGTCCTATCACAAGGATCAAACACAAGGAGTGTCTCAAAACAGTGTATAGCTACTGTAGACGGGTAGAGGAATTAATTCTGAAAAGAATGCAACTCGAATCGCGGAAAACGGAGCCCGAACGGGCCCTAAACGGGTCGAAAAAGACGATACTGTGCAAAATTAGACGTCTGGAACTTCTTCCAGACGTCTTAAAAAGTGGATCAAAGAATTACCTGTTCAGCGTGGTTTCCCAGATGTCCAGAAGTCTGCGGGGACGTCTGGCCTAGCTCCCAGACGTCCGATGGTCACCCCGGACGTTTTGAAGTCACTCCCGCCGTCTGGTACAACTTCCAGACGTCTGATTCTGGAAATTTTTCCAGAATCACGGCGCCACTCGGCCTCCGCTCGCGACGTTGCCCGCGTCGCACCTCGTGCATCTGCTGCTCAGACCGCAGCAGGTCCCTCTCCGAGTCGTTCCGCGCCCCCTGCGCCCTCCGCCGGCCGGCCAAGCCGCTCCGGCGAGCTCGCCCTCACGGCAGAGCTCCGCCCTCGCACGCCGCACCTCCTCCACGCTCACTGCGGCCGCCACTGCCGCCCTCGTGCTCGCTCGCTCTCGCGCACAGGAAGGAGAAGAGGAAGGGGACGGTGGAGACGATGGGAGGGGAGGCGTGGCCTTTTAAGGCTGCGCGAGGAGGAGGGAGAGAGTGCGCGGTAGGTCTGCAGCCGCAGAGAGAGAGGGAAAAAGAGAGAGAGAGGAATCGCGGGTCTGCGCGCACAGGTGCGCAGACGAATCTCTCGTGCGAAAAATAACTGTTTTCCAGATGTCTGGAAACGATCCCAGACGTCTTTTCAGACGTCTGGGCCACCTCCCAGACGTCTTAAAAGACGTCTGGGGCACGCGTTCGTAACACGTAGAGGCAAGGCCGTGCTAAATCAAAGATTTGCACAAGCAAATTAATGAAGCCAGAAATTGCCTCAAATTGGATGAATTAAAGAGTGATTTTTGCATGGATTTTGCTCAAGATTTACAGACGCTAAGGATGGTAGTTTGAGCTGGAACAATCACAAAGATGCTTGGCGATGATCAAGGAGTGATTCTGCCAAGTTATGTGGGATTTTGCCAAGAAAATCGATGGGAATTGATCCATGAAGCTCGCATGGAGGAGCAACCTGTGTGCCTTGCTGCATGTTGCATGTAAAGGAGAAGGTGAAGTGAAGAAGATGATCGTAGGGACCTGATTGCAGGATATTTTGAAACTTAGGGGGTTTTTGCAAGAATAAAAAACTAGGGGATCAAAGTGCAAAGTATGACAACATGAACTCCAAATGTTCTCAACCTTTTAGGATGACCTAATTTGGACCCAAGAAATCTAATGATGACTTCAATTTTGAGTTTTGATGAAGTTTTCTTGGTCAATTTATAATTTTTCCCAAGATGTATTGAATATCCACATAGGTCTCTATTTTAGGTCAAAATAGATTCCTTTTGTCAAATCGATTATTCCGAATCTTACAAAATATTCTTTAATGATTTTTAGAAGATTTAGATTATATTTATTTTCATCAGAATCCTTTAAATTAAAGTAAAGCTGAAATTAGGGTTAAAAGTAAATTAACTTTAATCTCTCAAAGAAACCTCGAATTAATTTGTGCAAGCTCACTTATTGGAATTTTTAGTTCAATTGACCTTTAAATAGGCTTAGGTTTACCCGTAGGTTATTCTGCACCTGTATTTAACTGCTAAAATAACATAATTAACCCAATTTTCATTATTTGCTCCTCATTTAGCTCAAATTAAATTATACTCTGTTAATGATTAATTAAGTGAATTTAACATTAGAAATTAGTCAATTTGAGTTAGATAAGGAAGATGATGGTGTTACCATCACGCAACGTCATCTACATTTGAGAGTGTTAGTGCTAGGCATTAATTATAATTTTAATGTTTACAAAATAAGAAAATTCATTTTATGTATATATTTTGTCCTTTTAAAAAAAATGTATATATTTTGTTATGGACTAACTTGATGCATAAATAAAATACAAACATCAATACATGCTAGCTATCCAAGATCAAATGAGAAGATCATATGAGCTAGAAAGAGGCCTCTAAGATTGATAGGAAGACTTAAGAGCTAGACAAGGGCTAAAGATGATGGAGGTTTACAAGAGAAGTTCTTACTATATTGTATTTTAGAATCACTTCTAAAAGAGTCAAGATTAATTATTTAAAACATAAAAATATATGCACGCTACCCTTTTGACTCATTCGTAGACTTTATTATATCAAAAAGGCATTAAATCCTATCAAAATTTTTTTAATTATTTTCTAATCAGTTAGAGATGTTTTTTATTCAAATCCATAATCACCCTTAGCTAAAAGATGTAAGTGTTTGAAAAACCAACACTTATTTTTGAAAAGATGTCGCTTAATTAATCACTAAGATTAATTGATTATCCTTTAAACAATGATGCAAAGTTGTTGATTAATCGATTAGGCTAATTGATTAGTGTATAAATCTCTATAAATTAATTGATTAACTTACTAATAATAAGTACATATTTTGGGTTAATTACTTAGGAATAGGCCGGGTAATCAATTAATTTTTTCAATGTTTAAGAAGAGACTATCGATTAATCAATTACGTTAATCGATTTGTGTACAAGAAATTAATCTACTAATATGATGTCCTAATTGATTAATTTCAGAACTTTTGGATATTGTCTTTGTTTGTCCAAGCTTTTCATATTCATATTTTTTCAAATCAAATTCTAAATGTTATAAAATGCCCAAATGATGGTTGTTAAGTTTTAGTTCATGTCTAAAAATATCCTTTAAAGGCTTTGGATGTACATACAACATTTCTCTCATTTACATTCACTTGAAGGGCATTTTTGAGAGTTCATTGAGCCTTCAAGAGTCGGATTTTCAATTTCACTCATTAAAGCTCCTAATACTCTGCTCAATTAATCCAACTCATGGAAAGTATAAGGAAGTATTATCTTGTTCTATTGCACTTAATTGAATCTATCTTGGCTTCATAGGACTTTTGTAATCTTATTCTTTTCATTTTATCTTGTATTGTTTAGTGCCTGGGTTGTGGGCTTCCCGATTTCTCTCCAAAGAAAGGGTTGAAACATCCTTGGCAGTGTCCTTGGTAGGGTTTTTGTACAGGAGGAACACCACCCTTGCTTTTAGTGGTGTTGTTTTAGTGATTTCTACTTGAGTAGGGATAAAATCCTAGATTGAAATGTCTAGGTAGAGGTTTTTTCCATTAAGGGCTTTCTTGTATAAATACCTGTGTTCTATCTTGTGATTGATTTATATTGTTCTTTAATTTTTATTTTTGAGCACAAATCAACCCCCTCTCATGCCATTTCATAGGATGCCAATCAAGCATCCATCCAAGTACCATCACTAGCCGATGTACCCTCTACCACAAGTCTAGGTACCCTAGAGTCATACATACTTACAAGTGCTAACATGACATCAACCCAAGTACTTCAGCCAGTAACTGGTTCACAACCTATCACCACTACTATGTCTAATTCTAGGTAGAATCCATCTAACGACATTTCCTTGAACCTATCTAGTTCGCAGTGACTCATCCATTCACCATTTGTCCAAGTTGATCATCCTATGCAAGCCCTTATGATATAACTAGCTACTTATTCTTATAATAACTTTTCTTGAGTTAATTAACCTCTGGTTAACACCTTTATACCTTCAAGATGATTATAGGATTGTAACACCAATTTATAGCCATACTAGTGTATATCCATCCATGCATATACACGTGTATATATTTATAAAGCCTAGGTTTCAACCCTAGGTTCTAAATTGGGTTCCAAGAGGTGCCTATGGCATCCTAGAAACCACACTTGTTGTGTTTCAAGGTCTGCCACTTTATTGATGGCTGAAAATCCCAATTTCAAGTTCTTTCTTTTGACCTCAAGGCCTTAAGTTCCCAACTTTTTAACATTTTACTTTCAATTCTCATCATCACCGTATAAGGCTCACATTCCCCTTTATATATTACTAATAACTACAAGGGATTCAATGAAGAGAACATTTCTACAATAAATTATGAGCCATCTTAGCCCAAACATAACTTAACAAGGCTTAATTATTCCATCTAAAGCCCACATGCATATATTGGGAACGAAGATGCACATAGCCATGTTGTAAGTAGCTAGTTCATGCATTAGTTCCTTGCCCCATTTCTTAAGGTTTACACCTAGGTTGTTCATGCTTGAAGATATCCTTCAATGCTCTTCGTATATCCCATTTAGACTATAAAGTTAGATTGAAATTAAGTAATTAATCCATTGTTGCTAATTTCTTAATTGAATTTCAGTATAATTGAGATGTTACAATTTAACGATTAACAAAATTGTGGACTAAATACAAAAGAAATTAAGTGACTAATGCTGCCTCTTAATCACTTAATTTTAGAAATTTCAACGTAAGCTTAAAATTTGCATAGACTTTGAAGGAAGAAATTTTACAAACAAACGCTATAATGTTTATCACTTTCAAACATCGTTAAAAATGATTAAAGGGGATCATTGCGAACAATGTGCACGCCCAATGCTTGAAGCCAAATATCAGAGAATCCCACGTAACAAATCTAATTAATTTTTCTCCTAAAAGCACTATATGCATGTCCGATCTTCTACATGCATCAACAATCCCACATTCTTGAAAGATATCACGATGTTTAGTATCAAACGCTATAGTGACCAACTTTATGTTAATCCGATCGAACGAGCAGAAATAAGCGTCAAAATACACTACCAAAATTGATGTTTGTTAGATATTGAGCCTAAGTATTATTTACTTCTGTTTCCTTAAGTCTAATTTATTTAGAGGGTTAATCTCTTAAAGAAGAGGGTTAACCCTTATTTACTTACTATTTAATCTCTTTTTACTCGATATCGATTTTTCCCTCTTAACATCGATTTACCTAGCATTGATCGTTACTGATGTTAGTCAAATCAATGTTAAAGTCACCCGTAATCATCTTCTTTTGACATCGGTCATCCTCCTCTCTTTAACACCACTATTAGGTAAACGTCATAAGAGTTAATAACATAATTTAACATTAATTTAAGTAAATACAAGCTGATATTAGTATCACTCTACAAATAAACACAATTAAAAATTAACATCACTTTTCTAACTCCCAGATAAACTAACCCTTAAATACCAAGAAATTCCCAATTTTGCATAATAAAATTTATAAAAACACTAGGAACCTTTAGGATGCGTGTTACGACTCGATTCCCGAATTACTACAGGACCCGTGACCGGTTCGACTTAACTAATCCCAAGACCCAGTCGTCTAACAAGAAACAACCACAAAACGGGAAAATAAATCACATTCACTATGCAAGGTAACTAACAGTAAAGAGTATAAGCAGTAAAGGAAGTAAAAGCTGCTAAACAGTACATGCCACCACAACAACAGGAAAGTAGAAACAAAAGTACAGTAACAGAATGGTAAACAAAGTTTAAACTCACTAACAAAAAGAAGTACTACAACAGCAAGAGACTACTACTGGACTTGACTGGGCCCAACACCCTCTGCAGCCGATGACTCGGATTACTCAACTCCTGGACCTGTAAAGGGTTATGAATAAACGGAGTTAGTGAACGCTGAGTAGAGTGGTAACCAAACTAACTAAAGTAGTAAAAGCTAACAGGTAAAGTTATCCTTTCCAATTATTTTATTTTACACGTAATTCCCTTTCACCCATTGGTTTACTTTCAAATTTCTTTCTTGATCTCGCATGTTCCTCGTGGGAACGATCTTGATTGCAACCTTTTCCGAAGAGTTGAAGGCACACGTGATGCTCTCCTAGCCGGGAGAGTCCCCTATGGTGATCGTACACTCAGTCAACTATCCCGAGGTCACGAACAGACATAGCGGTGACTACGGCACGCGCGATAAGCGCATAGATAGTTACCCCGCACTAGCACGCAGTCAGTCGTTTCCGCTAGCGGGTACGCCCAAAGTACAACACGGAACAGTATAGGGCCTAGCCCTCTCAGTAATAGGGGTCTTGCCCCTTAGAACCAAACAAGGGTATCACCCTTCCACAGTTCGCGCTCCCCCGTCTAACTACCTCGATTTGCCCAACGGGCCTAATAAGTCGGTGTAGGGTGGCTAGTTGAACCCCGGGCCCCGTGGGGTGGCTAGCTCCCTCCCTACACTAGTAGCTCTCCCCAGTACTGTGTACGCGAGGGCCAATAGAAGTCAGTGTAAAGTAGTCAATCCTAACCTTGGGTCCCAACCTAAGGGCGGCTAGCTCTGCCCTACACTAAATAGGGGACAATCACTCTCCTTAGTACCACGTACTCAAGGGCCAGCACACTTCCTACTCACATTTCCAGATCTTTCCATTTATCCACAGGAGCTCTACTCCTAACTCCCCATAGGGTTCATGCTCATATTCATCATACTATTCCATATCAGGTTTCATCATTCACAATTCCATTCCCGTATTATATACATGCAGCTAGTACTTCTACAATTAACATATGCAACAAGTAATATCACAGGTAATTGTTTAGTTATCTCAGGCATTTCATATTCTAACAGGCAGCTCGTATTCATTAACAAGTAGTTGTTTACAGTTCAGCTCATTCATTTATGACTGTAATCTCAAACACGCATACAAACAGTGCAACTATTTCTTGTCCTAGGATTCATGCCACATCCTAGGGTTCTAGTTATCTAAATTTCATAGATGCATTCATATTTTATAAGTAGAGCAGGAGGAAACCACTCTACCAGACAATCCGGGAGTACTGGGGGCTCGAACGGTAGATTCACGTGCTTCTGGAAGCCTCGAACACGCAACAGATCGAAGTCCTATACCAAGGAACGTAACATAATAGAATGTTTAGAACAGTATAAAAAGGTTTCAACATATGGAGGAACTCACAAGGAAACCACCGATATTTCGTTTGCGTAAAGCGGACTCCAAACGGACCCTAAACGGGAAAAAAACAGAACTGCAGAGCTAAATCAGACATCTGGAACAAGGTCCAGACGTCTTAAAAGTCACCATAGTCTCACCTCGCGTCCCTGCGTCAACCTCAGACGTCCAAGACTCCTATTTGACCGTCTGGACTCAGCTCCATATGACTGACCTCTCCTCCAGTCGTCTGGGAGTGCCTTCGGTCACCTGGTAAGCTGTTAAGACATCCGAAACGCGTGGGAGGGCAAGTCGCGCGCCTCCCAAAGCTACTCCTGTGCATGATAGAGCAGCAAAACCCCTTTTAACCAAACAAATTGGCTTTACAGTGCGGCCTGCATGGCCGTAACCGCAAGGACATACCTGCGCGAAACCTTGCTTTCAGACATCCAATGTCATCACCAGACGTCCAGCCTGTCGTCTGGAGGACATTCTGGGCGTCTGATACTGGAAGAATCCTAGTATCAGAGTGAGCTCCCACTCCTCTCGTCGCGCTCCGCCGCGGCTCCTCCCTCTCGGCTGCAGCTCCAACCGCTGTAGGAAGTCGGGGACAGCTTCCCCTGATGCACTCCTCTTCCCGCACGCATTGCGGCGGCCGTGCACACTCTGGCGAGCGTCTCCGAGCTCGCGACCTCAACCTCCTCTGCCTCTCTTCACTCCGATCCTCCTCCTTGCTCCTCGCTCTCACTCCCTCTCTCTCGCTCATCCCTCTCACGGTAGTGGAGAGGAAGGAAGGTGGTGGTGGTGGAGTGGAGAGGGGAGGAAGGGGTGAGGGCTCTTATATAGGCGGTGGGGTTAGGGTTCGGTGAGGGGGAAGGAGGAAATAAGAGAGAGAAGAAAGTGGTCTGCGCGTGCTAGCGCGCAGAACCGACCCTGTGTACAAATTTTTCAATTTCTAGATGTCTAGAAATTGAAAAATTTGTACACAAGGTCGGTTCTGCACGCTAGCTACGCCTAGAAAGTGGTCCAGACGTCTGACCAGAAGTCTGACTGACAGTGCAGACATCTTAAAAGGCTCAGAACAGAACAGGTCTTTACACTACATTTGGTACGGGTCTTGCAACTGGGGGTGTTACGACCCGAATCCTGAATCCCTACAGGACACGAGAATCGGACCGACTCGACTGATCCCAAGACCCAGTCGTCCAACGAGAAAGTAACAAAAAAGTAGTAAAATAAACCATGTTCACCATGCAAGCAACTAACAGTAACAAAAGTATAGCAGTAAAGAAAAGAACTATTACATTACACACCACTACAATAGTAGAGAATTAAAAACAGGTACAGAAATATGAAGTTTACAATAAAAGAGTACAAAGGTGTAACAGAATACTCACTACTATAGAAAAATGGGTACAACAAAAGTACAACTACTGGGCTCTATTAGGCCCAGCACCCTCCGCAGCCGTAGGCTCTGGCTGCTCAACACGTGGACCTGAAAAAGGTGGTAAGTACGACACATCAGCGAAACGCTGAGTAGAGTGGCAACTAGCTAGCTAAGAAAAATAGTAAAGGTGGACAAGTAGCTGTTATTTTCAATTTCTTTCTTTATGCAACTAATTATTCTTTCTTTCATCACTTGGTTTATTTATCAGGTCTTTTTCTTGATTTCGAATGTTCCTCGTGGGAATGATCTTGATTGCAGTCTTTTACGAAATGTAGAAGTTGCACATGGTGCTCTCCTGGCCAAGAGAGTCCCCCATGGTGGTCCTACCCTCAGTCAACCACACCAAGGTCGCTGACAGATGTAACGGTGATTACGGTACTCGCGATAAATGCACGGGTAGCTACCTCGCACTAGCACACGGTCAGTCATTTCCGTTAACGGGTGCGCCCAAAGCACAGCACGGAACCAGTATAGGGTAGAGCCCTCTCAGCAACAGGGGTCTAGCCCCTCCACAGTAATCAAATAGGGGACTCACCCCTCCACAGTCCGCGCACCCTCGCATGACTACCCTAGTTTGCCTAGTGGGCCTAACAAATCGGTGTAGGACGGTTAGCTGAACCCCAGGCCCCGTGGGGTGGCTAGCTCTCTCCCTACACTAGCAGCTCTCCCTGGTACTGTGTACACGAGGGCCAGAAAGTCGGTGCAAAGTGGCCAAACTGACTCCTGTCTCGACTGGAAGGCGACAAGCTCCCCTCTACTCTAAGAGGTAATATGTGCTCTCTTTGGTACCACGTACCCAAGAGACAACACACTTTCCTATTTACTTTTCCAGTTCCATTCCCTTTATTTCCAGGAGCTTTGCTCCTAATTCCCCGTAGGGTTAGTGCTCATGTTTCCTCAGGCCATGCCATACCAGGTTTCATCATTTCAGTTTTATTCGCATATAGCATGTGTTTCCAACATTTAATCTTTCTTTTCCAATTTATATACAAGTTACTCGAATTTAGTTTCCAAACAACAGGAATTACATGTAGCAGTTACTAGCAACAATACTCTACATTTCACAGGCAGCTGTTATCCAATTACAGGCAATTATCATTATTTTATCTACTTATCCAATAATGCAATTCAGGTATTCAAGACATTCGTTTCAGTGTTTCAGGTCCTAGGATTCATGCCACACCCTAGGATCTATCATTCAATCTAGTTTTCAGGTCCTAGGATTCATGCCATACCCTAGGATCTATCATTCAATCTAGTTTTCAGGTCCTAGGATTCATGCCATACCTTAGGATCTATCATTCAATCTAGTTTTTCTGGTCCTAGGATTCATGCCATACCCTAGGATTTATCATTTATTTCAGATATGCATTAATGTTTGTAATTAACTAAGGGAAACCACTTTACCCGCAAATCCGGGAGTAATGGGGATGTGATCGGCAGGTCCACGTGCCTCCGCGACCCAAAGTCTGCAACAGAACGAGGTCCTAACACAAGGATCCACCACAAGAAACCACTCAGAACATGATAACAAGCCTTCCAACAAGTAGAGGAGCTTATACGAAGAAGAACGAAATCTTAAACGCGGAAATCGGACCTCGAACGGACCCTAAACGAGTCAAAAACGACAACTCTAACTCAAATCAGACATCTTAAAAAGGGGTCAAGGTCATACCTCACTCTGCGCTTCTCCTCAGACGTCCAGAGATCCTGAAGCTCTGGCATCCCTGTGTATCAGGGCATTGATATGCTCCTCAGCTCTAGATGCGGACGAAGCAGCCACACTCTGAGTCGGACAGGTAGCCGCTGGCCGGTACCCTCCCCGCGACTGCTGTCCTCCTCCTCGCGCCTGGAAACCGCAGCCTCCTGCTCGTCCTCCAGTGCTCGGCGCGGGGAGCAGGACAACAGATGTGGGGAGGGTACCAGCTAGCGGCTACCCGTCTGACTCAGAGTGTGGCTGCTTCGTCCGCACATAGGGCTGAGGGGCGTATCAACGCCCTAACACACAGGGATGCCAGAGCTTCAGGATCTCTGGAATATGAGGAGCAGCGTAGAGTGAGGTATGACTTGGACCCCTTTTTAAGACTTCTGGAAGATGTTCCAGACGTCTGATTTGAGTCAGAGTTGTCATTTTTGACCTGTTTAGGATCCGTTCGAGGTCAGATTTTCGCATTTAAGATTCCGTTCTTCTTCGTATAAGCTCCTCTACTTATTGGAAGGCTTGTTATCATGTTCTGAGTGGTTTCTTGTGGTGGATCCTTATGTTAGGACCTCGTTCTATTGCAGACTTGGGGGTCGCGGAGGCACGTGGACTTGCCGATCATGCCCCCATTACTCCCGGATTTGCGGGTAGAGTGGCTTCCCTTAGTTAATTACAAATATTAATGCATATCTGAAATAAATGATAGATCCTAGGGTATGGCATGAATCCTAGGACCAGAAAAACTAGATTGAATGATAGATCCTAGGGTATGGCATGAATCCTAAGACCTAAAAACTAGATTGAATGATAGATCGTAAGGTATGGCATGAATCCTAGGACCTGAAAACTATATTGAATGATAGATCCTAGGGTGTGTCATGAATCCTAGGAGTAGAAACATTGAAACGAATGTCTTGAATACCTGAATTGCAGTATTGGATAAGTAGATAAAATAATGATAATTGCCTGTAATTGGATAACAGCTGCCTGTGAAATGTAGAGTACTGTTACTAGTAACTGCTACATGTAATTCCTGTTGTTTGGAAACTAAATTCGAGCGGCTTATATATAAATTGGAAAAGAAAGATTAAATGTTGGAAACACGTGATATATGCGAATAAAATTGAAATGATGAAACCTAGTATGGCATGGCCTGAGGAAACATGAGCACTAACCCTACGGGGAATTAGGAGTAGAACTCCTGGAAATAAAGGGAATGGAACTGGAAAAGTAAATTGGAAAGTGTGTTATCTCTTGGGTACGTGGTACCAAAGAGAGCATATATTACCTCTTAGTGTAGAGGGGAGCTTGCCACCCTCAGGTCGAGACCAGGGTGAGTTTGGCCACTTTGCGTCGACTTTCTGGCCCTCGCGTACACAGTACCGGGGAGAGCTGCTAGTGTAGGGAGAGAGCTAGCCACCCCACGGGGCCTGAGGTTCAGCTAGCAGTCCTACATCGACTTGTTAGGCCCATTGGGTAAACTAGGGTAGTCAGGAGAGGGTGCGTGGACTGTGGAGGGGCGAGTCCCTTGTTTGGTTACTATGGAGGGGCTAAACCCCTGTTGCTGAGAGGGCTCTTCCCTATACTGGCTCTGTGCTGTGCTTTGGGCGTACTCGTTAACGGAAACGATTGGCCGCGTGGTAACTACCCGTGCGTTTATCGCGCGTGCCGTAGTCACTGTTATGTCTGTCAGTGACTTTGGGGTGGTTGACTGAGGGTAGGATCACCACGGGGAACTCTCTCGGCCTGGAGAGCATCACATGCTACCTCTACTTTTCGGAAAAGACTGTAATTAAGATTATTCCCACGAGGAACATTTGAGATCAAGAAAAAGACCTGATAAATAAACCAAGTGATGAAAGAAAGAATAATTAGTTGCATAAAGAAAAAATTGAAAATAACAGCTACTTGTCTACATTTACTGTTTTTCTTAGCTAGCTGGTTGCCACTCTACTCAGCGTTTCGCTGATGTGTCGTACTTACCACCTTTTCAGGTCCAGGTGTTGAGCAGCCAGAGCCTACGGCTGCGGAGGGTGCTAGGCCTAGTAGAGCCAATTAGTTGTACTTTTGTTGTACCCATTTTTCTGTAGTAGTGAGTATTCTGTTACACTTTTGTACTCTTTTATTGTAAACTTCATATTTCTGTATCTGTTTTTAATTCTCTACTGTTGTGGTGGTGTACTGTAGTAGTTTTTTTCTTTACTGCTGTACTTTTGTTACTATTAATTGTTTGCATGGTCAATGTGGTTTATTTTACTACTTTTTGGTTATTTTCTCGTTAGACGACTGGATCTTGGGATCAGTCGAGTCGGTCTGATTCTCGTGTCCTGTAGGAATTCGAAAATCAAGTCGTAACTGGAGATTTGGAGGTGGGAGGCATGGGATACGAGGTATCATAAAAAAATATATTTATATAAATTTCGAAGTCCACTAATTTTTCATCGTCACACATAAATTCAAAAAATAATACCTAATAATTAAAATCCTACCCATCAAAACCTGTTAACTACTTATTCTCTCATAAAAATAATATAATAATTATTAACAATCCCACGTATCATTAACAATTCCACAAATTAAATACCTTTTAATATTTATTCTATTTTAATTCCATCTTAAAATAACAGTATCCTTTGCAAACGCAGCCTAATTTACCGAATCTCGAGAACAAACTCAACCACAGATTTTCAGACACGGAAAGGCATGGTGATAAATACAAATAAAAGACAACAGGCAACCAAAAAAAGGAAAAAATCTTCACGGAATCGCCAACTATATACGGTAACGCTCATGTACGTGTCAACGAAGCCAACGGCAGCGAATCCGCACAGCGATCCAAGTCAGCATCTATATCTTTAACGAGGGAGTTGGGCCCACGCGGACACTTACGGTCAACGAGAGCTCCCGTTTCCTATCGTTCCCCCGCGGGTTCCGACAAACGAGAGGGCGGTAATCCCCGAAACCACGGATGCTGCGATTGGAACCCGTCTCCGAACAGGATAGCGAGCGATGATCCGCAGGTACGTAGTAGCGGTGTTTCTGACTTGTGGCTGCCGTCTAAGATGTCGGGAGTCAAACTTTGGGAGGTGTTAGGCCCCACGAGAAGGGTATTTGTGGGACCCGCGAGTGGGCTCGCTGCTTTGTGCGCCTACATGTTTGTCACACGGTGAGGAGAGACGTCTCGGCAAAGCCTACGAATAAGAATAACAGAATTGTAATAGTTTGGCTCGTGGATATAATTTCGTGGGATAAAAATTTTTATGAGGATTATTTTATATTTTTGTTTATAAGTGAAGAGGTTTATCTCGTTAAGTTAATCTATGATTGTTAGGAATATAATGAGATAATCACAACTTATTTTATTTTTGTAGTTAAGATGGTGAGGGTTAATATGTAAGATAATTTATTCTATTAGGTTAATTTCTTGTGACTTGAATTAAACTAACATAACATTTAAATTAGGCTATGTTACACTTTAAAAGAATAACCTACTACCTACATGCTCTCTTACACGTACATCCCTGATCTTGCCGTTGTCGTTATAGAGAAGGAACGAACCTTCCGAGGAAGTTTTTAGTTTTGTCATGGGTATCGTTCCAACCGGGATGATGGAAAAGATGAGCAAAGGATGGGGGAAGTTTCGGAATGGGAAGATATTAGACTCTTCCTGAACACTTACAGGTCATGAAGGCAAAAAAAAAAAGAAAAAAAAATTGTAACATTAATGCAACATTCTACCGATATATGTACATTGTTATCGTATAAAAGTGATGTTACAACGTTGTGCTGCAAAACATTCTTGTCATTTCACCTGTACGCAAAGCATGTGGTTTTTGACGGCAATGATAGCACAGATGGAAAAGTGGGATACGTATGTGTATCTATTTATGAGTTCCTCATTTTATATATATATATATATATATATATATATATATATATATATATATATATATATATTCTTGACATTTCCAACTGGAGAGCACAATTTTGATGATAATGTTTTCTAGCATTTTCCCCCAAATTTAAATTTAATAAGGTTTCTCTCTCTGTCTACCCTGACCTCGATCTCTCGATCAACCACAGATCTCATTGAGCAAAAACAGGTTCATGTTGGTAGGAGAAACTACGTCACTATATACAGCACCAAGGAAGTTGTACCCTACGATACGTTGTTTTATCTATGCATAGCATGATAATTGGAGGCATGTACGATCACTACACGGAGTTCAGATTTTTTTTTCTTCGTATTGTGAAGCAATAAGAGATACTATTCAAATAAAAATGTAAAATAACACCCTTCCTCTTAGATACCGAGTTTGCATTTCTTATTTGTTTATTGTTCTCACAGTGGATCCCCACATTCTACCTAATTTTCTTAAAAAAGTATGTAAAAATTGTGGACGCGCGTGATCATATTATCCTTGAAGAAAAAGATTTTATTGGAATTGGAAAAGTTTGCATCTAAATGATCTTTGTCAAAATATTGAAGTCACTGGATCAATTTGCTTTCCTACAATTGCTGTTGTTTAGTCAACTACTAGGTTTTGACATGACTCATGCAAGCCAACATAGAGCAAAGTAAAATATCAAATTCTACAGGATTCATATATTAATTTTAAGATTAACTTTAGTTGCACTCCTGAAAGTTTATGGTGATCTTGATTTCTCCTCTATAAGTCAAGCATACTGCAACCATATATAGGAACCTAAAATGAGGATTATTTTACTTAATATTGGCAAACGGGCCACTGATCAGCGTCTCTAAATTAAAAAGACCAAAAAACTTGTTCTTTTAATGGGAGAATGGTTGCTAGTAGAGAGGTCCGCCTTCCCTCTCAACACTTAACCCTAGTGTTCCCCTCCTCAATGTTGCTACAAGGGCCCCTCGCAAGCCCTTGTGTGTTGACTGGGGACCCTCATTCCTTGCCTATCCTCCCCACCCTCCATCACTCTCCTTTGCGGTGAAGTCTCTTCTTCCTTACCATAGTTTCTATCGAGTTTGGAAACCCAAGGCTCTTCCTATCACAAGGGAGGTTCTCTTGTTGAGTTTGGGGGAATTATGGATGCTCGAGGGTCCTCTCTACTCTACAACGGTGTTGACTGCTTCAATGGAGCTAGCCAGTTCTATGAGAGGTGTTAGGCTTCAAGTAGACTACCTTCCTTTAGGTTCTCTTGTTGTTGGCTCACCATCATTGAGAATGAAGGGCCTCTATTCTCCTCTTCCTTGACTGGTCTCTTCTTTGGGTTGGGATTCCTACATTTGTTGTGGGAGAGGGCTTCATCTTTTGTCATTCGTTGTGGATCCACTCCTCTCAACTCCTATTCTCAATCCTAGGAGCTTGAGTAGCGCTAGTCACTACATAGCTGCTTCTTTTGTCCTTTTTTTGGATTTGGGGACTACACAAGACATTGTACCTTAAAACAATCAAGATGTAGTCAAACTCTTTTTGGCTTTCGACCCTTGTCGCATTTCTCATTTATGCAGATCAAACAAATCATCGGGAGTTCATTTGTGCCATAGTTGTTATCTTTGAACATGGAGTGGCTACTTTCCCAGTCTTCTAGATGGAGCTCTACTATGATCTTGTTACATCATGGACATGCTTTTTTGTTCTTTATTATATTTTTTCTTTTCCTTGTTTTTTATATTTTTTTATGTTTTGTGGGCCCCCTTTGCGGAGTACCTTTCCCCTCTTCTTACAGGGCTTTTCTTTTCTCCCGTCTTGAGGTGGCATGGTTATCTCCTCTTCCTTCTTTCCCTTCTTAGGGTTGTGTCCTTTGTAATGAGTTTCTCCCTCTTAAATGAATTGTAGTTTTCAAAAAAAGCAAACTTGTTCTTTCGATTTTGTAACTTTGTAGCCAAGCTTCGCAAGTAGGAAGCATGTTTAGAAACTATGCTATTAATATAATAATTATTTTTGGTTAATCTTATTCCTAACTTACAACTCATAAGTGATGATTCCTAGATCCTCAGGAAATAGGACAATAGTTATTACAAAAGTACTAAAGATGATTATAAGAAGTAATACATGCATACAACTAGTGGTAGAATGGGGAAGGGGGGTGAAAGTAGCACCATCATCCTCTGTATCTAGGTCAATTTGACTAAGTTCTAAGATTAAATTCACATAATTATTATACAAAAGGATATAATACAATCAAAGCTGAATAAAGGGGAATTAATGCTAAATTGGGTTAATTAAGCTATTTTAACAAACAATTATAAATATAGAATAACTAAAAAGTAAACCGATGATTAATTAAAGGTCAAATAAGCTTAAATTTCCTAGAAGTGGATTGATATTAAGTAATTAAGGATTTTCATTCAATTTAAACTTGACTTAATTAAAAAACCTAATTTCACCCCCACTTAAATTAATAAGGTTCTAGTGAAAATAAATGTAATCAAAATCCTCTAAAAATTATTTAAAAATATTGTTACGACCCGATTTCCGAATCCGTACAGGACACAAGACCGGACCAACTCGACTGATCCTAAGACTCAGTCGTCCAACGAGAAAGTAACCAAAAAGCAGTAAAATAAACCACATTCACCATGCAAGCAACTAACAGTAACAAAAGTACAATAGTAAAGAAGTAAACTACTACAGTACACACCACCACAATAGTAGAAAATTAAACAGGTACAGGAATATAAGTTCATAATAAAAGAGTACAGAAGTGTAACAACTACTCACTACAACAGGAAATGGAGTACAACAGAAAGCTACACCTACTGGACTCTATTGGGCCCAGCACCCTCTGCAGCCGTAGGCTCTGGCTGCTCAACACTTGGACCTGAAAAAGGTTATGAGTACAAAACGTCAACGAACGCTGAGTAGAGTGGCAACCAACTAACTAAAACAGTAAAGATGGACAGGTAACTGTTGTTTTCAATTTCTTTCTTTCTTTAACTAATTATTCTTTCTTTCATCATTTGATTTATTTATCAAGTCTCTTTCTTGATCTCGAATGTTCCTCGTGGGAACGATCTTGATTGCAGTCTTTTCCGAAGAGTAGAAGTAGCACGTGGTGCTCTCTTGGTCAGGAGAGAACCCCGTGGTGGTCCTACACTTAGTCAACCACCCTAAGGTCACTGACAGACATAACGGTGACTACGGCACACGTGATAAACGGACGGGTAGCTACCCCGCACTAGCACGCGGTCAGTCGTTTCCATTAACGGGTGCGCCCAAAGCACAACACGGAACTAGTATAAAGCATAGCCCTCTCAGTAACAGAGTGTTGGTGCTAGCACACCACGATCATTTGTTTTGATGATAACAAAACACGTGTTATTTAACATTTGCAATTTGAGTCCTAGATTTCAGGATAATTGCAAATGTGGACGTGTTTAGACGGAGTTCGAGCTCGCATCCAGGACGGATTGGAGGAGCTTGACGGAAAACACAGGAGGTTCGCGTGGAGCGAAAGATTGGAGATGGAAGAGAAGAAGAATAGGATAGATTCTTTTTTATCCTTTCATGTATCTCTTGTATTTATTTTCTTGCTCTTTTTGATTCCTTAGAACATTATGTTAAAGAGCCTCAAAGTACCCTAAAAGTAGTCCTAGGAACACCTGCACAACCCTAGGATACTTAGGTTTTCTGTAGAATACTTAGAAAACCAATATAGGGCTCAAACAGCATTTCCAGACGTCTAATCCCAAAATCAGACGTCTGATAAAGTATTTTAAGACGTCTGACTGTTGTTTCAGACGTCTGATAACTGTTAGGCTGGACATAGTTACTTCTGTCTGATGAAATCAGACGTCCAAACCTTAGACCAGACGTCTTAGGAGACGTCTGATGACTTTGGCAGACGTCCAATTAGTGGACCGTTGGCTGGCTTAGAAAACACTCAAGATTATGACCGTTAGAGCCTTATCAGACGTCCATAGGACTTACCAGACGTCTGATAAATGACCGTTTTGCCTCGGCTGACTCAAAATCTCTTCTCAGAGATTTTCTAGCCGTTGCAACGTTTGGAAATCAATTCCCACAGTAAAAGTAGGTTTCCAGACGTCCAGAGTTAGTGCCAGACGTCCTGTATGTCGTCTGATGGACTTGCACAAAAACCCTGTTTAGATCTGATTCAAGCCAGGGAGAAACCCGCATAGAATCAGACGTCTGACCTTGGAATCAGACGTCTTAAAGTGGCCTTCCAGACGTCTGATGCCAGAGTTAGACGTCTGATAACCCTGTCAAATGCAATCATTGTTCTGATTTCGGCCTGATTCTCTTGGGCTTTGCACCCAACGGCTATGGAAGCTTTTCCAAGCCTTCCAAAGCCTTCCTAAGGCCTCTATAAATAGAGGGGAACCTTTGTAACACATATACACAAGATATACACTTAGAAAAAGACAAGACATACATAAGAGACACACTAAGAAAGACACAAGACACACTTAGCTATACACTCTCACACTCTTGTGTCCAAGAAGCTCTTGCTCTCTAAGCTCAAGCTCCATCATCTTGAGAGCTAAATTCAGTTTGCGCGCCCGCTCTCCCGCTGTTGTTAACGAGAGCGACGTAGCGCCGTCGCATGGCACACGCACCGCGTCATCGTCGACGCACTCCTTGCAAAGGGGAGTTTCCTATTTCCTATAGAAGCTAGGTTTAATTTTGTTGGCTCTATAGGACTGTTGTTTTATTTTATCTTTGTATTTTGGTTGGGTATTCACTTTGCGAATTCCCGTCTCCTTCGTGGGACAAAATCCTTCTCGTGGAGAGAAGGGGTTGAGGAACGCTACCCTCGTACTTGTAGCGTGGTTGTATTGAGGTTGAATCACCCTCGTTTTAAGTGATTCGGTTTAGTGGATTTGATCAACTAGGTTGATCGGAAAATCCTAACTCGAGAGGGTTAGGTGGTGGTTTTCACCCGGTTTGGGTTTCCACCTAAAAATACTTGTGTACATTGTGCGATTGATTTTTGTGAGATTGCTTTATATTTTATTTCCGCATATTATTACGTCACCCCTCCTAGTAGGGAAACCTTCAATGGTATCAGAGCAGGTCTTGCTGTTTCGGCGTAACAACCCGGCAAGAGATCAAATGGAGGGAAGCACATCAGCAATCAGGATCTCCGAGGGGCAGTCCACAACCCGTCCGCCGTTCTTCGACGGGAGCAACTACCCCTACTGGAAGTTGCGGATGAAGACCTGGCTTCAAGCCACCGACTTCACGGTCTGGGCCAGATGCGAGACGCCTTTCGACATCCCAGAAAAACCCGCGGGAGGATACTCGCAGCAGCATATTCGAGAGCTTTCACTCAACGCAAAGGCAATGAATGCCATGTATTGCGCATTGAGTCCGGAAGAGTTCGAGAAAATCCAAGAGTGCACCACCGCCCACGAGATATGGAGGAGGTTGGAAGGCACTCATGAGGAGACAAGCTCGGAGGAAGAAGAAGAAGAAATCGCTTGCTTTGGTTTCATGGCCAGAGGAACCAACAGCGACAGCGAAAGTGGAAGCGACGACAGCGACAACGAGGTAAATATCGATCTTCAAGAAGCATTTAATGAACTTTTTGAGATTAGTAAATCACTTAGGATAGAAAATAAAAGCATTAAAAAGAACCTTAGTTTTCTTAAAAATGAAAATGATAGGTTAGAAAAACAACTTAAGGACATAGAAACTAGTCCTAAGGATAATAACCTGCTTTTAGAAAATAAAAATTTAATCAATGAAAATACTAAATTGATTGAGGAAAATGATAGTCTAAAGTTAGAAATTTCTAATTTAAAGACTAAGATGCAAACTATAGAAAAAGAAATTGCATGTCTTAGGGAAAATTCTAACAAATTAATCAACAAAGTAGACAAGTTTTATAGCCCTAAGGTTGAGATAGGATCTCTGTCAAGGAGACCCACTAACAAATCCGGATCCAAGCTTACTTGGATGCCGAAGAAAAATCTGGAATCTTGTTTTGTAGGATTCAGGGATAACTACAATACACAGGACTGGACCTACAAACTCAAGGCTGGTCAACTCGAGTTAGGAGAACCAAGGAGTAGACCAAGGAGGAGAACAAGAAGACCGACGAGACGGCGAACAAATGACGGACCCGCCGCACGTCGACCACCGGATTGGAGACCGGCGCCGATGCCCGGGCCTCCAAGCTACGGATGGGAGCCCCATCCGATGTGGCATCCACCACCACCATTCGGGCCATTTTATTGGCCATGGTAGGTGAGGTAAAACCCTTTACCCTATCTTTTTATCAGTAGCATTTAGATAGGGGGAGTTAAAAAATGATGAGCTAATTGTCAATTTTTAAGGGGGAGATGTAAGGTAGCTAAATTTCCTTTAGAAAGGGGGAGAAAAATAATAGCTATCGCATTGTTACAAAAAGGGGGAGGATATTACCTTTGTTAAAATAAATTCATAGAAGAGCATGTTTTAAGGGGGAGTTATAGGAAATGTAAAATCAATTAAACCTTTTTGATAATGTCAAAAAGGGGGAGGATTTTTATGCATTATTATTTACGGTTTTGTCATCATCAAAAAGGGGGAGATTGTTGGTGCTAGCACACCACGATCATTTGTTTTGATGATAACAAAACACGTGTTATTTAACATTTGCAATTTGAGTCCTAGATTTCAGGATAATTGCAAATGTGGACGTGTTTAGACTGAGTTCGAGCTCGCATCCAGGACGGATTGGAGAAGCTTGACGGAAAACACAGGAGGTTCGTGTGGAGCGAAAGATTGGAGATGGAAGAGAAGAAGAATAGGATAGATTCTTTTTTATCCTTTCATGTATCTCTTGTATTTATTTTCTTGCTCTTTTTGATTCCTTAGAACATTATGTTAAAGAGCCTCAAAGTACCCTAAAAGTAGTCCTAGGAACACCTGCACAACCCTAGGATACTTAGGTTTTCTGTAGAATACTTAGAAAACCAATATAGGGCTCAAACAGCATTTCCAGACGTCTAATCCCAAAATCAGACGTCTGATAAAGTATTTTAAGACGTCTGACTGTTGTTTCAGACGTCTGATAACTGTTAGGCTGGACATAGTTACTTCTGTCTGATGAAATCAGACGTCCAAACCTTAGACCAGACGTCTTAGGAGACGTCTGATGACTTTGGCAGACGTCCAATTAGTGGACCGTTGGCTGGCTTAGAAAACACTCAAGATTATGACCGTTAGAGCCTTATCAGACGTCCATAGGACTTACCAGACGTCTGATAAATGACCGTTTTGCCTCGGCTGACCCAAAATCTCTTCTCAGAGTTTTTCTAGCCGTTGCAACGTTTGGAAATCAATTCCCACAGTAAAAGTAGGTTTCCAGACGTCCAGACTTAGTGCCAGACGTCCTGTATGTCGTCTGATGGACTTGCACAAAAACCCTGTTTAGATCTGATTCAAGCCAGGGAGAAACCCGCATAGAATCAGACGTCTGACCTTGGAATCAGACGTCTTAAAGTGGCCTTCCAGACGTCTGATGCCAGAGTTAGACGTCTGATAACCCTGTCAAATGCAATCATTGTCCTGATTTCGGCCTGATTCTCTTGGGCTTTGCACCCAACGGCTATGGAAGCTTTTCCAAGCCTTCCAAAGCCTTCCTAAGGCCTCTATAAATAGAGGGGAACCTTTGTAACACATATACACAAGATATACACTTAGAAAAAGACAAGACATATATAAGAGACACACTAAGAAAGACACAAGACACACTTAGCTATACACTCTCACACTCTTGTGTCCAAGAAGCTCTTGCTCTCTAAGCTCAAGCTCCATCATCTTGAGAGCTAAATTCAGTTTGCGCGCCCGCTCTCCCGCTGTTGTTAACGAGAGCGACGTAGCGCCGTCGCGTGGCACACGCACCGCGTCATCGTCGATGCACTCCTTGCAAAGGGGAGTTTCCTATTTCCTATAGAAGCTAGGTTTAATTTTGTTGGCTCTATAGGACTGTTGTTTTATTTTATCTTTGTATTTTGGTTGGGTATTCGCTTTGCGAATTCCCGTCTCCTTCGTGGGACAAAATCCTTCTCGTGGAGAGAAGGGGTTGAGGAATGCTACCCTCGTACTTGTAGCGTGATTGTATTGAGGTTGAATCACCCTCGTTTTATGTGATTCGGTTTAGTGTATTTGATCAACTAGGTTGATCGGAAAATCCTAACTCGAGAGGGTTAGGTGGTGGTTTTCACCCGGTTTGGGTTTCCACCTAAAAATACTTGTGTACATTGTGCGATTGATTTTTGTGAGATTGCTTTATATTTTATTTCCGCATATTATTACGTCACCCCTCCTAGTAGGGAAACCTTCACAGAGGTCTAGCCCCTAAGAACTAAATAGGGGTCTCGCCCCTCTATAGTCCGCACACCCTCGCCTGACTACCCTTGTTTGCCTAGTGGGCTTAACAAGTCAGTGTAGGGAGGCTAGCTGAACCCCAGGCCACGTAGGGTGGCTAACCCTCTCCCTACACTAGTAACTCTCCCCAGTACAGTGTACACGAGGGCCACCGAGTCGGTGCAAAGTGGCCAAACCCACCCTAGGTCTCAACCCGAAAGGTGGCAAGCACCCCTTTACATTAAGAGGTAACATGCACTTCCCTTAGCACCACGCACTCAAGGCTAAGCACACTTCCCAAAGCATTTTCCAAATCTATTCCATGTATTTCCAGGAGCTCAACTCTTATTCTCCCGTAGGATTCATGCTCATGTTTCTCAGGCCAAGCCATACTAGGTTTCATCATTTCTATTTCCATTTCTCAGGTTCTACACATGTAGCATGTAACTTTATTATTCACATTCCAGGTTTATTTACAGGTAACTCGTGTTTTCAACATTCAATCTTCCATTTCCAATTCATATACAGGCAGCTCGTATTTAATTGCAAACAACAGGAATTTACATGCAACAGTTGCTAACAACAGTACTTTACATTTCATAGGCAGCAGTTATCCATTTACAGGCAATTGTTATTATTCTATTTACTCATCCAAGACTGCAATTCATACATTCCATACAACTATTCCAGTGCTTCTAGTCCTAGGTTTCATGCCATACCCTAGGATCTAACATTCATTCCAGATATGCATTTATGTTTGTAATTAAATTAGGGGAAGCCACTCTACTAGTAAACCTAGGAGTAATGGGGAATTGATTGACAGGTCCACGTGCCTCAGCAAACCCCAAATCCGCAACAGAATGAGGTCCTATCACAAGGATCAATCATAAGAAACCACTCAGAACAAGATAAAAAGTATTCCAACAAGTAGAGGAACTTATACGGAGAGCAACAGAATCTTAATTGAGGAAATCGGATCTCAAACGGATCCTAAACGGGTCAAAACAGTAATTCTGATTCATATTAGATGTCTGGAACACCTTCCAGACGTCTTAAAAAGGTCCAGAACCATACCTCAACTCTGCGTACTCCTCAGACATCCAGGAACTCCGCTGAACCATCTGGACCCAGTTCTAGATGTCTGACCACCTCTTTGGACGTCTGGAGACGCTTCCCGCTGTCTGGTGCCTCGCCCAGATGTCTGAACTACGTGGGAGGGCGTGTCCTGTGCCTTCTCGAAGCGAATCCTGCACTCGCGACGCAAATCTCCTCAATATGGCACAGAACAGTGCCTCGGCGGAACAGCCTGCATGGCCGTATCCGCAAAGGAAGGTGTACGTCGCGGGATTTACCTCTCAGTCGTCTAGAACCTCCTCCAGACGTTGTCTGCGTCGTCTGGATGTCGATCCAGACGTCTGATTCTGGGAAAATCCCAGAACCAGAAGCTACCTTCGCCTTCTCGGGCCGCGCCGCGCCCGCTCGATTGTTGCTCTGGCTGCAGTAGTGTTGGGGAGGACCTCCCTGACGCACCTCTCCGCCTCACGCACGCGCCGATCGACCGTGGGCTCTTTGGCAAGCTCCGACACGAGCTCGCGTGTGTGCTCTCCTCCCTTCCCCTCGCTGCTCCTCCTCTCCTCACACGCCGCTCATGCCCGCTCCTCACTACTCGCTTCTCACCGCTCTCACTAGAGGAAGAAGAAGGGTGGCTGAAGGTGAGGTGAACGAGGGAGAGGAGAGGGTTTAAGTAGGCGCTGGGTTAGGGTTTCATCGGCGAGAGGAGAGAGAAGAAAATGAGGTTGTGTATTGTCTGCACGCAGCACGCGCATAGACGTGAGGACATACATGAAAAATTTGATTTCCAGACATCTGGGAAGGTGTCCAGACATTTGACCCAGGTCCCAGACATCTTAAAGGGCTTTAACAGCACGGGTCTTAATAAATATTCTATCAGGATTAGAATAGTTAATTTGACAAATGAAATCCATTTTGACCTTAAACAGAAACCTAAGTGGGTATTTGGTACATTTTTGGTCAAATTGTAAATTAACTATACAAACGTCATCAAAATAGAAAATTTTAGTGACCACTAAATTCCATATGTCCAAATTAGGTCACTATAAAAATTTGGGCTCATTTAAACTTCCTCTTGACCATGTTTTCAATTTCACCCTTAATTTCCTGATTTCCTTGCAAATACCCCCCTAACTTTCGATTTTCCTTACAAAGAAGCCCCTTTGACCTTCTCCATCTCCATCATCCATCCATGGCTGACGACCACCTTTGACTGCAAGAATCTCGCGGTCACGGTTGTGGGACCATGCCAAATCTTGAAGAACTTGATGAAACGTGCAATCCCACACTGCACACAAGCTTCCTTCTGTGCGTTGAAAGCTGTTACGACACAGTTCCCGAATCCCTACAGGACCCGAGACCGGCTCGAATCGACTAATCCCAAGACCTAGTCATCCAACAAGAAATAATCGAAAAGTAGAAAAGTAAACCATATTCACTATGCAAAGTAATTAATAGTAAAAGAGTACAAGCAGTAAAGGAAGTAAAAGCTGCTAACAGTACATATCACCACCACAACAGTAAAGTAGAACAAAGTACAAAAACAGAAATGGTAATAACAGTCTATAACTCACTGGCAGAACAGAGAGTACAACAAAATAGGAAACTACTGCTAGGCTCGATAGGGCCCAGCACCCTCTACAGCCGATGACTCGGGTTGCCCAACTCCTGGACTTGTAGAGGGTTATGAGTAAAACGGAGTCAGCGAACGCTGAGTAGAGTGGTAATCAACTAACTAAAGCTGTAAAAGCTAACAGGTAAATTTATCTTTTCCAATTATTTTATTTTACAAGTCATTCCTTTTCACCCATTGGTTTACTTTCAGATTTCCTTCTTGATCTCGCAATGTTCATTGTGGGAACGATCTTGATTGCAATCTTTTCCAAGAGTAGAAGGCACACGTGGTGCTCTCCTGACCGGGAGAGTCCCCCATGGTGATCCTACACCCAGTCAACCACCCCGAGGTCATGGACAGACGTAGCGGTGACTACGGCACGTGCGATAAACGCATAGGTAGCTACCCCGCACTGGCACGCGGTCTGTCATTTCCGCTAGCGGGTATGCCCAAAGTATAGCATGGAACATTATAGAGACTAGGCCTCTCAGTAACAGGGGTTTAGTCCCTCAGAACCAAACAGGGGTCTCGCCCCTCTACAGTCCACGCACCCTCGTCTGACTACCCCGGTTTGCCCAGTGGGCCTAACAAGTCGGTGTAGGGTGGCTAGCTGAACCCCGTGCCCCGTGGGGTGGCTAGCTCTCTCCTTACACTACTAGCTCTCCCCGATACAGTGTACGCGAGGGCCAACAGAAGTCAGTGTAGAGTGACCAATTCTAATCCCAGGTCCCAACCCGAGGGCGGCTAGCCCCGCTTTACACTAAATAGGGGACAGTCGCTCTCCTTAGTACCACGTACTCAAGGGCCAGCACACTTCCCGCTCACATTTCCAGTTCCTTTCTAGTCATTCACAGGAGCTCTACTCCTAATTCCCTATAGTGTTCATGCTCATATTCACCACGTTGTTTCATACCAGGTTTCATCATTCACATTTCCATTCTTGTATTTACACATGCAGCTCGTATTTTCACAATTAACATATGCAACAAGTGATATCACAGGTAACTGTTTAACTAACACAGGCATTTCATATTCCAACAGGCAGCTCGTATTTATTAATAGATAATTGTTTACAATTCTACTCATTCATTTATGACTGCAAGCTCAAGCACGCATGCAACTGTTTCTTATCCTAGGATTCATTCCACATCCTAGGTTTTTAGTTATCTAATTCACATATGCGTTCATATTTTATATTTAAAATAGGGGGAAACCACTCTACCAGACAATCTGAGAGTATTGGGGGCTCGAATGGTAGACTCGCGTGCCTTTGCAAATCCTGAACATGCAACAGAACAAGGTCCTATGCCGAGGAACAGAACACAACAGATGTTCAGAACAATATAAAAAGGTTTCTAACATATATAGGAACTCACAAGGAAACTACCAATATCTTGTTTGCGTAAAACGGATACCAAACGGATCCTAAACGGGTCAAAACATAACTACAGAGCCAAATCAGACGTCTGGCACAAGGTCCAAACGTCTTAAAAGTCACCAGGGTCTCACCTCAAGTTCCTGCGTCGACCTTAGACGTCCAGGACCCCTACTTGACCGTTTGGACTCAGCTCCAGACGTCCAACCTTTCCTCCAGTCGTCTGGGAGTGCTTCTGATCATCTGGTAAGCTGTCCAGACGTCCCAAACGCATGGGAGGGCATGCCACGTGCCTTCCCAAAGCTGCCCCTATGCACGACAGAGAAAATCTCCCCACCTTAGCCAAATAGATTGGCTCTGTAGTGCGACCTGCATGACCGTAACCGTAAGAAGAATGTACCTTCGCAAAACGTTGCTTTCAGACGTCCGGTGTCGTCACCAAACGTCCAACCCATCGTCTGGACGGCACTCCAGACGTCAGATTCTGGGAAAATCCCAGAATCAAAGCGAGCTCTCGCTCCTCCTGCCGCGTACAGCTGCGGCTCCTCCCTCTCGTTACAGCTTCAGCTGCAACAGGAAGTCAGGGACGACTGCCCCGACGCACTCCTCCTCCCGCATGCGTTGCTCCGGCCGTGCGCCCTCTGGAGAGCTCCCACAAACTCGCGAGCTCAACATCCTCCTCCTCTCTTCACGCCACTCCTCCTCCTAGCTCCTCGCTCTCTCTCCCTCTCTCTCGCTCGTCCTTCTCACGGTAGTGGAGAGGAAGGAAGGTGGTGGTGGTGGAGTGGAGAAGAGAGGAAGGGGGGTGAGGGCTCTTATATAGAGAGCAGCTAGGGTTCGATGAGGGGGAGAAAAGAAGAAGAGAGAGAGAAGAAAGCTGTCTGCGCGTAGCCAACATGCAAACTCGACCTTGCATACAGATTTTTCAATTTCCAGACGTCTGGGAAGGGGTCCAGACGTCTGACTGATAGTCCAGACATCTGACTGATGTCTTAGAATATAATAGATCTTTACATCATAACAAACTTAAAGGAAGTTTCATCCCTGAAACATGAGCTAGCTAGGGTGCGGAAAAGGAAAAATAAACGCATAACAAACTTAAAGAGGATCAAAGTCGATCCGAAAAGACGTACCCTCAAAAAGCTCTAGGTACCGCTCTCGCATCGCCACCTCAGGCTCCCAGGTAGCCTCCTCGTACTGCTGGCTCCTCCACAAGATCTTCACCAGGGGTACCTGCTTCCATCTCAAACTCCGAACGTCTCTGTCTAGGATTTGCACTGGTCTCTCGGGGTAGGTCAGGTCGTCACCCACCTCGACACTCTCGTGGCTCAGAACGTGACTGGGATCAGCGACGTACTTCCTGAGGTTGGACACGTGGAACACGTTGTGTGCACTAGGAAGCTGGGGAGGAAGGGTGTTGAACGAGAATCTACGCTAACGTGTTTGGTTTTTGGAAAAACCCGTCGTTGTAGTTCGAAAGCGAAGGATTCGTGTTCAACAAATAAAATTTAAACCGAAAAAGAATTCCGGGTCGAACTCAGGGAGGCTACGTTGATCTATATTCGCAATTATGTTTTTTAGGATTTTTGATAAACAAGGCGAAATAATTACAATGGAGCTATCAAACTAAGAGAGAGAGAGAGAGAGAGAGAGAGAAAGATAACATGCATTCAATATTTCAATTGTTTATACAAGCAAACGAAATGAAAGTTACACTAGAAAGCGAAAAATCAATTACACTATAAAGCAGGAAAATTCTACACTAGAAAAGCTGTAAATAAGAATGGGAGAGAGAAGTTATCCTCCTCGACGGTCGCTTGGAGGACGAGCCGGACGGGACGACGCTTGGACGAAGGAGAACGAAGCGGGACGAAAGAGGACGAAGCAGAAGAACGGGAACGAAGCAGCACGCCGTCGTCGTCGCGGGATCCACTTCCGAAGGGGGACGAAAATTTGGACTTTATCTCGCGAGAAGCATCCCGGGTGTGGGACAAGCTTCTCTTGAGCTTTGGAGAGGTAGAGAGGAGAAGGAAGGGATGAAAATTTCGTATGGAGGGGGTCTCCTTTTATAGTTGCAAGGAGTGTGGGCAAAATGGACATTACATCTTCAAAATAATAAATAAGGGGTCTTTAGTGACGGATAAAACCGCCGCTAAAGCCCCGCCGTCGCTGTCGCTGCCGCACCCACGCGCGCCCGCTCGGCTGGCCGCGCGCATAACGCCTACGCACGCCGCTTGATTTTCAGCCGTCCGATCGTGAGATCGGACGGCTTAAAATCGCGCCTTCACCGCTGCCGCCCGCCCGCCTGCGCGTACGATCGCGCGTTCACCAGAGCGTCCAATTGCGCGTCGGCGCTATCGGGCGCGCGCGGCCGTTGGATCGCGATCGTGCGGTCAATTGGAGCGCGCCCGCCCACCTCAGAAATCGCTTGGCGAGGCTTGAACGTGCGCCAGCGCCTCGCGATAAGGCGCTGGACCGCTGCGCTGCCTCGCCCAAATGGTTGCGCGGATGCTTTTAAAACGATGCGTCCACAGCCGTTGGATTGAGATCCAACGGCAGAGAGGAGACGGTGCGCGGTCTTCACTAGACGCATGCGGCCGATTGGGCGGCTGAGATGGCGCCACGTGGCGCCATCTTAGCCGTCCATCTTCTGGAAGTTGTAGATGGTGCCACGGATGTCGGATTGACTCGATTTTTGTGTCGTTGGGCTGCGATCGTCGATCCGAATTCATCCGTGTGGTCGGATTTTCCATCTGAAGTGCGGATTTACACCATCCTGGCCCTTGATCTTCTAAGGTTCCCCGGTCTCTATATGATGCTACGGATGCCTGATTAGGGCGATCTTGGAGTCGTTGAACTCCAATCGTCGCCCTGATCATATCCATACGGTTGGATCTTTGATCCGAGGCCCCGATAAAATATTTTCCCTGTCCAAGCACATAAAAGGAGACAATTAACCTCCATTTTATTCAAGCTACTCTAAATGCAAGATGATGCATGTAATGCAATATTTATATCATGAAATGCAATCCTATGCTTAAGAACATGCATAAATAGACATTTTAAGTAGTGTAAATGTGTTTACATCATACCCCCATGCCTATCTTTTGCTAGTCCCTAGCAAAAACTATATGCTATTTATAAAAGAATTAAGTTAGATTATTTGGACCTGAGTTATTTTCAATCATTAAGAAATTGTCTACTTAAGAACTGAACTTTCAAAGACACAACAGTGCCCGGGTATCAGCCAAAATGCAGACCGCCTCAAGCCTCGCCTTATTCAAAGAAAAATTTCTTTTTCTGTTTTTACTCTCTTTTTTTTTTTTTTTTGGATTTTCAAATTTTAGGGTTTAAGAGTGGCTTTCTACGGCCATTCAACTCACCCAAGATTTGATGAGAACCCTAAGTTTTAAGCATCTTATTGTGATTGTGATAGACTCGTTGACCGGCAATTAAAACGAACTTCGGATTTCTACGCCTCTAGGTGACCTCAAAAAGAATTCTGCCTAAATGTGTATCTTTACAACCGGTAGCTTTCTCCCTACTTTTATTTTTTTAACGGGGTCAACACAAGGGTGAATCCAGTGTATATCTCCCCGGTTTATTCTACTTCTCCGCTTCTTCCTAAGTGTTTTGGGAATTTTTAGTGCATTTTCTGAGCTGGGTTCTGGACAACCGGTCGATGAGCTGTTACCACCGACAACTTGCCAGCCATACTCGTGCGGCGAAGTGTGGCTTATTTCTTTTTAATTCTAGCTTAGGATTGACTTTTCAACACGATCTGTATCAGATTCCTTGTTCCCGTCATCAATCCTCAAGGGTGTAACGACCCGATTCCCGAGTCCCTACGAGACACGAGAACCGGACCGACTCGACTAATCCCAAGACCCAGTCGTCCAACGAGGAAGTAACCAAAAGACAGTAAAATAAACCACATTCAGCATGAATATAACTAACAGTAAGAAAGTACAGCAGTAAGGAAAGAAACTACTACAGTAGGCACCACCACAACAGTAAAACAACATTTATCATATAACAAAACTGCAGGTAAGAAGGTACAGCGGAAACAGAAACTACTCACTAGAACAGAAACAAAAAGGGGTACAAAGCTGTGGTAACTCTACTGGACCCTACTCGGCCCAGCGTCCTCTGCAGCCGCCGACCCTGGCTGCTCAACACCTGGTCCTGAAAAAGGTAACGAGTGTAACACGTCAGCAAAACGCTGAGTAGAGTGGCAAACTAACTAAAGGCAACAGTAGAGTGTACAGTAGCTGTTATGTTCTATTACTTCCTTTATTTACATCTTTCAATTTTTTTCTCACTATTTCATTTACTTCTCAGATCCTTTACTTGATCTCGAATGTCCTCGTGGGACGATCTTGATTGCAGTCTTTTCCAAAAGTAGAAGTAGCACGTGGTGCTCTCCTGGCCGGGAGAGTCCCCCGTGGTGATCCTACCCTCAGTCAACCACCCCAAGGTCACTGACAGACGTAACGGTGACTACGGCACGCGCGATAAACGCACAGGTAGCTAGCCCGCACTGGCACGCGGTCAGTCGTTTCCGTTAACGGGTGCACCCAAAGCACAGCACGGAACCAGGGCAGAGCCCTCTCAGTAATAGGGGTCCAACCCCTCCACAGTAACCAAATCGGGGCCTTGCCCCTCCACAGTCCGCGCACCCTCGCCTGACTACCCTGGTTTGCCCTAGTGGGCCTAACAAGTCGGTGAAGGAGGCTAGCAGAACCCCGGGGCCCGTGGGGTAGCTAGTACTCTCCTAACACTACTAGCTCTCCTCGGTACTACGTACACGAGGGCCAACAAGTCGGTACAGAGCGGCCAAGCCTAACCCCGGGTCCCTGGGGCGGCTGGCCCCACTCTGCACTAAAACAGGTACAGGTACTTCCCTTGGTACTGCGTACCCAAGAGACAGTACAAACTACATCTCAGTTCCATTCCTTTTCTTTCCAGGAGTTCCACTCCTAATTCCCCGTAGGGTTCCAGCTCTTTATCTCAGAACATCATATGTTTCACTTTCCAGATTCACGTTCTCAATTTCCATGATCTCAAACATGTTTCTTTGTTCATAACAGGCAGCTGTTAATTAATTTCACAGGCAGCTTATATATTCCTTTCCATTTTTCCAAGACTGCAGTAATATACATTCCACTAGTTTTTTCCATCCTAGGATTCATGCCATATCCTAGGATCTATCATACAATCTAGTTTTCCGGCCCTAGGATTCATGCAACACCTAGGAGCTATCATTTCATATATTTCTCATTCCTAGGATTCATGCAATGCCCTAGGTTCTAGTTATGGTTCCATACTTTAACAGATTTTATTAATACTTAAAACCACTCTACCAGGTACAACGGGAGTAATGGGGGCGTGATCGGGAATCCCGCGCGCCTCCGCGACTCTCAAGACTGCAACCGAACGAGGTCCTATCACAAGGATCAAACACAAGGAGTGTCTCAAAACAGTGTATAGCTACTGTAGGCGGGTAGAGGAATAAATTATGAAACGAACGCAACTCGAATCGCGGAAAACGGAGCCCAAACGGGCCCTAAACGGGTCGAGAAAGACAATACTGTGCAAAATCAGACGTCTGGAACTCCTTCCAGACGTCTTAAATGGTGGATCAGAGAATTACCTGTTCGGCTTGGTTCCCCGGACGTCCAGAAGTCTGTGGGGACGTCTGCCTAGATCCAAGACGTCTGATGGTCACTCCGGACGTCTGGAGGTCACTCCCGCCGTCTGGTGCAAATTCCAGACGTCTGATTCGCAAAGATGACGAATCAGAGGACCTGCGCACAGCCAACCCCCCTCCCTCAGTACGGTCAGTCGACAAAAAGAAGAAGAAAGTGGAAACTCACCTTTCAGACGTCTGTATGATCTCACAGACGTCGAGCTTGCCGTCTGGATATCAATCCAGACGTCTGATTCTGGAAATTTTTCCAGAATCAGAACCTTGCTCGGCCTCCGCTCGCGACGCCGCCCGCGTCGCACCTCGCGCGTCCGCTGCTCCGCCCGCAGCAGGTCCCTCTCCGCGACGCTCTGCGCCCCCCTGCGCCCTCCGCCGGCCGGCCAAGCCGCTCCCGGCGAGCTCGCCCTCACGGCAGAGCCCCGCCCTCGCACGCCGCAGCTCCTCCGCGCCTACTGCGGCTGCCGCTGCCACTGCGCCCTCGCGTCCGCTCGCTCTCGCGCACAGGCAAGAGAAGAAGGAGGAAGATGGTGGAGACGGGAGGGGAGGCGCGCCCCCCCCTTTTAACGCCGCGCGGAGAGGAGAGAGAAGGCGGTCGCAGTCGCCTGCAGCCGCAGAGAAAGAGGCAGGATCGCAGGTCTGCGCGCACAGGCACGCAGACGAATATCCCGTGCGAGCATAACTGTTCGCCAGACGTCTGTAAAATATCCCGGACGTCTGGTCAGACGTCTGGATGTGATCCCAGACGTCTTTACAGACGTCTGGGCCACCTCCCAGACGTCTTAAAAGACGTCTGGGGCACACGCTCGTTACAATATAACAAACTCAAAGGAAGTTTCGTCCCCGAAACTTGCGCCAACTAGGGTGCGGGAAGTAGGTGTCCAAATAACCATAACAAACTCAAAGAGGACCGAAGCCGGTCCGAAAAGACGTACCCGCGAAAAGCTCCGGGTACCGCTCCCGCATTGCCGCCTCAGGCTCCCAGGTAGCCTCCTCGTACCGCTGGCTCCTCCACAAAACCTTTACCAGGGGTACTTGCTTTCGTCTCAACCTGTGGACGGCTCGGTCTAGGATCTGCACTGGCCGCTCGGGGTAGGTCAGGTCGTCGCTCACCTCGACGCTCTCGTGACTCAGTACGTGGCTGGGATCGGCTACGTACTTCCTGAGGTTGGACACGTGGAACACGTCGTGCACACCAGAAAGCTGCGGGGGAAGGCCAAGTCTGTAAGCAACGGGTCCAACCCGCTCCAGGACCTCAAAGGGCCCCACGAACCTCGGCGCGAGCTTCCCTCTCACCCCAAACCGCTGTAAGCCCTTCATGGGCGAAACACGAAGAAAGACGTGGTCCCCAACCTCGAACTGCACCTCTCTGCGTCTGCGATCTGCGTAGCTCTTCTGTCTGCTCCTGACAGTGCGGAGTCGTCTATGGATCTGCTCAACTACCTCCTGACTCTGCCGGATCAACCTGGGGCCAACCTCCCACTTGGTCCCCACCTCAACCCAACTCAAGGGTGCCGTGCACTTCCGTCCGTACAGAGCCTCGTAGGGAGCCATGCCGATGCTCGAGTGATAGCTGTTGTTGTATGCAAACTCCGCCAGGGGCAGGTGCTCCTCCCAAGAGCCCCTCCAGTCTAGTACACAGGCACGCAAAAGATCCTCAAGTGTCTGTATCGTGCGTTCCGACTGTCCGTCCGTCTGGGGGTGGTAAGCCGTGCTAAACCTCAACCTCGTCCCCAAAGCCTGCTGAAACTCAGCCCAAAACTGGGACGTAAAGCGGGTATCCCGGTCGGATACGATCTCCCGCGGAACTCCATGTAGTCGCACCACATCACGGATATACCTCTCTGCCAACTGTGCTGGTCCCAAAGTGACTCGGATCGGCAAAAATCGTGCCGTCTTCGTCAATCTATCCACTATTACCCAGACTGCGTCGTGTCCTCGCTGGGTAACAGGTAAGCCCACCACCAAGTCCATGGTGATGCTCTCCCACTTCCACTCTGGCACTGGAAGCGGCTGAAGCGGCCCTGCAGGCCTCTGATGCTCGGCTTTCACCTGCTGGCACACTAAGCACTGCTGCACGAACTCACCCACATCCCGCTTCATCCCTCTCCACCAGAACTCGCGTCTCAAGTCATGGTACATTTTCGTGTTTCCGGGATGTATTGTGAATCTGGAACCGTGTGCCTCAGTCAGGAGCTCTCTCAACAGCTCCTCGTCTCTGGGGACGCACAGCCGTCCCCTCAAGCGTAACACCTGGTCTGTGAAAGAGAAGTCCCCTGGGTCCCCTGACAGTACTCTGTCGCGCAAAGACTGCAAGTACGGATCGGCCATCTGTCCCGTGATGATGCGGTCTATCAACTCTGGTCTGGTCTGCCGTGTCACCGTCACTGCCCCACAGTACCCTCGTAACTCTAGAGGTCGCCAACTGCCCACCTCCTCCAAAAGGCTCCAACTCTGTAACTGTAGACTGGCCAAGCGTGCGGGCGCCTTACGGCTCAAGGCGTCAGCCACCACATTGGCCTTTCCCGGGTGGTAGGAGATGCTGCAGTCGTAGTCCTTCAGGAGCTCCAACCAACGTCTCTGTCTCATGTTGAGCTCCTTCTGGTCAAAAAGATATCTGAGGCTCTTGTGATCCGTAAAAATCTCGAAGGTCTCACCGTACAAGTAGTGCCTCCATGTCTTCAGCGCGAAGACAACAGCTGCCAACTCTAGATCGTGGGTAGGGTAGGTATGCTCATGGGGCTTCAGTTGCCGCGAAGCGTAAGCGACCACGTGACCCCTCTGCATGAGCACACCTCCTAACCCCTGCAAGGAAGCGTCCGTGTACACAACGAACCCGCCACTACTGTCAGGGATGGTGAGCACGGGAGCCGAGGTCAACCTCTCCTTCAGCTCCAGAAAACACGCCTCACAGGCGTCTGTCCAAGCGAAAGGCACATCCTTCCGAGTCAACTGTGTCATAGGGCGTGCAATCTGCGAAAACCCTCTGATGAATCGTCTGTAGTAACCTGCCAGTCCCAGGAAACTGCGAATCTCAGTGACTGAACGCGGTCTCTCCCACCTGAGCACTGCCTCGACCTTGGCGGGATCCACCGCCAGGCCGTCTCCAGAGATCACATGACCCAAAAAGGTCACCTCCCTCAACCAGAACTCGCACTTGCTGTATTTGGCGTACAGCCTGCGTCGTCTCAGAGTGTCCAGAACCATCCGCAAGTGCTGTCCGTGCTGCGTCCGATCTCTAGAATAGATGAGTACATCATCTATGAAAACCACCACAAACTGGTCCAAGTACGGTCTGAACACCCGGTTCATCAGGTCCATGAAAGCAGCGGGGGCATTGGTCAGCCCAAACGGCATGACCAAAAACTCATAGTGTCCGTAGCGGGTGCGGAAAGCTGTCTTGGAGACATCAGTCTCCCTGATCCTCAACTGGTGGTATCCAGACCTCAAGTCGATCTTGGAAAACACCGTGGCACCCCGCAACTGGTCAAACAAATCGTCAATCCTCGGCAGCGGATATCTGTTCTTGATGGTGACCCTATTCAGCTGTCGGTAGTCCACACAAAGGCGTAGGGTCCCATCCTTCTTCTTCACAAACAGTACCGGGGCTCCCCAGGGAGACGCACTGGGCCTCACGAAACCTTTCTCCAAAAGGTCCTGCAACTGAGACTTGAGCTCTCGCAGCTCAAGCGGTGCCATCCTGTATGGCGCGGTGGAGATGGGGCTGGTCCCTGGTACTAGTGAGATCTCAAACTCGATCTCACGCTCGGGCGGTAGTCCTGGTAACTCGTCTGGAAACACGTCGGGGTACTCTCTGACCACTGGGATGCTCTGGAAGTCTGCCACGGGGCTGTGCTCTGCCACCACACAAGCTAAGAAGCCCTCACACCCCTGGCTCAAAAGTCTCGCCGCCCGAAGTGCCGAAATGCACCTGAAACCTCCATCCACTGGCTGCCCGTGAAACTCGAAGGAAGGCAACTCCGGAATGGAGAAGACAATCTTCCTCTCAAAGCAGTCTACCAAGGCGTGGTAAGCGGACAGCCAATCCATCCCCAGAATCACTCCAAAGTCCTCCATCTGTATCATAATCAGGTCAGCTGGCAGGCTGTGTCCCCCGATGCTGACCCCGCAACCCGTGTACACCTCCTCAGCTACAAACAGCTGACCACTCGGACCTCTGATTACGAACGGATTCTCTAACAATGTATAATCCTGGTCCAAACTAACTGCGAAACTGGCTGCGACAAACGAGTGCGTAGCGCCGGAATCGAAAAGCGTGTAAACGAGTCTGCCAGAAACTGAAACCATACCTGCTACCACGGATCCCGAAGCTCTGGCGTCCCTATGTGTTAGGGCGTTGATACGCCCCTCAGCTCTAGGTGCGGACGAAGCAGCCACACTCTGCGTCGGACGGGTAGGTGCTGGCCGGTACCCTCCTCGCGACTGCGGTCCTCCTCCTCGCGCCTGGAAACCGCGGCCTCCTGCGCGCCCTCCAGTGCTCTACGCGGGAAGTATCTGCTGACCTCCTGCCCTAGATGGGCAGTCCCTCCTGACGTGGCCCGGCTGGCCACACTGGTAGCAGAGGGGAACCCGACTCCCGCCCTCAGTGAGTCCCTGCTGTCGGCTAGGCAGGGGTCCGGTGCTGGCGACTGGCCCCTGTCGAGGGCCCCCAAAGGCCACTGATGGCCCTGCACAACGTGACGGCTCTCCTGCGGATGCCACGTGTCTCCGTTCTCGCCGGCCCTGTGAGAAGTCTGGCTGAAAGGGCCTCTTCCGCCCGCCGTCGGTCTCTCGCGCGGACGGGTTGGTCTCCTCGTAAGTCATGGCTGCCTCTACCACCCTCGAAAACGTCGGCAGCTTCAGGGGTTTGACATACCCCCGGATCGCAGGCCGGAGCCCCTCGGTGAACCTCCAAAGGCGCTCCTCCTCAGTGGCCACCGCTGTCGCTGCAAAGCGGGACAGGTCCAAGAAACGCGTGCGGTACGCGCTCACGGTCATCGTCCTTTGGTGGAGAGTGTGGAACTCCCGCCTCCTCTGGTCCTGCCACGTCTGGGGAAGGTACTGCTCGCAGAAGAGGGTGACGAACTGGTCCCACGTCGGCTCGTCCCTCTCCTGTCCCCGGACCGCCCTCCACCACCGGTGTGCCGCACTCTCCAGCTGGTACGTGGCAAAGGCCACGCGGCACTCCACCGAGGGGCGAAGGGTGTCGAAGATCTTCTCCAGCTGCTCAAGCCAGTCCTCTGCCTCGGTCGGGTCCTCATCCCCCTTGAAGGAGGGGGGCTTCAGCTTCCGGAACTGTCCGAAAAGCTCGAAGTGGTGCTGTAGGGGAGGTGCTGGTGCACCTCCAGGCGAAGGTGCCTCGTGTATAGAAGTGTCGGAGGAAGGTGGGGGCGGCAGGGGCCCATCCCCTCCCTCGTGTCCAGCGCCGCGTCCGTCGCGTGGTCCCACAGAGGACTCCCCCTCTGCAACCCCAGGAGGAGGTGCTCGGGGCGGTGGGTGGAGCTCCTCTCGTACAATATCCCGTATCAGTCTGGCGAGGTCCTGGGCCTGGATGCCAGGGAGTGGTGGCTGGTCCACCGAGACGTCAACGACAGCACGTCCACCTCGCCGACCTCGCCCTCGGCCGCGCCCGCGGCCAGTCTCGCCAGTCCCACGACGAGGCATCTCCTGCAAGGAGACGCGAAACAAAACGGAAACGTCAAAACAGACGGTACCTAACAACACTTCTAAGAGCTCATGTCAAGAGATATGTTGTGGTGGCTACTCTAGCTATAAACATGTGAATTGGTTATTTTCCAGTCAGTTGATTCACTTCTCGGGACGACCTTGCTCTGATACCATCTTGTAACGACCCGATTCCCGAGTCCCTACGAGACACGAGAACCAGACCGACTCGACTAATCCCAAGACCCAGTCGTCCAACGAGGAAGTAACCAAAAGACAGTAAAATAAACCACATTCAGCATGAATATAACTAACAGTAAGAAAGTACAGCAGTAAGGAAAGAAACTACTACAGTAGGCACCACCACAACAGTAAAACAACATTTATCATATAACAAAACTGCAGGTAAGAAGGTACAGCGGAAACAGAAACTACTCACTAGAACAGAAACAAAAAGGGGTACAAAGCTGTGGTAACTCTACTGGACCCTACTCGGCCCAGCGTCCTCTGCAGCCGCCGACCCTGGCTGCTCAACACCTGGACCTGAAAAAGGTAACGAGTGTAACACGTCAGCAAAACGCTGAGTAGAGTGGCAAACTAACTAAAGGCAACAGTAGAGTGTACAGTAGCTGTTATGTTCTATTACTTCCTTTATTTACATCTTTCAATTTTTTTCTCACTATTTCATTTACTTCTCAGATCCTTTACTTGATCTCGAATGTCCTCGTGGGACGATCTTGATTGCAGTCTTTTCCAAAAGTAGAAGTAGCACGTGGTGCTCTCCTGGCCGGGAGAGTCCCCCGTGGTGATCCTACCCTCAGTCAACCACCCCAAGGTCACTGACAGACGTAACGGTGACTACGGCACGCGCGATAAACGCACAGGTAGCTAGCCCGCACTGGCACGCGGTCAGTCGTTTCCGTTAACGGGTGCGCCCAAAGCACAGCACGGAACCAGGGCAGAGCCCTCTCAGTAATAGGGGTCCAACCCCTCCACAGTAACCAAACCGGGGCCTTGCCCCTCCACAGTCCGCGCACCCTCGCCTGACTACCCTGGTTTGCCCTAGTGGGCCTAACAAGTCGGTGAAGGAGGCTAGCAGAACCCCGGGGCCCGTGGGGTAGCTAGTACTCTCCTAACACTACTAGCTCTCCTCGGTACTACGTACACGAGGGCCAACAAGTCGGTACAGAGCGGCCAAGCCTAACCCCGGGTCCCTGGGGCGGCTGGCCCCACTCTGCACTAAAACAGGTACAGGTACTTCCCTTGGTACTGCGTACCCAAGAGACAGTACAAACTACATCTCAGTTCCATTCCTTTTCTTTCCAGGAGTTCCACTCCTAATTCCTCGTAGGGTTCCAGCTCTTTATCTCAGAACATCATATGTTTCACTTTCCAGATTCACGTTCTCAATTTCCATGATCTCAAACATGTTTCTTTGTTCATAACAGGCAGCTGTTAATTAATTTCACAGGCAGCTTATATATTCCTTTCCATTTTTCCAAGACTGCAGTAATATACATTCCACTAGTTTTTTCCATCCTAGGATTCATGCCATATCCTAGGATCTATCATACAATCTAGTTTTCCGGCCCTAGGATTCATGCAACACCTAGGAGCTATCATTCCATATATTTCTCATTCCTAGGATTCATGCAATGCCCTAGGTTCTAGTTATGGTTCCATACTTTAACAGATTTTATTAATACTTAAAACCACTCTACCAGGTACAACGGGAGTAATGGGGGCGTGATCGGGAATCCCGCGCGCCTCCGCGACTCTCAAGACTGCAACCGAACGAGGTCCTATCACAAGGATCAAACACAAGGAGTGTCTCAAAACAGTGTATAGCTACTGTAGGCGGGTAGAGGAATAAATTATGAAACGAACGCAACTCGAATCGCGGAAAACGGAGCCCAAATGGGCCCTAAACGGGTCGAGAAAGACGATACTGTGCAAAATCAGACGTCTGGAACTCCTTCCAGACGTCTTAAACGGTGGATCAGAGAATTACCTGTTCGGCTTGGTTCCCCGGACGTCCAGAAGTCTGTGGGGACGTCTGCCTAGATCCAAGACGTCCGATGGTCACTCCGGACGTCTGGAGGTCACTCCCGCCGTCTGGTGCAAATTCCAGACGTCTGATTCGCAAAGATGACGAATCAGAGGACCTGCGCACAGCCAACCCCCCTCCCTCAGTACGGTCAGTCGACAAAAAGAAGAAGAAAGCGGAAACTCACCTTTCAGACGTCTGTATGATCTCACAGACGTCGAGCTTGCCGTCTGGATATCAATCCAGACATCTGATTCTGGAAATTTTTCCAGAATCAGAACCTTGCTCGGCCTCCGCTCGCGACGCCGCCCGCGTCGCACCTCGCGCGTCCGCTGCTCCGCCCGCAGCAGGTCCCTCTCTGCGACGCTCTGCGCCCCCCTGCGCCCTCCGCCGGCCGGCCAAGCCGCTCCCGGCGAGCTCGCCCTCACGGCAGAGCCCCGCCCTCGCACGCCGCAGCTCCTCCGCGCCTACTGCGGCTGCCGCTGCCGCTGCGCCCTCGCGTCCGCTCGCTCTCGCGCACAGGCAGGAGAAGAAGGAGGAAGATGGTGGAGACGGGAGGGGAGGTGCGCCCCCCCCCCTTTTAACGCCGCGCGGAGAGGAGAGAGAAGGCGGTCGCAGTCGCCTGCAGCCGCAGAGAAAGAGGCAGGATCGCAGGTCTGCGCGCACAGGCGCGCAGACGAATATCCCGTGCGAGCATAACTGTTCGCCAGACGTCTGTAAAATATCCCGGACGTCTGGTCAGACGTCTGGATGTGATCCCAGACGTCTTTACAGACGTCTGGGCCACCTCCCAGACGTCTTAAAAGACGTCTGGGGCACACGCTCGTTACAAAGGGTTCCTAGCAATCGATGCTTTGAGATAGCACCGCCCATGGCAACCCTCCGAACCCTGGCTATTGAGATTTCGAGATAATCCCATCCATGGTGTTCCGTGGCCGAATCCAGACCCTGGCAATTGACACTTCGTGATAATGCCATCCATGGAATCTGAACCAGCAGAGTGCTTACATGCCCCCAATAGGATATGAAAATATCCTAAGAGATAAGCACCGAGGAGATGATATTTTGTTACGCATCTTTGAGGGGAATTTCCCACCTCTCCGCGCTGGGAACTCGTCCAAATCAACTTGTGTTGATCGGCTGCTCCTACTCTAGGTGTACTTTTCAGAATTTTGCAACGCTTCTGCGTGATTTTGATTTTTACGCTTACTGAACCAGGCTGTGTGTGAGGTTAGGGTGCTTAGGTTACTGAGTCCTGTAAACCAAAAGTTAGTTAATGAGGCCAAATACTCCCTAAGCCTTAGACCTAATACTTAAGTTTTTCATTTTCCTCAACCTCTTGAGGAGTGTCCAGATCTTAATGGGTACTAAGAGTCTATCCAAGAATGCCTAAGGTTTGCGTTCTTACTAATCTCACCATGCACTTTTCATTTCTTTTCTTGAATGAGGTCTAGAACTTAGGTCAATTCCTTAGTTTCTTACTAATGACTATCACTCTTTTCTTTCATTTTTGCGCTCCTTTTTCATTTTGTTTCTTTTCCTTCTCCCACAAAATTTCCTTTCTCTTCTCTCTCTCTCTGTTTTTTTTATTTATTTTTATGATGTTTTTGGCATATGTGAATTTTTTTTGTTTCAAACCTTTTCTTACAAGTTTTGCACTTTTATACCCCCCCATGCCTAAGGTTTGCAATGTCCTCATTGTGACTTAGGGGGTTTTTATTTACTTAGTTCATTCCTTAAGATAGATGTTTTGATGAGTGAATGGGTCGGGATGATTGTTGCGGACAATTTCTAATCCCAGATGCAAGAATCTGAGGTGGAGTCAGCTGTCTAGAAGGGTGAACCTTAAGTGCACAAAGGTGTCAAAAAGGTTTTATGTTTTCAAGGAAAATGATGGGCTGCCTCCCGTTAAGCGCTGAGTTTTATGCCATTGCCTGGACGCAATAAGCTCAAGGGGAATGGAGGATATAAGATGATTTAGCCAAATCAGTAGAAGTTACATCAATGAATGGCTTGAGTCTCTGACCGTTCAGGATGAAAGGTTCGGAATCGTGGCTGAGCGGACTGATTTCGATGGCTCCATTTCCAAAAACCTATCGGACTAAGTATGGTCCGACCCACTTGGATCGCAACCTTCCAGGAAAAAGTTTGAGTTGGGCATCAAAGAGTAGGACCTTCTGACCAGGATGAAAGATCTTTCTCGAGATATGCTTGTCATGGAAGGCTTTAACCCGCTCCTTGTAGATTCGTGAGTTCTCATACGCGTCTAGGCGTAATTCATCGATCTCGCTGATTTGAAGTTTTCTGTGGGTTCCAGCCTTCGAAAGATCTAGATTACAGTTCCGTACTGCCCAATAGGCTTTATGCTCCAGTTCGACGGGAAGGTGACACGCCTTCCCATACACCAGTCTAAAGGGAGACATGCCTAATTGGGTTTTCTGGGCTGTCCTATAGGCCCACAAGGCTTCCGGAAGTCGGGACGACCAGTCCTTCCTGTCAGGCAGAACAGTGACCTGCAGGATTTTCTTGATCTCCTGATTTGATAGCTCAGCTAGACCATTAGTTTGGGGGTGGTAAGGAGTAGAGATTCGGTGAGACACCCCGTATTTGGTCATCAGTGACCTAAACTGAGCGTTAGTGAAATGGTTCCCCCCATCAAAGATTATAGCACGAGGAATCCCGAACCTTGAGAAAATGTTTTGATGAATGAATTTGAGAACGATTTTGTGATCACAGGTTCGGGTCGGTATGGCTTCGATCCATTTGGACACGTAATCCATAGCCAGTAGAATGTATTCGAAACCATCCGAAACAGGAAAGGGGCCCATAAAATCAATCCCCCAAACATCAAAGATTTCGCATATGAGAATCGGCTGCAAAGGCATCATGTTCCGATGGCTCATGTTGCCCAAAGTCTGGCAACGACTGCATGCCTTGCAGTGACTGTATGCGTCTTTGAATAGTGTGGGCCAGTAAAAGCCGCACTGGAGGACTTTTGATGCGGTTTTATGCCTAGAGAAATGGCCACCGCATTCCTGGTCATGGCAGAAAGAGAGAATATTGTTGATTTCCTCTTTCGGGACACATCTCCGGATGATTTGATCAGCACCTATGCGGAAAAGGTACGGGTCTTCCCAGATGTAATACTTGGTATCAGAGCGCAATTTGTCTTTCTTGGCCTTCGGCCAATCAAACGGGATCTGATGGGATGCCAAGTAGTTTACTATATCAGCAAACCATGGAAGTCTAGTACCAATAGTCAGTAGGTGTTCATCAGGAAAATGTTCCGTGATGGGTCCGAAAGGGTTGATAATCTCAGAAGGAAGACGGGATAAATGGTCGGCTACCACATTCTGCCTTCCCGCCTTGTCGCGAATCTCGAGATCGAATTCTTGCAACAGCAAGATTCATCGGATTAGTCGGGGCTTCACGTCCTTCTTGGCAAGGAGATGCCTTACAGTCGTGTGATCCGAGTAGATGATGGCGTGGGAACCCAGGAGATATGATCGAAATTTTTCAAGGGCAAATACTACGGCTAGCAGCTCTTTCTCCGTAACCATGTAGTTACGCTGAGCCTCGTCAAGTGTCTTGCTAGCGTAGTAGATGACCACGGGTTTCCCATCAGCTTTCTGCCCCAGGACCGCTCCTACAGCGAAATCAGATGCATTGCACATGATTTCAAAGGGTTGAGACCAGTCAGGGGATTATAGGATAGGTTCCTGGGTGACTCGGTCACGAAGGTTTTCAAAGGCTAGTGTGCATTCCTTGGAGATTTCAAAGGGTACATCCTTAGAGAGAAGAGAAGTCAAGGGGCGCGTGATTTTCGAGAAATCAGGAATGAAACGACGGTAAAAACCGACGTGCCCTAGAAAAGAACGGATGTCCCTGTTCGAGCTAGGCATAGGAAGGCAAGAGATTAGATCAACCTTAGCTCGATCCACTTGGATGCCCTTCTCCGAGATTAAATGTCCCAGGACAATTCCCTCAGGCACCATGAAATGGCTCTTTTCCCAGGAAAGAACCAAATTCACATCGATGCACTGTCTGAGTATTTGGACCAAGTGTTGGAGGCAATCGTCAAATGATGCTCCAAAAACTGAAAAGTCATCCATGAAGACTTTCAGATAGTCACCTACCATATCTGAGAATATGGCAAGCATGCACCGCTGAAAAGTAGCGGGTGCATTGCAAAGACCAAAAGGCATCCTTCGGAATGCGTATGTTCTGAAGGGGCAGGTGAACGTGGTCTTCTCTTGGTCCTCAGGATGGATTGCCACCTGGTTGTAACCGGAGTACCTGTCAAGAAAGCAGAAGAATCTATTTCCCGCTAATTTCTCGAGAATCTGATCAATGAAAGGCAGTGGGAAATGATCCTTCTTCGTGGAGGAATTGAGTCGGTGGTAATCTATACAGACTCTCCACGAGTTGGCTAATCGGGTAGGAATGACTTCTCCGGTTTCAGTCGTTATAGTGGTGAGTCCTACCTTCTTTGGCACAACCTGAATTGGGCTCACCCAACGACTATCGGAGATTGGGTAGATGATCCCGGCATCTAACCACTTGATGATCTCCTTTTTCATGACCTCCTGCAGATTGGGGTTCAAGCGTCTCTGCATTTCACGAGAAGGTCGTGTGCCCTCTTCTGAATAGATACGATGAGTACAATACGAGGGACTTATTCCAGTCAGATCATCGAGAGTCCACCCAATGGCTCTGCGATGTTGCTGGAGGACAGCAATCAGACGGGATTCCTGTTCGGGATTGAGCTTGGAATTGATAATCATAGGAAGGGTCTGATTAGAACCCAAAAAGATGTATTTCAAGTGAGCAGGAAGGGGCTTTAGTTCGAGGATGGGGTTATCAGCAGCGGCGGGTGGTTCAGAATAGATGTGAGGTTCAAGGGTAGGAGCTATTGGGTTGTCTAAATCTGGATTCGACTCCTCTATTTGCGAGTCAAGATCTTTCTGCGGTTGATGAGGTATAATCAGGTCATTTTGAAAGTGTGTTTCATCAACCAGAGCCCTAATGTCACAAATCTGTTCGATGACACCGCAATTGATTCCTTGTTGGGCCTTAAATATATCAATTTTCAGGGTTTGATTCCTAAATTTGAGCTCTATTTGGCCCTCCTCACAGCTAATGTTGGCTCTAGCAGTAGCCAAGAAAGGTCTCCCTAGAATGATTGGTGTATCCCTAGGATTTTCAGGTGCATCCATGTCTATGACTATAAAGTCTATAGGAAAGTAGAAATCCCACACTCTTACAATAACATCCTCGAGAATCCCTTTTGGTGACTTTATAGATCAGTCTGCTAATTGTAATGTCACCTCAGTTTGTTTTAGCTCAGATTCTTCTAGATGGTTAAGTAAGGATGTGGGTATCAGATTTATGGAAGCACCCAAGTCTAGCAATGCTCTATCAAATTGGGTATCACCTATCTTGCAGGAAATCAGGGGAGTACCAGGATCTTTAGCCTTGGGTGGGACTCTGCTTAGGATTACAGAGCTGGCTTGCTCTGACAGAACAATTGTACTCCCACTCTTGGTTCGCGGCTTACGCTGGGGTGTACACACATTCTTTAAGAATCGTGCGTAAGCCGATACGTGGCGGATTGCATCCATCAAGGGGATGTTTATGTGGACCTACTCAAAGAGCTTGACCAGGTCCTCCTCAAGTGCCACGGGCTTGGTAGTCTTCTTTTCCTTGGTCAAGGCCTCGGGAAATGGAACCTTGGTTGGTTCTTCTAGGATAGGTCCAGGTCTTTGATCTGGGACAGGGATAGGAACGTCCTGGATTACCGTCCTAGGCTTGGGATCACTACCAGGCTTGGAGTGGTTTGGATAAGGTGGATCTTGGGTTTCCTTACCACTACAGGTTGTCACGGAATTAAGTCCTGCCTAGTTTTGGTTGGGATTGGGTAAGATGGGTTGCTGCTGATAGCCCGCAAAAGAAGTGGAAGCCTCCATCCCGTCAGCTGAAAGAACAGAGGGGGCCTGATAAATCATATGGGCTTGGCCCGGGTTTGGGTTCATAACGCGCCGCTGTGTTGGCACGTTATTCAGGTTAGGAAGAGGTTGGGAAGGAAGAGTGCCTAGCTGGCGAGAATTTGCCAACTGGGCCAGTTGATTACGGACCTCTGTAAGTTCATCCTTGTGTTGTTTTTGGATAGACGCATTCGTTCTTTGAATGTCAGCCAGAGTCTGAATGATAAGGGACATTTGATCCTGATTTGGCCCTGATGGATAAGTAGGGTTGGGCCGAGGCTGAAGCAGCTGGTAAGGACGAGGGGTTGTGGGCGGGACTGAAAGGGTGGTCTTTGGGTTTGGGAATTTCCTTCCCATTGAAAGTTGGGATTGTTTCGCCATCCAGGATTATAGGTGTTGGAGAATGGGTCGTTCTGGATGGCGTTAAGGTCCTCGCAGGTCTGAGGAACCTTCAGAGAGTCAGAGAAAGGGGGAATGGAATTCCCCGGGCTGGCATAGAAAGGATCGGAAGGCCCTCCGATCCGAGAATCAGATGATGGATATGGATCCATCCCAGGAGAAGATCGATGGAGAATGTTTTGCACAGTCTCCCGTGTGGAAGGAGGCTGTGCAAAGGAGCTATGCGCAGAGGTGGCTCGCTGCAAGTGCTGAGTCAGCTCATCCACCTTCTTTTCAATGATTGAGACCTTGTCCAATCAACTGGCCATTAATTCCAGGTTGACTGATGTGGACAGGCCCTGCGTCTCATGTGCTCCCCTAAGATTTGTCGATGCGCTGGTATTCGTCCTGTCGAATAATCCTATGGAGTCATTGTTGATGGAGTTCTCGCACATGTTTTCGAGAATCTCCCACCCGGTGTCCTCATGTTGACCCATGATATTCCCTCCGCAGGTTGCATTGACGAAAAGACCGATGTCTTCACGGAGTCCCTGGTAAAAAGATTGGACTTGTTCCCATTTAGGAACTCCGTGATGGGGGCACTTTCTCATGAGATCCTGAAAGCGATCCCATGCCTCATGGAGAGGTTTTCCTATTTGCTGAGTGAAGTGAGTAATCTGATGGCGCAAGGCGTTAGTCCGACCAACGGGAAAGAACTTTTTGAAAAATTCGAACTGAAGTTCTTTCCAAGTGTTGATCGGCCGGGTCTGAGTTTGATACCAATGAGCGGCCTTGTCCATAAGAGAGAAGGAGAACATCTTCATGAGAAGAATATCCCGATTTTGTGCATCTGACCCAAAAGTTTGGGCCAGATGCTTCAGTTGTTTGATGTGCTGGAAGGGATCTTCGGAATTAAGCCCATGGAATTTAGATATAGCATGAATCATATTGGGCTTTAATTCGGAATCAGGTCCTCCAGTCGGGATTCTGACTCGAGGCTCAATGGCCACCGTAGCAGGATTATAATGGTCCCGCATCATAGGATGCTACGGTGGGTGCACAAAGTTTTGGAAGAGGTCATTGAGTCGCTGGAGCTGGTGCTCCAGATTGTTTTCTTCCTCAACTGGCTTAGCCATGATGAGGGAAGAAGAAGAGCTTGGTTCTGAATCAGATGAGAGAATAATGTGGTGGGGTTGCTGCACAAACACGGGCGTCGAGGTTTGGCCTTGACGAGAGTGAATTTCTAAAGGAGGTCTTAAGGGTGGTCTTAAGGACCTCCTACCGTACATGCACTGTTGGAATAGATGAGTTTAGAAGGTGTTGGACCCAATCGAGACACCCAAAAATTGTTGGGTGACTATAGGGTGCGGGGCAGATGGACCCCGTGATCAAAAAGATCATCCACCTGAGAATTTTTTGGGCAACCAGAGAGGGTGAGTCCCGCGAAGACCCCTACACGGTAGAGCGTCCCCACTGGTTACAGGGTTTCCCCCACCCGACCTCTCTTGTCACTGCGGTTCCAAGTAGACCAGAATGGGGATCTTGACCTCTTAAGTCTACCTCTTTTACTTTAAGATCAAGGTGCTTAAGGTTCCACTTGAACTTTTAAGTATTTTGAGTGAAAAAGTGACCTAATTTGAAGGTTGGTTGACCCAAGGGGTCAACTTCACCTCTTGTTCTTTTGAGATCTTTTGGGTCCTTTCTTTTAAGGTTCAAATGGATTTCAGAGCCTGATTTGCTTAGGGTTCCTCTTGTATAGATCTTTTTCAAACAAGGTTTAGGCACACCTCTTTTTGGGAAGATCTTTTCTTTGTTAATAGAAGGTGTGTCTCTAGAAACCCTAGATTTTCAATCCTTGGATTGGCTCTAGTTGGTCCATTTTAGTTGCCTCAAAATTTTAGTATCTAGGGCTCAATCAAGAAGGTTTTAGCCCTAGTTACCTTAGTTGGATGAACAGTTAAGCATGTGTTGAAATAGGCAATTTTGATGAATTACTATGTATAACACAGGTAGCCTTAAGTTAATTCTTCTTTATTTCTTGTCAGATTTCAAGGGAGTTTAAGAGAGGGCTAATGAAGATTACCTATTTGTTGGAGTGTTTGTTGTGCGGCTGCTCTTCCAATTCTTTCCCTTTACCTGCACACAAGAGAGAGAAAAAGATTAACAATTGTTTAAAAGAATTTTAAAGCTAGGGAGCAACGGCGCCAAGAAAATGGTGACGTTTCCCAACCGCGGCTAGTCTTTGTTTGTTTTAATGCTTATTACAGTATTGTCGTTGTGGTATAAAATAAGACAGCTACGGTTGTCGTTACCATTAAAATTTTACTCGGAAATAGTTTCCTGAGGTCGAACTCAGGGAGCTACTGGAATTCTAGAAGTACAATGTTTCTTTATTACAAAACTAAGAGAGAGAGAGAGAGGGAGAAATAGATTTCTATCTTTTGGCTTTTTCTTCTTCTCTTCTTTCTCTCTTTGCTTGTCTTCTTCTTCTCTTCTTTCTCTTTTCTTTATCTTTACAGGTCTTCTTCCTTGGCTCTGATTGCCTTCAATTCCTCTTCTTCTTCTTCTTCTGCTTGTCTTCTAGTTCTTTTCTTCTTCAGTTCTTCTTCTTTTTCTTGTCGTTATCTTCTTTCTTCCTTCTTCTCTTTTCTTTCTCTTCAGTTGCGGAGCCTTTTCTTTTCTTTTGCTTCTTCTCTACTTTATCTCCTCTGAAGCTTCATCCATCGTCTGATATCACAGTCAGACGACTTAAACGGCGGTCTGCTACAGTGCTTCCCCTCGTTTCTTCCTTTGCTGCTTCTTCTTCTTCTTCTCTTCTTCTTCCCGCTTCTTCTTCCTTGGTCTTCTGCCTTGCTCAGCTGCAGAGCCTTTTCAGAGTTTCTTCTTTCGCTCCTCTTCTTCTTCCTGCAGCCAAGTGGTGAACCTTCTTCCTTCGCGCCCTGTTCCTGCACAAGGCACAGCAAAACCTAGCCCTTCTCTCTACCCGCACGTCTCTCTCTCTCTGTAAATCTCTTATAGGAAGCTCTCCCAGAGCCAGGTTATCGGGTCGGGTAGCGTACCCGTGACCAGGCGCACCGGCGTGGGTGGTACGGCGCGACGCGAGGAGATCAGGCGAAGGTGGTTCTGCTGCTGGTATTGCAGTAGAGCGACGAGACGGAGGAGGAGGAGCCACCGGAGCTGGTGGATTCCTGTCGGAGTGGGGAGAGAGGAAGGGTTGGGGTTTTCTCCGTCAAGACCAAGCTGCCCGAACCGGCTGGTGACGCTGGTCTTTATAAAGGCTGTGGAGGAGGGGTGGACGCAGGGAGGCGACGTGCCACCCTCGCCGGAGAATGGCCAAAGGTGTGACCCATACCTTCTGCGCGTTTTCACGGAAGGTGTGGGCATCGTCAGGCGGCATGGCGGTGTCCCTGCGACAGCAGACGTCGCAGGGAACACTAGGTTCAATTTGCAAGACATCCCCCTCACCCTGCGCGGCGCCATGCTCCGCGCAAAGTCACCGGAGCATGGCACTGCGCAGAGACTTGTAGGAGGGACCTAAATGCAAAGAATGATGAGGAAATTAGGGGCCAAAATGAAAGGATTTCAAAAGTTGAGGGTCAAAAAGTAATAGATGAGGACCAAATTGCAAAGTCGATCAAGAAGGTCTCTTCTTAGGCTCAACTTTTTATGCATGACTAAATTGGACCTAAGGATTTTAATGGTGAATTTTTTTTCTAGTTCATACCTTGTTTGGCTGGCCAATTTACGTAGAAACCTAAATTAAATCATTAATTGGGCATGGTTCTCAATGTAGGTCAAAATGAGTTTCTAAAGCCAAATTGAAGGTTCTAAGCTCTAGAGATTATTTTTCTATGAATTTTAAAGGATTTAGTCAATTTTTAAACTGCCTCAAACCTCGTGAATTGCAGTGGATTTATTTTAGGGTTACAAAATGTCATTTAATTCCTTGGAGTTGCTGTAGCCCTTGTTGGATCAGATCATCCCACTTTGCTTCTTATTAGGTTAGTTTGACCTATGTTTGGACCCTGAGTTACCCTATTTGCAGATTGTGTTGGTGAAATTGCATTTTTACCCCTTATGACTTGTTTTCTTCTTAAACTCAGAATTCTCTGAGTCAAGCCTTTCTTTGAGTTATGTAGGAGCTTTTTCTCGCATATCTAGGTTAGATTGTGCTAGTTAGGGTTCATGATGAGGTTCTTATCAGATACAATCTCACGTAGAACTCCGTGCAGGTGTACTACGTCACGAATATACCTCTCTACCAACTGTGCTGGTCTCAAAGTGACTCGGATCGATAAGAAACGTGCTGTCTTCGTCAATCTGTCCACTATCACTCAGACTGCGTCATGTCCTCGCTGGGTAATGGGTATGTCCACCACCAAGTCCATGGTGATGCTCCGCACTTCCACTCTGGCACAGGAAGTGGCTGCAACGGCCCTACAGGCCTCTTATGCTCGGCCTTCACCTGCTGGTACACCAAACACTGCTGCACGAACTCACCTACATCCCGCTTCATCCCTTTCCACCAAGAGTCATGTCTCAGATCATGATACATCTTCGTGTTCTTAGGATGTATGGTGAACCTGGACCCATGCGCCTCAGTTAGGAGCTCTCTCAACTCCTTGTCCCTAGGAACACACAAACGTCCCCTCATACATAGCACCTCGTCTATGAAGAAGAAGTCTCCTGGGTCCCCTGACAAGCAGTCTGTCTCGTAACGACTGCAAGTACGGATCTGTCATCTGTCCTGTGATGATGCGGTCTATCAGCTTTGGTCTCGTCTGTCGTGTCACCGTCACTTCCCCACAATACCCCTATGACTCTCGGGGTCACCAACTACCCAACTCCTCCATAAGCCTCCAACTTTGTGCCTGTAAACTGGCCAAGTGGGCGGGCGCCTTCCGACTCAGGGCGTCAGCCACCACGTTGGCCTTCCCTGGATGGTAGGAGATGCTGCAGTCATAGTCCTTCAGGAGCTCTAACCAACGTCTCTATCTCATGTTCAGCTCCTTCTGATCAAACAAGTACTTGAAGCTCTTATGATCCGTTAAAATCTCAAAGGTCTCGCCGTAAAGGTAGTGTCTCCATGTCTTCAGTGCGAAGACAATAGCTGCCAGCTCTAAGTCATGGGTAGGGTAGCTATTCTCATGGGGCTTCATTTGCCGCGAAGCGTAGGTGACAACGTGACTCCGCTGCATGAGCACACCCCCTAACCCCTGCAACGAAGCATCCATGTAGACCAAAAAATCGCCACTGCTATCTGGGATGGTAAGCACAGGAGCTGAAGTCAGCCTCTCCTTCAACTCTTGAAAACACGCCTCACAAGCGTCTGTCCAAGCAAAGGGCATGTCCTTCCAGGTCAACTGAGTCATAGGACACATAATCTGCGAGAAACCCCTGATGAACCGCCGGTAGTAACCTGCCAGTCCCAAGAAAATGCATATCTTAGTTACTATATGTGGACTCTCACACCTAAGTACGGCCTCAACCCTGGCTAGATCTACAGCCAAACCATCCCCCAAAATCACATGGCCCAAGAAGGTCACCTGCCTCAACCAAAACTCGCACTTGCTGTATTTGGCATATAGCCTGCGTCGCCTCAAAGTGTCTAGAATCATCCGCAAGTGCTGTCCGTGCTGTGCCTAATCCCGGGAGTAAACGAGCACGTCATCAATAAATACCACCACAAACTGATCCAGATACGGTCTAAACACCCGGTTCATCAAATCCATGAAGGCAGCGGGGGCATTGGTCAACCCAAACGTCATGACCAAAAACTCATAGTGTCCATACCGAGTGCGGAAAGCTGTCTTGGAGACGTCGATCTCCCTGATCCTCAACTGGTGGTAGCCTGATCTCAGATCTATCTTGGAGAATACAGTGGCACCTCACAACTGGTTAAATAGATCATCAATCCTCAATAGCGGATACCTGTTCTTGATGGTGACCCTATTCAGCTATCTGTAACCAACACAAAGGCGCAAGGTACCATCCTTCTTCTTCACAAATAACACAAGAGTTCTCCACGGGGATGCACTGGGCCTCACAAAGCCCTTCTCCAACAAGTTTTGTAACTGTGACTTGAGCTCTCACAGCTCAAGTGGTGCCATTCGGTACGGTGCCATAGAAATGGGGCTGGTCCTCAGTACCAGTGAGATCTCAAACTCGATCTCATGCTCCAGCGATAGTCCTAGCATCTCCTCTAGAAACACGTTAGGGTACTCTCTAACCACTGGGATGCTCTGAAAGTCTGTCACGGGGCTGGGCTCTGCCACCACATAGGCTAGAAAGCCCTCACACCCTTGGCTCAAAAGTCTCACTGCCCGAAGCGTAGATACGCACCTGAAACCTCCGTCCATCGGATGTCCGAGAAACTCAAAGGAAGGCATCTCCGGTATGGAGAAGACGATCTTCCTCTCGAAACAGTCCACCAAGGTATGGTACACAGACAGCCAATCCATCCCCAAAATCACGCCAAAGTTCTCTATCGGTATCACAATCAGGTCAGCGGGGAGGCTGTATCCCCCAATACTGACCTCACAGTCTGTGTAGACCTCCTCAGCTACAAACAGCTAACCACCTGGTCCTGTGATCACAAACGGATCCTTTAACAACATGCAGTCCTGTCCCAAACTGACAGCAAAACTCACAGCGACAAAAGAGTACGGGGTGCCGGAATCAAAAAGCACGTAAACTAATCTGTCGAAAATTGTAACCATACGTGCCACTACTAAACCGGATGCCTTGGCGTCTCTATGTGTCAGGGCATTGATACGCCCCTTAGCTCTCACTACAGAAGAGGCAGCCACACTCTGAGTCAAGCGAGTAGTCGTTGGTCAGTATCCTCCCCGTGACTGCTGTCTTCCCCCACGCGCCTGGGAACCACGACCACCTACTCGGCCTCCAGTGCTTGGTGCAGGGAGCATCTGCTGCACTCTAGCCCTAGACAGGCAGTCCCTTCTGATGTGGCCCAGTTAGCCACACTGGTAGCAGAGGGGGACTCGACTCCCTCCCACAGTAGGTCCCTGCTGACGGCTGGGTAAGGGTCCAACGCTGACAGCTGGCCCCTGTCGGGGGCCCATAAAGGCCATTGACGGCCCTGCAAAATGAGATGGCTCTCTCGCAGGTGTCACGTGCCTCCTCTCGTCAACCCTGTGAGTACTTTGGCTGGTAGGGCCTGTTCCGTCCGCTGTCGGTGTCTCACACGGCTGGGTTGGTCTCCTCATACGTTATAGCTGCCTTCACCACTCTTGAGAAGGTGGGTAGCTTCAGGGGCTTGACATACCCCCGAATGGTAGGTTGGAGCCCCTCAGTGAACCTCCACAAGCGCTCCTCCTCCATAGCTATGGTTGTCGCAGCAAAATGTGATAGCTCCAGGAAGTACGTGCGGTACGCGCTAACAGTCATCGTCCCCTGGAGGAGAGTGTGGAACTCCCGCCTCCTCTAGTCCTGCCAAGTCTGCGGGAAGTACTGCTCGTAGAAGAGGGTCACGAACTGGTCCTACATCGACTCTCCCCTCTCCTGGCCTCTGCCCGCCGTCCACCACCTATGTGCTGCACTCTCCAGCTGGTACGTGGCAAAGGCCACGCGGCACTCCGCAGGGGGGTGAAGGGTGTCAAACACCTTCTCAATCTGCTCCAGCCAGTCCTCGGCCTCAGACGGGTCCTCACCCCCCTTGAAGGAGGGGGGCTTTAGCTTCCGGAACTGTCTGAAAAGCTCGTAGTGTAACTGCAGTGGGGGAATGGGCATGCCTCTTGGCAAGGAGGGATCGTGCTCAGAAGTGTCAGAGTGCAGTAGGGGCGGTGGAGGACCACCCTCTGGCCCTTGTCTAGCGCTGCATCAGTCTCCAAGGAGAGGTGCCCATGGAGGCGGGTGGAGCTCCTCTCATACTATGTCTCAAATCAGCTGAGCGAGGTCCTAGGCCTAAACACCTAGGAGAAGTGGCAGGTCAACTAGCACCTCAGGCCCTGCACGTCCGCCCCTCCAACCTCGTCCACAGCCGCGTCCGCGGCCAGCCTCAAGAACTCCACAACGAGGCATCTCCTGCAAGGAGACACGAAAGACAGAAAAAAAGAAGTCAACTCTAACAAACTTCAGCGAAAGGAACTCAGATCAGATGTCAAGCGAGACGTTGTGGTGGTTACTCTAGTTACATGCTCGTGAATTGGTTATTCTCAAGCTAGTTGGTTCATTTCTCGGGATGACCTTGCTCTGATACCATCTTGTTACGACTCGGTTCCCGAATCCCTACAGGACCCGAGACCGGCTTGACTCGACTAATCCTAAGGCCCAGTCGTCCAACAAGAAATAATCGAAAAGTAGGAAAGTAAACCACATTCACTATGCAAAGTAACTAACAGTAAAAGAGTACAAGCAGTAAATGAAGTAAAATCTGCTAACAGTACATATCACCACCACAACAGTAAAGTAGAACAAAGTACAGAAACAGAAATGATAACAACAGTCTATAACTCACTAGTAAAATAGAGAGTACAACAAAACAGGAAACTACTGCTGGGCTCGACTGGGCCCAGCACCCTCTGCAGCTGGTGACTCGAGCTGCTCAACTCCTGGACCTGTAAAGGGTTACAAGTAAAACGGAGTCAGCGAACGCTGAGTAGAGTGGTAACCAACTAACAAAAGCAGTAAAAGATGACAGGTAAATTTATCTTTTCCAATTATTTTATTTTAGAAGTCATTCCTTTTCACCCATTGGTTTACTTTCAGATATCTTTCTTGATCTTCCAATGTTCCTCGTGGGAACGATCTTGATTGCAGTCTTTTCTAAGAGTAGAAGGCACACGTGGTGCTCTCCTAGCCGAGAGAGTCTCCCGTGGTGATCCTACACCCAGTCAACCATCCCAAGGTCACGGACAACGTAGCAATGACTACAGCATGTGTGATAAGCGCACGGGTAGTTACCCGCACTGGCACGCGGTCAGTCGTTTCCGCTAGCGGGTACGCCTAAAGTACAACATGGAATAGTATAGGGTCTAGCCCTCTCAGTAACAAGGGTCTAACCCCTCAGAACCAAACAGGGGTCTCGCTCCTTCATAGTCCGCGTACCCTCGTCTGACTACCTTAGTTTGCCCAGTGGGCCTAACAAGTCTGTGTAGGGTGGCTAGCTGAACCGTAGGCTCCGTGGGGTGGCTAGCTCTCTCCCTACACTAGTAGCTCTCCCCGGTACAGTGTACGTGAGGGCCAACAGAAGTCGGTGTAGAGTGGCCAATTCTAACCCCTGGTCCCAACCCGAGGGCAGCTAGCTTCGCTCTACACTAAACAGGGGACAATCGCTTTCCTTGGTACCACGTACTCAAGGGCCAGCACACTTCCCACTCACATTTCTAGATCCTTTCTAGTCATTCATAGGAGCTCTACTCCTAATTCCCTGTAGGGTTCATGCTCATATTCACCACGTTGTTTCATACCAGGTTTCATCATTCACATTTCCATTCTCGTATTTACACATGCAGCTTGTATTTTCACAATTAACATATGTAACAAGTGATATCACAGGTAACTATTTAACTAGCACAGGCATTTTATATTCCAACAGGCAGCTCGTATTTATTAACAGATAATTGTTTACAATTCTACTCATTCATTTATGACTGCAATCTCAAACACGCATGCAACTGTTTCTTATACTAGGATTCATGCCACATCTTAGGTTTTTAGCTATCTAATTCATATATGCATTCATATTTTATATTTAAAACAGGGGGAAACCACTCTACCAAATAATCTGAGAGTACTGGGGGCTCGAACGACAGACTCACGTGCCTCTGCAAACCCCGAACATGCAACAGAACGAGGTCCTATGCCGAGGAACAGAACACAACGGATGTTCAAAAGAACATAAAAAAGGTTTCTAACATATAGAGGAACTCACAAGGAAACTACTAATATCTTGTTTGGGTAAAACGAATACCAAACGGACCCTAAATGGGTCAAAACATAATTGTAGAGCCAAATCAGACGTTTGGCACAAGGTCCAAACGTCTTAAAAGTCACTAGGGTGTCACCTCAAGTTCTTACGTCGACCTCAGATGTCCAAGACCCCTACTTGATCATCTAGACTCAGCTCCAGATGTCCGACCTCTCCTCCAATCATCTAAGAGTGCTTCCGGTTGTCTGGTAAGCTGTCTAGACGTCCGAAATGCGTGGGAGGGCATGCCGCGTGCCTTCCCAAAGCTGCCCCTTTGTGCGACAAACAAAATCTCCCCACATTAGCCAAACAGATTGGCTCTGCGGTGCGGCCTGCATGGCCTTAACCGCAAGAAGAACGTACATTCGCGAAACCTTGCTTTTAAATGTCCGGTGTCGTCACCAGACGTCCAACCCGTCGTCTGGATGGTACTCCAGATGTCTTATTCTGGGAAAATCCTAGAACCAGAGAGAGATCTCACTCCTCTTGCCGCACGCAGCCGTGGCTCGTCCCTCTCGTTGCAACTCTAGTTGCAGCAGGAAGTCGGGGCAGCTCTTCCAAAGCACTCCTCCCGCACATGCCGCTTTGGCCGTGCGCCCTCCGACGAGCTCCCACGAACTCGTGAGCTCAACCTCCTCCTCTCTTCACATCACTCCTCCTCGCTCCTCGCTCTCGCTCCCTCTTTCTTGCTCGTCCCTCTCACGGCAGTGGAGAGGAAGGAAGGTGGTGGTGGTGGAGTGGAGAAGAGAGGAAGGGGGTGAGGGCTCTTATATAGAGAGCGGATAGGGTTCGGTGAGGGGGACAGAAGAAGAAGAGAGAGAGAAGAAAGCTGTTTGCGTGCAGCTAGTGCGCAGACCCGACCTTGCGTACAAATTTTTCAATTTCCAGACATCTGGGAAGGGGTCTAGATGTCTGACTGATAGTCCAGACATCTTAAAAGGCTCAGAATAGACGGAAGCCAACGGTTGCCTCCCATTTCCTCACCACCGACCGTGAAATCCAGCGAGGTTGTTCCCGCAATCGTCGGCCCTATCCTTGCATGCCTAGGAGCTATAAAGATTTGCCACCACACGTTGCTTCTCCTCGTTAAGTTGAGGTGAGTCCCTACCCTCTTTCTTCTTCGACATCACTGTCGATGAGACCAAGACGGCTCCTTTGACCTCATCCATGTGTCCTCTGACCACAAGGGCAGCACCAACCTCTTCCTCATCTTCCTTCGATTGTCGCCAACCAAAGCACAACCCTCTCCTTCCTTTTCCTCGCCGTCGGCCTCCCCCATAGCCACCTTTTTGTGTCCAACCGGCCAACATCGGATGCTCCACGTCGTCCTTTAGAATGCTTCTCCGCTTCCTCTCTCTTTCTAGTGTATCTTAAGGCCCTTAGACGTAGGATTCGACTTCCACATCCCCTTCCTCGCTGCCTTCTTCTCCGCAATCGACCACGCGTCGGCCATACTCCGGTGACCCATGCTGACTGCCTCGCACATCCTCGCTCGACGTCGATCACCCCAAAAGCTCCGCCTCGACGATAGGAACAAAAGCCCTCTCCCAATCGAAGGTTTTGAGCCTCCACGGCCTCCACCGAATGCAACCCATTCTCGCCAGTCTCTTCATGCTCGTCAGTCCACCTCCTCCCTCCTATCACTGAATAACCACCGCGGTCACTGACGAGAGACTCATCATGATCTCTAATTACCCCTAATTAACTAGTCTTCCTAGTTATTTACCTAAGGTTATGAATTTATAAGGGTTAATTATAGAATAAGGGATATTTGGTAAAGGACCTTAAAATAAGTTAAAAATGACATTTTATCATTCAATTAACATTATTAACAATTTAATTAATAATTGGACTCGAAATCCTCTTAATCATTCCTTTAATTAATAAGATAAGTAACTTAAACATAATGTATACCTAAGTATATAATAACTTAAGTAATTTTACTTAATCTAATAAATTAACCTAAAAAGGTCAAAAATGTAAATTCAAGGTGAAAACATAATATTTACCTTATTTACTAACATATATAAAAAGTTGAAAAAGATCTAAGTTAAAATAAACCTTTAAAACCTGAGTTTACATTTTGGTCCTTAAAATTCATTGCAATTGGGTCCTTAATTCTCACATAGGTCCTTAAGTTTCATTTCATTTAAGTCCCTTTTCATCTTCTTTTTCTTCTTCTTCTTCAGCCGAATGGACGGCTGGCGACGGAGAGTCACGCCACCGCACGATCACTGCCCTGTCGACATCACTCTTCTTTGTCCAAGCTCTTGCAGCTTGCGCTCACCACCTCCTCTTCATCCACTGGTTTGGATTAACAGGAAACCCTAATTTTCAGTGGGAGATAATCTCACCGTCGTCGGAGACTACGCCGGAGGTTAAGCTCCTCAAGCTCCTTCTTCGGCCAAACCTCACCACTCTCTTCATCGCCAACTACTATAAATACCGCCTCACCCCTCTGATGTAACTCAAGTTGTCTCCCTTCCCTCTTCTAACACTACAGCCGACTTCGATAGGCTATTCGTCCGAAACTTTGACGACTTTCCATCTCACTTTCTGACTTCCTCCATCCATTCTGATTAGCCAAGGAGATCCGTCGTGGTCTGCCACGTCTCTAGACACAGGCGCCGACCAAAGGAATCCTCTACTTCACCTCAAATCCGCCCACCGAAGATCTTCCTCTACACCCTCTGATTTCGTCGTCCGCTATGAACCTTTGACGGAACCCTATTGACCCCTTCATCCAGGTAATAGTAGATTAGGAGTAGGAGTAGGTTAGCTTAGTTAGCTAGATAGTTAGATTAGAGTTAATTCTAGATTTCAAATGTCATCTTCTCCGACTCCGGCAAGCTCCTTGAGCTCGCCAGAGCCTTAATTTCATCTTTTGAAATCACTGATCACCTTTCTGTATCTCTCATGACCATTTCTAATCCACTTAATCACTTAATTGAATCATTTAATCGCCTAATTCACCTTTCACCTCCACCGACTACTGTCGCTGTCCATGGCGACAGTAGTGGGCTTAGATTCACCTTCATAGAGTTCTTCATCAGCTATTCATCTCTTAGGGACCCTAATCGACACTGTAATAAGTATAATTACCACATATAACTTAAATGCCCAATTTGTAATTAAGTTCCTGAGCTCGCTGTTAATGGCGGCTCAGGAGCAATTCAAATCCTTAATTATATATATATATTTATGATCGTAAATACTTATTGACTTGTTTTGACCACTTAATTGAGTGGTAAAACAAGTCCTGAGCCTAATCCAAATCAGATTCTTAAAGAAATGAATTTCACTGTCAAACCTTTTCTCTAATGAAAAAATGAAGAATTAATTGAGTTCTTGAGGTTCCTTGCAACCTCAGGAACCTTTTTAGATTAAAAATGGCACGTTTTTACAATATGTACATAGTTTGTTCATTTTCTGGACTCACCGGAGCTCCGGCGAGCCAAATCTGTGCTTCAGCCTACAGAATTTAGTGAAAAGCTCCAGATTAATGATTTAACGATCACTGATTAATTTGCAGATGTTTAATTGAGGATTAAGTATCTGGAGCTCAGATTGAGGTTTCATCTTCTCCAACTCCGACGGAGTTGGAGAAGTCTGACAGAGAGATCTAAGAAGTATTTAATGAACCTAGAAGCTTCAGTGCAGTGCATTGAAGCTGTTTATGACCTCATTCTACTGTAACAACTCTTAGATTCTTCTGACGAACAAAGTGATTTTGAAACTCAAGTGACGAGCCTGAAACTCTAGTTTCTAGGGTCAGAACACCTATCTAAGGGTCTGAATGAATTCCTGAGGTTGAAAGGATTCTAATTTAGGCTTTAATTTCTTAGGAGAAGGCATTAATCATAAAGTCAAATCTTAAGCCTTTACAGTCAAACCTAAGTCTGAAACTTTGCTTCTGAGCTCAAGCTGAGGAATTGATGAGATAAAGTTGTTTCTGGGATCTTGATGAATGGTATTAGAGTGAATTAAGTGAGCTCAGACTTGTATTTTGGTAAGAATTCAAACCCTGGCAGTTTGGGTTATTTTTAAACCCAGACTGATGACACTACCATTTTGTTGAGATTCGATCTTAAATCCTACCCAGATAAGTCCATTTCAACCTTTAGAATCTATTTTAATTAGTTAGAAATGTTTTTAAGTGTTTGTTCATCTATTTTTAGGTTGTAATTACGATCTCTGAAGCTTTCAGAGAAGCTTCAAGCTTCTCTGTTGTTCCTGAAGGTCATGAGAACTCAGAACCTATATCTGTAGCTGCGGAATCATTTGTATAAACTGTTCAGACCTTTAAATAAGAGAGATAAGTCCATCTGTGGACGCTATTACATTAAAACCATTTCCAAGCATAATAACCTGTAGGAACCCCTTGATTTCACTCTTCAAATTGAAGAGGAAAACATCCTCTTATCTTAAAATTGACCCTACAAACTTGTAGATCTACCTTAGAGCTTTCCAGCAAGCCTTGAATCACTTGGAATGGAGCTCCAAGCTAGGAGAAATTATTGATTGAAGTCGGGTCTGGAGGGGGGAACATAGTCCCACATCGGTAGTTTTTGAGCGCGCACCTTGGAATAAAACTAATTTGTGCAGTAGCCATGCCAGTTGTCAAGCGTTGGGTGCGAACTGAGCATTTGAACCTTCTGAGCATTTGTGTGTGTGTGTGCGGGCATGTGTGCCTGCAGGTGTGCGCCTGAGTGGGCGTGAGCGAGTGTGGCCCTGGGTGGGAGAGGCCTAGGAGGCTGGTTGAGCCGGATTGGCTCGAATCTGTGAACCAAAAAAATAAATCGAAATCGAACCTAATTGAAATCAGGCGAGGACCGAGTAGGGTCAGTCCCACCCTGGTCTCAGGGTGCTGTGTATCCTCGAAAGGACCTCACCGCAAATAAAATAATTTTTGGTTAAAAAGTAAAAATAAACTCGATTCAACTGGTGGTTCAAAAGAAAGCTTAAGGAAAGAAAGAGCTGATGGCTAAGGAAGAAGGAAGAGAATAGGCACTAAGGAACAAAAGAAGAAGATTAAGGGAACTAAGAAAAAAGCTAAGGGAAGAGAAGAAGAGGTAGGAACAGAACATGAGAAGAAAGAAAGGAGCTCGAGAGAGAGTAAAAAAATAAAAGATAAAAGGAGAAAAAAGAGAAAGAAAGAAAGAAGAAGGAAGAGGGCGAAGAAGTAAATAAAAGAATTTATTTTTCTTGCATCATTTTAATTTCTTTTTGTTCTTAAATGTTGTAATAAGGCATGTTTTAATAGAACAACTCTTATTTGCCTTATTTCTTTTGAAATAAAATAGAAAATTAACATGTTTACTTGTTAATAAAGTACATCATTTGAATAAATGTGTTTTCATATGGAATTTTGTATAATTCATAAAGTTTAAATATTTTAGCAAAATTCATGTTTTTAAAATTAACTTAATATACCTCCTAAACTTATAAAGAAATAAAAGATAATTGGTAAATTTAGAATGAATTATACCTCCCAACGAACGACCTAGACTCAACCAGTAAAAATTTCTGAAATGTTAGGTTAATTCGACCCTATACTACACAATCGACACAATTTTAAGTTAACCTAAGTGACTTTTTCTACTCTTAATTAAGTAAAATTAACTTAATTACTAAGTTGAGTAAAGTGATGCATCAATCACCTCCATCGAACTTCAACGAAGCTCCTAGGCCATTTTCTCATGACTAAGACGCACTCCTTTGCTGGGTGAGATCCACCGCCGCTGTCGTCGATTTCCTTGCCTCCGACAGCCCACCATCAGTCGTCTCCGAGCTCGCCAACATGTGTGGAGCTTCGTGGTACCTCACAGAACACTTTGCAACCTCAGGTTGAAGCTTCTACGCATCTATGCGCATCCCCAAGTTTGAAGAAGCTCCTGCTGCAACCTCTTCGTCAAGGTAGAAGAAGCTCATCTTCTTGCTTGCTGGTACGGACTTGAGTGTGAAGAAGAAAAGCCTGAGTGTGAAGAAGAAAAAAATTGTAGGGACCAAACTGCAGCATGCCCATGATTGAATTGCAGTAACTACTGATTTGGTTTGCACTTTGGTTTTAAAAGAACTTTATTGCAAAATCATGTCCAAACATTATTGATTATGTGATGCTTAGATCTCGTTAACATTTAATTAATCTTGATCAGAAGATAGGGAATTGAAGTATATTTTTCTCAATTAAATTATACAGTTGCGTGATTAACTTCTTCTGAATTAGATCTCATGCATATAATTTCAATTTAATATAATCTAGTTCCTGAGCTTGAAATTCTCGATAGCGGTATTTGCATATTTTAATTGCTCTCAGAGATGACCTTGGAATACTGTTATTTTGAGTTTATAAATTTTAAATGTTAATTGCGCTTCAGTCAACTATACTATGAAACGACACAATTTTGATTCCACTTTAGCGAGTTAATATTTTGGCGTCGTTACCAGGGAGAAACATGCACTTACCACTATTATTGCATATTTTCGTATATATTTTGTGAATATTAGTTTTTCTAACTCACTTGTTTTTGATTTGGTTGATCTTCTTGTTGAACCGAATTTGCTGAGTCACTGTTTCACCTCAACTGGCCAACCACTTCATCAACGGTTCAACACTCCAAAGAATAGGTAAATTTTATTCATCTTCCCACGATCCCTTTTCCTTATATATATATAAAAAAAAAATGAACACACAAAAACAAAATCATCCTGTTTGCTGAAAGCTACTCGTCATAAGGCACCCATTCTTGGATTGTTGTTTCTTTTGCTTCCAGATTTAAATATCGCATTGTGTTATATTGTTGAGTATCAAATACTTGTCATCCACTGCATTTGAATTGAGATATTTCAATTCTCAGGGTTGAGCTTGATTGGCAGTATTTTCGAAGAAGTGTGGGGGATTGAACAAAGTTAAGGGAAAAAAAAAGAAGGGGATCAAATTTCTCGCACTCATCTGTGTGGTTTGGATCACCTACTTCTTCATTGGACCCATACCACTTAATCAAGATAAAATTTGACCCATTTTAGTGCCTCAATAGGTTTCAAATCTAAGGTTGAAGTGTTAGCCCAACAAAATCTAAAGGAAAAAGATCTCTACCACACTTGTGTGCTTTATTTGTTCAATTCAAACTTTGTTTGAAAATACCTAAACAAGTGTGATCAAAAGAAAGTTGGACTAATACTACATTGGAGCGTAAAATCTGGTGACCTAATAATTAGATAAGACAGAGGGTGGAATACGTTGATCTTAACCTAAGCTACATCCTTAACCTGTAGGATAGGTCAAGTTGATTTGGGTCATTCTTTAACCCAATTAACTTTGACTAGGTGACAAAAATTGAGCATTTTTAATCCAAGTGGAAACCTAAGGCACTATTAGACTCTAAAAATTGGTAGTGACTAGGATCAACTCACTTGTTATTGGTCTGCTTGGACCCGTAGTGATAAGGAAATGCAGGTAGAGGAACTCTGTAACCCACAGGGGTGCTCTACAGTGTAGGGGCTTTTGTGGGGCTCTCCTTTCCTGGCTACCCAAGTACTTCCTAGTGCAAATGGGTTCTTTGATCTAGAGGCCCATCTACCTTGGCTGAGCCGTCACCCAATTCCTTAATTGGGTGCCTGGTTGGGTCAATAACACTCTAGTCCCCTCTTCTTCTCTAAATAGTGCATGCATGATAGGAGATCACTAGGATTCACCTTAGTGACTCCTCTTGACATAGAGCCACATTGCATTCTTTCTCCGCCACCCATTAACTTGGAATTAAGATTGAACCAAGTCAGCCCTGATTTGCTTGGAGAACTTTTTCTCCAAATCCTGATTTCTGAATCAACTTCTCCTCTGCTTGCTCTGAACTTGAATTCAGTTCTCCATCTTTTGATCTACCACCTGACCTGCTTCAATTACTTGGAAGTCAACTTGAAATCTAAGGAAATGTCCACTAGTCTTGAACCCCGTAAGAGCATGAAGGACAAAATGATTATGGATGCTATTAGATGCAGAGAAGAATCTTCTAGAACGTCAGCCACTTTTAGTGGGAATCAGGGTAGTGAACCCAGTATTGTGAACCCAATTATGAACCACATCCAAACAATTGCTACCCAAGTGTTATGTGGTTCGACCCGAGAAACCCTCCTAGAACAAATGAGAGTTGTAAGGAAACTTCATAGAACTAAGGTGTACAATATCTTACAAATTTGGAATTATGGGAAAAGTACCAAGATTTCTTTAAACATGGGGATTTGTTAGATCAACTAGAAGAATTGATTGATGAAAGATATCCAGATCCCCACTTGGATCTTGATTATGAATCTTGGGATAATTTTGAAGATAACCTAGATTTTTCCAATCCCGGGTTCCAAGAAGAAGGGTTCTGTGTTGAATCCCCAACCCTATTCAAATTAAATGATGACTTTTAGTATAAGGATTTACCTAATATAGAAAATTAGCTTTTGGGTTAGGAGGATTCCATTACAGGTGTTGTTGATTTTGGACTAGCAATTGAAAATTTTGAGGTTGGTTCAACCTGAACAGAATGGCCAAACACCTATATTGAATTTGATTTTGATTTCCGTAAGGATATAATTGCAGCACCTTATCTTGGTAAGGTCTTCCTTGAGCAAAATTTTGACATCCCAACTGAGCTGAATGAAAATTCTAGCGAACCAATTCCTACATTTGACCAAGAATCTAGACCTGAACCTATTTGAAATGGTCATCAGGCTCAATCTGATGAGGATGAAATCTTGAATTTTAAGTATCAGGATTTTTATGAGGCTATTTTTGATGATGGAATCGCTCAGAAGAGCAAAATGATTCCTTCAAAGTGAAACCAAGTTATGATATAGAATTAGAGAAATCTGAAGAGTCGGGAATAGATTGGATCTACCCTAGATGTTTGGGAACCAAGCTTATGCTTGACGATGATATCCCTAACTTGGCATCAAAATCTAGGTTAGGCCAATTCAGGTTGGGACCCTTGTAAGTGTTGATTCTTCTGGTGATGGTAACCTTAATTCCGAGACATAGTCAGAAACATCAGTTCACCGACATTCTTTCGGATTCTCCTACGTTGATGTTGATTTTGAATATTATTCTGATTAAGGAGAATCCTTGTTTTCAGAGGATTACAGTCCAATTTATGACCTCAATATCCATGACTCATTCTTTGATTTTGATTCTGAGGTCATTAATTTGGAATCTAAAGCAGTTGCACCACCTGATCAGGAGACCACCCAGGAATGGTTGCTTAAGCTTGTTAGCAACCAGTCTCCACCACAGGACTCCACCAAAATCCATTTGTATCCTGAATCACCTCATTCTGATATGGCAGGAGATGATTTTCCACCTCAGTTTGATAAGGAATGGGACATTGATAAAACTGAGAACCAACTGATAATTATTTCTGATCCCAACAGTAGGGTTCCTATAGTTTTCATTAATCCATTATCTTTTGAGGATCCTTACTCTGAGTCGGTTGAACCTCTGCAGCCAAACCATTACTATTCATTTCTAAATCTTCTTGAACCTAGTTGCACTTGGTGGGGTGCTGATGGTACAATTCTTAACACAATTAATTAAAGTTATTAGTCTTAATTAATCATATAAAGATTGGACTTAGGTTAACTTGAATTGCTAGGATATTGTCGTTAATTGTAGTACGGGATCAAGCTAACCTAACATTTTAGATTTTATTACTTTTTAAGTGATTGAGTCTAGGTCATTCACTGAGAGGTATAATTGTAATTTTAATTCACCATTTTTATTGTTAAGTAAACAAATAACTAATTACTTTATTAATTACAGAATATGTTAAGCTCATAAATAATTGCACATAAAATTGAACAATTAAAGCATGCAACTATTCCATTATAGAAAAGAAATGTACATGAAAGATTTTTACAATGAAAAGCTAGAAAAGAAATATCTTTACAATTATTTGCAAAATATAAGGCATAAAGAAATGTTTACATGAATATAAATACCTTATACAAGTAAACTCAAGCATTCCTTTAGACGACTGTCTAAGTGACTTAAACTTAGAAATTAGACTTCCATTAATAGCATTTGACGTCTCCTCTCTTGTAAATCCTTTTTATTCTCTTGCCTCTCTCTTCTCTTCCTTAGCTCTCTTTTAATCTTTTATTTTCATCTTTTCTTTTTTAATTTCTCATTTAATTTCATCCTCTCTTCTTAACTCTTATATCTTCTTTAATTTCTCAATTCTCTCCTCTCTTCTTTTTCTCACTGTGCACTCTCTTCTCCACACTTAGCCATTTTTCAAACTCAAACCCACTCTTACACTTAACAAAAATGGTTTAATGGGTGACTTGGGCCTTTCAGGAATACGCAGCACCCATGGGGTGAGACCAGACCCTACTCGGCCCAAGCTTAATTTAGTTAGTAGTGGATTTTAGTCATTTTAAAGCAATGCACAGTATCAAGCCCATTCGAAGCCCACACACTCACGCCCACCTGGGCCCACGCACACACAAGTGTGCGCACACACACACATGCACGTGCACACGCACGCGCTCAAGAGAACCATATGCTTAGAAGGGTAATAGGGGATATGTGTGCCCAACGCTGACGATTGAAGCGCTGGGTTCACATTTTCATATTATACCAAGGAACTATTAGTCGCCCTAAAACGGGTTTTAAAATCATCGCGTTGTAGTATAGTTCGAATCATTGCGAAAAACAAATAAAATTTATACTCGAATAAAAGTCTGAGGTCGAACACAGGGAGCAAATAGGAATTCACACGCTAATCTCAAATAAAATGTAACTGAGCATAAGATTCAAGTCAAATAGTGCTAAGAAATGAATAATAATTACTCACAAATGATAATCAATGTAAAGCATGAGTTTAACAATAATTGTGCATGGCAAAAAGAATCTCAAAGCAAAAACAATGATGATTTAAATAACCAATTATTCAATTTAAGCATATATGCATTGAGTTTAAATAATACAATAGTGTCATCAACCATTCAAACTTAGGTACTCAAATATATCAACAGTATCAACCAGGGCACTATGCTTCTTCTTCAGCCTCCTCTTCTTTCTCTCCTTCTGCTTCTGCTCTTCTTATCTTCTCTTCTTCTGTGTGTGCTTCTGCTTGGCTTCTCTTTTCTCTCTTCTTCCTCCTTACCTCTTCAAATCTTCTCCTCTTCTTCTTTCTTTCTCTTCTATCAAGGCCTTCTTCCTTCTCCTCTTCTTTCTTCTTCACGCACAGAGGGAGGCAATCCCTCCAGCGGCTAAGTGTCACAGAGAGCAAAACCCCCTACCCCCCGCACTCTCTTTCTCTCTCTCTAGGTTCCTCCTCCTTGCCTTCCCAAGGCCAAGGTCTGGGATATCGGGTAAACGGGTGAACACACCCGGGACTAGGGTTGCCAGCCGTGAATGGCAGCCAAGGTGTGCTTAGCTTAGGCGGGTAATCAGGTGAGCGCCAAACCTGCCGAGTATGTGTCACGAGTGAGGCACAGGTGAGGGTGTAATGGGACCTCACCCTGTGGTTGGAGGCGATAAGCCCCAATCACAAAAACAAGTTATGTGTGTGCATTGGTCTGCTGCTCTACAATGTGGGACTATGTTCCCACATCCCTTCCTTGCGTTTTGGCAGAAGGTCCTTCATCCAATTGGAGGTGCTGCCGCTACTGGGATCCTTAATTGAGGACCTGGACGCATACGCGGGATGAATCCATAGTGCCTGGAGGGTGTGGCCTGGAGCTTCATTGCTAGAACTTGAAGAACGAAGGCTACGACAGGCGGAGGGTGGCGGAAGTCCAGCGTGCATATGAGAAACACAAGTACGGCCTCTTGCCCCAATTAAAAGACTTCAGGAGCTTCGTCGGAGGTTGGCGAACGTGTTGGTGGTAGTGGCATAGTGTAAGGAGGAGTGTGTGTGTGTGGCGAAGGTAGCGAAGGTGTTGCGAGGGTGGGTTGGTTGATGGAGCGATGGAGAGGGTGAATGCCCTAATTGTTAGAGGGCTTTTGATGAGGAAGTTGTGGCGATGCTGATGGGAGCAATAGCGGCGAGGTTCATGCGGTGGAGCGGCGGTTGGGCATCGCCGGAGCTTCGTCGGAGTGGAAGAAGATGGAGGGGGAGATGCATGCTCAATGGTTGTTTTGAGAGATAGAAAGAGGGAAAAAGAAGTAGGGAGAGAGATAAGTCTACCAAACCTAATTTAGGGACGAAAAGGGGAAGGGATACGACGTTGGTGTGATTGCCAGTGCCGTGGAAGATCAAACTCCTAAGGGAGACGGTGGCGAAGAAAGGGGTCTGAGGCACCTCTGATGTGGTTGTCGAGAGGTGGAGGAAATCGTGGAGGAAGGAGACTCTCCAAATTTGGCCGTTGGGAGGCCGTAGGACGACGGAGGAGGATGCTCATCGGAGCTAGGTCAGAGATGGCTGGAGGTAGGGTTAGGAAGAGGGTTTTTGGGCCAAAACCTAGCTGAGAAGTTCAGTCGATCCTCGGGGATCCTTATATAGGGCTTTAGATGGAGTTTAGAATTTGGGAGGCAAGCTTCCCAAGCTTGGAAAGCTTGCCAGAGTTGGAGACCTAAAGATACCCGAATCTCTCATGCATTCACATTAGAGATTGGGAAGGTTTTGGGATTCAAGATCGGATTCAATGGAAAGAGGACTCCTCAAGGAATCTTCCTTCCAATTTTGGAAGGGATTGATTGATCAGAGAAGGAGTTCTCTTCAATTAAAGGTTGTCGGAGTTGTAGGAATAAGATTTCATATTGGAAGGGACCTTTTGTGAAAAAGATGACAAAGCTGGGGGTCTATTTGTAAGAAATTCAAAAGTTAGGGGCATGTGTGTGAGATAAAAGAATCAGATGGAACTAAATTGCAAACTAGGTCAAGACAATCTCATATTGGGCCTAAATTTTGGTACAAACCTAATTTGGACCTAAGGAATCCAATGGTGAAGTTGTGTTTTTGTTTTGACCTAGTTTAGCTGGGTAAATTATGCATAAACCCAAATTAGGGTAAAAGTCCGCTTATGACTCGGTTTTAGGTCAAGACGGGTTCTGATGGTCAAATCAGGTATGCCAAACCCTAAAGAATATTTTTATATGAATTTTAGAGGATTTAGGTGAATTTTATCTTGACCAGAACATCGGTTAATTAAGTAGGTCTGTTTTTAGGATTTCAGATGTCATTTAATTCCTAAAACATGCGAAAATCCATTCTATCTGCACTAACCCACTTGTTTAGACTCTTAAGACTATTTGACCCTTAATTAACCCCTAGGAAAACCTGTTATTGTACTGCAATTGAGATAGACTGTTAAAATAATAGTTTTACCCTTGTTTTACTGTATTTCCCTCAAAATGGATTTGTAGTGAATTACATCTCTCTGGCGGTTATGTAGGAGCATTTAATGACTTAATCATATCAAATTGAGCTAGTTATGGCTCATGATGGTGTTCCCATCAGGAACACACTCAAGAGTTCCTGATGTGGGACTAAACTCAACCGTTCTTCTATCAGCGCAGCGTCTCCAGCCACTGACTTCAGATCATGATTCTGACCAGCATGGAAGGTCAAATCGAGCAAGTAATAGCTCCATAGAAAGCTGCTGAACACAGCTATCAAATTTAAGCAACAATTTGTTGTTTGAATCAAAAGTGATCCACGGATTCAAAAGAGAAACATGGCTGTCTCGCCATGCCTGGAATGAGCTTCAGAGAGTGCAACTCAGGTCAAATGACCTATAAAGAGGAAATACCTCTCAATTAAAGGTTCTAGGAAGTTTTAGAGCCTATTCAGCAGGGATTGAGAGAGGCTTTGAGCTTGGAAAGGGCTTCAGAAGCTCGGAATCATGAGAGCTTCAATCTTGAGATTTAGAGCTCTGATTCAAACTTGAATTAGCTCAGCAGAAAGATCAAATCTTGAATAATTAATTTAGATCAATTCAATGGGTCAGGAGAAGCTGATCTGAGTAGAATTTGAGTTCAAATCTCGATAGATTCACAAAGAATAGTATTGGGTTTAGAAAATAACCCCAAGGATGTAGATAATCAAATTCACACTAAATCTCAGTAAATCTCATTCTAATTAGTTTTATTAAATCACAATCATCCCAGGAATCCAAAACATCCCTTAATTCTCAATTCTGAGGTTTGAAATCTAACTAACAGCTCTAGGTTGACTAGTTGAGCTCTAAGGCTAACTTTCTAATCTAGAGCTTACAGATTCAAATTTAGGGTTCAGAAAGGTCTATTTCAACCTAAGGAATTAATTCAGTGCCTCAAACTAGGGTTTAGAGCACTCTAGCAGTGTTATCAGGCTTCGCCGCCCAAACTCAGAAGGAGGTGTGTTCGTCAGGTCAATCCAGAGCTCTTCAAACTTAATTAACACCTAGAATAGAATTCAAGTGTCTTTCTCATGCTTCAGGATCAATTTGTTGAGCTTAAACCTCAAAAGACTTGTCTCCTCAGCTCTGTCGGAGCTGAGGAAGACGATGATCAACAGAGGGTTAAATTCAATTAAGCATAAGTCTAGACATTGAAATCTAGTCCTGAGATCACATTTAAGTGATCTAGAGCTTCTCAAGGTCTTTAGGAGGCTAAAGCTCGAATTCTAACTCGCCAGAGCTCATCAGAGCTCCGATGATTACTAATTTTGGTCGATGGAAAGTGAATCTTCATGAATCACTAAAAGAAGAACATCACTATACTCCTGAGGTCACAAAGAACCTGGAGAGCTCAACAATTAATCCAATTGATGAACTGAAATACGAAATTATCAAGAAATCCAGTAAATCATCTCTTAAGTTCGTCTGAACTCAAGAGTTTCCTTCTCACTTAATTGAGTGAGGGGAAAATAGTTAGAAAGCTACAATGATGGTGATTCGAAGGTTGATTAGGTGAATAGACTCTTTTGAGCTAACCATTGACAGTGAGCTCAGAAGTTGGAGTGGAATTAGGCATTTTGTGTGTGGTGAATTATAGGTTAAATTATAAGGTAGATCGAGGCCCTAAAGTGATGGTTAGGCGGTGAAGCGCCCCAATTGAGTGTGGAATAGGTCGGGAACCTCTGCCATGGACATTGGAGGTGCTCCGGTGAGTGTGGTGTGGTTTAGGTGTGTAGGTGGCTAATTGAACGAGGGAGAAGATGGATTGTGATCGTGGAGGGATTAGGAAGATGATAAGGTGGATGAAAGCAAGATTCGAAGTCTTGTGAGGTTGGATTTGGCCTCATCAGAGATGGTGAAGATGGAGTTGTAGCTAAGCTTACACTAAGATAATTAACTACCTATCTAGCTAAATCTAATCTAGACTAAAAACTAAGCTATTCTACAATTACCTAAACGAAGGGGATAAGGAGAACTCCGTCGAAGGCTCTTAATGGAGAAGAAATCCGACAAAGTTGAATCAAACTCCGGCGAGATTTGAAGTGGAGTAGAGAGGGAGATAGGGTGCACAGGTGCCCTGTCACGATTCCTGAGAGGAAGAATAGTTGAGAAGCAACAAGCTCCTCCGGTGGAGGTGCTTTGAAGAAGGGGAATTAGGTCGCTGGAAAAGAAGAATAACTTATTGTCATGCTCGGTGTGGGGAAGAGGGATAAGGAGCCGATGTAGGAAATCGGAGGTGGCGAGGGATATTTATAGGTGGTGGCGAAAGTTAAGGGGTTAGTATTTAGATGGGAATGGGTCTAGGTGCATCCTAACTCACCGCTATCATCTCCGATGTCGGTGAGCTTAGTCACCTAGTCCAATTAGGATTAGGAGATGATCCGGACCGTCGGATGTGAAGGTGGCGGTGAGCTCAAGTCGGGTGGCAATGACAAAGGTATTCTGACACTAGATCAAAGGTGAAACAATGGTGTAGACACTGGACTTTCTCTTCCATCCAAGTGAAGAAGAGAATGAAGAAGACAATGAAGATGTTCACATGAGTATAAATGTAATAAAAAGTGAAGCACCTAAATGGAATAAAAGGACTCAATTGAAATGAAAGCTAAGGACCTGTATGTAAATAGTGAATTTCTAGGCTTATTTTAATTTATTCTTTTTCAAGTTTTTATATATAATTATAAATTAGGTAAATATTATATTTATGCCTTGAAATTACATTTTTACCCTTTTTAGCTATATTAATTTAAGTAAATAACTTAAATAGGTTAATTTCATACTTAGGTCATAACATTAATTAAGTTAGTTTAAACATATGTAGCTAAATGATTATTAATTGAGTACAAATTGTTAATTAAATTATTGATAAGGTTAATTGATATTTAATTTAGCATTTTAAACTTATTTTATATGTCCTTGATAATTTAAACCCTATAATATAATTAACCCTGTATTTAGTGTATTCTTAGTTAATTAACTAGGGACACTAGTTAATTATTGATAGTTATGAGCCATGATGAGTCTCATCAGGTGCACATTTAATGATCCACATTTTCCAACCCACCAAACTGATTGGTTTTGGTTTGCATAATCAGCCAGTTGATCTGAACAAACACCTGGTTGGTCCAACCAGGTTAATCATTAAGGTACTTGTTTTACAAAACTCCTGTACTTTGATTACTCCTTCCACTTGACCACTTCCAACCCGGTTGAAGGCATTAAATTCAACGCTTAACAAGAGGCAACCCGTCATTTGAAAAATCCGAGATCTTTTTTATCTTCTTTGAGAAAATCACTCCTATAGCACTTTAGGGTTCCTAATTTAAGAACAGCCGACTCCACCTCCAATGTTTGCATTGGAGCTTGAAATCATCCGTAACAGCCGTATCTGACTCACTCGCTCACCCTTATAAACCTGTTCTAAAATTATGAACCAAGCTAATTGTGAACCCATCCTATTTGCAATGAGGACATTGCAAAACTTAGGGAGGAGGGGGTATTAAAGTGCAATCATCTGAAATTCATTTCTGAAATGTTCTCACAAAAAATATATATAGATTCTATGCAAAAAAAAGAAAAAAAAAGGGATTTTAAGAAGAAAGGGACCAAGGTTGTACATTATTTCTAGAAAGGTACACAAAATGGATTTCATCTTTAACAAATTTAAGGATGAGTCTGAGGATTCTATTGTTGGACTTTTCAAGCATTTAGATCAGATCAGTTTATCTCGTAAAGAACTCTTTTTTGACCCTTGACGGTTTTAAGTTCTGAAATCTATTTAGTGACATGAGTAATACTTCGCTCGATTTTCATTTAAAAGTTTGAATGACTTTTGAAAACTACGTGTCAAAATCGATACACATACAGAAGCCAACAATCTCAAAAAGCCAAAAAAGTTACATAAGTAAATAATTTCCCATGCTTTCGTCATGGTGAAAGACCGAGACAGTTGATTGGTTTGAGTTCTGCTGTCGAGAAGGAAAATTTTCCTTTGATGACACGATAAAAATGTCACCACCTCGGTGCTTACTCTAAATCTCAATCATATATCTTTATATGGAACATATAGATCACATTATGCAGCTCAGGTGTCTCGAATGGTGCTATCTCGAAGCATCGGGGCATGAGCTTGAACCTGCTTAGAACACCCCTTACAATGCTTTTTGTTTGAGGTTGTAAGCTCGTGGGGTGTGACATGGATGGTGCTCTCTTGAGTGCTGGAGCAAGAGCCCTCATCGAGGATACGGTGACGGGAACGATGATCCTGACACAATTGTAATAGGATTGATATGAGTCTAGGTATGGGAGAGAAAAAAAATTCATTCTTTCCATTATATTAAATAAGCCTTCTAAAGACATCCCCAAATCAAATAAAGTTGGCTAATCACAAAGCATTGCCACATAGATTTTTGGGGTCACACAAGCCGCGGTACAAGTTCTTAAGTGAAGGAGGTTCTAACTATAAAAATGGGTTTTGGAACTTGTAAGAACCACCGGAAAAGAGTAGATTAGTAAATTCTTGAGTGGATACGTAGATATTGATTATGCTAACTTTAGAATTTGAAATTTTCATTCTGACATTTTAGCTTTTATAAAATCTCGTACCTACATTATTTTCAAAATAGCTGAGATCCTACTCTTCTTTTAATCCCCACACAAAAATAATAATAAATAAAGTCAACGAAAGAGGAGGGATAAATCCTTTTGAGCTAAAATGACAAAAATACCCTCACACTGAAAATCTATTCAGAATTCTAAAATTTGCTAAGGGACTAGCAAATGTTAGGCATGGGGATATGATGGCAACACCATCATCCTCTGTATCTAGCTAAATTTGGATAAGTTCTAAGGTTAAATTCACATAATTATTATACAAAATGGTATAATACAATTAGAGTTAAATAAAGAGGAATTGATACTAAATTGGGTTAATTCTACTATTTTAATAGAAAATTATAAATGCAGAATAACTAAGGGTTAAATTGATTATTAATTAAAGGTCAAATAAGTTTAAATTTCCTAAAAGTGTATTGATATTAAGTAATTTAGGATTTCCATTCAATTTGAATGTGATTTCTTAATTAAAAACCTTAATTTGAACCCCACTTAAATTAACATGGTTCTAGTGAAAATAAATGTAATCTAAATCCTTTAAAAATCATATGAAAATATTCTATGAGGATTAAGACAGTTAATTTAACAAACTAAACCCGTTTTGGCCTTAAATAGAAACCTAGGTGGGTATTTGGTACATTTTTTGTCAAATTATAAATTGACCATGCAAACATTATTAAAATCTAAAATTAAAGTCACCATTAAATTCCTTATGTCCAAATTAGGTTACTATAAAAATTTGGGCTCATTTATACTTCATCTTGACCAGGTTTGTAATTTGACCCTTAATTTCCTGATTTCCTTGCATATACCCCCCTAACTTTCAATTTTCCTTGCAAAGAAGCTCCACCAACCTTTTCCACCTCCAGCAACCATCCATGGCCGATGACCACCTTTGACCGCAAGAATCTTGCGACCACGGATGCGAGACCACGCCAACCCTGAAGAACTTGATGAACGTGCAATCCTACACTCCACGCGAGCTTCCTCATGTAGGATGAACGTCAGTCTCCCACCTTCTCATCGCCAGCCGTGAAATCCGACGATGTCATTCTCACAATTGTCAACCCTATTCTCGCATGTCAAGGAGCTATAAAGCTCCATCATCACTCGCCGCTTCTTCTCGTCAAGTCGAGGCGAGTCCCTACCCCCTCTTTCTTCTTCTTTGACATCAACATCGATGAGACCCCGACGACTCCTCCGACCTCCTCGTTTGTGTGTCCACCGACCACAAGGGTAGCACCAACCTCTTCCTCATCTTCCTCCGATTGTTGCCAACCAAAGCACGACCCTCTCCTTCCTTTTCCTCGCCGTCGGCCTCTCTTAGAGCCCCACCTTCTTCCTTGGGTCCGACCAGCCAACGCCAGATGTGCCTCGTCCTCCTCGTTGTCCGTTATATAGCTTCTCCTCTTTCTCTCTCCTTCTAGTGTATCTTAAAGCCCTTAGACATAGGATTCGAGCTTCACATCCCCTTCCTCGCCACCTTCTTCTCCACGATTGGCCACATGCTGGCCACACTCCAACGACCCACGCTGTTACGACCCAGTTCCCGAATCCCTACAGAACACGAGACCGGCTCGACTTGACTAATCCCAAGACCCATTCGTCCAACAAGAAATAACCAAAAAGCAGGAAAGTAAACCACATTCACTATGCTAAGAAACTAACAGTAAAAGAGTACAAGCAGTAAAGAAATAAAAGTTGCTAATAGTACATATCACCACCACAACAGTAAAATGGAAACAAAGTACAGAAACGAAACCGAAATAAGAGTCTGAACTCACTAACAAAAGAAAGTACAACAACAGGAAGACTACTGCTGGGCTTGACTGGGCCCAACACCCTCTGCAGCCGGTGACTCGAGCTGCTCAACACCTGGACCTGAAAAGGGTTATGAGTAAATAAAGTCAGCGAACGCTGAGTAGAGCGGTAACCAACTAACTAAAGCAGTAAAAGCTAACAGGTAATATATCTTTTCCAATTACTTTATTTTACAAGTTATTCCTTTTCACCCATTGGTTTATTTTTCAGATCTCTTTCTTGATCTCGAATGTTCCTTGTGGGAACGATCTTGATTGCAGTCTTTTCCGAAGAGTAGAAGGCACATGTGGTGCTTTCCTGGCCGGGAGAGTCCCCCGTGGTGATCCTACACCCAGTCAACCACCCCAAGGTCACGGATAGACATAGCGGTGACTACGGCACGTGCGATAAGCACACGGGTAGCTACCCTACACTGGCACATGGTCAGTCGTTTCCGTTAACGGGTACGCTCAAAGTACAGCACAGAACATTACAAGGCCTAGCCTTCTCAGTAACAGGGCTCTAGTCCCTCAGAACCAAATAGGGGTCTCGCCCCTCCACAGTCCGCGCACCCTCATCTGACTACCCTGGTTTGCCCAATGGCCTAACAAGTCAGTGTAGGGTGGCTAGTTAAACCTCGGGCCCCGTGAGGTGGCAAGTTCTCTCCCTACACTAGTAGCTCTCCCTGGTACAGTGTACGTGACGACCAAGAAGTTAGTGTAGAGTGGCCAATCCTAACCCCGGGTCCCAACTCAAGAGCGGCTAGCTCTGCTCTACACTAACCAGGGGACAGTCGCTCTCCTTGGTACGACGTACTCAAGGGCTAGCACACTTCCCACTCACATTTCCAGATCCATCCCATTTATTCATAGGAGCTCTGCTCCTAATTTTCCGTAGGGTTTATGCTCGTATTTCTCATGCCATTCCATACTAGGTTTCATTATTCACATTTCCATTCTCAGGTTATACACATGCAGCTCGTATTTCCATCATTTAACATATACCACAAGTAAGGTCACAAGTAACAGTTTAACTAGCATAGGTATTTCATATTTTAGAGATAGCTCTTATTTATTAACAGGCAGTTGTTCACATTTCTATTCATTCATTTAAGACTGCAATTTCATACATGCATACAAACAGTGAAAGTACTTCTCGTCCTAAGATTCATGCCACATCCTAGGTTTCTAGTTATCCAACTTCACATGTGCATTCAGGTTTTATAGTTAAAAATAGGGGGAAACCACTCTACCAAACAACCCGGGAGTATTGGGGGCTCGAACGGTAGGCTCTCGTGCCTCAGCAAATCCCGAACCCGCAACTGATCAAAGTCCTATAACAAGGAACATACCACAATGGAACACTCACAACAGTATAAAAGGCCTTCTAACAAGTAGAGGAACTCACAAGGGAAACATCGATATCTGGTTTGCATAAAACGGACCCTAAACGGGGCAAAAACAAGACTGTAGACCTAAATCAGACGTCTGGCACAAGGTCCATACGTCTTAAAAGTAACCAGAAACTCACTTTAGGTTCTGCGTCGACCTCAGACGTCTAGAACCTCTTCTAGACCGTCTGAACCTAGCTCCAGATGTCTGACCTCTCCTCCGGACGTCTGGGAGTGCTTCCGGTCAATGGTAAGCTGTCCAAACGTCCGAATTGCGTGGGAAGGCGTGCCCCGTGCCTTCCCAAAACTGTCTCTGCACGCGACAGGAAAATCAACTGTTTTTAGCCATGCAGATCGAGGCTGCAGTGCGGCCAGCATGGCCGTATCCGCAAAAGGAGCGTACATTCGCGGAAAGCTGCTTTCAGACGTCCGACGTAGTCACCAGACGTCGACCCCGTCGTCTGGACGTCACGCCAGACGTCTAATTTTGGAAAAATCCCAGAATCAGAGCGACCTGCCACTCTCCCTCACCGTGCGCAGCTGCGGCCTCGCCTCCTCGCCTGCAACTCCGGTTGCAACAAGTGTTGGGGACGTCTCCCCCAACGCGTTCCTCCTCCTGCACGCGCCGCTCCGGCCGTGCGTCCTCCGGTGAGCCCCCACGAGCTCGCGGGCTCAAGCTCTTCCTCCTCTCCTCATGCCACCTCTCCTCCTTGTCGCCGCTCTCGTGCTCTCTCTCACGCTCGCTCCTCTCGCTTTGGTGGAGAGGAAGGGAAGAAGGTGGCTAGGGTGAAGTGGCGAAGAGACGAAGGGGGAGAGGGCCTTTTATAAGGTGCGTTAGGGTTCGGATGGAGGAGAAAAGAGGGAAAGAGAGAAAAGAGAGGTACTGTCTGCACGCAGCCCGCGCGTAGACGTGAGGGCTTATACCAAAATTTTGATTTTCAAATGTCTGGGAAGGGGTCTAGGTGTCTGACCGATAGTCTAGACATCTTAAGAGGCTCAAGACAGAACGGGTCTTTACACACACCAACCGCCTCGCACATCCTTGTTCGATGTTGATCACCCCACAAGCTCTTCCTCGACGAGAGGAACAAAAGCCCTCTCCTAATCGAAGGTTTCAAGCCTCCATAACCTCCATCGAACGCAACCCATTCTCGTCGCCCTCTTCGCGCTCGCCAGTCCACCTCCACCATCCTCTCATCGAATAACCACCATGATCACCTCCATTGAACTTCAACGAAGCTCCTCGGCCATTTTCCCGTGACCAAGACACACTCCTTTGCTAGGCGAGATCCACCGCCATCGCCATTGATTTCCTAACCTCCGACAACCCACCACCGGTTGTCTCTAAGCTTGCCAACTTGTGTGGAACTTCGTGGTACCTCACGAAACACTTTGCAACTGTAGGCTGAAGCTTGCACAAATCTACGCACGTCCCCGACCTCCTACTACAACCTCTACGTCAAGGTAGAAGCTTATCTTCTTTTTTGTTGGCAGGGACCCAAATGTGAAGAAGAAAAAATTCGTGGGGATCAAATCACAACATGCCTAGGACTGAATTACAATTTTGATTTACACTTTGATTTTAAAAGAATTTTATTGCAAAATCATGTCTAAATATGTCTAAATATTATTGATTATGTGATGCTTAGATCTCGTTGACATTTAATTAATCTTGACCTGATGACAGGAAATTGAAGTATATTTTTTTAATTAGATTATACAATTGTGAGATTAACTTTTTATGAACTAGATCTTATGCATATAAATTCAATTTAATATAATCTAATTCTTGAGTTTGAAATAATAGGTAGTGGTATTCATGTATTTTAAGTGCTCCCAATAATAACTTTAGAATACTGTTGTTTTGAATTTATAAATTTTAAATATTAATTATGATTTAATTAATTATACTATGAAACAATTTTGATTTAACTTTGACGAGTTAATACGAGAGGTTGTTGTTTCAACCACCACCGTTGGATTTTTTCTTACATTGGTACATAATAATTCTTTATTTTAATCGTGACCTCTGCATTTTTCATTGCTTGATTTTAGTTTTCATTTCGCAAAGGTTTAAAAATATCTCTTTCTTTTTTTTTTAATAAAAAATTTTACATATATAATTACCAAATATATTGCACATGTCTTTTTCAAAAGAAAATGTAATGCACATACCTCTAGTCGAGTGTTAGACTTATTCTTCTTTTCTTTTCTTATTTAAGGCATATTAAGTGTACTAATTATTCAAAGTTGTAACTTTCGAAAGTAAGAAATCAATCAAGGGCAACTTTTATGGGAAAAAAAATTGAGTTTTCATAATAAAGGAACGATTCAAATTTCAATACCACGGTTCTTTCTTGTTGAGCCTCTCATTTTAGTATATCTAGGACTTGCTTAATCCATCGGCAAATTATTTGTTAACCTCTTTTGATTATATGAATTGAATTAAACTTTATAGAGAATCAAATAAAGTAGGTGGACATTATTCTTCTTAGGTACTATAATTGTTGTGGTGGAGTGTTAATCTTGCTAGGAAAATTTTGGGATGCATTTTATTATCGTATAATTTTTATTATAAAATTATTTTAAATTTTACAAAATCTATTTACGTAGATTGCTTATGATAAGCATATAATAAAATCTTATAAGTTCGCATCCTTTGGTTGGAATTCCTAGTTTCACCAGTAGGGAGTAAAAAAATATAAATCTTGATTGAACTCAACCTCGTTAGAGGTCAAACCTTCACAAGATCAAGGATTATACCATTAGGAGCATGTTGAAAAATATAAATGTTTTGCGTGCCTTCTATGATAAGTTCCAAAAAAATAAATCAAAGTGCATAAGTTGATTGTGCTCAAACCATATATTTTAAGCTCAATTCGAGAAATTCGTCGAATCTCGAATTCTTTGTGTCCTTATACGTAATTTGTGACGTATGAGATCTCTTCACACGATAGTAGACTCCTGCAAAGCCCACAAAAAGGGTAGAGAGGGATAGAAAAGGGAAGAGGAGAAAAGGAGTCGAGGAGATTAAGAGGTGATGGCTTGGCCATGGCTTGTTTAGAATTTTTGTGTATTGGAGTTTATGCTCATATACATGCAGATAAGTACACTTATGCATGTCCATATGCAGGAACATGAGCACAAACACACAATCTCACACACTTGTGCATGTACACACACGCACATGTAGAGAGAGAGAGAAGGGGGGGGGGGTCATGGCGGGGCAGCGGGGGGGTGTTATTTAGTGAATGTAAAGCTCAAATAAATTTTGTAGAATTAATCTTATATGAGCAATCCAATGGTACAAATTGAAAGCCGACTAGTTAGATTGCATAAGACTATTTCAATAATGAAAATGCTTATGTTTGCCATCTTAGTGGAAGTTATAAAAAACATTAGTTTGTAAAAGTTCAAATGACACTTTGTATTTAAGTTGTAACAGTGTCACATAATCTAAAATACTTCGAGGAAAAAGAGTTGTTACGACAACCTAAGCTTTACTAACTATTTCAACCCAATAGAGCCTGAGTGGTCGAGTACGAATTTATACTTAATATAGGATCTACAGTTACCTATCACGTAAGCATAAAACACTAAATATAGCTATTTGGAGTGTTGAATCGAGTTTCAAAAGCATTGCATTGTAATATAGTTGAAAAAACGTTCAAAACAAATATAATTTTATTACTCGAATTTGAAGTCCGAAGTCGAACATAGGGAGCAAATTGGTATTTAAAAATCAAGGTCACAATTTAGAATTTAAGAGAATATACAATAATATCAGTATCAAAGTGCAGAAATATAGGAGTAAATGGCGATGTAGATCACAAAATACTAAAGAACTCAATGTTTATTAATATGAATTAAACTCAAATTGGACGTCTGATTTATAAATTAGCCGACTTAAACTAATGCTACAGTGCTCTTCCCTTCTGATTTCTTCTTTCTCTGCTTCTCTTCTCTTCTTATTTTGCCTTTGCGAGCTTTCTTCTCTTTTTGTCTTTCTTTCCTTAGCTTTCTTTGTCTTTTCTTACCTTCTTCTTCTTTGGCTTTTTCCTTCTTTCTCTGACTTCTGCCTTTCTCTTCTTTCTCTTTCTCGATCTTTCTGCCTTTTGCCTTCCTTTAGCTTTTTCCTTCTCTGCCTTTCTCTACCGTGGCCCTTAGCTTCTCTTCGTCCTTAGCTTCTCCTTCTTCTTCAGCTTCGCTTCTCCTTCTCTTCAGCCTGCAGCAAAACCTACCCCCTACCCATGCGCAACTCTCCTCTTTCTCTCTTAGGTTCCGCTCTCCCAAAGCCACACGTATTCGGGTAATTGAGTCGAGTACGTACCCGGGACCAGGCCTACCATCTTGAGATGGTGGGCGAGGAGTGTAGTCAGGTCGGGTCAGGGCCAAGTCCACGGAGGCAAGGTCACGGACGAGACCGGTGAAGGGTGAGTGGGACCTCACCCTGTGGTAACTGAGGCGATGAGATGATATCACTTTTTCAATTTATTCTGATGGAGACGCTCTTTCGTATCCGAGGTTGGACTATCCACCCACCCTTCTTTGCGCGCACCTACGACAGAGACAACGCTTCCAATTGCAGCAGCTGCTACAGTCTTCGACTGGAATTGAGAACCTGGATTCGTGCGCGAGAGTATTCCGCACAACCTGGGACTGGCAAGGCCTGGAGCAACCTCAAGCTTGCTTCAAACTTGGTCACCAATGGCGGATGACACCTATACCTGAAATCACAAAGACAGCCTCGCGACCACGTCAAATCGCTTAGGAAGTGTCGCCGAGGCACGACGAATGTGCTAGGGTGGTTGGCGTGGTGTGGGGACGTTTGTGCAAGCGTGCTTATGGCACACTATGTGCGAAGGTGTGGGTGTGTTTGGGGGTGTGTTTGGGTGAATGGCACGGTGGTATGAGTGAGGGGAAGTGTTCAGTGGAGTGAGGGGAAGCTTATGGGCTTGTCGGCGAGGGATGGGATGGCCTGTGGAGGTGGAGCGGGCTCGCCGGAGGTGATGGTCGGAGATGAAGGAGATGAGGGTGATGGAGGTCGGCAGTGATCGATTTTGGGAAATAGGGAGTGGAGAAGAAGTAGAAGAGAGAGAGAACTTAGCTAGGGTGTCAGGAGACGAAGGGGAGATGAAGATGACGTCGGACGCGTACTGCCGACGCCAGAGACGAAGGTGCTCAGAGAGAGACGGTCAGCGAGGATGAAGAGGGGCAGGAGCATCGGCGAGTGCTGCGCGACGTGGATGAAAGCAAGGAGGAAGAGTCTGCCATTGGTATTGTGGTCAGACGACGAGGGAGAGTATGGAAGGTCATCGGAGCTTGACGAGCGAATCGGTCAGAGGAGGAGAGACAAATTTGAAAGGGTCTCCGGTCAAATTCAAGCTTGGGGAATGCGGTTGGATTTGGGGCTTCTTTAATAGATCTCTGGAGGGGGATTTGTGCTTGGAAGCCAAGCTTCCAAGCAAGGCATGCTCGTCGGAGAAGGAAACTCAAAAGAGACCCAAATCTCTCATGCATTCGCATGAGAGATTAGGAAGAAATTAGGGCATCAAACTGGATTCACATTGGAGGGATTTTCTCAGAGAATCTCCCTTCCAAGTTTGAAGGTGATTCTCTGAGCAATCAGGGAGAAATCACCTTCCAAAGCTCGTCGGAGTTGGATTCCTCCGCTATAATGGTGGAGGGACCTAATTGCAAAAATGATGAATAAGATAGGGGGCCTTTTGCAAAGGTTTTTGAAAGATAGGGGTACAAATGTAATCAGAATGGACCTTTTTGCAAACTAGGTCAAGGCAAACTCAACTTGGGTTCAAATTTTGGTACAAACCTAATTTGGACCTAAGGAATCCAATGGTGAAGTTGGATTTTGGGTTTGATCATGTTTGACTAGGAAATTTATGCAAAAATCTAATTTAGGGCAAATATCTATTTGAGACCCCATTCTAGGTCAAGATGGGTTCCAATGGCCAAATTGAAGGTTTTAAACCCTAGAGAATATTTTTATATGATTTTTAGAGGGTTTAAGTGAATTTTATCTCGATCAAAACCTTGGTTAATCAAGTGGGTCTGTTTTAGGGTTTCAAGAAGTTATTTAATTCACAGGGTACACACAAACCCTTTTTTATCTGATCCAACCCACTTATTATCTTATTAAGACCCTTTGACCTTTGTTTACCCCTTGAGAAAATCCGTTGTTGTACTGCATTGGTAAAATTATAGTTTTACCTCTTATTTCCTATTTTTCTCTCAGAAAGGTTATGCAATGAATTAAGACCTTCAGTTCTTTATGTAAGAGCATTTATTCTCTTCATTGGGCCAAAATGAGCTATTTAGGGCTCATGGTGGTGTTCCCATCAATAGCCAAACAAATTATTTATAAAACATTAAATAACAAAAGGAAAATGCTGACCAAATAAATAATCAAGTCTACAAGTCTCACAACTGAAGGAATACTAGCAGAAAACATGAAAGAGAAACTAAATAACTAATTAAAAAAATCTCTTAATATCACAGACCATTTGCTGGTGTTGAGCTAGGTCCCACACCAGTAACTCCAAATGCAGCTGCTCCTGACTATTCAACTGCACCAGAGTACGAAGTCCAAGGATACATTAGCAAGTGCTGAATAGAGTATTATAAATGGAAAATATAATGAAGAGAGCATAAAAGATAGGTATCATTTAATTAATCTAATCATTAGTTTCATGTTCATTACTCTTTATTGATATATGTGCGTTGCCCTTGGTATTACAGTAATGACTATCACTAATTAGTTTTTGGAAGGCACAAGGAGATCTCATTATGATATCCCAAGAAGTATGACAGACATGACGCATCCGGCCTCTTGGCCAGAAGGAAAGCCTATACATGTTCTACAACTCATTCCATCACCTGAGGTCTTAGCATAGGTAGTATGGTAACTACATTCCATGAACTATATGTGCAGACATGACCTACACTGGTTTACAGGTAGTCATCTCCACAACCTGAGTACGTATCCTAATATCACATTATCCGTATCCACCTTCGTGCCCCTACCTCACTACTCAGTTGGCCAATAAGCCTCTCATAGATACGCAGGGAGGCTAACACACTCTCTGATTTGCTTAACTAATCTAAATCCAGATCATCATGTTATAAACCATGTAGTTATCTGTGAATTTTAGGAAAACCCTTATAATGCACTTATGGAGTACTTGTTTCTCGATGTGCCAATCTAGTGGCTAATCTTCAAAGTGCATGCGAAGTATGAGGACTCTTTGGCTTATGTTTTGCGGTCACTGTGACCCTCCGGCAACATTAGGGAGAGTAGTCAAACTTACTTCTTTGTGTCCTGTGATTATTGATCTCTTTCTGTGATCTGCATTGTTTGCATGCGTTCCTCCTTCATGCTGAGTCTAAGAGTTCAAATTATTCTTAATCGATTATTCCTGCATGGGTATTGTAATTCAAATTAAATAATGCATGTGATTGCCTTCTTATATTGAATTTGAGATTAATGGATAATCTAAACTACCTTAATATAATCAATTTGTGGATCATGTATTAATAATGCTTCTTCTTTGAGAGATTGAATTTTGATTTAAATATCATTCCATAGTGTAATTTGGATTCTCAATTTAATGACATTGCATATTTAGCTCAACGACTCAAGCTTTATTAGGTTAAATCAGTAAGTAGAGCTGGGGTCATCACAGTTTCCAACTCATGCTTGTGATCTGACTTCTTAGCATTCTTATAAAATGATAGCTCATTATAGATGCTGGATTTTGGAGAGTTTCCTTTTGATTTTGGATTTTTTTATTTCTTTAGTAGTTTTACCATGTAATTTAAATGCTAACTTGGCTTTCCTTTTTATACCAAACTATGAGTCATATTGCATTTTAATCTTTTTACTTTGTATTAGGCAAGCCTTGATTGATTCTCTTATCCTCTTTTTTGGTAGTTGATCGGGGCCTTTTTTGTTGGGTCTTGTTAGGCTCCAAATAAGGGAAAAAGGCCGATCACAAAGAGTAAAACAAATCACAAGGTAGGGATGTTCAGTAACCCGTTCCACCTGGAAGGCGTACACTTAGAGAGAGTAAGATAACTCTCAGAAATTTCACTATAGTAATTTTGTTACAAGTAAACTCTCTCTCTCAATGCATGTGATCCCTCGTGATGGGGATCACATCTTATTTATGAACTGTGAACTCGTAATGTTATGAACCTCATGGTTGCAAGATTCTTGAATCATGGGTGTTGTGGTTGAAGTTCGGTCGTCGATTAGTGACCGTTAGACTCTATTCGCTGGAACTATTAAATTAGCATAACTGGTGTCGTCTAGTCATTTGATGCGGTTAGCCGGGTAGGGTAGCCGACTGAGTGTGCCGCATGTTGGGTGTTGTCTACCTTTCCTGGTAATGTGTTGGGCTTATCAGTCATCCAAGCCTAAGTCTTTCAACGGATCTGTTCTACTAGACTTAGTAGGGGGAATGAAGGTTGTCTTACCCTTCGCTTCCTGCTTTCATTTGTTAGATGAGTGAAGACCCATTTGGCGGATTTACGTGACTACTCTCTTGGTCAGGTTTCTACTTGATTAAGAGCTTTTATGGGCCATGTGCTAGGTGTTAGAATCATAATGTGAACCATATTATATTATTATTATGAAATCATACGCTATAATATACATTCATATTTAACATCACATATGTGGTAATTAATGTGATTTAATTAAGTTAATTAATCACTTGCATCTCGTTAGGATATGGGATTTCATACATATATATCTTAAGGAAATGCAACTCTATGATGGGAGGAATTATCATTTCATATTAAGTGATTATTGTCCCCGAAGGGATAAGAGAGAACTGGGCAGTTATGGTTTTTCTGCATCTCATTGCAGAAAAGGTTATAAATAGGCCCCAGGATAGAACCTTGGGGGTACGATTCCTCCCCCCAGTTTCTTCCGCACTTTCTCTCTGTTCCCTTTGGAAGCACCATCGCCCCCTCTTTGGAGGACTCTCTGACTCCAGAGAATTCGCACATGTTTCTCTGTCAAATCACTGAAGTGATGGATTCAGGTATACTTCCACCCCTCATCTTCCATTTCATTTTGGTTGATGATATGACGATTAGATAGTTCTTGAGATTATAGAAAAATCATTATGTTTATATTTTTCATACAGTTGATTAATTAATTCCATCAAGTGATATCAGAGCATTTTTTTCATTGTATCATTGCCTTAATGATTCAAATTTTGGGAAGAATAATTTTTCGTTCGTTTTTTAGGGAATTGTTCTTTGAACAGTTTTGGGTTAATTCAATCCCATCTTGATGAATCAATGTAAACTAATGGTTGTTTTATGTTTTCATGATTGCTTATATCCCATGCATGATCAATAAATCGAGATTATTTGATTGGAATCGCGATTTGGGGGTTTTTCCCTAAATCTTGACTTCTTATCACCGCCCTGGAATTGGGCCAAAGTCGATCCGATACTCATTATGAGTATTGGTACTAGTGTTGCTTGTATCGTTCGGGTACCGGTACTCATGATGAGTACCGATACATGTGGGATACAAGTTAGGTTCCAGGAACGCATCCAGAACCGTTGTAGTATCGACATTAATTGACATTAGTATCGGTACATATGGCATACGGATCAGGTTCCCGGAAAGGTATCCAGAACTGATGTAGTCCCGGTGCATAAGATCAGTATCGGTACACATCATTTGGGTACCAATACATAAGGATCCGTATTGGTACTTGGTCCATATAGTTGGTACCGGTACTCATCATCAGTACCGGTACTTGGTCCATACAGTTGGTACCAGTACCCACCATCAGTACTGGTACTAGTGTGTTGTTTGGGATATAATATTATGATCTTGAATATTCTGGAATGAACATTAGTAATTGGTTTTAATGTGTTAAGTATTCTATCACATTTAGTAATTCTTGCCAAAGCAGTTTGTTTCTTGTGCCAGTTTATTTAAAACATTAAAATAGTTGTATATGTTTGTATTTGTGTGTGGGATGATTGGCCTAAAGGAAAATCGCCTCATTACTGAATACACGTGTATATATCTATATATATTTGTGATGAATTTTCTATTGAATTATTAAGATTCATGTGAGTAACTAAGTTAATCCAAAGATGGCTTAATAACTTACATGATTGTTTTCAATAGTTATTTATCATTTCTTGAAGACTACCCTTTAACAATGTTAAAGTTTATTGTCCAAAGACTAAATATTAATGTTGTATTGTTCGTTTCTTCATTCTGAGCATGTATTTTGTCTATTCCTTTATTTTCCAGTTAACTCCTCTGCATCTGACATAACTACCAACCTAAATTCTATTCCGAAATTAAATGGATCTAATTTTAAGTTCTAGAAAGAAAGTATTCTTATTGTTCTAGGATTAATGGATCTAGACCTTGCGCTTAGGATTGATCCTCCCTCCCCTCTTATGGATAAGAGTTCTCCTGATGATATCAAGAACTTTGAGAAGTGGGAGTGATCAAATCGCATGTGTCTGATGATAATGAAGCATGCCATCCCAGAAAACATTAAGGGTGTCATCTTAGAGGAATTAAACTCTAAGAAATTCCTTGATGAGATAGAGAAGAGGTTTACTAAGAATGAGAAAGTTGAGACAAGTAATCTCCTTAGCAAACTTGTCTCACTAAAGTACAGGGGCATTAGAAACGTTAAGGAGCACATTGATGAGAACCTCATCATGAACCCTAACTAGCATAATCTAACCTAGATATTCGAGAAAAAGCTCCTACATAACTCATAGAAAGGCTTGACTCAGAGAATTCTGAGATTAAGAAGAAAACAAGTCATAAGGGGTAAAAATGCAATTTCACCAACACAATCTGTAAACAGGGTAACTCAGGGTCCAAACATAGGTCAAACTAACCTAATAAAGAAAGAAAGTGGGATGATCAGATACAACAAGGGCTACAACGACTCCAAGGAATTAAATGACATTCTGTAACCCTAAAATAAATCCACTTCAATTCACGAGGTTCGAGATAGGGTAAAAATCGACTAAACCCTCTAAAATTCATAGAAAAATAATCTCTAGGGTTTGGAACCTTCAATTTGGCCTTGGGAACCCATTTTGACCTACATTGAGAACCATGCCCAATTAATGATTTAATTTAGGTTTTTACGTAAATTGGCCGATCAAACAAGGTCTGACCTAGAAATAAAATTCACCATTAGAATCCTTAGGTCCCATTTAGTCATGCATAAAAACTTGAGCCTAAGAAGAGACCTTCTTGACCGACTTTGCAATTTGGTCCTCATCTATTACTTTTTGACCCTCAACTTTTGAAACCCCTACATTTTGGCCCCTAGATTCTTCGTCGTTCTTTGCATACAGGTCCCTCCTGCAAGTCTGCGTAGCACCATGCTCCGGCGACTTTGCGCGGAGCATGTCGCCGCGCAGGGTGAGGGAGGCGTCCTGCAGGATGAACCCGGTGTTCCCCGCGACGTCTGCTGTCGCAGGGACACCGCCATGCCGTCTGTCCTCGCCCACACCTTCCGTGCGAACTTGCTGAAGGTATGGGTCAAAATCCCGGCCATTCTCCGGCGAGGGAGGCACGTCGCCTCCCTGCGCCCACCCCTCCGCCACTGCCTTTATACGGACCAGCGTCGCCAGCCGACTCTGGTAGCTTGGTCCTGACGGAGAAAACCCCTACTATTCCTCTCTTCCCACTCCGGCAGAAACCCACCAGCTCCGGCGGCTCCTCCTCCTCCGTCTCGTCGCTCTGCTGCAATACCAGCAGCAGAGCCACCTTCGCCTGCTCTTCCCGTGTCGCGCCGTACCCAGCGCGCACCCTCTTGCTCTCTTCCTCGCCGCCGCCCTCCCCCTCTAGGTATTTCTTCTCCGGCGACAGTCAGTACGACTGCTGCCCTGCTCCGGCCCCCCTCGTCCCTATAAGTAGGTAACAGTTATCTCCCTTCCTCCCCTCTTTCTTTTCCCCAACTCAATTTGTTCAACCGCCCCTCGACAACGCCTGACCACCCTCGTCTTCCACGCCTCTGGCCAATCTTCGGTGAGTCGCCCCATCATTCGGCCACTCCACACGACTTGCCGACCGACCCAAAACCTCCGCCTCATCACACTAAACCACTTCCGCCCCTTCACTGCCACTCCACACCCACACAAAGCCCCGTCGAACACACCCACTTTTCCGGTCACAGGTCGACCTAGGCACGCACTCCTAGGCCGTTCCACGACCTACTACACCCCGCATCACCTTTGCCGTGCCACGGCGAAGGTCACCCTGTAGTCTGATTAGGCCGAGAGGCCGTGTTTCTGTCTGACAGGGTCGGAGCCCCAACCGCCATTGACGACGACTGAAGGAGCTTCTACGCGAGCTCCAGGCCCTGCAGCAGAAGGATCCCAGCTGAGGCGAGCTGTAGGGACTTGGGCGAAGGCAACGAGCAAGTCTGCAAAGAGAGGCGAGGACGCAGCTGCTGAGGCCAGGTCGTGGCTCTCCTGCGGGCACGTGCGAGAAGGGCGAGCAGGATAGTCCCACATCGTAAGTTTTCGAAACGCCGCGCTGATTTAAATTGATTTTGTGTTTTCTCTTAATCACCTCGAGACACCTAGGGTGAGGTCCCGCACCCCACTCACCCGCCCGATCCGTGAGTTCACCACGCGGATCCGGCGGACCCGACCCGACACCACCTGCGCACTCCTCGCGTACCATACACGCCGGTACGCCTGGTCCCGGGTACGCTACCCGACCCGATAACCCAGCTTTGGGAGAGCTTCCTATGAGCGGTTTGCAGAGAGAGTGAGAGACGTGTGGGTAGAGGGAAGGGTTAGGTTTTGCTTTGTGTAGGGACAGGGTGCGAGGAAAAAGATTCACACTTGGCCACAAGAAGAAGAAGAAGAGGAGCAGAAGAAGAAGAAGCCTTGCAGCTGAGCAAGGTAGAATGCTAAGGAAGAAGAAGGAGAAGCAGCGAAGGAAGAAAGGGGAAGCACTGTAGCAGACCGCCGTTTAAGCCGTCTGACTGAGATATCAGACGACGGATGAAGCTCCAAAGAAGATAGAAAGAAAATAAAGAGAAGAAGAAAGAAGAAGACTCGTAAAGAAGAAAAGAGAAGGAAGAGAAGAAGAAGACAAGCAACGAGAGAAAGAAGAGAAGAAGAAAAAGCCAAGAGACAGAAATCTACTTCTCCCTCTCTCTCTCTCTCTCTTATTTTTGTAATAAAGAAATATTGTACTTCTAGAATTCCAGTAGCTCCCTGAGTTCGACCTCGAGAAACTATTTCCGAGTAAAAAAATTGTAATGGCAACGACAACCGTAGCTATTTTATCTATACCACAACGATATTTCTGTAATAAGCACTAAAACAAACAAAGACTAGCCACGGTTCTGTCGGGACATTCGCCATTATCATTGGCGCCGTTGCCGGGGAGCAACGGCTATTCTAGAAGCTTTGAATTTCTTTTAAGAGATTGCTAATCTTTTTCTCTCTCTTGTGCAGGTAAAAGAATGAGAAGAGCAGCCGCACAACAAACACTCCAACAACCAGGTAATCTTCATTAGCCCTTTCTTAACTCCCTTAAAATCTGAAAAGGAACAAAAGAAAAATCAACTTAGGGCTACCTGCATCATACATAGTAATTCATCAGAGTTGCCTAATTTTCGTTTCAACACATGCTTAACTGTCCATCCAACTAAGGTAACTAGGGCTAAAACCTTCTTGATTGAGCCCCAGATACTAACATTTTGAGGTAACTAAAATGGACCAACTAGAGTCAATCCAAGGATTGAAAATCTAGGGTTTCTAGAGACACACCTTCCATTAACAAAGAAAAAATCTTCCCAAAAAGAGGTGTGCCTAAGCCATTGGTTGAAAATGCCTATTAAGAAAAACCCTAAAGAAATTGGCTCTCTAAACACTTGAACCTTAAGAAATAAGACCTAATAAGTTCTCAAAATCACTAGGTGAAGTTGACCCTTAGGGTCAACTAACCTTCAAATTAGGTCACCTTTTTCACAAAAATACCTAAGAGTTCAAGTGGAACCTTAAGCACCTTGATCTTAAAGTAAAAGAGGTAGACTTAAGAGGTCAAGATCCCCATCTTGGTCTACCGGGAACCGCAGTGACAAGAGAGGTCGGGTGGGGGAAACCCTGTAACCCGTGGGGACGCTCTACCATGTAGGGGTCTTCGCGGGACTCACCCTCTCTGGCTGCCCAGGTAATTCTCAGGTGGACGATCTTTTTGATCAAGGGGTCCATCTGCCCCGCACCTCTGTAGTCACCCAACAATTTTTTTTTTGGGTGTCTTGATTGGGTCTAGCACCTTCTAAACTCATTTATTCCAACAGTGCATGTACGGTAGGAGGTCCTTGAGACCACCCTTAAGACCTCCTTTAGGAATTCACTCTCGTCAAGGCCAAGCCTCGACGCCCGTGTTTGGGCAGCAACCCCACCCCATTATTCTCTCATCTGATTCTGAACCAAGCTCTTCTTCTTCCCCCATCATGGCTCAGCCAGTTGAGGAAGAAAACAATCTGGAGCACCAGCTCCAGCGACTCAATGACCTCTTCCAAAACTTTGTGCACCCACCGCAGCATCCTATGATGCGGGACCATTATAATCCTGTTGCGGTGGCCATTGAGCCTCGAGTCAAAATCCCGACTGGAGGACCTGATTCCGAATTAAAGCCCAATATGATTCATGCTATACCTAAATTCCATGGGCTTAATTCCGAAGATCCCTTTCAGCACATCAAGCAGCTAAAGCATCTGGCCCAAACTTTTGGGTCAAATGCACAAAATCGGGATATTCTTCTCATGAAGATGTTCTCCTTCTCTCTTATGGACAAGGCTGCTCATTGGTATCAAACCCAGACCCAGCCGATCAACACTTGGGAAGAACTTCAGTCCGAATTTTTGAAAAAGCTCTTTCTCGTTGGTCGGACCAATGCCTTGCGCCATCAGATTACTCACTTCACTCAGCAAACAGGGGAACCTCTCCATGAAGCATGGGATCGCTTTCAGGATCTCATGAGAAAGTGCCCCCATCATGGAGTTCCTAAATGGGAACAAGTCCAATCTTTTTACCAGGGACTCTGTGAGGACATCCGTCTTTTTGTCAATGCAACCTGCGGAGGGAATATCATGGGTCAACATGAGGACACCGTGTGGGAGATTCTCGAAAACATGTGCGAGAACTCCATCAACAATGACTCCATGTGATTATTCAACAGGACGAATACCCACGCATCGACGAATCTTAGGGGAGCACATGAGACGTAGGGCCGTCCGCATCAGTCGACCTGGAATTAATGTCCAGTCGATTGGACAAGGTCTCAATCATTGAAAAGAAGGCGGATGAGTTGACTCAGCACTTACAGCGAGCCACCTCTGCGCATAGCTCTTTTGCACAACCTCCTTCCACACGAGAAACTGTGCAAAACATTCTCCATCGATCTTCTCCTAGGATGGATCCATATCCATCATCTGATTCTCGGATCAGAGGGCCATCCAATCCCTTCTACACCAGCCCAGGGAATTCCATTCCCCCTTTCTCTGACTCTCTGGAGGTTCCTCAGACCTGCAAGGACCTCAACGCCATCCAGAATGACCCATTCTCCAATACTTATAACCCTGGATGGTGAAACCATCCCAACTTTCAGTAAGCGGGAAATTCCCAAACCCAAAGACCACCCTTTCAGCCCCGCCCACAACCCCCTCATCCGTACCAGCCGCCTCAGCCTCGGCCCAACCCTACTTATCCATCAGGGCCAAATTGGGATCAAATGTCCCTTATCCTTCAGACTTTGGCTGACATTTAGAGAACGAATGTGGCTATCCAAAAATAACACAAGGACGAGCTTATAGAGGTCCGAAATCAACTGGCCCAGTTGGCAAATTCTCGCTAGCCGGGCACTCTTCCTTCCCAACCTCTTCCTAACTCGAATAACGTGCCAACCCAGCGGCGCGCTATGAACCCAAACCCAGGCCAAGCCCATATGATTTATCAGGCCCCCTCTGTTCCTTCACCCGACAGGATAGAGGCTTCCACTTCTTTTGCAAGATATCAGCAGCAACCCATCTTACCCAATCCCAATCAAAACCAGGCAGGACTTAATTCTATGACAACCCGTAGTGGTAAGGAATCCCAAGATCCACCTTATCCAAACCACTCCAAGCCTGGTAGTGATCCCAAGCCTAGGACGGTAATCCAGGACGTTCCTATCCCTGTCCCAGATCAAAGACCTGGACCTATCCTAGAAGAACCAACCAAGGTTCCGTTTCCCGAGGCCTTGACCAAGGGAAAGAAGACTACCAAGCCCGTGGCACCTGAGGAGGACCTGGTCAAGGTCTTTGAGCAGGTCCACATAAACATCCCCTTGATGGAGGCAATCCGCCATGTACCAGCTTACGCACGATTCTTAAAGAATGTGTGTACACCCCAGCGTAAGCCGCGAACCAAGAGTGGGAGTCCAATCGTTCTGTCAGAGCATGCCAGCTCTGTAATCCTAAGCAGACTCCCACCCAAGGCTAAAGATCCCGGTACTCCCCTGATTTCCTGCAAGATAGGTGATACCCAATTTGATAGAGCATTTCTAGACTTGGGTGCTTCCATAAATCTGATACCCACATCCTTACTTGACCATCTAGAAGAATCTGAGCTAAAACCCACTGAGGTGACATTACAATTAGAAGATCGGTCTATAAAGTCACCAAAAGGAATTCTCGAGGATGTTATTGTGAGAGTGCGAGATTTTTACTTTCCTGTAGACTTTATAGTCTTAGACATGGATGCACCCGAGAACCCTAGGGATACACCAATCATTTTGGGGAGACCTTTCTTGGCTACTGCTAGAGCCAACATTAGCTGTGAAGAGGGCCAAATAGAGCTCAAATTTGGGAATCAAACCCTGAAAATTGATATATTTAAGGCCCAACAAGGAATCCATTGCGGTGTCATCAAACAGATTTGTGACATTAGGGCTTTGGTTGATGAAACACACTTCCAGAATGACCTGATCATACCTCATCAACCATAGAAAGATCTTGACCCACAAACAGAGGAGTCGAATCCAGATTTGGACAACCCAGTAGCTCCTACCCTTGAACCTCACGTCTATTCTGAACCACCCGCCGCTGCTGATAACCCCATCCTCTAACTAAAGCCCCTTCCTGCTCACTTGAAATACATCTTTTTGGGTTCTAATCAGACTCTTCCTGTGATTATTAATTCCAACCTCAATCCCGAACAGGAATCCCATTTGATTGCTGTCCTCCAGCAACATCGTAGAGCCATCGGGTGGACTCTCGATGATCTGACTGGAATAAGTCCCTCTTATTGCACTCATCATATCTATTCAGAAGAGGGTGCACGACCTTCTCGTGAAATGCAGAGACGCTTGAACCCCAATCTGCAAGAGGTCGTGAAAAAGGAGATCATCAAGTGGTTAGATGCCGGGATCATCTACCCGATCCCCGATAGTAGTTGGGTGAGCCCAATTCAGGTCGTGCCTAAAAAGGCGAGGCTCACCACTATAACGACTGAAACTAGAGAAGTCATTCCTATCCGATTAGCCAACTCGTGGAGAGTCTGTATAGATTACCGCTGAATCAATTCCTCCACGAAGAATGATCATTTCCCACTACCTTTCATTGATCAGATTCTCGAGAAACTAGCGGGAAATAGGTTCTTCTGCTTTCTTGACGGGTACCCCAGTTACAACCAGGTGGCAATCCATCCTGAGGACCAAGAAAGGACCACGTTCACCTGCCCCTTTGGAACATACGCATTCCAAAGGATGCCCTTCGGTCTTTGCAATGCACCCGCTACTTTTCAGCGGTGCATGCTTGCCATATTCTCAGATATGGTAGGTGACTATCTGGAAGTCTTCATGGATGACTTTTCATTTTTTGGAGCATCATCTGACGATTGCCTCCAACACTTGGTCCAGATACTCAGGCGATGCATCGATGTGAATTTGGTTCTTTCCTAGGAAAAGAGCCATTACATGGTGCCTGAGGGAATTATCCTGGAACATTTAATTTCGGAAAAGGACATCCAAGTGGATCGAGCTAAGGTTGATCTAATCTCTCACCTTCCTATGCCTAGCTCGATCAGGGACATCTGTTCTTTTCTGGGGCACGTCGATTTTTACCGTCGTTTCATTCCTGATTTCTCGAAAATCGCGTGCCCCTTGACTTCTCTTCTCTCTAAGGATGTACCCTTTGAAATCTGCAAGGAATGCACACTAGCCTTTGAGAACCTTCGTGACCGAGTCACCCAGGCACCTATCCTACAATCCCCTGACTGGTCTCAACCCTTTGAGATCATGTGCGACGCGTCTGATTTCGCTGTAGGAGCGGTCCTGGGGCAAAAATCTGACGGGAAACCCGTGGTCGTCTACTACGGTAGCAAGACACTTGAAGAGGCTCAGCGTAACTACACGGTTACGGAGAAAGAGCTGCTAGCCGTAGTATTTGCCCTTGAAAAATTCCGATCGTATCTCCTGGGTTCCCACGTCATCATCTACTCGGATCACACGGCTGTAAGGTATCTCCTTGCCAAGAAGGATGCGAAGCCCCGACTAATCCGATGGATCTTGCTGTTGTAAGAATTCGACCTCGAGATTCGCGACAAGGCAGGAAGGCAGAATGTGGCAGCCGACCATTTGTCCCGTCTTCCTTATGATATTATCAACCCTTCCGGACCCATCACGGAACATTTTCCTGATGAGCACCTGCTGACTATCAATAGTAGACTTCCATGGTTTGCTGATATAGTAAACTACTTGGCATCTCATTAGATCCCGTCTGATTGGCCGAAGGCCAAGAAAGACAAATTGTGTTCTGATACCAAGTATTACATCTGGGAAGACCCGTACGTTTTCCGCATAGGTGCTGATCAAGTCATCTGGAGATGTGTCCCGGAAGAGGAAATCAACAATATTCTTTCTTTCTGCCATGACCTGGCATGCGGTGGCCATTTCTCTGGGCATAAAATCGCATCAAAAGTCCTCCAGTGCGGCTTTTACTGGCCCACACTATTCAAAAACGCATACGGACACTGCAAGGCATGCAGTCGTTGCCAGACTTTGGGCAACATGAGCCGTCGCGACATGATGCCTTTGCAGCCGATTCTCGTATGCGAAATCTTTGATGTTTGGGGGATTGATTTTATGGGTCCCTTTCCTGTTTCGGATGGTTTCGAATACATTCTGCTTGCTGTGGACTACATGTCCAAATGGATCGAAGCCATACCGACCCGAACCTGTGATCACAAAATCGTTCTTAAATTCATTCATCAAAACATTTTCTCAAGGTTCGGGATTCCTCGTGATATAATCTCTGATGGGGGGACACATTTCACAAACGCTCAGTTTAGGTCACTGATGACCAAATACGGGGTGTCTCACCGAATCTCTACTCCTTACCACCCCTAAACTAATGGTCTAGCTGAGCTATCAAATCGGGAGATCAAGAAAATCCTGCAGGTCACTGTTCGGCCTAACAGGAAGGACTGGTCATCCCGACTTTCGGAAGCCTTGTGGACCTATAGGTTCGCCCACAAAACCCAATTAGGCATGTCTCCCTTTAGACTGGTGTACGGGAAGGCATGTCACCTTCCCGTCGAACTGGAGCATAAAGCCCATTGGGCAGTACGGAACTGTAATCTAGATCTTTCGAAGGCTGGAACCCACAGAAAACTTCAAATTAGCGAGATCGATGAATTACGCTTAGACGCATATGAGAACTCGCGAATCTACAAGGAGCTGGTTAAAGCCTTCCATGACAAGCATATCTCAAGAAAGATCTTTCATCTTGGTCAGAAGGTCCTACTCTTTGATGCCCGACTCAAACTTTTCCTTGGAAAGTTGCGATCCAGGTGGGTCGGACAATACTTGGTCCGACAGATTTTTGGAAATGGAGCCATCGAAATCAGTCCGCTCAGCCACGATTCCGAACCTTTCATCGTGAACGGTCAGAGACTCAATCCGTTCATTGATGTGACTTCTACTGATTTGGCTGAATCATCTTATATCCTGCATTCCCCTTGAGCTTATTGCGCCCAGCCGATGGCGTAAAACTCAGCGCTTAACGGGAGGCAGCCCGTCATTTTCCTTGAAAACCTAAAACCTTTACACCTTTGTGCACTTAAGGTTTGCCCTTTTAGACAGCCGACTCCACCTCAGATGTTTGCATCTGAGATTAGAAATCGTCCGCAACAATTATCCCGACCCATTCACTCATCAAAAAATCTGTCTTAAGAAATGAACTAAATAAACAAAAAATCCCTAAGTCATAATGAGGACATTGAAAACCTTAGGCATGGGGAGGTATAAAAGTGCAAAACTTGTAAGAAAAGGTTTTAAACAAAAAAATTTACATATGCCAAAAACACTATAAAAATTAAAAAAAAATTTTTGAAAAAGAAGAATAAAATGAGGGAGGAAAGAAAATTTTGTGGGAGAAGGAAAAGAAACAAAATGGAAAAGGAGCACAAAAATGTGAGAAAAGAGTGATAGTCATTAGTAAGGAGCTAAGGAATTGACCTAAGTTCTAGACCTCATTCAAGAAAAGAAATGAAAAGTGCATGGTAAGATTAGTAAGAACACAAACCTTAGGCATTCTTGGACAGACTCTTAGTACCCATTAAGATCTAGACATTCCTCAAGAGGTTGAGGAAAATGAAAAACTTAAGTATTAAGTCCAAGGCTTAGGGAATATTTGGCCTCATTAACTAACTTTTGGTTTACGGGACTCAGAAACTTAAGCACCCTAACCTCACACACAGCCTAGTTCAGTAAGCGTAAAAATCAAAATCACGTAGAAGCGTCGCAAAATTATGAAAAGTACACCTAGAGTAGGAGCGGCCGATCAACACAAGTTGATTTGGACGAGTTCCCAGCACGGAGAGGTGGGAAATTCCCCTCGAAGATGCGTAACAAAATATCTTCTCCTCGGTGCTTGTCTCTTAGGATATTTACATATCCTACTGGGGGCATGTAAGCACTCTGCTGGTTCAGATTCCATGGATGGCATTATCACGAAATGTCAATTGCCAGGGTCTGGATTTGGCCACGGAACACCATGGATGGGATTATCTTGAAATCTCAATAGCCAGGGTTTCGGGGGTTGCCATGGGCGGTGCTATCTCGAAGCATCGATTGCTAGGGACCCTTGAGGATTGATGATGGGAGAAAGGAATCTGATATAGATCGTGTTAAAAAGCCAATCCTAAGCTAGAATTAAAAAGAAAAAAAAAAGAGAGAGAAAACTCTCCAAACAGAAAAATTTTCTATCTCTCTCTCTTACAAAACGCACTGCGAACTGAGCCAGGGCTAAAATCATTTCAAGCACGGGTGCTTCAACCGCAGAGTCCAATAGACCTTAGGTTAGCTCTTGTGGGCCTTAAAAACCTTTGCTAAGGACTGAGGCTGAGGTTAGACAGATCTTGATCTTGGTTGGTACTAGAGTACCTTTTAGTCCTATGGTCAGCATTCTAACCTAATCTAAGTTCAAATGAAAAAGCACTTATCTGCAATTATTAAAAAAAAAATCATGGTCTAGAACAAAGGTTAAAACCTTAAGTTTTTGCTAAGGGACTAGCAAAAGCTAGGCATGGGGGTATGATGATAACCTCATCATGAACCCTAACTAGCACAATTTAACCTAGACATTCGAGAAAAAGCTCCTACATAACTCATAGAAAGGCTTGACTCAGAGAATTCTGAGTTTAAGAAGAAAACAAGTCATAAAGGGTAAAAATGCAATTTCACCAACACAATCTGTAAACAGGATAACTCAGGGTCCAAACATAGGTCAAACTAACCTAATAAAGAAAGAAAGTGGGATGATAAGATCCAACAAGGGCTACAGCGACTCCAAGGAATTAAATGACATTCTGTAACCCTAAAACAAACCCACTTCAATTCACGAGGTTCGAGGTAGGGTAAAAATTGAATAAACCCTCTAAAATTTGTATAAAAATAATCTCTAGGGTTTGGAACCTTCAATTTGGCTTTGGGAACCCATTTTGACTTACATTGAGAATCATTCCCAATTAATGATTTAATTTGGGTTTTTACGTAAATTGTACTATCAAACAAGGTCTGACCTAGAAATAAAATTCACCATTATAATCCTTAGGTCCCATTTAGTCGTGCATAAAAACTTGAGCCTAAGAAGAGACCTTCTTGACCGACTTTGCAATTTGGTCCTCATCTATTACTTTTTGACCCTCAACTTTCGAAACCCTTACATTTTGGCCCCTAGGTTCTTCGTCATTCTTTGCATACAGGTCCCTCCTGCAAGTCTCTGCGCAGCACCATGCTCCGGCGACTTTGCGCGGAGCATGGCGCCGCGCAGGGTGAGGGAGGTGTCCTGTAGGATGAACCCGGTGTTCCCTGTGACGTCTGCTGTCGCAGGGACACTGCCATGCCGTCTGTCCTCACCCACACCTTCCTTGTGAATGCGCGGAAGGTATGGGTCAAAATCCCGGCCATTCTCCGGCGAGGGACACGTCGCCTCCCTACGCCCACCCCTCCGCCACTGCCTTTATAAGGACCAGCGTCGCCAGCCGACTCTGGTAGCTTGGTCCTGACGGAGAAAACCCCTACCATTCTTCTCTTCCCACTCCAGCAGAAACCCACTAGCTCCGGCGGCTCCTCCTCCTCCGTCCTGTCGCTCTGCTGCAATACCAACAACAAAGCCACCTTCGCCTGCTCTTCCCATGTCGCGCCGTACCCAGCGCGCGCCCTCCTACTCTCTTCCTCCCTGCCACCCTCCCCCTCTGGGTAGTTCTTCTCCGGCGATAGTCAGTACGACTGCCGCCCTGCTCCGGCCCCCCTCGTCCCTATAAGTAGGTAACAGTTATCTCCCTTCCTCCCCTCTTTCTTTTCCCCAACTCAATTTGTTCAACCACCCCTCGACAACGCCTGACCACCCTCGTCTTCCACGCCTCCGGCCAACCTCCGGCGAGTCGCCCCCATCATTCCGCCACTCCACACGACTTGCCGACCGACCCAAAACCTCTGCCTCATCACGCTGAACCACTTCTGCCCCTTCACTGCCACTCCACACCCACACAAAGCCCCGTCGAACACACCCACTTTTCCGGTCACAGGTCGACCTAGGCACGCATGCCTAGGCCGTCCTGCGACCTGCTACACCCCGCATCACCTTCGCCGTGCCACGGCGAAGGTCACCCTGTAGTCTGATTAGGCTGAGAGGCCGTGTTTCTATCTGACAGGGTCAGAGCCCCTGCCGCCATTGACAACGACTGAAGGAGCTTCTACGCGAGCTCCAGGCCCTGCAGCAGCAAGATCCTAGCTAAGGCGAGCTGCAGGGACTTGGGCGAAGGCAACGAGCAGGTTTGCGAAGAGAGGCGAGGACGTAGCTGCTGAGGCCAGGTCGTGGCTCTCCTGCGGGCGCGCGCGAGAAGGGTGAGCAGGATAGTCCCACATCGTAAGTTTTCGAAATGCCACGCTGATTTAAATTGATTTTGTGTTTTCTCTTAATCGCCTCGAGACACCTGGGGTGAGGTCCCACACCCCACTCACCCGCCCGGTCCGCAAGTTCACCACGTGGATCCGGCGGACCCGACCCGACACCACCTGCGCACTCCTCGCATACCATACACGCTGGTACGCCTGGTCCCGGGTACACTACCCGACCCGATAACCCGGCTCTGGGAGAGCTTCCTATGAGTGGTTTGCAGAGAGAGAGAGAGACGTGCGGGTAGAGGGAAGGGTTAGGTTTCGCTTTGTGTAGGGACAGGGTGCGAGGAAAAAGATTCACACTTGGCCGCAAGAAGAAGAAGAGGAGCAGAAGAAGAAGCCTTGCAGCTGAGCAAGGCAGAAGGCCAAGGAAGAAGAAGGAGAAGCAGTGAAGGAAGAAAGGGGAAGCACTGTAGCAGACCACCGTTTAAGCCGTCTGACTGAGATATCAGACGACGGATGAAGCTCCAAAGAAGATAGAAAGAAAATAAAGAGAAGAAGAAAGAAGAAGACCCGTAAAGAAGGAAAGAGAAAGAAGAGAAGAAGAAGACAAGCAAAGAGAGAAAGAAGAGAAAAAGAAAAAGCCAAGAGACAGAAATCTACTTCTCCCTCTCTCTCTCTCTCTCTCTTATTTTTGTAATAAAGAAACATTGTACTTCTAGAATTCCAGTAGCTCCTTGAGTTTGACCTCGAGAAACTATTTTCGAGTAAAAAAATTGTAATGGCAACGACAACCGTAGCTATTTTATCTATACCACAATGATATTTCTGTAATAAGCACTAAAACAAACAAGACTAGCCACGGTTCTGTCGAGACATCCGCCATTGTCACACATCATGGAAATGTCCCATTTGGCCTCGAAACTAAGGGCACTTAAGTTGGAGTTGTCAGATGACCTCCTCGTTTATTTAGTTTTGATCTCCCTCCCTACACAATATGGGCAGTTTAAGGTCAGCTATAACTACCAAAGGGAGAAATAGACTCTTAATGAGCTCATTTCTCATTGTGTGCAAGAGGAAGAGAGATTAAAACAGGACAAACCAGAGAGTACTCATCTGGATTTTGGGCCCAAAAGGAAGCAAGCTAAGGATACAACTACTACCAGTTCATCCTCCTCTAAAGGGAGTCAGAAGATGCCTAAGGCATCCTGCTTCTTCTACAAGGGAGGACACATGAAGGAGTGTACCAAATATCACGCATGACATGAAAAGAAAGGTACATCACTCTCTTTGGTTTGTTCAGAAGTTAATTATACTTCTATACCCTCAGACATTTGATGGATAGATTCGGGAACTACTATTCACATTAGTGTGTCTGTGAAGGGTTGCCTAAGTTGTCGAATGCCAAATGATAGTGAAAGATACATCTATATGGGTGACGACAAGAAGGTGGAGGTAGAAATCATTGCAAATTTCAGGCTATCACTGACTACAGGTCACCAATTAGATTTGAAAGAGACATTTCTTGTATCGTCATTTAGACGGAATTTGATTTTTGTTTATCTGTTGGATAGATTTGGATATTCTTGTTCATTTGGTGATAAATAATTTCAATTGTTTCTTAATTCAATTTAGTTGGTTCTTTGTATGTTAGTGATAAATTATATATGCTGCATACGTTTTCCTCAAATTTTGAAACCTTCAATGCAACTTTGAGTGTGCAGAGTATAAACTAACTCAAGAGAATTCTACTTTATTGTGACATAAGCGTTTAGGTCATATCTCTAAACAGAGAATGGATAGGCTTATTTCGAATAGAATTCTTGATTCCCTTGATTACACAGATTTGGATGTTTGTGTAGATTTTTTAAAAGGAAAAAGAACAAACAAAAGAAATGTATGTGCCACTAGAGCTACAGATGTCTTAGAATTAATACATACAGATATCTGTGATCCATTTCCTACGGCTTCCTAGAATGGGCAACAATATTTTATTATGTCCATAGATGACTACTCTAGATACGGGTATCTATTTCTCCTTCACGAAAAATCGCAGTCCTTGGATGCATTCAAGTCCTATAAGGCTAACGTGAAAAACCAAATAGGGAAAAGGATTAAAGACGTTAGATCTGATCGTGGTGGTGAGTACTGTGATAGATATGATGGATAAGGAGAACATCGTCCAGGACCATTTGCTTCTTTTTTAGATGAGTGCGACATAGTACCTCAGTACATCATGTCTGGGACACCAAGCATGAATGGTGTTGCTGAGCACCGCAACAGGACTCTTAAGGATATGGTATGAAGTATGATTCGTCATACTTCTTTACCTAAATCTCTATGGGGAGAAGCATTAAAGACAATTGTATATGCTTTCAATCGAGTACTAACTAAAGCAGTGCTTAAAACCCCATACGAAATGTGGACCACTAAAGTACCTAGTCTGAAACATTTTCATATCTAGGGCTGTTCAGCTGAGGCTAAGTCATACAGGCCAACTAAAAGAAACTAGACTCTAAGATGGTCACCTGCTATTTTGTAGGGTACTCTAAGAGGTCGAAGGGTTATAAGTTTTATAACACGACTCTCTCATTTTTTGAGATAAGAAATGCCCACTTCTTTGGGGATGTTGGTTTCGAGGGTGATAGTCGTTACATTACATTTGAAGAATTAAATCCTGTCTATAAGGAAACCATTGAACAGGATCAAGTTCTTATTCCAAATATTGTTCCTACAACATCAGGGGAAGAAAGTAGAGTTGATAATCTTCCCATTAATCAAACCAAACAACCTCAAAACATTCTAAATCCTTAGAAGATCCCATAGAGAAAGGACAAGTGCAATATTAAGTGATTACGTTGTATTTCTCTAGGAACTAGAGGCAGACCAAATGGATATGATCACATTTCGGTCACTCAAGCCATGAGGAGTTCTAACTCTCAGAACTGGATTAATGCCATGAATGAAGAGATGAAATCCATGAGTGACAACAAGGTTTGGGATGTTATCACATTGCTTGAAGGTGTGAAGTCCATTGGTTATAAATGGATATTTAAAATCAAATGGGATTTACAAGGCAATGTGGATAAATATAAGGCTCATTTTGTTGCTAAGGGATTTACTCAAAAGGAAGACATAGATTATAAGGAGACATTTTTGCCAGTTTCATCTAAGGATTTATTTAGAACCATAATGGCTTTAGTAGCTCATTTTGATTTAGAGCTACATCAGATGGATGTAAAGAAAACATTTCTTAATGGAAACATTAATGAAACAATTTACATGGTGCAACCAAAAACCTTTGTATTATGATATGCAAAGAAAATGGTTTCCAAATTGAAGAAAGACATTTATGGATTAAAGCAAGACAGTGGTATTACAAATTTTATTAAGTTATTGTCTCATTTGATTTTGAAATAAATCTGGTTAATGATTGTGTATACCATAAATTTTGTAGGGGAAAAAATATTTTCTTGGTATTGTATGTGGATGACATTCTCTTTGCCTCTAGTGACAATGGTTTGCTTCAAGAAACCAAGACATTTCTCTCTAGTAATTTTGAAATGAATGATCTTGGTAAATCCTCATTTGTATTACAAGAACGTTCTTGAGATATTCTTGGATTGTCATAAAGGAGATACATAGATACCATTCTAAGGAGTTTGACATGGGAAATTGCAAATCAGGAGGTGCTCAAGTGGCTAAGGGAGATAAATTCCTTCTCAGTCAATGCTGTAAGAATAAATTTGAAGCAAAAGAGATAGAAAATATTCCCTATGCATCGACAGTGGGAAGTTTGATGTATGCTTAAGTCTGCACGTGGCCAGACCTAGCATACATTGTTAGCATGTTAGGTAGGTATTTGAGCAAGCCCAGACCTGACCACTGGAAGGCAGCCAAATGGGTCATGCACTACATACGAAGAACAAAGGATTTCATGCTCACATACAGGAGATCAGATCATTTGGAGGTCCTCAAATATTCTTACTTTGACTTTGCAGGATGTTAGGATACCCGAAGATCTACATCAGGATATATTTTTCTACTAGCTGGAGGAACTATCTCATGGAGGAGTGCTAAGCAGACCTTAATAGCTACCTCCACTATGAAAGCATAATTCATAGCGTGCTTCAAGGCCTTAAATAATAAAGTATAACTTAGGAATTTTGTTATAGCACTATGGATCATTGATGGTGTCAAAAGACTATTTCGGCTTTACTATGACAATAATTCGGCGGTGATGCATTCCAACAGCAACAAAAGTTCATCGAGGTCGAAGCACATTGATATCAAGTATTTAGCGTTCAAGGAAAGAGTTCAAAGTAGATAGGTGTCCATTGAACACATTGGGACCAACTCCATGATAACAAATCTGCTCACTACAGGGCTAACGCTAAAGGATTTTCATGAGCATATTGTTTGTATGGGTGCTGTATCTATTTTATAATACAATAATTCAGTGGGAATTTGTTCTATTTTGTTTTCATGTACGAACATGCTTTGGATTATGTACATAATAATAAAGTTCTTCATTTTTTGAACTCATTTATCCTTACCACATGATCTCTTGTATGATAAAGTTCAGGACCAGTTGCAAATAGGCATGTGTAAATCATATTAACATACAATTTTCATGCTACATACCTATATTAGATCTATGTCGTTACGTGTTAATGTATGTGATCATTGTTTGGTATGGTCGATTTCATAATGGTGAAAACCAACTTTGGTTGTACATTAACAAAGTATGGACGAAATTGTTGGAGATGTCATTTGTTGTGATATTGTATTATTGAGCTCATACAGGTATATGAAAGCATATAATTATAAGGATAATATTGTGGTTTGAGTGGGAAATTATTAGAATCATAATGCGAACCATATTATATTATTATTACGAAATCATACGCTGTAATATACATTTGTATTTAACATAACATATGTGGTAATTAATGTGATATAATTAAGTTAATTAACCACTTGCATCTCATCAGGATATGGGATTTTAAACATAGATACCTTAAGGAAATGCAATTCTATGATGGGTAGAATTGTCGTTTCGTATTAAGTGGTTATAGTCCCCAAAGGGATAAGAGAGAAGTGGGCAGTTATGGTTTTTCTATGTCCCATCACAGAAAATGATATAAATATGCCTCAGGATAGAACCTTGGGGATACGATTTCCCCCCCCCCCCCCCCCCTCTCTAGAGAAGAACTCTACAATACCAGAGAATCTACATATGTTTCTCCGTCGAATCACCGAAGCGATGAATTCAAGTATACTTCCATCCCATCTCTTCCGTTTCGTTTTGGTTAATGATATGATGATTAGATTATCTTTGAGATTATAGAAAAATCATTATGTTTAAATTATTTATTCGATTGATTAATTATTTCATCACTAGGCCCATTTAAGGTGTTTTTGTTGTTTTGGCCGACTAGATTTATTGGCCTTAGGTGGAAATTTTTCTTCTCCCATCCATAACTCTTATGGAGGAGTAAGAGATAAACGCGATTCCCTCGACTTTCTTTATAATGAACCTAAAAGACTTAAAATATCCAACTTAACCACGATTCATCAACGCAATTACATCGTGGTGACTATATAATTATATCGATCCATCTATTCGATTCATTTAAGATATGAGATCAACAAATTAACTCACCAAGAGCACATACATCAAACGAAACAAAATTTTAATATCTTCTATTCAGTGGATTTATAAACAAAATTTTAATATCAAATGATAAAAATGCAATTTCATTGCCGAAAGACCTAAAGGAGAGGTCGGGAAAAAAAGAGATACGAAAATGATGCTAAATGCCACCTTATTAATTTTGTGATAAAAGAAAAACATAAATTCTTATATATATTCACCATGCATGCTCATGATTGTTGGGATTCATAGTAATGTTATACCTATTGTCACACATTCAAAAAGTCATTAGATTCTCCAATCGGATGCACAAGGACACATACATGTGCTTCACAGTGCTTGGCCGAAACCTCCATTACGTTCGTGGGGCATTGATTTTCTTGAATTTGAGAATATTTTCCTTACTCATTACGTTTTTTACTTTAGAGAGCACACAAATTTGTTCCCCTTTTCCCTTTCTTTTTAGTTTTTTTCACATTTGAACGGGATCCGCCACCCCCTACATTACCCGCCAACTAACAAAAGCGCCACAAACCACGTGCAAACGCGCGTCCACGTTCACACCTCGCAACCCACCCGGGACAACGCGTTCCGCGAACCCCCCCGGCAACCGGCCACAGTCGGTGGCGCCCCCACCACCTCCACAACACCACCCCCCCCCACCCAATGCCTTCATAAGACCCCACCCTGACCTCCACCTCTCCCCCACATTCCCCGCTCCCAATTAGATAGAGATCACACCGCATGGTAGAGACCAAAGAGAGAGATAAAAGAGAGAGAGAGAGAGAGACCAACAATTATGCACGATGGAGGAATTTGACGTGGATGATCTTTCCTTCTATGGAGGCAATGGAAACCTCGATGACGACTTCTACGACTCCACACTTAGTTTTGTCGACCTCCTCAGCCTCCAGAACTCCATCTTCGACCTCCCTCCTCCACCTCTCCCATCCAAATCCCCCTCCCCCTCGTCCTCCTCCACGGAGGCATCCGAGTCTGCCACGGATCTCCTAGCGAGATCTTCGACCCCCGACACGGGGGAGGAGGTGGAGGGGAAGGAGCCCAACGCCACAAAAAATGAGTACGTGTGCTGGTGTATATCTATTGTAAAAAATGTGTTATCAATTTCGAATTACTTTTGAAATGGATGTGCCCAGTACCGATATTCAATGGACGTGTTAATTTGTGGATTCATTTGGTATAGATGTAGTGGTGGTGTTGTTTCTGAAAGTTGTGGGTGTTTTGATTCACGTCGATTCGATTGGCGGGTTTGCTGATTGTTGGATGGTTTTGTGTGTGTGTGTTGCAGGGGAAGAGACGAGGGGAAGAGGAGAGGGAAGAGAAAGGGGCAGAAGAGGCAGAGGCAGCCGAGATTCGCGTTCATGACTAAGAGTGAGGTCGACCACTTGGAGGACGGATACCGTTGGAGGAAGTATGGCCAGAAGGCCGTCAAGAATAGCCCCTTCCCCAGGTATGAATTACCACCTGATGCCATCCTCGATCTCCTTAATTCTTGTTACCACCCTCGTCCGTGTTTTCCTTTGGCTTTGGCATGGGCAATAGTCGAATGTAATTATCCCCAAGGACGGTGGTAGGTTGGAAATTTGTTCTGCATGTAAAAGATTGTTTTTCTTTGGTCTGCAATATAAGGAGGAGAAAAATAATATATATTCGGAAAAGATGGAATGGAAAAGAACGCTTTGATGGGAATTAAGTTCAAAGTTGGGTTTATTATATTTTACTCCCATGCATAAGATTTGTTGTCAGAGACTCCTGCTAGAATTTTGACAAAAAAATTCCTTCTGTTAATTTCTTCAAAAAAATAATTTAATTTCCGCTGAGTAGGATTGTCAGATCCATAGATAGTGGGCTTAACAAGCTGTATTTACTGGCAATGGGATCTAAAATCCCACCGTCAATCCAAAATTCCCATTTAACCTCTTGAAGGATCAATCCATCTTTGTGGGAAAGGAAACGAATCGAATATACTTCATAGCTACTATGCTAAAATGGAGTACCACCAAATTGAAGTATGAGATTAAGTTAAAGAACTTAAGTAAGTTGACTCGCTATGCAAGGGGCATTTGAATCATTTCAAATGCATTGTAGGAGCTACTACCGTTGCACAAGCGCATCCTGTGGTGTGAAAAAGCGTGTGGAGAGGTCCTGCAACGACCCCTCGGTGGTCGTCACCACCTATGAAGGCCAGCACACGCACTCGAGCCCCGTTGGAATCCGCGGAGCCCCACCGGGTGCAACATTCCACCACAACACCACGTTCCCCTTCTTTCACAACCAACAACAGCTCATCCTCCTTCAGCAGCATCAGCAGCATTTCCCTGCATTTCATCAACAACAACAACAACAACAACAACAGCAACAGCATCAGCTCCAATTCCCTAACAACCCCTTGCCACCTCCATCAATGCCGAACCTTGGGTCGACTTGTTATGACACGAGACGACATGTGCCATCTTCATCGGACACGATGGATGACACAGTAAGGGATTGTGGGTTGCTCCAAGACATGGTCCCATCGGACATGATACATCGTATAGAGTGACTAAATTACATGTGAGATTAAAATATTTTTTTTACTTTTTCTTTTAATGCTCCTTGAGGTGACATAGTTTTTTAATAACTTTATATATTGTCAAAGTTACTTTTTTTTCATTTATATTCTTCAAATCTTTTCTAATTACATCTATATTTTAACCATTCAAGTTATGTCCTATGTTAATTGATTGTTAGGAAATTATTCGTTGAGATGGAATATTTTGTTAAACCTAACAACATATATAAATTTTAAAATTACATCTACGTCTCCAACATGCTTTTCCTTTCTTTTTCCTCCCTGGACCACCTACTCCACCCTACTCTACCGACCACTTGCTTCGCCCTCCTCTCCTCATAGGTATATCTTAACCTTGATTAATATATTATACAGTTCGATATCAACGGAACTCAAATTTATAAGAATATAAAACTAAATAGAGGCAGAGACTGTGCCGACAGAGAGAGTGCTACTCGATAAAGGTGACATGGGATTTGGATGCAGCGTGCCATTTTTACTGTATACACATGCGGTTTGCCGCTGCTACAGCCTTGGCCTATGTGTTTTTGGATGCCCCCTTTCCATTTGTAATTCTAGAAATTTACTTTTTCTAAGCAACTTCCAATCTCGTCTCCGTTAGATACAATCAGCAATATCAATTCCGGATATTTTAAATGAATTTCACATAGATGTTACGGTAAAAAATTATGCAATTGTCATCATATTTTCAATGTTTACTCAAATGTCACTCAAAGAAGTTACATTGCCTGTGCAATTACCATTCTATTAGCGTTGTCAAAGACAATAAAAGGCTTTATATATATATATATATATATATATATATATATATATATATATATATATATATATATATATATATTTGTTTTTCAATTTCTCCTATTCCTTGTTTCACCTCGCCTTACTTCCTCACTTCTGAATTACAACTCATATCAAAGCTCAAGTCAAGATCGAGTTTGTTTTGATGATAAAATCAAATATTTGAGTTTAATTCGTTAATACTTTGCTTACACCGACAAATCATGTTTGACGGTAGTTCGACAACAAGTTTGATATTTAAGTTTGATAAAAGCTTGTTCAAGTTCAATTTAATAATTGTGTAACTTGAAATGTTTTGCTAATCAAATTGTTAACAATCTGACATAAATCAAGCATATTATAAGAGTGGGAATTAGATTAGGGTTCTTTCTGGGTACTCTTTTTTATTATTTTTTAACATAAATGATATAAGTATTTAGCCTGAACTAGTAAACTATATTAGAGTATATATGGATATATTAGTATTAGAATGGGCAGCCAATATTCAAGTGTGGGAGAAGTTTCCTACATTAGGATTATAATATTTTGACATAAAATTCTTGGGATATAGATCACCTATCAAATTGCAATTCAATCTAACACCTCTATCCTTACATCAAAGGTAATCAATTTTCAACAATTTTCAATAATCTTGGCATTGTCAAAATTTCACTCACTTAATGAAGGTATTAAGAGTGTTTGTTTTAGATGAAATTTGAAATACAAATTATTATTAGTGAATAATTTTATCTCACAAAGCTTCATTTTATAATTTTGTTTGTTGAGAAAGATATAAACTTGGATGTAGAAAATTTTTCCTACACTTGAATATAGGTGATCAAGTCTCAAGTGACTCAATTCGAAATAATAATCAAACATGAACCAATCACACAAATAAGAGAGAAAGTTAGTGGTTGTTATGACCCGAGCTCCTATCCTAGTAGGGGCTCAAGTTGATTTCTTAAACTTCTAAGATCTAGTCATCCAACATATATAAACATAGAACATAATGCACATGCACGACGCATCACATCACATATACAATAGATAAAGGAAGAATAAGCTAAACAGAAACAGTATCAAAAGATCATCATCCGTAGCCATCATAAGCCAAAAGTATGGAACTAAAGAAAACAATACTAAAGTAATTATTGAAAGAAAAACTGAAGCTAGAATGGCCACGGCTACTATTGACAACTAAGGTGTTGAACTTGGACTAGGATTGTCACCTCTTACAGCTGCAAGACTCAACTGTGGCTCAATAAGACTTGAATACAAAGTCCAACAAAAGAAATGTCAATAATAGCTGAGTAGAATAACAAAGAAAAGTAGCAGAAAGAAGATATGAACCAAGGAATACAACTAGAAACAAGAAAAGCGGGTATCATTAGGGTTGCAAATGGGTCAGGTTCAGGTCGGGTTTGGCTAAACTTATACCCATACCCACTTACAAAATTCATACTCATACCATACTCATTTACTCATTAGGTACAAAAATTCAAACCTATACCCATACCCATCTATCCATCAGGTACCTATTTATAAATTGATCTTACAATTAAATCATACCCAAATTAGAATTAAAGAAGAAAACAAAATCTATAACATGATACATTTTTTAAAAAAAAAAAAAAGAAAGGAAAGTTACTGAGGATGATAGCAATCCGAAAGGAGTTTTATTGAATTAAAAGAAAGAGCCTTACAAAATAGACCCTCACGTCTGTATGAGAGATTGGCAACAATTTACAATTTGCTGCACACACACTGGTCTCCCCTGAAAAGGACTCATTTCTTGCCCTCCAAGCAGACCACAACACTTCCATCATACAAACTCGCGGCTTATTACAACACAAATAATTTTGCCACAAAACATCCTGTTGCGACTCACGCCTGGTTCCCTACAGGACCTAAGAATGGCTCACCTCGACGACCCCCAAGATCCAGTCGTCCAGCGAGGAAGAACCAAATGCCATAATCATTCCACAACCACACGAGTAATGTAACTAAGTAAAAAAATATATGACTGAAAATAAAGGAAGAAAATAGCAAACTACTAGTATCTCACATTATACAGTGGAAAGTACAAGCATAGAACATAGCCATCACAAATGAAACTTAGTGGAGAATACAACTATGAGCTACAGGTGCTCACTACTAACAAAAACTCTTTGTAAAAGAAGCAAAAGAAAGCTACTGCTGGGCTCGACTGGGCTCAGTGCCCTTAACAGCCGGTGGCTCTAGTTGCTCAAATCCCTGACTTGAACAAGGTTATAAAATCGGTGGTTAGCTAATGCTAAGTAGAGTGGTGGTTAAAATATATAATTTAAACAGGCAGCTAACTAAACATACATTTAGCATTTTATTTATTATCATCCGTTTCCAATCATCGTCTTTCTTATTCAAGTATTTTATTCAGGTTCCATAACATTTCTCAATCTTCGTGTTCCCTAAGGGAACGATCTTGCTTGCAGTTTTCCCATAATGTAGGATGTACACGTGGCACTCTTCTGGTCGGAAGAGCCTCCCCGTGGTAGTCCTACACCCAGTCCACTACCTTAAGGTCACGGTCGCGACGTAGCAGTGACTACGACACGCATGATAAGCGCACGGGTAGCTACCCTGCACTGGCATGCGGTCAGTCATTTCCGCTAACGGGTACACTCAAACGTACAACACGGAATAACACAGAACCTTGCCTTCTTAGAATAGGGGTCTCACCCCTCACAGTCAGCGTGCCCTCATCTGACTATCCCGATTTACCCAACGGGTTAACAAGAGTCGGTGTAGGGTGGCTAGTCCTAACCCTGGGTCCCATGGGGCGGCTAGCTCCCTCCCTACACTAAGTAGCTCACCTCGGTACTACGTACACGAGGGCCGAACAGGAGTCAACGTAGAGTGGCTAAATCTATCGTAGGTCTCAACCCAAAGGGCGGCAAGCTCCCCTCTACTCAAAAGGGATAGTTGCTCTCCTCGGTACTACGTACACGAGGGCTAGCTCACTTCCCTTAACCAAGTCCGAACAGCCGCCTGTAGGCGATATGTTCCAAAACCCACAGGTTTTCGGTACTACAGTATTCTTGGTTTCTTTCTAAATTCCCCGTAGGGTTCGTACATGGACTTTCTTATTCTCATATCTGGTTCATTGTACGTAAAATAGGCAACTCAAATTCCATCATCAATTACTTAGTACAAGTATGTATTTCCATTCATAACGTAGTTCATTTTAGGCAGTTCATAATTTCATCACGGTGATCCAATCATTCATTAATTACGCATGCATTTTTTCCAGCCCTAGTGTTCATGTCACAACATAGGGTTCGATCGACTATATTCTATGACAACATGCATTTATCTCTTCCTAGGATTCATGTCACATGCTAGGTTCAATTAATTCTACGCATGTAATTTATTAATTCTGAGATTAGGCTGAAAACCACTCTACTAGGGTAACCAGGTGGAATGGGGGCTCGTATAGTAGCTTCCGATGTCTGTACAGGTCCCATATACTCGATGGATTGGAGACCTCAAAATGGCAAAGACAATGTATCATTACGTAGAGAAAATCAAACGGAAACCAATGACGTTTCGTTTGCGGAAAATCGACACCGTTTGAGCCCTAAATGGGCCCAAAAACACCAATCTTGACCAAAATCAGACATCTGGGAAGAGTCCCAGACGTCTTAAACGAACTCAGGGACTCACCTTGCTCGGGCTCCTTTTCTGGATGTCTAGAACTCCATGTAGACATCTGAGGGTGTCTTTAGACATCTTGAGACACTTCCGGACGTCTAAAATTGCCCTGTTCTTCCCGCCGGTGCACTTCCCAATCCTTTGACATATGCGCGCGTATGATCAGAACTTTGGCAGGAAAAATAATCCAGAAAATTGCACTCTCAGACGCCTGAGATTACCTTCGGACGCCCGACCCAACGTCAAGAGGTCACTCCGGACGTCTGATTCTGCGGAAAAATGATTCCGTAGAACCGTTTGCGAGCCTTTTCTCGCCACAGAAGCTGCAGCAGTAGTAGTAGCACTGCCTCGTCTCCTCACAGCGTTCCGCCCTTCGACTCCCTCCCAGCCCTCCTATCTCCTTTGGTCTCCGCTCTCTCCCTCGCTCTTGCTCAGCTGTAGTGGTGTAGGAACGAAAAGGAGGAGGAGGGGGGTTTATATGGGGAGATGAAGCATGGAGGAGGGGATGGTGCAGCGTGCGGGGTGTGCGTAGGGGTGAGGGTAGTGGTGGTGGAAAAATTATGGGGATGCCTCTGCAATTGTCCTCTCTCCTTCCCAAGCCCCAAGACAAAATCGAGGGGGTTTAAAATTGCACAAAAACCCTTGAAATTTTGAAAAAAAATGTCAAACGACCCTAGGAAAGGGTCCTTTCACATCCCACATTGGGAGAGACTCCCTGCAAATCAATCTCCATACGGATTCTGTCACTAAACATGACGAGGAAATGTGTCTGGCACTATCAGATGTAAACCGCATAGCTGACAGAAATGTGTAGGCATACCCAGTCTTCTATGTCTCAAATCATCAGCAATCAGGCCATCTCTTCTACATAACCAAAGGAAATCTACACCTTCAATGGAATCTTCAGCTTCCATAGGCCCCTAAAAACATAATCAACCTCCTCTGATCTCCTCTGTATAATGAGTTTATCGTATGCCTTAGCAGGCGTGAAAAGGCCACTCTAAGCATATTTATCAGGCTCCCCTGCTATTGGTTTGAAGGCATCTAACATTTGTTGCATCCTCTCATATTCCTCACAACTACGGTTGCCCTCTCTAAAGTAAGTGTTGATCTACCATCTTCCACAACCACCATCCCAATTAGCATCCACTGTGCAAACTTTATTTGCAGCTACTCCAAAGGCTCTTGGAAATAAATCTTGCATTTGGCCTTTTTGTGTCCAATCCTCCTTCCAAAACAAGAAAGACGAACCATCCCACAGCTCAGGATGAAATAAATGCCCAATTGTCACTAAGGGCTCTAGAGACTGAATGCCAGAAAGGGGATGGCCTATTCGGCGTTAATCTATTCACTGCGGAATGGGAATGACCATAGTTCTCCCATGTAGTCTTTGTCCATACTTTGTTCTCCCTATTAAACAATTTAATAGCCCATTTAAGTAATAATGCATCATTGAATCCTTCAAGGACTTGATTCCCATCCCCCCTCTCTTCTTAGGCATACACAATTTGTCCCATTTTAGAGGTTGGAAGAAACAACCCTCATGCAAAGCTCCTTTCTAGAAGAAGCACTTACGTACAATGTCTAGTCTCTTTAATATAGACTTTGGTGCTCTGAATAAAGGGAAATAGAAGATCGGTATAGAAGTGATCACTGAGTTGAGCAAAATTAAACGACCACCCTTCGATAAATACCAGCTACTCCACTTTTGTAACTTTATGGACACCTTCTCAAACAACACATTCCAATCTATTTTTTTCAATTTAGACGCCTTCAAGGGGAGGCCCAAATATTTGATCGACAGTAAGACCAATGGAGTAGCAAGCAAATCAAAGATGGTTGCCTTCTGTTCTCCATTCATCCCAAAACTGACCAATTATGACTTAGCACCATTTAATTTCAGCCCCGATATTTCACCAAAAATATTCACAAGGTGTAAGACCGCTTAAGCTTCCTGACTATTCCCCACAACAAGAAAAATCGTATCGTCAACATATTGTAATACAGGGGCCAAGGCACATCCATTGGATATAGAAAAGCCACATATCTGACCCACCTCAAAGAGTTTGCACGCATATCTAGCCAAGGTGTCAACCGCTAAGTTAAATACCAACGGGGCAAGGGGGCAACCTTGAAGAACCCCTCACTGAGGCTGAATCCATGTACCACACAGCCTGCCATTTATCAATGGTGAAAAAGATGTCGTTGTAATGCACCTCTTCATCCAATGTAACCATCTAGAAGGGAAACCCCTTCTTTTGAAATCCTCCCATAGGGGACTCCAAGAAATAGTCGTAAGGCTTGGAAAAATCGACTTTCCACAAAAATGCTCTACATTTTCGCCTATGCCACCCCACCACCATTTCTTGAGCCACAATAAAAGATTCTTGTAATGAGCGGTTAGGAAGAAAGGCCAACTAGACTGGGTGGATAAGACCTTGAAGCACCACTCTCAACCTGTTTGCCAACAATTTGCTGATAATCAAATAAATGGAATTAGATAGAGCAATGGGCCTGAATTCCGTAAACTTTTTTGCCCTAGGTTTCTTAGGAAGTAGAAACAGATATGACCTATTAATTTTGTCAAAGCCATTGTTCCCCTCTTCGAATTCACGAATAACAGCCATCACATCTTCTTTAAGCAGATACCAAAGCTCTTTATACACAAGCACCTGAAAACCATCAGGTCCAAGGGAGCCCTCCACATTTAAATCATCAATGGCCTCATAGACTTCCTTTCAACAATAGGTGCAATCAAATTTTCAGCCTGACTGTCATTAACTCGAAGGAAAAAGGAATTGGCCATTCTCCAAGACCCTCTAGCCGTTGTCCTTGTATTCTCTCTAAAATACTAATTTGCTGCAGGTTTAATATCCTGAATGGAAGTCAATTGTTGGTCATCCACCCAAATAGATGATATCAAATTGTTTTGACAGCTTGAACTGGCTGCGAGATGGAAGAATTTTGTATTGACATCTCCTTCATTAACCCAGAGTTGTCTAGATCGCTCACGCCAGTCCATTTCCCTCTTCAAATCTTCCTCAACAATTACCTCCTGCCAAGGCATACGTTGTTCTAACTCCTCAGTTGACAGTGGACCCTGATTTTCTTTAGCATCCAGAGATTCCATTGCCGACAAAGCTTCCAATCTCCTCTACTGTCGTAAGGTGCTTTCTATTTTCCCATATTCTCACATCAACTCACACAAAGCAGCAAGTTTCTTTGCTAGACAGATTGTGGCAGAACCAGTGGCAGCTTTTGATTTCCACCAAGTTTCAATCATCTCCTTGTACCCTTCTTCTCTTAGCCATGACTTTTTGAATTTGAAGTATGTTCCCACCTTTGATCTCTCTCCACTAGCCCATACGAGGTGTATGGTCGGAAATGGCCTCTCTAAGCTAGAAATCGTGGACAGCTGGAACCTCTCCAACAGATCAATGCTACCAAAGAATCGATCAAGCTTGGACAACAAACCAAAACCATTCCTCCAAGTGTAAGCAACCCCTGAAGAAATAAATTCATATAGACCCAAGTTCTGAACAATGAGTTGGAAACCAATTGATGCTCCATCAGATTGCCCACATCTTCTATCTTCACCTGTTAGGACACAATTAAAGTCTCCACCTATGAGCCATGGTATATATTGCGGCCATGCTACCACAACAGTTAAATATTCCCATAACTTTGATCTTCTGTTGTCCACACAAGGACCATAAACATAAGTGATCACCCAAACTTCATTCCTCTCCCCAATTTACACTCTACAACTAATTATATGTCTATCCATTTGCGTGTCTAGAACTTGCAAAAATGCCTTCCTCCACCAAATCGCACAACCACCTACCTTGCCCCTTGAACCTTTAACAACTACTTCAACATTCCCACCCATTAGTGTATCCTTCCAAGCATCAGACATTGTCTCCTCTAAATGCACTTCTTGAAAAAATGCACAATCAATGTCCTATTCTCTCGTGTATCTCACAAGCAAAGCCCTTCTTACTTTGTCGCGCAACCCCCGCATGTTCCAAGTGAGAGATCTCATTTGCTCCCCCGATTCCCCATGCTCTTGGAATTCTACGAAACATTAAATGTTTAATATTATACATTTAATGTATAACATGATACATTAAATGTTTATTTTTAACAAGCCTAAAACATAGGGGCTCAGCCTACTCCAATTTTAGAAATCCTCATTGAAATTCTTACAAAAAACTTCAAGGAGAATATATCCAAAACAAAAAATACAAAGAAAGATAAAATATAAGTGCATTTCAAATAAAAGATTCCCATCCCAGAAATAAATGCTCAATAGAAGCTTCAGAAACACTCTCAACCTTTAAAATCATAGAGGGAATTATAAGGGAGATTAAAGTTGGGAGAATGAGGGACTTAAGGTGGGACTTATATATCTTTGGTAAATGGAGATTTTATTCGAGTGCTCGAGTCGGGTAATCGGGTATGGAACTTTACCCATACCCATACCCAGTCGATTTTTTTGGAAAAAAACCATACCCAAACCCTGCAGGGTTTAGGTTGGGTTTTACCCATTCTTTTCGAGTCGGGTTGAGTCAGGTTTACCAAAACTTACATCCCTAGGTATCATACTCAAAATCTTCTTCCTTTTCATTTATTAATTAGTTTCATTTTATTTGTGCCTTCCCACTGTTTTGGTCATTAAGCGCCCAAATCAACTCCCTCGGAAGGCTCGAGATATCTTTGCGATATCTCAAATAGCAGAGTCGATATGAAACACTCTTTTGGCCGAGAGAAAGGCTTGCACTCACCCTACTATTTGGTTAACTGCCTTAGGGTCCCAGCCTAGGTGAAGTGGTAATTACGACTCGTGTGATATGTATTTGGGGAGCTACCTCGCATTAGCACATGGCTAGTCATCTCAACTATAGGGTACATAAGTACACAACACCAAGTTCCTCACAACCATTTACACATAGCCACTTGCACATAGCTACCCAGTTGGCTAAACAACTGAACAAATGAGTTGTAGGGAAGCTAGCTCACTCTTTGAATTAGTTTCTACCTCAAATAGGTATAGTCAACCTTGTCATTAATATCAGACACAAGACTTACCATCTAACTATCTTCACATATTTTCATGGCTAGATAACCTCATCATTTAAAAACTAACTCTATTCATCATTTAATGGTTTCGCATGAATTGAGTATAATAATGCATACCATTTGATTATTTGAGGTCCAATCTATCTAATTAACAAGCCCAACAGAGATTCATTGGTTACTTAACATATTTGTAAATCAAGATTCATGTTTTATTGATCAATTGTTCCTTGTCACAATTAATCAATTGTTAAACTGTAATCGTTAATAAATACTTGCAGACATTTAATTTATTACTCGAGTACCCAGAATGAACAATGTATTAATCAACTGGACTCAATGCTTGGGAAGAGGAATATTAACAAGATCAGGCATGATGATTAACATGATTCCTACTGAATCATTCATCATAAGTAGCAACATAAAGAAGTTACTCTACCTAAGGACATCAGAAGGTCACGGTGACTGATAGGTCAAAGGCTCCTGGCATCCCTTAAGCCTCCTTGAATTCTGCACACATTCCAGGGCCATGCCTTGAAACCAAGATGACAAGTTATGGAGTGAATAAACTACTAAGAGACTATTTTGAATTTCCTACATTAGTGTTATAGTCAAAAGATAGTTCTAACAACACAAAAGCGCAGATGGTGGGGCAAATTAATGTGGGAAAGGGTCGGGAGATGGTGAGAGAGATTGCAGGGTGTGGAGGAGGCAAGTGTCAAGATGAAGGGGGTTGGGCTAGTAGATGGTTTGGAGGCTATAGTTGGTGGCAAACATCTTGGAGAAGGCAGAGAGGGGTGGGTCCTCGCAGAGTGAGTTTTGGAGGATCGATGAGGGGCCTACTGTGCTACAGAGGTAAGGAAAGGGGACATATGGCATCTGAGTGTAGGAATGCCCTAGTTTATCTTGCATGCAAAGGGTTGGGGCATCAACATAGCACATGCAAGTGGCGTTTCTATGGGGATGACTCCAGGAGTAATGGAGATCGCTACGAGGTGCCATTTAATGACTCCATGCAAGGGGGGCGTAACCCTAACGACGTATGTTGGGAGGGTGCAAACCCTAAAGTGGTGTAACTTGGTAGGAATGCGCATCATCATCAAGGAGAACCATGACAGGAGGGTATAAACCCTAGCATGGTGCAATGCGGGAGGGAGTAGGACCACTGTCAGAGAGAAGAGCCATGACAGGAGCACAGCAAAGGATATCGTTGAAGACAATATGATCGACGAGCCCCCCCCCCCCCCCCCCCCACCACCATCCCTCGACGTTGAGGTGTCGCTGATGCCGAAGGACATGGCTATAGAGACCCTTTTGTAGGGGGCTCTGGTTGGGGAAGTCATGGTTGGTAACCCGTCAGTGGAGGATCCCCACGCCCTTGTAAGTACTCTGTCATTATCATCGTTGATGTGGAAGGTTTCCTAGTTGAAATCATCAAGATTTTTGGTTTTTAGTTTGAGTGATGATGATGTTGAAAAGTTGAAGTTTAGATTGTCTTGTGTGGATGACATATCTATTCTATGGAGAATGGTGTCTTTGTTTGATGGGGTGTTGCCTGAACATACTCCTCAACATGTGCTCGATGGATGTGGTTAAGGATGCAAATGGGTTGGGTTTAGCTAAACCTATGCCCATACCCATTTACAAATTCTATACCCATACCCTACCCATTTACCCATCGGGTACAAAGATTCAAATCCATATTCATACCCATCCACTCATTGGGTATCCATTTATAAATTGATGTTACAATAAAATCGTGTCAAATTAGAGCCAAAGAAGAGGAACAATCTATAACACAATTTATTAATTATTTATTTTTAGCAAGCTTTAAACATAGGAGTTCGGGCTATTCTAATTTAATTAATCTCCACTAAAATAATTACAAAAAAAGCTTTTCAAGGAAAATACATCAAAAATAAAAATATAAAAAATACAAAAAATAGTAAATACAAGTACATTTCAAACAAAAATCCCCACTTTCGAAATAAATATTCATTAGAGCCTTTAGAAGCATTTTCAACCTTCAAAATCATGGAGGGAATCATGAAGAAGATTATGGTTAGGGGAATGAGGGACATATATATCTCGGGTAAATGAAAATTTTATTCGGGTATTCGGGTATAGATTTATACTTATACCCATACCCAAACCCAGTTGGGTTTTTTAGATAAAATCCATACCCAAACTCGATCAGGTTCAGGTCGGGTTTTATCCATTCTTGTCTGGTTGGGTTGGGTTGAGTTCGAGTCAGGTTTACCGAAACTTACATCCCTAGACATGGCTCAATCGAGATTGAAGGCATCCCTCTTCACTTGAGATCCAATGCGGTGGTGAGCCAAGTGGTGGCCTTCTTTGCTTCTTTAAGGGAAGACTGTGTGGTGTGGCTGGTAGAGGGTGATGGCAGGTCAATGGGGAACCAACTCGCTCTATGTTGAAGAAATTATCATGGAACATGCGTGGGTTACACAACAAAGCTAGACGGGGGATGTTGGCAAGATACTTGAAGGAGTGGAGAATGACTGTCCTCTACTTCAAGAAACCCATATTGAGTGCAATGGTGGTGGTCCTTGGCAGCCATTATTGATGGGAGGGGAGGCCAAAATTAAGGAGATTCATGCTATAGGGAGGGTGGGTGGACTTTGTATTTGGTGGAAGAAAAGTTCTCTCCAGCTAGAAATGTGTGTGTTGGAAGGTTCTATTTTACATGCAAGTTCAGTAGAGTCTCAAATAATGCCTCTATGTTCATCACATGCGTCTATGGTCCTTGTGGGCAGAGTGACTGACCATTTATGTGGGAGGAGTTCAGTCAGATTTCAGAAGTGGTGCAAGGGAGCGCTTGGTCTTGGGTGGAGATTCAATGCAACATTGTCGTCAGAGGATAGGCCTAATGGGGGCACGAATTCATCCACATTTCGGTTCCAATCTGTGGTGTCTGAGTTGGAGTTGGTTGATCTACCTATCTCGGGTACAATATACACTTGGAGGAATGGAAATGGGCAAATGTCTAAGCTTGATAGATTCTTATGCAATGTGGAACTCATGAGTTCATACCAATTAGCATCGGTGGTAGTGCTGGGATGCCCTTTTTCATATCATACTCCCATCATGTGGGAAAGTGGAGAGGGTGCTAACACTAGCACATACTTTAAATTCCAAATGTCTTGGCTTAATGAAGATGAGTTCAAAGAGATGGTGACTACTTGGTGGAGTTCCCAAGGAGGGTTAGGGTCGGCCACGCAAAGTCTTGCATGTAAATTAAAGGGGTTGAGACACATGTTGTTTGAATACAAGAAAACACTTTCTAGTGTGAAGACACAGAAAAGCGAGGAGGCAATCCAAGGTTTGAAAAGATTGGATGATATGGAGGAAAGGGGGGAATTGCCGAACAATGAGACACAACAAAGGAAGATGTATCAAAACACCATTGTAAAAGAAGATTTACAACGTGAGATTGCTTAGAGGGAAAGATCTTGCCAACTTTGGTTGAAGGAAAGAGATTCTAACACTAAATTCTTTCATGTGACTGCTAGTTCTAGGAGAAGGATGAACCATATTACCTCTTTGAGTCAAGGAGATGTGACTACCACAACACCCCATGATATATGCACCATGGCAAATAAATATTTCTTTGATATAGCTCAGGCAGATCTAAGGGGAAGTTGGAGACTTGCACCACTGACATGCCGACGTTGGGTGAGGAGGATGGACAATTGTTATGTAGGGAGTTCAGTGAAGAGGAAGTGGTGGAAGCAATCAAAGGCCTCAAAGAAAAGGGTTCTCCAGGCTCTGATGGGTTCCCCGTGCTCTTTTATAAGGAGTTTTGGCAGGTGGTGAGACAAGATGTGATGATGGTCTTTGATGAATTCCAAAGAGGAAACTTTGGGCTTGAACGTATCAGCAAGTCCATGCTTTTCTTACTACCAAAAAAATTGGGTGCTAGTACCTTATTTGAATTCTGTCCCATTGCCTTACCTAACTCAATATATTTATTGTTGGGAAAGTGCTTGTAAACAGGTTGAGAGGTGTTTTACAGGGGTTGATCAGTCCAATTCAACATGCTTTTCTTAAAGGTAGATCTCTTCAAGAGTCGTTTTGCTCAGGAAATGGTTTCAGGGTTGGTGAAAAAGAAGTAGAAAGCTTTCATGTGGAAGGTGTATTTTTCCAAAGCATATGACTCCATATCATGGTCATATCTTTGGGAAATACTTAGGCGAAGAGTATTTCCTTATTTGTGGGTGTAATGGATGAAGAGGTGCATTACTACTTCATCCTTCTCTCCTTTAATACATCGTAGGTCGACTAGATGTTGGATCCAACCGTAGAAGGGTGTGAAGCAGGGGTGTCTCATTGCCTTGCTCACTTTTTATTTTAGTTGTGGATACCTTGGCATGGTTCTCCTTCAAAATGTGCATGAGAGGTTTGATTTATGGTTATACCTTGTCATCTCAGCATGCTCTAACCCCTATTTTACAATATGTATATGATACGATGTTTTTTTTATTGAAGGGAGCGATGCAATGAGGCTAAATGTGTGAAGCACGTTGTGGATATTTTTGGAGAGATATCTGGGCTGAAAATTAATGGAGCAAAATCTTCTTTGATATATTTTGAGGCGGCAATGCAGAGACACCTTATCTGAGATACTTCAGACTCCTATGGCAAGTCTTCCCATATGTTATTTGGGCCTTCCATTGCATGCTAGAAAGATGAAGAGTAACGACTGGATGGACTTGTTTGAGAAGATCTCTATGTACCTTGCTGGGTGGTGTGGTAGGTTTCTATCCAAGGTGGGCAGACTCATTCTACTTAATTCAGTTATTTCAGCTATACCAATCTTCTTTCTTTCCATGTTCAGACCATCTGGAACTATTCTTAAGAGAATGGATATTATAAGAAAGCGATTTTTCTGGAAGGGGGCATCTCATGAAGGGTGTTTCATTTAGCCTGTGAAGTAGCAGAGTATTTATCTCCCTAAGAAGAAAGGGGGTATGGGTGTGCGAGCTCTTAGAGAATTTGGAGGCTCCCTGCTACTCAAGTGGGATGTGATCATTTTGAAGGGTGAAAAGGGGATGTGACAAGATATGATTAGAGATTCATATGGAATATCAAACGCTCCCTCTGTGCATCTACACCCTTCACGCCCTTCTCCATTTTGGTCGTTTATAACCAAGGCATTGGAGGCTAGATAAGACTTCTCTCCAGAGCTTGGGAATGGAAGACATTTTAGCTTCTGGAAGGATAATTGGTGTGGCATGGGACTGTTGGGGGAGTCATTCCCACGTGTGTTTAATAACACCCAGGATAAAGATGCACGTGTAGCAGATTGTTGATGCGAGGCGGAGAACATGCGGAAGATTTCCACGCTTGGGGGGGCAATACCATAGTCGGTCTTTGAAGGAGTCAAATAAGATGTTGGAGACCCTTGCAGCTTTCAAACCTAATGAAGACGTGGATAGTTTTGCATGGTGGCCAGGTATATATTCACCAAGGAAGGCTTATGAGGTGATGTTGACAGAGGTGGCTGTGGAACATCGGCAGATGTTTATCATGCTTGATCGGGTTTTAAAGAATAACACGTTGTAATATAGCCGAAAAAGCGTTCAAAACAAATAGAGAATTTTTTACTCGAAAATCGAAGTATCTGAGGTCGAACACATGGAGCAATCTCAGTACTTTTTAAAAACTAGAGAATACAACTTTTAAATAAAAGACAATTGATTCACAGAGAGATTCAAAAAAAGTTGATAAGAAAGAACAGGATTGGACGTCTGATTTCTGTATCAAACGTCTTAAATGTAGGGCTTCTTGCTGTTCTTCTTCTTGCGTGTGCCTCTGATCTTCTTCTTCTTTTTCTGCCTTGCTTCTTTCTCTTCTGTCTTCCTTCTTCTTCTTCTTTGGATTCTCTTCTCTTTTCTTTTCTTCTGCGAAGGCTTTTTCTTCCTTGGTCTTCCTACCTTGCCTTTTTTTCTTCTTTGTTCTTTCTGCCTTGCTCAGCCTTTTCTTCAGAGCTTCTTCTTCTTCTGCTCTTCTCCTTCCTGCGGCTGAGCTTCTTCTCTTCAGTGCTCGACCTGCCTGCACACAACACAGCAAAACCTAACCCCTTCCCTCTACCCACACGTATCTCTCTCTCTCTCCAAACCGCTCACAGGAAGCTCTCCCAGAGCCGCGGGTTATCGGGTTGGGTTGCGTACCCGGAACCAGGCGTATCGGCGTGTATGGTACGCGAGGAGTGCGTGGGTGGTGTCGGGTCGGGTCCGCCCGATCCGCGAGGTGAAACCGCGGATGGGGCGGGTGAAGGGCGAGGGACCTCACCCCAAGTGCTTTCGGATGCGAAGAGAGAATATGACAAAATCAATTTAAACCGCACCTGTGCCTCGTAGGTTACCGATGTGGGACTATTAGTCCCGGCCTTCTTTCGCGCGCGCCCGCAGAACTCTTTTCTTCAATGGCCAAATCTGCGGACTTTGTTGCGTTCCTCGCTGGACTAGATGTCTTCGAATTGCATCCCCGAGTGAGCTGCACTTGAAGCCTGGACGTCCTGAAGCCTGGAGCGAGCTTGGACCTTCTTTGAGTCACTGTCAATGGCGGCAGGAGCTTGAGAACTGTCAAACACGAATACGGCCTATCGGCCTAATCAGATCACTGGGGGACCTTCTCCTTGTCACGGCGAAGGTGGTGCAAGGTGCAGCAGGTCGTGGGGCGGCCTAGGCGAGCGTGCCTAAGTCATCCTGTGACCGGAGGTGTGGGTGTGTTCGGGGGAGCGTTGAGTGGGTGTAGAGTGGCAGTGGGTGGGCGGAGGGTGTTCAGCGTGATGAAGTGAAGCCTCTGAGTCGGTCGGCGAGTCGTGCGGAAGTGTGGAGCGACGGGGGCAACTCGCCGGAGGTTGGCCGGAGGGATGGAAGATGGCGGTGGTCAGGCGTGGTCAAGGGGTAATTAAATGAAATGCAGTGGGGAAAAGAGAGCGAGGAAGATGGGGAACGTATCTGGACTGTTGTGGGAGAGAAGGAGGCAGCGGAGTGGACGGCTCGTGGCTACAGTCGTCGGAGAAGAAGCACCCTGAGGGAGAGAGCGGCGACGAGGAAGAGGTCGGGGGAATGCGCGCTTGGTACGGTGCGACGTGGGAGGATGAGGCGAAGTAGACTCTACTGCTGGTATGGCAGCAGAGCGACAAGAAGGAGGGGAGGAGGTTGCCGGAGCTTGCAGGTTCCTTGGCCAGAGATGGAAGAGAAGAAAATTTGGGAGAATCTCTGCCAAGACAAGTCTAAATTTGAGCGGCCGGACTTGGGGATTCTTTTATAGGTGCTGGCCGAACTTTCTAGTGCGTGGAGGGCGCGCAATCATCTCTGACGGCTCGTTGGAGAAGGAAAGTGGGTGGATACCCAAATCTCTCGTGCGTTTGCACGAGAGATTGGGATCAAATCAGAGATCATGGCATGCCTCAAATGGGAGGGAATTCCTCAAAGAATCTCCCTTCCATTTCTGGGAGGGGATTTCTGAGGAATCAGAGAGTATTCCCTCTCTAATCCTCGCTGGAGAAGGATTCTGCCCCAATAATGGAGGAAGGACCTGATTGTAAGGTTGGCAAGGAAGTTAGGGGGCTCTCTACGATGATTTTCAAAAGATAGGGATCAAATTGTGATTTGGGTGTACTAAATTGCAAAGTAGGTCAAGATGACCTCCCCTTAGGTCCAAATTCTGGTACAAACCTAATTTGGACCTAAGGAATCAAATGGTGAAGTTGGATTTTAGGTTTGACCACGTTTGACTGGATATTTTGCGTAAAAACTCAAATTAGGTTAATTGATGAGATAAGACCCTAATCTAGGTCAAACTGGGTTCCAAAGGCCAAATTAAGTGTTCTAAATCGTAGGTGATATTTTTCCATGATTTTTAGAGGGTTTACTTGATTTTTATCCTGACCGAAACCTTATTGATTTAAGCAGGTCTGTTTTAGGGTTATCAAATGTCATTTAATTCCTGGATTGCACATAAACCCATTTCTGATTGACTCAACCCACTTTTTATCTTATTTAGATCATTTGACCTATGTTTTGCCTCTGAGAAATCCCATTTATGTACTGCAATGGTAAAATTGCAGTTTTAACCTTTATTTCATGTTTTCTTCCCAGAACACTTATTCCTTCATTTATGCCCTCTTCTAGGTTATGTAGGAGCTTTTATTCTCTTTCTTAGGTCAAAATGAGCTAGTTATGGCTCATGATGAGGCTCTCATCAGTAGACATGTGTTGCATTATGGAAGATCAAAATCCCCCTGAAGGTGTAGGTGTTCCTATGGTTGGCTAGGAGGGAGGGTCTGATAATGGGTGCTTTCAATTTGCAAACTATGTCTACACCACTTGTGGTATGTCCCTTGTGTAGCTATGAAGAGGATGATACTAGGCACCTATTCAGCTCTTGTCCTGTCACGAATGAAGTTTGGCGTCGATTTTGCACCTCAAATGTGCCAACATGGGAGGGGTTGTCATTGGAATTTACTCAACCATCCAAGCCATATGCTTCTATGGCGGCAGTCCTGTGGGGGATGTGGAGAGCTAGGAATGATGTTATCTTCAATGGGGGGAGTGTCTAGATTGAAAACACTTGTAATGAGATTGCTTTGTGTGTGAGAATGTGGTAGTCATGCTTGTGACTACTTTATAATGATAATGAGATGGATGACTATCATTAATAGTAGTGATCCTCTCTTTTTCAAAAAAAAACATAGAAGCATAGACTACAAAACTAAGAATCCAATGGTATCTTATTTGTGTGATTTCGAGTTTGGAAAGGCCATAAACCAACCAAAACAAGGCAATGGGGGTCCTAAACTGATCTGAATTGGATCGATCTACATGAATCAGCTGCTGCATGCCACCCAATTTCCCATCGCCACATGGTGGGCCATGATTTGCTCCCCACGCACACCTTGAATTGCCATACAGATTACGATTTGATGGCCATGTGCCCCTACTTGCGATTGTATGTGTTGAAGACTCCTTCCTTGCATGCAATCTGCCTTCATGTGCATGCACGTTGCACATGAAGATCCCCTCCCCCACTAACGTCACACCCCCCTCTGTGCTTCCTAACACTGCATGTCAAAGGTAGGGACCACTGCGGTTGCACGTGAAAGAGAGAAAGAGAGAAATTCTTTATCCTCTCAGCTCTTTCTCTCTTGTGTGTTTCTTCACATTTTGCACAAGATTTTGACATGGAAAAGATGGGGTGGAGGCACGGGACCCAAGAGCACACATTTATAATGCTAGGGTTAGTTAAAGATGTGAAAATAATCAGATTTATACTAAAATGCTCCTTGATTCTGGTTCACATACGCTTACATCCCTATTTAACATGTTTCGTGAATAACATTTGCTACACAACTTGGATTTTTGCTAAATTAGTTTCGTTGGAAAGCTTGTGATCAAAGGAATCCAACATTATCATATATGCACATTATGAGAAAATACTACTTAAGGGTGGACTAGGCTTGACCAAAACCTACTCTTTTTCGTTTTCGGGCTACGTTGACCTGATTTGCGGCTAACAAGAGTTGACAAGTTTGTCTTGAGATGCTTAGTCTAAATTTGGGCTCGAATTTGGATTTTGGGTCTTAACAGTGACCTAGTTCCACCGTATGGTGTTTATCTGGGGACTATGTCAAGTATTACAGTTGATAGAATGTTTTGGGTTCGATTACCCTTTTATAGTAAATGTTCTACCCTTTTTATAGGGTGTTCAGAGACAGTAATTATCGAGTAGGGTCGGGGTAGGGAGGGGGGTAATCAATCCCTTGCTCATTGCCCAAGGCTGATCCCTTCCACTTCTTGAGGGATCCTTGGTGTTGCTTTGCCTTCTAAGTGGTCCTGCATTGCCAACTTGCTTGATCTCCAATTGTGCCTTAGCAATAGGGAGGGGCCATAGACTTATCTCTATCATCCTGATTAGAGGGATTGCTAACCTCTAGCAAGATACGACCCTCCAATTCGTAAACTAGGCTAAAGGTCATTTGGCTCGTGATAGTCTTCGAACTTCTTTTGTGCCCCGATAGGACATAGGGTAGTTCTTCCGTCCATGTAATGACCCAAACTCCATATGTCAAACCGTTATTCAAATTAAAGGTATCAAGATAAACCCATTGACACTTGTTGGGTGCGAATTGAGTTAGCTTAACCTAAAAAAATGAGAAAATGCATATTTTGGTCAACTCTAGACAACCTTTGAGTAAAACTTGATAGGAACATACCGTATATGATATTGTTAGATTCCTCTCATCGTAAGCATTCTAACAAGACCTATTTCGCAAAAATTCAAGTTACATAGCCCAGGTTACGTGAAAAACACATTGAGTAGGGATATTAATGCATGAGAATCGAACCAAAGGCATTTTTGTCCATATCCGATTAAACCCCCGACCTTAACATGGGTCTTAAGACACTATAAATGTGTTCCTAGGGAAGTGGGTCTCTATTTCGCTCGAGAGAGAGAACGAAATTGAGACAGAGAATCTCAATTCTCTTCCTCTTCTTATTTCTCTTTTCTATATGACGAGGGCACAATAGGCGTGGTGAGCCCCACACACGGGCTAGAAGACTATAGGAAAAGGACTGCATGGCACGTGGCACTCTTGCAATCAGCATCAGCAGGACTTGATAAGGGAGGGAGTGTTGACGAGTGAGAAACATGAGCGGGAGGTAGCAAACAGTGCAAGTGTATGCGGTAAGGAAGAATTAGGCATTGTGTGGCTTGAATTTAGCTGCCTAGATGGTGATTCGAGGGAGGAGGTAACGCCCTATAGGCTTGTGCCATGGGGTAGAGAAGTTGGTTTATGGCCAGTGATCGGTCTAAAGGTCGATTCAAACTGATTCAAGGCCCTTAGCCACAGTTGGACAATTCAGGGCCCTTTTGAACTCTGATTTTCAGAATCTTGTTGTCCACAGAAATGTCCTTTTGTGTTCTACTTTATAAAAAACCCCAAATCACCATTTGAGCATCTAAATTATGATTCTACCCCTAAATGCTTCCTATCATTCGTTTGACCTTTATTATTGCGTGTTTGGTCTATAATTGACATTCAGAGTGCGCACGAGGCCTGAGAAGTCACAAGTAGTAGTAGGAACTCCAATGAGACTTTTTGAAGTCACTGTGACCCTCGATGACCTTAGGTCGATTAGCCCTCAATTTATCTTTTAGTAAAGAACATCTATGCTTGTTTTTGGCACAAGACCTATGGTTATCTCTTACAAGTGTGTTCTTAGTCCTTTTGTTGACTTTTCGGAGCTCATTATGACCTTGATGATTATTCTAATCATGTGTACTTGTTAATGTCTGATTAAATGCATTGTATATAATATCACATTATATGAAAGGATTTAATTGAGCGAATGTCATATCATGCTTTATATGAGGTAATTAGGTGGATAATTTAGATCTAAACCTAGATAATTAAAAAGAAAAGAGGACTACATCTATAACCTAAAATGTATATTATTAATTATGGAAACACATTCCCTAGTATGGATAAATCAACCTTGGCCCCTAGTAATCATATAAGGTTGGAGTTAAATGTGCTACATTGTAATGATGATTTAAGTGAACATGGCAAGGGAGTGATGAGAAATCAATAATAAAACTCTTTCAAAAGTGAATAAATAAACATGTGATAGCTTGTTGATAAAAGAGAAAGGAAGTCATAAGAAGTTCAAGAACACAACTTAATGGTTGGTCTTATGCTTGATAACTATGGTCACAACCTGTTACATTATACTTAGAGGCTTGGGACTAACTTAGGGAGTAAGCTAGCCTTCCTACGACTCCTCTACTAGGCTTCCAACCCAACCGGGTAGCTAAGTGTATGAGTATGTGTGAATGATATGAGATGATTTTGGTACTGCTTTCTGTATCCTGTAGTAGAGAGGACTGACTGTTTGCCAGTGCGGAGTAGCACCTTGCATGCGTAACACACGAGCTCATAGTCACTACTTCACCTAAGTAGAGACCTTGAGGCAATTAACTAGCTATAGAGTAGGTACAAGTCATTTTCTTTGCCAAGAGAGTGCTTTGTATCGATCTTAGCTCTTAGGATATCGCAACAATATTTCCTTGCACCTTCTAAAGAAATGATTATGGGTTAATGATAATTGTAAAATAAGAAGGCACGGACTAGTGGGAAATTGAGTAATAAATGAATTACCAATGTAAACTAATATGAATAAGTACCCATTTCTTGATTTCTTATAGCATCTCTTATTTTCATTTTGTAATTGCTACTTTAGTCAACTTTTGCTGACTTTTTTGTTTGGACTTCGTTCTTAAGTTTTGGTGAGCGGCAGTTGGATTTTGCAACTGTAGGAGGTGACGGTGCTGATTTATGCTCTGCACCATAGTTGATTTGTAGGATCTTCTTAACTAGTTTGGTTTATTTCTTCTTTTCCATTTTATTTTAGCATTGTTTTCTTTGGGCTTGTACTCCTGCCTTTTGTATTGATGGCTATGGATTATTGATGTGCACTTTATTAACTAGACAATATTTTAGTTCCAGTTTCTTGAGAAATCAATCTAGATTCCTACTAGGGTGAGGGCTCTGATCATAATAGTCCACATCCCTTTTGTCTCATCCTTCTTTTAAGTGTCAATATGATCGTGTGGTTTGTTACCTTTGCCAAGTTGTTTGCTTGCAGGTGAGCCATTGGTGTGAATTTTAACCAGATGCCCCCATTGACGCAAAAATCTTCGGAGTGCTTAGAGGCAAATTGGGTTGCTATCCTCTATAATTATTTGAGGGACTTTCTATCAGCATATGATCTCTTTGCAAATGAAGCTAATGACCCTCTGTATATTTGGGATTACTATGGCTTCCACTTCTACCTACTTTGAAAAGTAGTCCGCAACCATAATGACAAGCTTTTTTCGTGTGGGCACCATGGGTAAAGGCTCGATGAAATCCATCCCCCATCTCATAAAGGGGATTGGAGATATGATAGGGATCATCTCCTCTAGTAGGGCCCTCGGTATGTTTGCAAAACACTCGCACTTGTCACATTTCTTGAGGAAGGCTTGGCTTCGATCGTCATTTGAGGCCAGAAGTATCCATATTATAAGAGTTTCATCGCTAGGGCCTTGGGATCCTTATGGCTCCTGTAAATTCCTACATGAATGTCGTCCAGGGCTTGGCAGGCCTTATCGAGACTTGGGCACTACTGCAAGGCAATTGAATGCCCTATCTTGTATAGTGTGTCATCTATAATAGTATAGCAAGATGCCTTCAAGTGAAAAGCCTTGGTGTTTGCTACTCTGGGTGGGACTTTCCTATCTCTCAGGTAGGTAATTATATGATCCATCCACATGTCGCTTGTGTTGATTATCATGATTTGGATTGCTTTGACAATCGAGGTCGGTAATTCCTCTGGGAAGAACTCTTTTTTTTGCCCTCCTTGTGTTGTTGAGGCCAATTTTTCCAGGGCATCTGTGAGGGGGTTCTCTGTGTAGGGCACCCACTTGAGTCCTACTTGCTTGAAGTCAGATATGGTTGCTTGCGCCTCCTCAATGTACAAGGCCATTATTTTATCCTTAGCTTGAAATCTGCCTTTACCTGGCTAGCTACCAATTGGGAGTTCATGTAGATTTCCAAGGCCTAGGCTCCCACCATTTTTGCGAGTTGGAGGCCCATTGGGAGGGCCTCGTATTTGGTTACATTGTTTATGGTCAGGAAGGCCAAGCGGATGGCATATTTCCCAACAAAGCTATTTGTTGAGGCCAAGGCGACTCCTACAAGAAGAAGAATCGTTAACATGTAGGTGCGATACACCTCCTTCTTGCTACTCTGTTGGGGTGAATTCCACTTTGAAGTCGGCTTTGATTGTGAGGCAGGACAGGTAGTTAACGTCGAATTCAGCCAACTCTAGAGCCTATCTTGTTGGGTGGGTAGACCCCATGGTTTTGTGTAGTATTTACCTGAGTGGTTGGTCGTGAGGCGATGATGGTGTGGGCTTCGAAGTAGGGCCTCAACTTTCTAGTGGTTGTCACCAATGCCAAACCCAATTTCTCGATGGGAGGTATTTAGTGCCTGCCTCTTGGTATGTTTTGCTGACAAAGTAGACAACCTTCTAAGCATCAGGCACTTCTTTTACAAGGATCAGATTGATCTTCAAAGCCGAGGTAGCTAGGCATATGTACAAGGGTTCTCCTAGCATCGAAGTTGCAAGGATGGGCAAGTTGTGAATATATTGCTTGATTTTGTCTGAATCCACTTAGCATTCTGTCGTCCAATGGTTAGCCATGAACCCCTTGCTCATCTTTAGGCAATCGAAGAAGGAGAGGCATCGGTCAGATGATTTGGAAAGGAATCTTCCAAGGACGACAATCTTCTTGACTAAAGATTAGACTACCTTAAGGCTGTTTGGGGGTTTCAGGTCCATGACCAGCTGAATCTTATCTGGGTTAGCTTCGATTCTCCACCCTCAGACCAAGAATCCCAATAACTTACCTAAGGACACTCCAAAGGCACACTTCTCTAGGTTTAACCTGAGGCAGTATTAGCACAAGATTGCAAAAACATCATTCAAATTTTGCAGGTGCTCAAAGAAACTTTCACCTTTGTCTAACATATTGTTAATGCAGACTTCAAATGATTTTTCTATTGATTTAGCAAAGATAAAGTTTACTAGTTGCTAGTATGTACTGGAATAATCCTTTGTCGGTGACTAAGGAGGTGCATGGTCTGTCCACCTGGGCTAGGCTAACTTAGTAGGGTGATTAGCAGGGGGTCATTGTGACAATTGAGGTCTGGGAGCCAATGAAATATGCCTACAGTGACTCGCTTGACTTCTTGTAAGGGTGTCTCGACCCTTCGTCGTGAGACCCCCAATGCTACTTGTATTGGGTTGGCCTGAACTTCGGTGGTGGCTTGATTAGCATTTGCATTGACACCAAAATGAGTTCGACTTGGGACAGTTTATTCTTCACCAATTGACCTTCCCTAGCAAGGGGTGCTTGTCCTTTCATAGGTCCATCATTCTTGGACTTGTTCTTTGATGGGTCTACCACTTTTAGGTTTGTTCTTTGTCTCCCTCAGCAATAGGCTCCTAAACCTGTAACAGTACTAAAATTTATGTGTGTGTGTGTATATTTATGTATATACATTATCAAACTTAAACTTTTATTAGATGAACATATCTCAAGTTCATTTCAATTCATTAAACTAACAAAGGCAGATATACAGGATTAGATAAAAAGAAGCCAACTTAGAGATGTTTGCCTTTGGGTTGGATTGCATTTCAAATATAGAGTTCCCTTGCTGAACTTCATGTATCATAAACAAGTACCATCCCTTCATACTTAATCTTCTCCTTGCACTTGCAAACCAATGTTTGACTCTTACAGAATTACTCGGTAGTAAGAGTAGAATTGTGAATTAGGATTCTTACCTGGGGTAAAAGTTTCGTGGAAAATATAGTCACCGTAATGCAAATGGGTAGGGTATGATAAATATATACTGTATTTCAAAACAAATGTTTTATTGTTAGCACTCGTGTAATTCAAAATCGAATAACTTTTACAAGCTTTGATGCAATGGTAAAAGTATACAGAAATGACTAGCCTAGGCCTTGTTATACCAACAAATAATTAATAATACTTACCATCTTATCTGGAGACATTTGGGAGGATCCTTGGCAAATATTACTAGCTCATGAATCATCTGATGGTTATTCTAATTTTTGTATTCACAAGGTGTTATTTGCAAATGTTTAAATGGTTGCACGTGCAGCTAAGATCAAGATATTGGGCCACACGTGAGAGGGATTTGGTCTTTTTGAGTCTTATTGTTGGGTTATAAGTTATAATCTAGCTAACTATTTAAATATAAACTTCTTTACCCGAAACCCCGTAAGATTATAAGTTGCAGTCCTTTTTACTCTTTTGGGGTGCGTTTGGTGGCGAAGTTTACGAAGTTTCTTTTCAATTTGAGATATTTGTTGAGATTTCCTAGAACGGTAGTTACGATAACTTCGATTAAACTACAACAAATTTTATGTTTACTTTTACTATTAATTGAATATCCATTGCATGATTTATTTTTATTTTTAATATTAAATAAACATCACTAACCTTCTAAATTCACACTTATATTATTAAATAAATATTTATTAATATCATATCATTACATCAATCATTTTATCTTCTTACTTAACCTTCTTCTTATTTCACCATCCAAACAAATTACACTTATCTACACTTATTCCAATTTAAACTAGCCATACATCATTTTATCTCCCCCCAAATGGACCCTTAGCTCATGCATTGAGTAGGCTTTTACTGCTTTGTTTTCACCCTCGTATGGGAGAGAGGAATTAAACAGTAAGCAACTAGCTGGTTGCTATTCTCGAAAGCTATAAATGTTTCTTTTCGAAGAATTTAGAATTTGTTCTCGATTACAATTTAAACACGTATTCTTCAAAAATGATCCACCAACCATTCTAAAACTGTGATTCTGGTTCGGATCGTCACAGATAACTTGAAAGTTTAATTTATATTTTATCTTGCAAGTCCACCATAGAAGATGGGTGAGTATGCGAAGATGGTAGGATTGTGATAATGGAAGGAGTTGAGAATTTAATTTTTAAGCCATTCTGCGGAGAGCGAGAACAATCTCAAGATTGGAGGCTCAACCTTGAGAGGAGTTCGGATCTAATTTCACCAATCAAATGATGCCTTCTTGGTTGGAATCCCACAAACCATTTGTCAAACTAACGCAAACTAGCATTATTGGTCTTACAATCTAACGAGAGATCTAATCGATTTGATGCGAATCCACTATATTGTTAAGTACACCATGAATTGTTTGACATGGTCAAAGTGGATTAGGGTTGGTAAGACGCAGAGTCCTCATCCTACCAAATTGTAAATGGCAACTGGGACAATAAAAGGGAGACTCTCCATCTGAGGTGCATAAACATTGACCAAAAAGGTTGAAGATCGACTCCATCCCTGGTTTGTTTTCGGGAATCAAGGACAATTGACCAATTAACTTCGAAGGGACCCTTCTTATTGAACAAGAAATCTGCGTAGGGTCCTTGAACGACTTCGGGGTCTTCTCGGTGATTTTAGATAGGAGTAGTTATATGTAGGTATCATCGTGTACATAAGTTTGCACATGATAATTTCCATGAAATAATATGTCATATCATATTGGCGTAATATATATATATATATGTGACATATAATATGTTATGATTGGTGTAACTCATAGGGTTATGATATACATCACGTGATATGATTCTTATATAATACATGTATATAAATTTATGTATACTTTAATGTTTGCTGATGCTTTATTTCCTTAGATAAATATTTGGATGGTGAGATAAAATTTTCTTATTTTCACAAATATTATTTCTGTTTTTAAGAAAATTCGGATGTTCGTTAAGAAGCTCGGTGGTCATGCTTTCATCTCTTTGTATACTCCAAGGACACTGGTCAATCTTGAGCAGATCGATTCTCTGATCGACGATCATTGGGAAAAGTGTGTTCAAGCTTCAAATTAAACTTAATATTAACCAAGTAAATAAATAAATAAATTGTGATTCATGATGTTCCATTTAATTGACATCTAAATAACTTTCGAATAATTCTTCCCATGAGAGAGAGAGAGAGTGAGGGGAAAAGAAGTCCTTGGGCTTCGATCGGCCGTACTGAGTTCATCTGGATTCACTTTTCTCCTCCCTTTTCCTATCCTCTATGGTGTATGGGCCACCTCCCTGACATGCATGGTAGGTAGCGGCTCGTGGCGTCCGTTCGTCTCTTATGGCAACTGTGGTTGCGAGGTTCGTCGATGATTGGTCACAGCGACAGGCATCGACTACAGTGGTCGTCGGCGACTGGTCGCTGTGGTTGGGACTTGGTTGTAGGTGCATCGATTGCGGAGGTCGTCGACTTTGGGTTGTGTAGCCGAGGTCGGTCGACATTGCAGGCACCTGCGATGTGTGGATCTCCTCGCCGGTGCCTATGGCAAAGATGCTTTTGGTTGTCAACGATCTGTTTAGCAGTGACCGTATGGCAATCTGTTGCTTGCAGAGCACACTAGTTGCTGGAGGCTTGCTTAATCTGGAGTTGCAGGGATGGTCTTGTGCTTTGGAGAGTTTTAGATCTTCCTTTTCTTTTTTTAAGTGCAGTGGAAATTTTGTTAGGAGTCACATGTGACGTTAAGCTTTTTACAGTCAAGTATTTGACACGAGTCAATGGTCGATTTTATCAACTTTCCTTTACCGTATTTATGAACGTGGAATCACTCTTCTTCTAATAGATCGTCCGATTCCAAGATATTTTTTTTCTTATTCTTTTATTTCTTATCTTATTATTTTATAGAATTTTAACCTTCCTCCATTTCTTTATTCTTATTTCATCCCTTTCAAGGGTGTTGCGATTTCCTTTTTTCTCACTTTTCCTTTGGGATGCATCCTCGTATAAGGTACTTCTTTTTTTTTATTGAAATTTTATTTCCTTTAAAAAAAATATTCCATTTAATTACTGGCACCTTTTTTTCTCGTACATGTTTGATATGATATATAAGACTCTGGTATGTATTTGCATATGGTTACGGGTAGACTTTGACTCTTCGTGCCAATCGAGACGTGCACCGAGAGGTTGATTATGTATATCATCCTTTTTTTTGACTTGGTACGTCATTGGTAGGTCTCTACCTTTCGATTTACATACTTCTAAGTTTTCTTTTCTTTATTTTTTTCTTTTGTAAACATAGAATTTATTGTTGGGAAGAAATATATCATATGAACCGACATCTTCGAAAGAAGGGACCACACCTCCAAGGAAAGGGAGAGACACTCATCTCAATAGGCGAAGACCAAAGCACCCAAACATATTACCTTAGGTACTCAACCTAATTTATTTTTGAAACTAATTTCATACGTAGATAGTGCTTCACACCTTCAAACAACATCAATGATTCGCACGATTGCTTATATATCTTGTGACTCATATGTCAAAACATATATCAGATGTCTTTTCTCCACGTGCTTTACATTTGATATGATTTTATTCATAGGTTTGGTGCATTCATGCTTTCTAGCATGCTAACCCCTTTTTTTTTCCAAAAAATAAACATATTCTCCAACATTGCTGAAAAAAGAAAAAAGCCTCATATATTCCTATATCAGACTTCACAAGCCTAGAATTTAATATAATTAGGATTAACGTCTCTCATCTCTAAAGCGTTTGGGGAAGTATTAAATCTTTGGTTGGCCAAGCTCGGTAATATGATAACTCATGAGCCACAAAGCCAAACTCATTGAGCATCCAAGACAAGATCAAATATAGCTTTGCGCTTGACCTCCTTGTCGAGTCAAAGTTCGAGCACAACTTTGGTTAATTCATTGGCTCCAACCCCACCTCCTCCCCTTAAACCCCACCCTCCCCCTTGTCCCCATCTCGCACCTCCTCTGGCCACCTCTTCCCACGCCACCTCTCTTCTTGATTTATATCATGATATAAAAGGAAAACAAGGTTGGATCATTGGGAACAATCTAGTTAGTTTTTCTTCAAGTTTATTTACAGAGCATGGGGAGTCCATAACTTGCTCCTAGGGGTGACGTTCGTCTCTTCTTCTTCTTCTTGTTTTAGTGTTACTTTCCTATCACCCATATTGTTCCCATGGAGAGCATCTTCATATGATTTTAAATGCATAATTTCTTTATATAATTATGTAATTTATTTTGTTGCAGATAACCAATTATATACCAGCAACTAGATCGACTTTAAATAAAAATGCAAGATATTCACCAAAGGAAGGTTTTAGAAGGTTTAATAGGGTGATTTCTACTTCTCATTCTACGAAGAAAGCGTGGAATGAAGGATAAATAAAGGTTGCATCTGTTCGACACAAAACCAAATCACACCATCTGTTGGAGCTTGGCACCAATATTGCTGCTATGAAGATCGCTAGATTAGAAATATTGAAGCCCATCTTTCTTTTTGAGAAAGCAAATATTGTAAGCATGAGACTTGATCTCATAACCTCTTATGTGTTAATGGAAGATTCTACCACTAAGCCCATCGTATATGTAATCAACAGTAGGAGCCAATTATGAATACTGTTGAAGTCCATCTTTGAGCCTCTATTTCTATTTTTTTGCCTTTATGAATTGTTGATTGTATACAAATGCAAGGGTGTCAATTATAGTGGCCTGCATATTTAGATGTTATCTACACATAATATCTACTCAAATGTATCGATTGTACATAACATTTATAAGTAAATCAGTGATCAAGTTGGTGAAGACAGGTTGACAATAATGGGGGTTTTGGGAAAATGGTCATTTCGATGTGTGATAGTTGTTGATATATATATAGGTGTATCATTGATAATGTCGACAATAATGTTGATAGTCTTGATATTTCACCTGTACATATTTTTGTCTGTTTCTTGCTATTGCTACTACTCTGCATGCTGTTGCTACTCAAGGATCATCGGAGGAGGTTGATGACAACAGAAAGTGGTAGCGGAGGGTCGCGAGTGGTTGAGCAACATCGAAGGAAGCAGAGGTGGTTGGTGTTGCATGGCAAGCAGGTTGAATAGGAAGCGTAGATGGTGGTTGGTATTGGTTTACACATATTCCATGACTTATATGATTCATAACGGTCTAATATTTTAACTTTCTGAATGTCTAAATTATAAGTAATTTCCTAAAATCATAAATCTATTGATAATATCTCACCACCATCTACTTTAAACTTTAAGCTAGTTGTGACTATTTTATTTGATTAGGTATTAATTTAGTATTTGTATTTTTACATGTATGTCCTTTTTGCATAACTTTTTAAAGTTTTAAGTTAGTAATTTGTGATTTACTTACAATTTTAATTATCACCACAAGAATATTCACTATTGGTGATCGTTGAAAACGGTTGGCAATGTGAAAATAATGGTCGAGAAATAGGGTTGAGGAATGTACTGTTGCTATTGGATTTTCTCGACTGTTCTCGAACAATACAGTCGAGAAATAGGCGAACCCCCACTCAACTTATAATTGTTTCTCTCATTTGTTTTCAATACTTAACAAAGCTTTTTCTCGACCGTTATAAATAAGCCGTTGACATAAATATCTATGTTGACCGGTATTAAGGCAGTCGAGTAAGATCTTAGTTTTGACCATTTGAAAACTGACAAGAATTATATTATTGTCCGTTTGCAAACAATTTAAAATACCAATATTCTCGTCTGTTCTTATCTAACGGCCGAAAATACCAATATTCTCCTCTGTTTTCACACGGTCGAAAATATTAGTATTGTCGACCGTTTTTAACTAACGATCAAAAATACTAATATCCTCATCCATTTTTAAATGGTTAATAATGCATTGTAATTTTGGTCGCATACTACTCTCATCCGTTATAAAACGGTTGATAATAGTTGCAATTTTTTTTAATTAATGTTTTTTATTTATGTGGAAGCCAGGTAGAAAACTAAAAATATAATCAATCACACAAATTAAAACATTTGAATCTAATTAAAAACTAGCAATGAAAATAAAAATTTCATATATTTAACAATGTATACAAAGTTCATTACAAATGATAATGTATATAAAAAATACAATAATCATGCTGCGGCACCAACACCTCCAGCAGCACCACCACAACCTAAATCATCGTCGTTACGACAATCTCTAAATTGATGAAAAGATGGGTGATCGATACCTCCCTACTGAAGTACCCTCAAGAGCTCCTTGATAGTCTGAGTCGACTCCTTGAACTGTGTCGTGTCATCCCTAACCTGCGTGGTCAACTCATCAATCCGTTGGTTCTCCTCGTGGAGGCGACGTAATAGTGAAATCTTCTTCCTCATTTCCTGTACCTCAGCAGAAGAGGATGATGCCCCCTTTCTCCCGCTGGAGATGGTCTCGCTCTCCCTTGCGCTATGGACATACCTGCCATGATTAGGTGGCATGACAGTCCGGAACACCTCTCTACTGTCAGTGGCTGCTGAACTGTACCAGAGTTGGTGTCTTCAGGAGCATGCATTAAGTTGATCATTGTTACGACCTAGTTCCCAAATCCCTACAGGACCCAAGACCGGCTCGCCTCGACTAATCCCAAGACCCAGTCGTCCAACAAGAAATAACCAAAAAGCAGGAAAGTAAACCACATTTACACATGCAATATAACTAAGCAATAAAAACGTACAAAGCAGTAAAGGAAAGTAAAACTGCTGTTCCATTACATACCACCACAACAATAGAAACAACGGAGACAAAAGTAAACAGTAGAAACAATAGTAGCTAAAAAGTTTGATACTTACTACAACAGTAAGGGTACAACAAGAAAGTGCAGAAAACTACGGTTGGGTTCGACTGGGCCCAGTACCCTCCACAGCCGGAAGCTCGGGCTGCTCAACTCCTAGTCCTGAATAATGTTATGAAAAAGACAGAGTCAGCGAATGCTGAATAGAGTGGTATCTATTCTATCTAAAACAATAAAAGCAACATGTTTAATTCTCTTTTCCATTTATTGTGTTTTATGTGTATTTCCTTTTTACCCATATTTCTCCAACATCCAGATATTCTTGATCTTACATGTTCCTCGTGGGAATGATCTTGATTGCAGTATTTTCCGAAGAGTAGAAGGTACACGTAGTGCTCTCCTGGCCAGGAGAGTCCCCCATGATAGTCCTACACCTAGTCAACCACCCCGAGGTCGCTGTCAAGACGTAACGGTGACTACGGCACGCGAGATAAGCGCACGGGTAACTACCTCACACTAACACACGGTCAGTTGTTTCCGCTAGCGAGTATGCCTAAAGTACAGCACGAAACAGTATAAGGCCTTGCCCTCTCAGAACAGGGGTCTCGCCCCTCCACAGTCCGCGCACCCTCGTCTGACTACCTCGGTTTGCCCAGAGGGCCTAGCAAGTCAGTGTAGGGTGGCTAGCTGAACCCTAGGCCTCGTGGGGTGGCTAGCTCTCTCCCTACACTAGTAGCTCGCCTCAGTATCGTGTACACGAGGGCCAACAGGAGTCGGTGTGGAGTGGCTAATCCTAACCCCGGGTCTCAACCCAAGGGCGACTAGCTCCGCTCTAAACGAAAAGGGGACAGTCTCTCTCCTTGGTACCACATACTCAAGGGCCAGAACGCTTCCCATCTACATTCCAGGTTTCCAACTAACCACAGGAGCTCTACTCCTAATTTCCCGTAGGGTTTATGCTCATGTTCACCTCATTTATTCCGATCCGAATCTACCATTCACAATTCAATTCTCATTTATAAATAGACAGCTCATGTTTCCGTAATTCAATACATGCAACTGGTGATTTCACATGTAATTGTTCTTAGATTATAGGTAGCTGACAATTATAATGCAGGCAAGTGCTAACAGTTTAGCTAAATCATGCATGCAAGAACATCATACAGCACAAAAGATTCATTCATTCATCTATCTTAGGACTCATGCCACATCCTAGAGTTCCACTCGGTTATTTCCACAGGCACATTTTTATTAAATATTATTAACAGAAGTAAACCACTCTATCAGACAATTCAAGAGTAATGGGGGCTCAAACTGCAGACTCAGGCGTCTCTGCGAGCCCCAAACATGCAATAGGCTGAAACCCTACACCAGGGAATGCATCACAAAAAGAAGGTTCAGAACATTGTACAAAGGTCTCTAGTACATAGAGAAACTTGCAAGGAAACTATAGGTACTTCGTTTGCGTAAAATGAACCCCGATCGGACCCCAAACGGGTCACAAACGTGTCTACTGTCCAAAATCAGACGTCTGGGAATAAGTCCAGATGTCTTAAAAGATACAGAACCTTACCTCAAGTCCCTACGGTGTCCTTAGATATCCAGGCCCCCTCTACGATCGTCTGAAAGCAGTTCCAGACGTCTGACCACTCCTCCAGTCGTCTGGAAGCACCTCCGGACGTCTGGTGAGCTGATCGGAGTGCGTGGGAGAGCATTCCGTGCTCCTTCCCAAGGCTGCTCCTGTGTATGACAGTCGCAGCCACCAAATCAGGTCCAACATCCACTCTACGGTGAGGCCTACATGGTCGTAACCGCGAAAAAGAACGTACCTTTACGGTAAATGAGCTTTCAAACGTCTGGCCTTAACTCCAGACGTCCAGGAGCTCTGTCAGCCATCTGGACTCCACTCCAGACGTCTGATACTGGAAAATTTCCAGTACCAGCACCTGCTCCCAGCACTCTTTGCCACGCACCTCCTCGCACCGCCGCAGCTCCAGTCGCTGCAGATGTTCGAGGCCGCCTCTCTGGAATCTCTCCTCCTCCCACACGCGCCCGCGGTGGCCGTGCGAGCATCGCGAGCTCCCACTGGAGCTCTCTGACCTCGGCCTCCTCCTCCTCCTCCCGTACTCTCCTCCTTCTCACCCTCTTTCTCTCCCTCGCTCACCTCCTCTTGCAGGCTCTGAAGGTGGGGGTGGTGGTGTGTGGAGTGGAGAGGAGAGTTGGGGAAGGGAGCTTTTATAGATGCTGGGGGTTTAGGGTTTGGGTAGGAAGGGAGGAAGGGAGAGAAAGAAGTAGAACGTTTTGCACGTCGCCCGCGCATAGAACACAGAGCAGGTACAAAAATTTCATTTTCAGATGTCCGGGAAAGGGTCCTAACGTCTGGATAGACATCTGACTGAGACTCCAGACGTCTTAAAAGGCTAAAAGTGGGATGGATCTTTACAATCATATTACCTTGAAAGAGATTGAATTACGTTAAGTAATTTCATTTAATTATAATTACGAAATGAAATAAAAGAATTGTGTATTTTAACTTACATGTTTCTACTGGTACGTATCATTAAACCACTCTCTGTTTCCCTCATTACTCATCTTACTATGAGTGGCCTCATATACTACCACCTAATCAAGCTAGGTACCTTCATGCATGGCGAACTAAAATATTTTGAAACAGTTAATTGAAATAAATTAAAAATATTGTAAGGCTTAAAAGAAAATAATAATTAAAAATACTAATGTATAGGGATTTCATCCCACCTATGCTCCTCCTATCCAAGACATGGGTCTTCAGTGGAGCTTTAACCCTATTTTCCTTATTCTTCTTGGCTTGCTCCTGAAATAAAGGTACAATTTATTAACTTAAAAATTAGTTAAATGATAATATATGCAATACTTTTTACCTGTATCACTGGATTGCACGCTTCCTTCCAAGTGTGCTGTTGTATCAAAGGAGGCTCATTACGTAATGCATCATCATGATTCCTGCTCTTATAATACTAAAAAATATATTTGTAATGTTAGAAGTAATATTAGAATTATGATAAAAGAAATAAACAAATATAGTTAAAATTTAGTTTTTAACTTACTCTTCATCTCCAACCTCTAGCCTTTGTGAATCTTGACCGTGTGCTTGAGAATATATTTGGGAACGTTTGGATCATCGCCTCAATCGAAGATGGCCTACAATAGTAGGAGAATAGAAATTGTTACGTAATTTAAAGTTATATAAAGAACTATAAATAAGTTATTAATTTTTACCAATTACCTCTAATTCTCGGATGAGCTGCTTGTTCACCTCCTTTGGCACTTTTCTCCAATCGAAGTAGGACAGTGGGATAATCGCCTTCATCAACATACCCAGTCTGCTAACGAATGGAGGATACTCCACTGCTTCTCCCGCTAGTGTAATCCTAACTAAAATGCGGACCCCATGCGGAATTCTCTTTAAGTCCCTATTCCACGTGGGACCTCTTCCCCTACGTGAACTGATAACACAGAATTATAACATAAAATAAAATAACAAAGAAATAAATAAATCGTAACATTTACAAAACTTTAATTTCATACCAGTACTGCAAGAGGGTGGTGCAGAACATCGCAGCTGAGAAGGATCTCAATCAACCAATTGCTCTGGCTGAGTATCCAACCCAACCTCCTCATCAAATGAAGTACCATCCTCCTCCTCATCCTCATCAGTGGGTGCATCCTCCTCGTAGTCAGGATCCTCTACCGGGAAGGACATTGGAGGCATCAGACTCTTCCCATTCCCCCTACCCCCCCTCCCCTGACTTTGAAGATATCGAGCCACATCTCCAGGCCTTAGAAACTATTGCCGAGGTGCCTGGGGCTACTCACGAGGGGGCTGAGTTGGGTGCTGCCGACGGTGAGCCTGAGGCTGAGGTTGCTGGTGAGGGGCCTCAGGCTACTAGAAGGTGACATCATCTCTGTCACTCCTATTAGCCTTCTTCTTGAATATAACTGCGTAAAAATAAAATAAATAATCATATATTTTTAAAAAAATTCGACAACATTTCCCTTATATATTTTGATTTTTCAAAAATCCTGTATGACACAAATTTTCAAATAAATGAAAATAAAGAAGCATAACAAAATATCTAATGTCATTAAATAGATTACTTTAAAATATCTGCTCATCTTCGTAAAAGAATCAACTACCAGATTAGGCATCACTTCACGTATTGCTAATGGAAATAAGATTTGCATGTACACATAAGAATCATGACTTTTTAACCCAGTAATCTTCTTCTACACTTCATTTACGCAATGTGAAAGCTGCAATGAATACCCATCTGGAACTCAAATGTTTTTAAGGAATGAGAAAATATTTTGTCTCTGCTCTCCATTAAGACTGTATATAGCTTTTGGAAAGTGAGACCCTCCTTCAACGTGCAACTCAGGACGAATATCTAAAATTTTCATATCATTCCTTGATCTAATTGTATCTTTTGGACTGTTTGTTAGGTTTAATACGTCAAAAATGCTGTCCACTGCATTCTTCTCGATGTGCATAATATCTAAATTGTGTCAAATAGTTAAATCCTTCCAATATGGAAGCTAAAAAAAAATGCTTTTCTTCCTAAACCATGAATGTCTCAAGGAAGTCAAGTCATTCTTGAAAAAACGACCTAAATGTATTTCACCGAGCTATTGCAATGTCTTCATGATTTTTGTTCCCGACAACCTAACAGAACTTGTACTGAGTTTATTTTTCGAATTTCTTGACGAATACCGACATGCTTTGCCATCAAATCTGTCATTGAATTGTGACGTTCGTCATCTATGTTCAATGGACAAAAACTTGCAGTGCCCTAAGTAACATAATTTCTTGCTTTCTGGTAATCTCAGGTGATGAGTATCATCCATACAAATTGGCCAGGCGAACTTCTCCTTCGTACTCCATCCTAACAAATTCTCATATGCTAGAAAGTTATTGATTGTCTACAGTAATGCTACATGCAACTGGAAGAATTATTTTTTCTGTGCGTCATATGTTTGAACTCCACTATACCACAAGACTTTCAATTCATCAATCAATGGTTAGAGATAAACATCTATCGTATTTCCTGGTTGTTTGGGTCCTGGGATAAGGAGGGTCAATATCATAAATGTGGATCGCATGCATAACCATGGGGGTAAGTTGTAAGTTAACAATACCACCGGCCATATGGAATATGAGGGATATATGTTCTTGAATGAGTTGAATCCATCACTTGCAAGCCCCAGTCTCACATGCCATGCCTCCTCTGCAAATAATGCGTGATTCTCGTTAAATCTATTCCACTCATCAGAATCTGTTGGATGACGAATGCGTTCATCTTTCGATTTATTCTCTTGATGCCACGTCGTCAGTTTTGTTGTTTTACTGGAAATGAATAGGTGTTGTAGATTAGGAATTAGTGGAAAATAACAAAGAACGTTCTCCAGTTGTTTCTTCCTACTTGTGTTTGTTGACTTACACACTTTATATCTCTTCTTATCACATTCAGGACAGTTAGTCAACCATGAGTACTCATTTTCGTATAGGACACAGTCATTACGACAAGCATCAATCTTCTCACATTTCAGTCCGAGCCCACGTATCCGCTTCTTCGCATCATACCATGACTTAGGGTACCCAGTAGGATTATTTAGCAACTCCTCAATGAATTCAAGAACCTCAAACATTAATTTTAATGTATCTCTATTCATCACTTTCATCTGAAACAATTTGAGAAGGAATGAAAACTTCGACATTGACTTTATTCCAAGAGCAATAGGATTCTCTGCTGCCTTGACTACATTGTAAAACTCATTACAATCTCGTAATGTTTCATTATCATTTGCATCCTTAGGGTCTGCTTCTCTCATTTTATGTAACATTTCATCCAATTCATCTCCTTGATTTTCATCACTTTCTTCAAAAGCTTCAATTCTCTCATTTCTGACTTCTCTAATTTACTCACCATGAGCTGTCCAATTTACGTAATGCTGCTACCAACCGTTACAGATCACATGCTTGAAAATTGTGTCTTTGTCATGGAAAAACCTATTCAAACAGTGTCTACATGGGCATAAAATCAGCTGAAAGAATTCTCTTCATTTAAATGTCTTCCTATAATCATTAAATGCTCACTTCAAAAATAAAATCACTCCACTCTTATATTCATGGTAATTCGAATTCCTTAGACTAATCCATGACTTATTCATGATAATTAACCTAATTCAATGACAACCACTCATAAGTTAGACTCGAAAAAGGAAAAAATGTGTATTTTAAGAAGATTTTCACTAGATTGCTCATCCTTGAAGATTTAATCACAACGTTACTTCTTACATGCAACCAATGTTTGGAGAAATTTTGGCAGCATTTCCCCACACTTCTCCAGTATATCCCCCAAGACTAACCTTAACTACATCTCCAACAGCCCCCACTAACTAAAGGATGCTTCGGGAATAGAGCTAAGATTAGTTGGTATACCAGAGAAAAGCGAGAAAATGCAATAGAAATTTCTCCAAACACTAGCTACATGCAAGAAGTAATCTTAAGTTGTGATCAAATCTTCAATGACCCCCTTAGTTTAGAACTTCTTTGAACTAAGGACGACGACACTTATGGCATGTTATCAAGACAATGCATCGTGCATATAAGTGAGTTATATACACACTCTACATTGTCTGTATAACATGATCATAAGTCTCGACGGGCTAGTATTTTAACACAATTATATCCCTCCTACAACTTGTTACTTAGGGGTCAGAATTCTTATGTTTGTCATGAAGTGCTTCTAAATTTATGCAAGTGTGTGTACTAATTGATATAATACAAAAAAACAGATAATTGAAAATATTATCTTCAAAATATTTTCTTTATTACAAACTTCATTTACAAAAACTTAAACCTGTAACCCTTAAACACTAAACCTAACTTGAACCTTAACCCCTAAACACTAAACGGTAACCTAAACCCTAACCCCTAAGCATTAAACCCTAGCCTAATTTGTAACCATTAAAAAAGTCCCTTAAAATCTAAATCCTACACCATAAATCAAACACCTTTATACCGAAACTCAAAACCCAACACCCTAGAACCTAAAATCCTAAATCATAAAACCTAAACCATAAATCAAACACCCTAAATCCTAAATCCAAAACCCAACACACAACACCTAAACAAGAAAACTTTAGACTCTAAACTCAAAACCCTAAAACCTAAACCCAACACCCAACACCCAATCCTAAACTCTAAATTCAAAAGCGTAAAACCCTAAACCTAACACTTTAAACCCTATAATAAAAACCCATAACCCAACATGTTTAAACTTAAGATCCAATTCCATCATCAACCAAAAACCTAAACCCAACATCCTAAACCCTAAGCATAGAAAGTAAACTCAAAGCCGAACAAATTTCGACAGAGTTTCCCTTATAATATGCACATTCTCCAATTACTGCATATAAAACACAATATGTTGGCACACCCTACATTTAGATCAAATAAAAAAAGCAACTAACATGTGGGCACACCCCACATTTCATGTGCACACCATCACATAACAATAATAACAAATGGAAGAGACCATTGAGCATTGAAACTAAATTGATGCATTTTAGCTAAGCATTGATGCATTGAAACATACAATTTAATTACATTCATAATTAAATCTATAACTAAAGACTATAGTAAAAATAAGAAATTAATGGCGGCAGAAGGAGGTGGTGGAGGTGGTGGCAGTGGTGATGGTGGTGGTAGTTGCGTGGTGGCGGTGGTGGTGGGGGCAAGAGGAGGTGGTGGTGGTGGTGGAGCTGGTGGTGACAGGGCATGGTGGTTGGGTGGTGGTGGTGGTGTATGCTGGTGGCGGGGGTGGCGGTAGCAGGTGCTGGTGGTGGTAGTTGTGGCGACAAGGGGTGGTGCTGCTGGTGGTGGCGGGGGCCGGCGACGAGGGGAAGGGGAAGGTGCTGGTGGTGGTGAGGTGCTGATGGTGGTGGCAACCGGTCGGTTGTGGTGGTGGTGAAGGGATGAGGTCGGCCGGTAGGTTGTGGTGATGGCGGAGGGAGGAGTCAGGCGGAGGAGGAGGCGAGGGAGGAGGATGACTACCTGAAGAGGAGGGGTCAGTCAACGAAGAGGAGAGGCCAGGGGTGTCGTGGAGGAAGGGGGTCATGGAGGAGGAAGCTTGGAGGAGAGGAGGATTTGGGAAGAAGGGGGAGGGAGTCAGGGCAGCACAAGGGTTTTAGCTAACCTTTCTCAACCGTTTCATATAAATAGTCGACAATGGAGTTTGAAAATTACCTTTTTCAAGGTGGCAGGTTATAAAAAGCTTATTGTCGACTGTTTTGGGATTAACGAATGACAAATATCTTATTCGCGACCGTGTTTAAAAGATCGAGAATGACCTCAAATTATCTTTTGAATGTGGCAGTTGATGAAAAGCTTATCGTCGACCATTTTCTATGAATGGTCGAAAAATATCTTATTGTAGACCGTTTATAAACGGTCGAAAATGACCTCAAATTAACTTTTTAATTTGGTGGTTCATGATAAGCTTATCGTCGACTGTTTTATTATTAACGGTCAATAAATCTCGTATTCTTAACCGTTATAAACGATCGATAATGTCCTCAACCAAAACTTTTGCGTAGTAGGTAGGAAACTTAATGCTTGGTGTTTTGGCAACCGTTTTACCTTACAACGATCAAGAATATTATTATTAAGAACTGTTGTAAAATGGTAAAAAATTTACCATCGAAAACAGTACATTTTCTACTAGTGCATTTAAGTGAATTTATCGACATGTATCGGCATGCTATCGATGTACCCTCGACATGCCCTCAATATGCATAATTTTCAGGTCATCGATAATCTTGATAACTCGATATTGAAATACATGCATTTCCACGACATTCCCTTGCATCCGACACACTCACTCAAAAATTTATCTATATGAAATCAATATTAACACTAAAACCCTTAAGTGAATGTGGTTTCATTGATTGGTCAAATACCAGCCCTTAACATAAAAATAGCAACTGGTGCACTTAACTGTTCACATTTCACCAAAGGAGAGTAGAGATGGTAGGTCATTAGAAGTAGAAGAGTGCATCGATCTCTTTGTTGCTCTCGTAACAATGGCACGCAATACAACGCAACATATTTGTTTCGTTAGATATTACATTTTAGACACCACGTAGTGGAAAAATTCAAAGGATTTAAGTCATTGTATTCGACGTTAATAACATATCATTGGAAGGTTATGCTTTAAAAATAGGATGTGGGTTGGAAAATGTAAAAGTTGACGTAAAAGTTAATGCATAACAATATAAACGTGATCCCAACTTATATCCTTCTTTTTTATGCAAAAAAAAGTGCTTACATATGGTAGGATCTACCATTATTTGAACCAATAATAAATTACTTTAGTACGGGTGCAAACCACTCAAATCACCTTCGGAATCACTTTGCACGGGTGCAATCTTATTTTACACCTATGGAAAATTACTTTGCACCTTCAAAATAATTTTACACGGGTGGAAAGTAAGATTGACTTTGAACTACTTTGCACTGGTGAAATCTTACTTTACACCAGTGCAAAGTAAGATTACATGATGCAAAATTAAATTCCAAGTATTTCTTCACCTATGACAAGTGATTTTACACTTGAAATGTGATTTTTCCACCTTAGGGTTTAGGATTTAATCTTTAGTGTTTACCCTAAATCTTAAATTCTAAACTTTAAGGTGAAAAATCACCTTTCAAGTGAAAAATCACTTCGCATACGTGAAATCACTTTCCATAAACCTAAATCCTAAATCTTAAACTTGTTGGTCAAAATCACTTTGCATGTGTGCAAAATCACTTTGAACATGTAAAACTACTCTCGGAATAATTTTGCACTAATGCAAAATGAGATTGCATCGGTACAAAGACATCTTAGAATAATTTATCACCGGTGCAAAATCCTTTTACACCGATGTAAAATCAACCAGAATAATTTAACACGGTGCAAAGTAGTTTATCACCGATGTAAAGTTATTTATCACCTGTGCGTTTTAGGTTAAAGTGGTGTATTGATTTTTTTGAATGTGGTGGTGACCACCACGTAACAAACCTTGCATTCTTTTATTTCTTTACATTAAATATTAATTATCAAGTAGGCCTACATTCTTAACACTATATGAAGTACAAAAACAACATCCACATATTTAAAAGTAGCTTATTTTCATTCTTGTTTACAAAGGAGAGTATATGTTTGAGGAGTCGCAGGACAAACAAGCACACACACATTCTACTTAATTAGAATTCACTGCATAATCACAAGTAACACTTGTAACAAGATAACAAGTTTCTTACCATAACAGAAATGTTGCCAAATTGCAAGGGAATTTCAAAACATTAAGCATCCACATTACAAACCTGTTGTAATGCATAAAAAATTACAAGGGAAATGCAGCTCTTGTCTTAAAGCAAGCAACCATACAAAATGCCACGTAATTGGGTCATGGTTCTTTTCCAAATAAGTGAAAGGAACAACTGCCAATAAGCTTCACATGCGACGAATTGGGTGCTTCTTGCCAGTCAAACTGAAGAGGGATGCTTGTCCTCACACACGCCTCATTACAAAATAGCAGCATCTAGAGGATTCTCTCACAAGAAGAAAGTGGTTACAACACACTGGAACAAGGTGGTACACTGTCCAAGTGTAGATTGAGGCATCATATTTGAAACATGAAACAAACATGCAAGGAAACAACACATGCCATGATAAGCAATCCAAGGCATGGGAATAAGACCATCCAGGAGTAGTGAACTTTGATGTCCAAAATGGATGGTCAGATTTTCCATTCAAGCTAACTGGAATCATTTTCATTTTAATTTTTATTTTTGTTTAGGTTTAATGTTTGCAATTAATGTTATACATGATGACAACACATGTATATATATAGGTTCTTTGTTTGGGTTGATGACTATCATCGTGGCCCTATGGAACAAAAGAATCAATCTATTTAGTTGATAAGATCATTTGCAAGAGAAAGGGTAGATTTTAACAAGAAAGTATTACAAATACTTAGAATTTAGGTTGAGAGGCTGGAAGCTATGGTTTTGGCTTTTGCGGAAAGAAATGTATCAAGATCAGAGGAAGGGAGTTTGAAGTGTAGATTTGTAATCACCCACTAGAGCTTCTACTGCCACAATGATGTGACGAGCCCTGGTTCAGGAGTTGAAACTAGAGTGCTTTTCTAAAAAGTGATACTGCAAGATTTTATGTAACATATCCTCCATGCCTGAGTATATAACATGCCAACAATGTTATGCTCTTGACAACTAAATTAAAACATGAATGCTGAAAGAAACAACAGGAAACCAAGCATGGGTTGTGCTAGGTGCACAAGGAAAGAAACATAAAAAATAACATTGTGGGACTTATTTAAAGAAAAAAACAAGTTAACCTTGTTTTTGTTTCACCCCCTAAAGTAGGCACATCTAAAGCTAGCAATCTTACAAAGGGAACAAGAAAAGAGGTTAAAACTGATTCCAGAAAACAGAAGTCTAACTGTGAAAATTTAGAAATCTGGTCACTTGTTATTCAGGTCAATCAAATTACTACTAGGATACATGACTCAAGTTGCATCAAAGCCACTGTCAGTAAGCTTCACCTTTAATCCTACTCCAACGCTGGAGTTCACTCTTTAATCCTTCTCAAACAAAAATTGCCATATGACCATTACTGTTAAGAGAGTCCACACTTTGGCTCCTAGCAGTCCGTCTTTATGCCCACCTCTCTAAGGCCATCCTTCCATTGCCACTCACCATGACCCTCTTTGTCATCCATATTCTGTTGGATTTGAGAGCCCAATTGCATCAATTGGGATGCAATTATTATATGGTGAAATAGGAATTCATGTTAAAATCAGTGAGATTTGGGAGATGTTTTTAATCTCATATTGGAAATGGACAAATTTCCTAGTGGATGTAAAAGACTTTTGCTTCTCATGGCTTATGGACCAAAGAGTGAGAGGTTGGGTTAGGGATCATGAGTTGAAATATTTAAATAATGCAGAAGCATATATCAAAGCATAAAGATAATAACGGAATGCTTAGGTTTGCGTGGAAACCTCACTCACGAGGAGCGGGGAGAAAACCACGGGAGAAGCACCCTATGGGCATGTTTTCTCTGTATTTCTTCTCAAAGGTAAATGGAAGGAGTATACACATATTTATAAGTCATCATACACACACACAAAGTGCACACTTTCTAATGTGGCACTAAATAACCACCAAACTCTCAAAACACTCTCCCTAAAGCTGGAGCATGGAATGCTCAGCTTGTAACACAAAGAAACTCATTCTACATAGGCGGGAATAAAGGCTGGAGCCGCTGAAAGATTTGTGGCTGTCTTTGAAGATCTGGTGCTGATGGCTCCCTGTTCAGTATCCCTGAAATTGGGTCTTCCTCTGAAGACTTCGAAGGTGGATCTCCCTCTCTGAAGTCCACGAAACTGGATCTCCCACATAGAAACCTAAAATGAGTCCTTCCTCTGAGAAACTCGAAACTCTGAACCTCCCAGAGTTGGATTTCTCATGTGGAGTCCAAGAACAAAAGAGACTCCCAAGCGGGGGTGACTACAGTAAGCTCCTACACTTCCTCTTTCTCTCGTACTCATATGGGAGAAAATAATAACAGGAAAATAAAAGCTGAAAAACTAGAGAAGACTTCTTCATATCTTCTCTTAAACATAAACCTCTTTTTTTTTTTGAATTTTTTCTTTTTCCTTTTTTTTTCTTTGTTTTTCCTGATGTCCTCTTTTGCCCACTTCTTTCTTTTCCTCTCTTCTTTCTTTTTTTTTTCTTAATACTATGTAACCTTTTGACCTCACTTATTTTTTTTATCCTCCTCCCTTGTTTCTTTTTTAACTGAGGGAGATCTTCAGTTGAAACGAACCCAACGATAGCCACGCCCACGCCAGTCTTTCGTCTGTTTCCTCGTCGCATCTACCACATCTACCTCTATGCACATGACCAACATGCCATCCCCACGATCTTGGCCATCATCAACGCTAGGCCTCCTCGCTATCATCATTACGAGATCCTCACACGAGATCTCGCCATGCTTCTGTTGCGACAACCACCTCTTGATCGCGTATGTCGCCTCTGCTACATCTAGCATGCCTCTAGCTCCCAAGTACATGTCGCCCGCCACCATCGACCATGGAGCTCCACCATCAAGCGACTTTTGTCGGATGCTCCTCGACCATTAGCGCCCCTACGAGCTCCTCGACCTTGACTACTAGCGCTTCCACGCACTCCAAAACTATCTCTTGGGTTCAAAAGAACCCAAAAGACTCTTTGGTGCTTCTTCATCGCCTTCTTCGTAGGACAGATCAACAACGCTCATTGCGGCTTCGCCTCCTTGCCAGATCGACACTGCGTCTATCTCCTTTTCCGCTGGCTTCTTCGACAGATCCTTTGCACATGCGAGCCCCACCGTGCTCCTCAGCCAGCGCACTGCCTTCACTGTCCTCTTCGGTCGCCACGTCTGATCTTCACCTTTGGATCGTCATCGCCATTGCCATCTCCGTTGATCCTTGGTAGAGTAGTGGCGGTGAAGAGAAAGCATCTTGCGTTGGCCCTTGCGGCCTCGAGTAGATCTTCTTGCTGCTCCTCTATCCTGGCGGCCACCACAAAAACCCTAGATGGGCATGCCATCGCTGCGCCATCTCCTCTAGTGGCAAGCCTTCAGTCCCGCGTGTGTCTCCACCTTTGGACTTCCTCCATCTCTAAGGCACAGCCTCTCCTTCATGTCGTGGTCCTCCACGATGTGGATCCAGACATTAAAACAAGAACCAAGGAAGATATTCTCAAACAAATATAAAAATATATGCATTAAAGGATAGAACCCAAGATTGAAATATGCTATGATATCAAGTTGAATAAAATAATCAAGCGAAAGCATAAAGCAAAGTAATAAACAATAATGAAATGCTTGAGTTTACATGGAAACCCCACCCATGAGAAGCGGGGAGAAAACCACGAGAGAAGTGCCCTATAGGCGTGTTTTCTCTGTATTTCTTCTCAAAGGTAAATGGAAGGAGTACACGCATATTTATAGGTCATCGCACACACACACATAAAGTGCATACTTTCCAATGTGACACTAAATAGCCACTCAATTCTCTTAATACCACGCACGCACGCGTGTGCGCCCCTCTCCGCTCCAGCTTAGGCTCGAGTGAGAATCAATTTGAATCTTGGAACTTGGACTCCTTTTGCTATGTATTTTTAATCTCATGATTTTGACTTGATTGGTTGATTAAATAGTGAAATTGGTTGACCAATCATCAATGAATTTAGTTTGGTCGATCAATTGGATTGGAGGACCAAATAGTGAAATTTGATCGGCCAATTGTTTTGGTTGATCAATGAACTTAATTAGTCGATCAATTGTCGTATTTCCATAAACGTCTAGTTGTGGGCTCTGTATAAGGTCCACGAGGAACTCTCATTTGATACACAACAAGAGTAGAAAAACTCTCTCCACTCTCTCCTCTCTCGTTTTTGTCTCTCTTTCTTGGTGCGTCCGTTCGACGTGAGATTAGTAGAAAAATCTCCAATCACTTTTGTCGATCTTGCACAAGGAGATTGAGAGATCCATGAAAAGTTTTTGGTTGATTAAACTATTAAATTGGTAGATTAATCGAGAATTTGGTTGGAAACCAAATTGCTTCGGCTTTGTTCTCCTTAGGTGATTTTCGAGGACGTCCAAGATTGGAATGCGCCGAATCTTGGAGGTGGATCGTCGTATCCTGGGAGGAGTTCGTCAGGTCCCGATGCACTAGTATTGTGGGGGGCAATATCATCTTTAAGGAAAGTACTTAATAGGTGTTTCGATCGGAGTAAAATCTAATCTCTTGTCGTTTTATTTATTTATACTATTGCATGTTATTTGTTCATTATTTTATTCTGGATCTTGCCAAATCATATTTAACTTGCTTGATTTAATATTTTTAACGTTAAAAATACATATATTCTTATTTATTTATTTCCTATATGCATTTATTTCAACATATTCAACTACAATAACCACATTTAATATCAAATTTAGATCAATTGGTGTCTATTTAAGAGACATCAATATGTATGAATAATCATATTTAAATGCAAGTATGACATCAGCATCTCATATGGGGAAGCTCATATATAAATAATCATATTTAAGTTCAGGTAAACTTGGACATTGTATGAGAACATTTCCCATTTTGGTATCCTTCAAACCCAATAGTAGACCTGCCAGTCCAACCATAGCTCCCAAAAGCCTAACCATAAGCATATTTGTTTGAGGTGCATTTCCATCTATATATAGTAGAAAGTGCATTAATTAAAAACACTATTAATGTCGCATGCACCGAAAGCATGTCAACTACCTAGATCCCCCAACAAAAAGGGAAAACAATGGATAAGATTCCAAACCCAAGCAAGCATTGGATCCTATTTAAGATAGTATCCTAGCAGACCTGGCAAGGAACAAAATTTTTTAGATGATCAGATGTTTCCAGCTGAAAGTTTCCACAAATAAGAAGACCAAGAAACACTTGACATCAACCAGGCAGCTGCAAGACAGAAATTTTTACAACTGGTCTACTCTAATATGTGCACTCCATGACCCCATATCATCGAAAATAAGTATAAATTAGTAGTGGCTTGTCCTTGTCAAGAGTAAAAACAACTAATCACACCACACCAATCAAACCAACCACACTACCAAAATTCCTGAACACAATCAACCACATCAACAAATTCAACTCCACTTTGACACTACGCAACTTCCTGCCATCAAATTCAGAAGTGCAATGCAAAGGTTTACCAATTGGATAAAATTCATATGTGAATGTAGCCTAATCCTGACCAATCAACTTCATTTTCTAACCAGAAAAAAAAATCTTCTAAACTAGACTTGAGAAGGAATAGAAATGAAGAAATAGAAACTTCAATAACAGATTTCTTGTTCAATTATCAATCTTGAGATCTCATTTCTGAAAATCGTTTAAAATTCCAAACCAAAAGGGGATGGATGGTGTTGCTATTTTTGAAAATGGATGTTGGTACGGCTGCTGTGAAACCAACTTTATGTGAGACTTGACCAGAAAAATCCACTTCTCAAGCTATGGTAATAGAAAATAACTTCCAATGATAAAATGGAAAAACTAAATGCTTGTTTCTCACATGTACATTCCTATTCTAGAATGGATGTTTGCCAATTCAGATATGAAGATTAAAACAGTTTCTTCATTCAAGCTCACATGTTCAAGCTCAAACCACCAGCAACAATTTCTTCATTCACAAACAATATCTGCATTCAACCTCAAGCCACCAGCAGGTGCAGAACTAATTTCTAGCGAAAATATTCCATTCAAGCTTACACGTTCTAGCAGCAAAAAAATCATATCAGAAAGTTGTTTAGAGATTCACATTCTAGTAGTACAAAATCCAAAGAGATGGAGATCAAACCAATACTGACTTGCATAAGCTTCAGGGTGATGTAGCTATGATGTGACCATAGAGGGTGGAGGCCATGCAGTGTGTGAGGCCTCATTGCTATTTCTACCTTAATTAAAGGGTTTATGATGATTAAAGGGGGCATTACACACTATTGAAGATAAATAATTTAAAGTACTTGGGCCAGAAAATTACTGACGGCTTAACAACTATTAAAGTAAAGGAACCAAGTTTAGACCTTGTGCTCAGCCCTTGGAAGGACTTTTGATAAAAGGAGAAACTTGGAGCACCGGAGCTCTCATAAAACCGGGTGGAGAGGACTTGCAATCAAGAAAATAATACTTGGTCTAAGGTAGGGGCAAAGAAGAAGGTAAGGAGCCACCTGGAAATCTTTCCCCTCCTTAAATGACTTAATACCTACAGAGACCCCACCGGATCTCCCGTTCTCAGCACATTCCCTATTCTTGTCTTATTGAGAAGAGAAGGCCTACCACTCACCATTGTTGAGTAGAGGAGGTAGAAGCTTTGGGTGGTGTTGGGTAGCCTACCTACTAGAGCTTGGAAGTAGAAGAGAGATCCTACCCCTGCCACCTAGCTCAGATCTGAGGTAAGGGTCAGCTCTTCTCTCAATGGGTTGAGGGTTCCTTCAGACTATGGGTGCTCTTACCTTGAATGTCCTACCTCTGGGAAAGGGAAGCCCCTAATATGGTTACCCCATAGTATCTTGTGCGAAGACTAACGTGTGGATCATATGTTTGATGCTAGATGATAGGAGGAGTTTGGGTTGCAGGGAAGTAGCAGCATTGTAAACTGTCTTGGAGCTTCCATAGCAATAGGAGGAAGGTTGCAGCAAGAGCTTCTCAAGGTCAACAAGGCAGGGCAGTAACCTCCTCTACCTGGGCTGTAATAATGGAATCTTGGTTGGTAGTGACTTGAGGTGTGCTATGGTTGATATTAATCCTGTAAAGTAGTATTACATGGATAAGTGGTAGTGGTAACCACACATGGAGCATGAATACGTTACTACGTGTATGGTATTAGTGAGTTGGAATCTAATCCCAAGTATTAAGCGAGGTTTATATGAGTAGAACCGTGAATAAAAGGGGTTTGAATGGCGTATCCCTCCTTTTTAGATGTTTTTGGATGGTCATAAATGAAATAGGAGTTGCGTTGGTAAGTAGTGAAAAATGAAAATGTGGATCGCACGTCTGACTAGGTAGACCTCTGCTGTAGAGAAATAAGCCTTCTTGGAATTGGGGTGACATTCTAGGGGGCATCTAATTAATGGATTAGACATCTGATTGCTAAGGCCATGGACGTCTAATGTTAGGCCAGATGTACCTAAATGTTTAGAGATCAACCTTTAGGAGTTAAGGTGCGATACCATGGGACATCTAACTAGATGGTTGGATGTCTGAAAGAGAGTCTGGACATCCAATGTGAGTGTTGGATGTCGAGTCAGGTTGGGAGTAACAACCCAAAGTCCCTTCCAGGAGATATTCGACAAGGTGTTTGGACGACTTATTTGGGAACATAAGACATCTGAGGATAGTGGCAAACATCGAATAAGGGAGGTAAGTTGTGTTTGGAGTTTGGCTTTTAATCCTAAGGCTTGCCTTTGGGGGCCATTTAGGATTTATTTACTTTGTGGATTAAGCCACAAGTGGAAATCATTGATAAAGGACTCATGAATTAATGCGAGCTGGTTGATGGGAGGGTAAGGCCTCTATTGCATTGGGCAGGGTGATCGTGAAGACATATGAGAGGTAGGGGCCACACCCATGGACATATGAGGCAACTTGAAGGAGTGTCGGAAAGGCGGCCCACCTGGGGGCATTAAGTGATGTCTCTATGGGGAATCATCCATATGATGGGAATGTGGCATTCATTTGCCAGGTAAGTATGTGGCTAGCCATGTTATCATAGGCAGCTTCTGAACCTGAGTCTAGGGGATTGGGTCACCAAAGTTAAAGGTAGGGGTGTACACGGGTTGGGTTTAGACTCAATCCAAACCCAACCCACAATTTTCAAGTTGAGATTTTTCTAACCCAATTCAACCCATTACACTACTGAACTCAACCAACTCAACTCATAAAAATCAGGTTAGGTTGGGTCATGTTGAACGGATTGTTGACTAGTCAAATGACCCAAAACTTATGTTTATCTCTTATTTAATAATAAAATACTTTAAATTTATAAACAACTTCTATCTTCTAAAAAGTGAATAAAGTAAGTACAAAAAAAATCGAACCGTGGATGGAATTTGGGACATGGGTGGGGGAATTTTGAATTTGGGACATGGGAGATATGGGAGTGGGACAATGTGGGGGGAATTTGGGATATTGGGCTTGGACGTGGATAGGCTTTGGTAGCTAATTAGGTTGTAATTGGGAAAATTTTAAGTTTGGCTCCATTATATATATATATATATATATATATATATATATATATATATATATATATATATATAGGATTATATCATGTTGTGAATTAGGTTAGTTAAACCTCAAACCCAACCTAACTCATTTTTATCAGGTTGAAAAATTTCAACCCAATACAATCCATTATAACTCACAACCCCCCAACCCATTCAAGTTGGGTCGGGTTGGGTTCGGGTTGAACCTAACTCATATACACCCCTAGTTCAAGGTAGTCTAACCTCAAACCTCAATTAAGAGAGTGCATACACAACTTTTGCCTTGAATAAACACGAGGGATGATCCTAATTAAAGCTGAACAACTACTTCAATAATAGAAAGGATCTATTGGGTCGAGTTATCTGTATGTTTGGGCAAGGGGGCATACAAAAAAAGAACTGGAAGGGATTTCTCACGCTAAACTAAGCAACATATATATATATATATATATATATATATATATATATATATATATAAAGAAGTAGATTAAAGTCTACTGAGCCACTTGGCTCACACTTACATCACTTTCAGGACAGGATGGTAGGTGCTAGAGTACCATGCCACCTTCGGATCTGAGCTTTGTAGCGTCACACTTGGCACTTGAGGACCCACCTGGAAGTAGCTAGGACCCTACTACTGGTGCCTAGGGAGGCAGAGGTGCACTTCTCTAGCACAGGACACGAGTTTAGATATGAGTTTAGCTTATGAGCCTAAAAAGTACATGATCCTACCGTGCTGAGGTGGTGCCCTAATTAGGCAGGCTCAAATTTGACGTCAAATGTTCCTTGTGGATGTGGAGAAGGAACAACTAAAGATCTCACAAGTACATGATCCACAACCCATTTGTTTAGATATGTTTGTGTCAGAAGGAAAAAGTACTGGAAAGATGAGATCAGCAAGGAGCCAAATGGGTACCACTTATTTGAAGTTGGACTCATCACCTTTCTATGGTTTCCGTTGACTTTCCGAGATAAGGTAAAGATATGTTGAAAAGCGAATATTAACTTGAGCCACAATATCTTACATGGGAGAAGTATTTGGAAACTTACCCCCACATGACACCTCTCACTAGAGAATTCTTTTCTTTTTTTTCTTCCTCCTCGTCCTCTTAGTCTCTTGCTCAGTATTGACAACCCTTTCTGTTATTCTTTCTTCCCCCATTAACTTTGTGCCAGTGGTGGAGCAGGATGGGGGTAGTCGCACCTTCTAACTTTTTAATTATTTTTAAGAATTATATACCCAAATCTTTAATTTTAATAGATTTTTTAATATTTTACCCTCCCAACTTGTAGGCCTGCATCGATAAATATAATTTATTATGACTTCGCACCCCTATCAGGATGAGCGGTTCATCCTGTGCATCGTAGAAGCATGAAAAGTCGATCATTTTAAAAATTTTGATTTCAATATGATAAGTAGTTCAATGCTTGAAAAATCGAATAACATGATTTGAAGAAACAATCAAAATCGAAACCACATAGGAAGAGCTAATTTCTTCCCGTTCTGACAAATCTCACGTGTTGTGCCTCCTACTATAAATCCTGACTTGGAGAGACTCCCTTCTTCTTAACAACCTAATGAGGCCCTTCGCATCGAGAATAATTAATCTTCGTGTGCACCGCGAATGCTTTGTGAATCTCGAGGTGACTCTCACATCATTCCTGTAAAGATTGAGAAACCACAGCCAATAGATATTGGACATCCAATCTCCATACTAGATGTCTAGAAGTCCTTCAAGACTTCATGCCGAGAGTCTTAACTTCTAGACGTCCCTATGGAGCATTGGACATCTGAATGCTTCTTATGGCTTCTCTTCATGAAGTGGGGCTTCCAATCAGAAAAGAAGTAAGAGGGCAGTGGCACTCCTATTCTTCCTCTCTCTCTCTTTGTCTTTCTTTCGGTGGTGGAGAATCACGACAGGAAGATGCACTTTTTGCAATGGTTATAAACCATTGCCAAAAGACAAAAAATCATCGCCAATGATATTTGCCAAAATTTGTGTGTAGAAACTTGTCGGTGATAGTTTTAGTAAAAATCGTTGCCAATAGTTCACTCCTCACCACCCAAATAACGATCTTTCGACGATGGTTCCTAACCACCACTAGACTTTTTTGGCTAATTTGTTTTGGCAACGATTCTATAACCATTGCAAAAAGATTAAATAAGATTAGTTAAACTGTTGATGGTGGTTGGCAATTGAAACATAATTGTAACAATTTTTTACTAATCACAGCTAAGAATATACTACTTGAGATAAAAACTGTCATCGAAACATTTTGGTGATGATTATTTTAAAATCATCGCAAAAAACTTCATTGTTCACAGCAACATTTAATATACTTTTGTGACGATATAGTAACTGATAAGCAAGATTTTGTTGCAAAAAGTTTGAATTTTGGAAAACTCAAGTCGTAAAATTTACAAGAAAATCTGCTACCAAATAAGTTTTACCAAAATTCTAGTAAGTTCCTGATTGAACACCAGGAAGCAAATGTTTAATTAAAAATTGCATTTGGAATTATTGTTATAAAGTAGAATAGCTGGTTGAAATTAATCTACACAAGTTAAACTACTTAAAGAATAAATAATAAAAGAAAGAGAGAGAATAATACAAAGAGAGAAAAATAGAGAGAGGATGAATGAATATTACATTTAAATATTATAGAGTCCATTAGAACTACTTGAAGAAAATAAAACTACACTAGAAAGCAGCAAAAAGATATGGGTGAGAAAATCCTCCTCAACGGCTGCTTGAAGGACGAGCCACATTGACGGAGCACGCGGAAGATGATGGTGAGAGGTTGGATGAGGAAGGACAAAGCTAGATGATGGAGGATGAAGCAGGACGACATCACGGTGGGATCTGATTCCTGTATGGTGGCGAGAAGACAACTGGAGATGCTCCACGAAGGGGTGAGAAGATGAACAAAATTTTGATTTTTTTTGTACTCTAGAGGAGCATCCCGAGTTTGGGACTAGCTCCTTAAAGCTTTGGAGACGGTGAGAGAAGAATAGAAGGGATGAAGAATGAGGAAGGGATGTAGGGCCTTCATATAGTTGAGGTTCAAGGGCAAAAAGGTCATTTCAAAGTTTAAACATTAACATCAGGGTCTTTAGTGACGTTTATGAGCACCACTGTAGCTGCACGTCGCTGAAGGCACACCTAATGTGAGCCACTCATCGCCGATCCGACGGCTCTTGTCGTGCCATGTCACCGTCGCTTCTCCTTTAGCCGTTCACGCGCTCAGTCGCGCCTAATCAACCTCAGTTGTCCGATTGCACAATCGGACAACTTAGAATCGTGCTCACACTTCACCTCACCACTCGTGCAATGCCTGCATGCGATCGCGGGTGTCCACAGTGCTCTCATCCAGTGCTCTTAGCGCCGCCACATTGCCGCCATTGTTGCCATCTGATCGCAATCCTAAGGCGAAATTTCACTGCAACCACTCATGCTCTTGATTTGAGGTGAGGTGGGGCTCGAACCCGTGCCTGCCTCTTCTGATAAGGCACTCAACCACTACGCTACAAGCACGGATGGTCGAGTTTTTGAAATTTCACTGAGGTGCTCTCCACTATTGAACACGCTTCGATCAGGTTTTAAAATCGTGCATCATAGTATATGTGACCAAAGTGAATGAACATTTAAATTTATAATTCTCGAAAAACAGAGTATTCCAAGGTCGAATACGAGGAGTAAGCTAATGTGTGAATTACCACTATCTGAGTTTGCAAAGATTTGGCACGGGAACTAGATTGACTGAGTTTAATTTTATAATTACCAAATCTAGTTCAAAAATATCACACAACTTTAATCCTTCGAATCAAAAGATTATATTTTAATTTATCAATACTCAAATCAGTTTAATCAAATGCCATTGGGGTTATGCACAAAATGATTCATAGCAGCGATATTTGAATATTGTAATGTAACAATGCAAGATGTTTAGCAATAAAATTTTCAATTAATCAAGCTAACTTGTTACACTCAATTTTATGAATAAGGTTGTCAAATGAAATCTCACTTTCACGGGGTAAATAATTATTTAATGCTTTAATAAAATAATTGTCTTTAACCAAAATTTAGCACTAAATAATGATCAACAGTAATGTTAAGCGATATTAAGCAGTATCAAATCAATTGAAGAAAGAATGTAACCAAGAATGTTGATTGTTGCACATCAATCCTTGAAGTCTTGCGTTTAGGTCCCTATGATCATCTTTTAAGCCCTTGCAATTTTTTTTCTCTGCAGAAAGGCCCCTAGCCTTCTTCTTCCTCTTCTTGCCTTGTTCCCCTTCAGCCGGTAGCCCTCGACGGAATGCCGCGGCGCATCATCGGAAATGATCTTCGACGAGAGATCTTCGTTGATGAGCGGCGGAGCAGCTTCGTCAAGGCACTACCAATCTGATGGCGGCGTTGTTGGGTTGATTGAAAGGGAGAAGGCAGTGGACGATGGTCGAGGAAGCGGCAGGTCCGATGGTGGTCGACGGAGGTCCTTGGTGCACGAAACCACCTGTGAGAGAGTGGAAGATATTCTTCGCATCTTCACGAAGCTTCCTGCGAGGCTTGGAAGCTTGCAGACGATGGAGTGACCAGCTGTCGACGGAGGTGAAGGCGGCGGTGGTGGGTTTCTGGCAATTCGCGTGGACGCTCTAAACACCAAGCCAAAGGGCCAACGAGCTTCATTGGAAGGTGGAGAATGTGATGGCGATGATGATTTGTTGCGAGGACGTCGGAGATGGCCGGACGACGTCGTCGAAGGGGGTAGCAGGAGCGCATGTTCGGTGGGTTCCTCGAGGTAGCAAAGCCCTCGATTGATATAGGGCTTTTGCTCCTTAGAGCATTGTGGAGGTTGTAGGGTGGTCGGTGGCGAGGGCGGCGGCGTGGATGCGAGTAAACGTGCCTCAGCGGAGTGTGGCTAGAGCTTGGCCGAGGGTGGAGAAGACGAAGAGAAGGATGTTGTGGTGGTGGTTTAAGGAGGTCTAACCTATTCTAAAGGAAGAGAGAGAGGAGAACCTATCTAATGGACAACGATGAGGTAGCAAGCGGCCGATTTTGGTTCGCCAGCCACGAAGAAGGAGATTAGGGGAAGAAGATCGACGGCGAGGAGAGGGAAGGAGAGGATCGTGTTTTGGTTGGCGACGACCTAGGGAAGAAGGTAGTACTGCCCATGTGGTCGGAGGACGCACGGAGGAAGAGGTCAGAGAGGACCGCTAGGGCCAGAGACGACAATGGTCAAGGCATAGAAGAAGGGCAAGAAACTCGACCTAATCTCGACAAAAATAAGCGACGTGTGATGGCAGAGGTTTAAAGCTTGTTGGCGCACGTGGAGAGGGTCGGAGGTTGCAAGAATGGCTTGCCGAAGTTGTGTGGCCAGCGGATGCGGAGGTGGAAGGTGGAGGCGGTACTGGAAGGGGCATATATGCAAGAAAATCAAAAGTTAAGGGGTATGTGTAAGGAAATTAGGAATTAAGGGCCAAATTGCAAAGTTAGTCAAGATGAAGTAAAAATGAATCCAAATTTTTATGGTAGCCTAATTTGGACATAAAGAAGTTGATGGCCACTTCAATTTTTGGTTTTGATGTCATTTGCATGGATAATTTACAATTTGACCCAAATAATACTAAATTCCCACCTACAATTCTATTTTAGGTCGAAACGAGTTCTAATTGTCAAATTGACTGTGCCAAACCTTATAAAATTTTTTAAAATAATTTTTAGGAGGTTTAGATTACATTTATTTCCATCATAATTGTTTAAATTGAAGTGGATTCAAAAGTAGCCAATTTAATTACGAATTAAGACTCAATTTAGATGAAAATCCTAAATTACTCGGTATCAATCCACTTTTAGGACAATTAAGTTCAATTGACCTTTAATTAATTATAAGTTCACCCTCCAGCTATTCTGCATTTATAATTATTCATGAAAATTCCATAATTAACCACTTTTTCTATTAATTCCTCTCTTTTCAGTCATGATTGTGTTAAAACCTTTTAATGTGTTAATTAGGTGAATTTAACCTTAGAACTTAGCTAAATTAAGTTCGTTATAAAGGATAATGGTGATGCCATCATCCACCGTTGGATGATGATTTGACGATGGAGATTAACTAATGCTGATGAAGAGGAAGGGTTGCGGCACTCTTGAGGTTATTTGAGCGACTAGGATGGCACCACATGGTGCCATCCTGGTCGTCCATCTTCCAATGCTTGTAGATGGTGCCACAGGTGTCAGATTAGGTCAATTTTCACGTCAATGAGCTACGATCATCGATCTGAACCCATCCGTGTGGTTGGATTTATTGTCTGGAGTCTGGGTTTTCATCACCTTACCCCTTGATCTCTAATCTTCCTCGGATTGCATCTAATGCTACGGAAGCCCGATCGGGTGATCTCGGAGGTGTTGGACTCTAATTGTTTCCCTGATCAGATCTGTATGGTTGGATCTTCAATCCGAGGCCTAGATAAATATCACCCTGTCCCCTTACCACAAAAGGGCAAATTAACTTATAATGTGTATAATTTATTCTAAATGCAGAATAATGCATTTTATACAATATTTATATTACTGAATGCTTCTATGACATTAGGAACATATATAAATAGATATTTTAGGCCAATTAAATGTGTGCACATCAGTAACCATCATCGGAACCATCATCTTGGTTCTATGATGACAATTATTCATAGAACCATCACCAAAGGTGTACTTTTTTATTATGTATATATCTAATTTTGTGATTTCTTACAAACCTATATGTATTTCATGACACAAGTCAAATTAAAAACAAGCATACATATAAACCATAAATAATCAACATCTAAATATATAATGATTGGACGTGAGTGCAGCACTGTTGCTGCTACTATTTCTTTTTTTTTTTTTCCTTAATTTTTGAAAAATGAGTTGCAACACTGTTGCGCTCTTGAGGCTATTTGGGCAATTGTGATGGCATCACATGGTGTCATCGTGGCTGCCCATCTTAGAATGCTTGTTGATGGTGCCATGGGTGTTGGATTTGGTTGATTTTTATGCCATCGAGCGGCGATCGTCAATCCAAACTCATCTGTGCAGTTGGATTTGTTGTCCGGAGTTCGAATTTTCACCACCTTATCCTTTGACTTTTGATATTCCTCGGGCTACATCTGATGCCACAGAAGTCCGATCGGGGCGATCTCGAAGGCGTTGGACTCTGATTGTCGCCCTGATTAAATCTGTATGGTTGGATCTTCAATTCGAGGCCCAGATAAATATCGCCTTGTCCCCCGACCATAAAATGGCAAATTAACCTATAATTTATAAAATCTATTTTAAATACAGAATGATGCATGATATGCAATATTTATAATGTTGAATGCTTCTATGACATTAGGAACATACATAAATAGATATTTTAAGCCAATTAGATGTGTGCACATCACACCCCCATGCTTATCTTTTGCTAATTCCTAGCAAAACTACATGCTATTTATAAAAAAAATTAGGATCAAATAACTTGGGCAATAGTTATCTCTCAACACTAAGAAATTTTTACAAAAGACCTGGCCTAAAGAGACTCAACAGTGCCAGGGTGTGTCAAAATACAGACTGCCCCCAAGCCCTCGCCTTATTCCAAATCAAATATTTTTTCACTTTTCCTTCTTTTTTTGTTTTTTGATTTTTTGAGTTCTAGAGTTTTGAGGTAGCTATCTATGACTACTTAACCCACCCAAAACTCAAAAAGAACTCTAAGTCCTAAGCATTTTTTGTGAAATTGTGATAGACTCACTGATTGGCAATTAGAACGAACTTTAGGTTTCTACGAACCTTAGGTGACTTTAATGAAGAATTTCTACCTAAAGATGTATCTATTCGACCGGTAGTTTTCTCCTTACTTTTTATTTTTACAGGGTCAACACAAGGGCGAACCCAGTGTATATCTCCCCGGCTTATTCTACTTCCCTGCTTCTTCTTAAGCATTTAAAAATTATTTGTGTATTTTGTAAGCTGGGTTCTGGACAATAAGCCAATAGGGCATCAAACCCACGGCAACTTGCCAGCCATACTCGTGCGGTGAAGTGTGGCTTATTTATTTTTTTCTTATTTTCTATTTCTTATCATTTTTTTTGGGTATTTCTCTTTTTTTTTTTTTGAGTAGGTGACTTCTCTGATCTAAGATTTACCTTAAGGCAATAGAATGAGAATGGTCGTGTGACTAGACTCTGGACAACCGACCAATGGGACATCAAACCCACGACAACTTATCAGCCATACCACTCTAGAAGGTTTATTAGCTACTCAATTTCTGTTAAAATTGTCGAAAAGCAAGTCATTGCAAATAGCGTGTAGATGTTTTAAACTTAAAGTCCCCTCAAATCCTAGGGGAGGTTGATAAGTCGTGTACTTATCACCCCGACTTATTTAACTAATTAAAAAAAATGAATTTACGAATGGCAATGACTCAAGAAACAAGTCCACATTTTAGTGGACACTCGAGCTGATTAAGACCGATGACCTGAAGGGTCTAAGTGTTCAGGTCCTATTGAATTATTTCCTAAGGTTTAAAAACTCTAATGTCCAAATTCTTTTTTCTAATTCAATTTTTTTAAAAAATAAATAGAAAATAAAAATAATCTATGGAGCTACCAAAATAATTTAGAGATGAATATATCCACCCCCCATGCCTATCTAATGCAATGTCCTCATTATATTAAAAAAACATGAAACAGAGCAGAGTAGAGAAGAAAGCACCTGAATTTCGTGTTTACCCGGTCAACTCCTAGATGAAAATAGATTGTATACGTGCTGAGTTTAGTGCCTTCACCTAGGCATACTATATAAGCAAAGAAGAAATTAAGAATTCATGGGTGCAGGTCAAGATCAAAATAAGAAGATCGATTTTAGGACTCGCAAAGAGAAGATGTCCATAGATGTGGACGAGATTGTGGTGCAGACCCATGCCCCAAGGTCAAGTGGTTTTAAGGTTTTGGATGAAAATTTCCCAGAATCGAAGATCATTATGCAAGCGGGGCCGGGCTTGCAGTTTAGTAGTATGCAACCAAAGTCTGCAATGTCGGAAAATAGGTAGATCTAAATCACTGGGCTTGTTTGTCCATGTAAAATTCAACTCAAAAATATAATCAATGATTCTATACTTGGGTGACACATCTTTAGAGTAAAAAATATCATAAGGGTCCTGATAAAACGTTGGTGGTTTATGATGAGTCCAATTTATTGGACTAATTTTTAGCCTAAGTTGGTTAGTTACTACATTTTAGAGTATATTAATATTTGCATTTGATTATAAAATAAATGCATGCATTATAATTTATATTTGTAAAGTTTATCTGATATTATAAATAATTATATGTATTGCAGAAATCAAGCGCAGCCAAATCTCATTTTTAAGACGTCCGGAGCTTACTCTGGACATCTGATGATGTTGACAATATGCACCACAACTTAGCCATCTCTACCTCCATATGCACAACCTCCTCGCCAACCTCAACACATCGTTTCTCCACCGCCTCACTATTGCTGTTAAGCTATTAGAGAAGACCGAGTCCTCCGGAAATGCAACATATCAGAGGAGAGTCAACCATAGAAGATTTATAAAAGGACTCCCACCGCATGCATGCGCAAGATATCATCCTCTCCCCTTTCGGGGATCTTCTCCCTTGCCACCACCGTGCAACAGGCGTGCACTTGAAACCTAGAGTACACCATGGCCTAAGCATGCGATACCTCTACTCCTCCCCTTCGCCGATCACATATGCACGGTGATAGAGTGCATACACCCATTGCCATCGTCCTCTTCCCTTTCTTCTTCATCTTCTTCTACCTCTTCCAACACCACCGCCTCGTCGGTTTTCCACTCCAAAAGAACCCAAAGTCGTGACCTTCACCACCGACTCAATAGCCCGCCAACTACCCTCTCCTCGCCGCAATAGTCCCCCCCCCCTCGGCCACCACTGCCATAGCCATCGCCCACCTCCTCAGCCATCCTCTTCTTCAACCTCTTGTCTTCTTCCTCTTCTGCAACTTCATGCATAAAGAGACCCAAACCTCCACTGCACACTGCCACCTCGACCAACCTTCACCAACCTCCAATCTTGACTCGAAGTACCTCCCAAGCACCCTCGTCGAGCACCTCGACCACGCGCAGCCACACGCAGCTCATGCACGGCCAAAGCACGACCCACACCTGCAACTAGAGCCATCGGCAGGAAACTCGCCGCCGCTGGCCTCCAATGCTCTAGTCGACGATGTACGGCCGCCTCCGTCCACTCTTCCTACGCCATCGCAAAGCCAACGCATCGGCCGACCTTCCCCCAAAGCCTTGTCGGTCGCCATTCTTCTCCCCATGTGCAAAGAGGAGAGAGGCAAAAACCTCTATTTTCCATCCAATTAGTAATTACAGAGAATGCCATTGCAAGCTTTCTTATTCATTTATTTACCAAATTAATATATTAAGGTGAATTTGCATGCATATCTCTCTATTCTTGATAAATTGCTTCTGGTTGAGTATCTCATGAATCAGATAAGAGCATGCCACATTAATTATCACAAATAAGGAATATTTTATTGGAAATTAGTATTTACATTGATTACCATTACCAAGATCATTATTTAATAGAATATTATATTATGATAATTTTGCATATAAATACCTACATTCATGATCAATTGATTAAAACGAGAATTTATGTGAGAAAATGAGTTGCACTAAGTAATGTGCACACCCGTTGAGATTCCCGAATAAACGAAGTACTACGCACTAGTCCAATAGGCTAATTCCTTCCTGTGGAGACAACCTAACTATTTTCGTGGTTAATTTTGAATTATTAAATATTTTTGAAAAGCAATCTTCTACCATGCAACAAAATACAACAATGTGACATTTTATGTTAAAATTTTTATCGAAAATGAAGATCGCTCTTTCAGTTTCAAGTCTATAGGAACCCTTAAATCCAAAATTCTACTCCCCCTGGGGTTAACTTCCCAAATTTTCATTTCCCAGCTCCTATCCTCCACAATCATAATTTCGGATTCCAGGACCTCCTGCATGTTATTCACCCCATCTAAATTATCCAAGTCCAATAATTGTGGCTAAATTGGGACTAATTTGGGTACAATGATTTCAAAAATATCATCATTTAGCACTTTGGGGTGTGTTTGAGGAATGGGGCTACTGATTGAATCATCCATGAAGTCAGGATCTGAATACTTTATGCTAGCCCCGATGGGATTATAATCCTAAATTACCAGGCTATCAAATGATTCATCATATCTCGCGGGCCGGTTTGTCTTACTAAAATTATCTTCCTCAAACTCAGGTGAGACTTCATATAAAGATTCTTCACCCTTAGAATCAAAGAATTATGTATCTGCATTAATATATGTCTCAAGATCATATGTTATCCTTGGTACATAGAGACATTTTTCCTTGTACCCTGGTTTAGGGATCTCAGGTGAAGAAATCAATTCATCCTCAATTGGTTGCTCTAGACCAACCTGGTCATCTCTGGTCACGTAAAATGTGTCCCCCCTACAAATGCCTGAGCGGGTTCTGACATTGGCTCTCCTGAAGGGGGTTCATCTTGGGAATCATCCCAAGATTAGAGTAAAGCAATCACAAATTTCATTCTCAACCTTGACAATTTTCCAAGTAAAAACTCACCTAGGTTCTTATCCTTAACATCTTGGATCTAATTCAATAAATACTTATTAAGATCATCAATCATTTGAATCAAAGGCTCTAATTCCTTAGTGCAGGGTGTTGGCTGAACTTCTAAAGATTGAATGGTGTTCCTCAAGTTAGCCAACACCTTATCTTGAACTTGGTTCACCTGAACCAAATGGTTTGATTCAGGGTTGTGTGGGTTTGGATTCAGTCTAGGGGAGTCAAGAAATTAAGGTTCTTGGTGCCCTCCTTGATAATAGGTCATTTTGGGTTGTTTAAAGAGGGGTGGTGACCTACATATAGTGTAATCCTGGGGAGGGTAGGGCTTATAATCAACATATCCTTCTTGATTGTAGATCAGATTAGATTGATCATCAAAGGGTAGAGATCTATAATCAGTATAGATCTGTGAAGGATAATAATCATAATCATGATGTCCAGGGTTAAGCCCTAGACACTGAGGTCTGAAATTATATTCCCAATCAAAGTTATCTTGACAAGTGGATGCATGGTTATAAGTCAGGTCAAGATAGTAATCATCTTGGGAATAAGTGGTGGTAGGAGGCTAGGAGTGGAAATGCGAGTAGGATGTGGAAGGATCCATGACAACACGGGAGGAAAAAGAGAAAAGAAAGGTGTCCTGCAGTATAAACAATCAAATCTATCTTTAGGTGGTGTAGCCTAAAGATCTACAGAATCTCAAAACTCATCTTGAGATGAAAGAAACAATTTGGTCTTATTCTATTTGGACAATCCAACTAGTTGAGGGAGGGATCGGGGAGAAGGTTCTTCCCTTAGCTTTTGCCTCAGGTTCCTTTGATACCCCCCAACCGCGATCGTTTAACACTACCCCCTAGTTATGTTGGTGCTAGAGCACCACGATCATTTGTTTTGATGATAACAAAACACGTGTCATTTGATATTTGCGCTTTGAGTCCTAGATTTCAGGTCAATCGCAAATGGATATGTGATTAGATGGAGTTCGAGCTCGCATCCAGGACGGATTGGACGAGCTTGATGGAGAACAGAAGAGATTCGCGAGGAGCGATATATTGAAGATGGAAGGACAAGAAGAATATGATAGAATTTTGTTTAATCCTTTCATGTACTGTTGTCGTTATTTTCTTGCTCTTTATTTCCTTAGAAATTCATGTTAAAGAGCCTCAAAGTACCCTAACAGTAGTCCTAGGAACACCGGCACAACCCTAGGATACTTAGGTTTTCTGTAGAACACTTAGAAAACCAATATAGGGTTTAAACAACACTTCCAGACGTCTAATTCCAAAATCAGACGTCTGATAAAATATTTTAAGACGTCTGACTGTTGTTTCAGACGTCTGATAACTGTTAGGCTGGACATAGCTAGTTCTGTCTGATGAAATCAGACGTCCAGACCTTAGACCAGACGTCTTAGGAGACGTCTGATGGATTTGCCAGACGTCCAATTAGTGGACCGTTGGCTGCTTAGCATACACTCAAGAATATGACCGTTAGAGCCTTATCAGACGTCCATAGGACTGTCCAGACGTCTGATAATTGACCGTTTTGCCTCGGCTGACCCAAAATCTCTTCTCAGAGATTTTCTAGCCGTTGCAACATTTGGAAAATCCATTCCCACAGTAAAAGTAGGTTTCCAGACGTCCAGACATAGTGCCAGACGTCCTATATGTCGTCTGATGGACTTGCACTAGAACCCTGTTTAGATCTGATTTAAGTCAGGAAGAGACCCGCCCAAAATCAGACGTCTGACCTTGGAATCAGACGTCTTAAAGTGAACTTCCAAATGTCTGATGCTATAATTAGACGTCTGATAAGCCTGTCAGAGCAATGATTGTTCCTGATTTCGGGCTGATTCACTTGGGCTTTGTACCCAACGGCTATGGAAGCTTTTCTAAGCCTTCCAAAGCCTTCCTAAGGCCTCTATAAATAGAGGGGAGCCTTTACACACCTAGATACACAAGATACACACTAAGAGAAACAAGAGACACACCTAAGCAACTTAGTTCCACTCTTTTGTGTCCAAGAGAAGCCCTTGCTCTCCAAGCTCTAGTTCCATTCTCTAGAGAGCATCAAGCTTTGCGCACCCGCTCTCCCGCCGCTATTCACGAGAGCGAAGTTGCGCCGTCGCGTGGCTCACGCACCGCGTCATCAACTCGACGCACTCCTTGCAAAGGGGAGTTTCCTAATTCCTATAGAAGCTAGGTTCATAATTACTTTATTGGCTCTATAGGACTTGTTGTTTATTTTATCTTTGTTATTTAGTTGGGTATTCGCTTTGCGAATTCCCGTCTCCTTCGTGGGACAAAATCCTTCTCGTGGAGAGAAGGGGTTGAGGAACGCTACCCTCGTACTTGTAGCGTGGTTGTACTGAGGTTGAATCACCCTCGTTTTAAAGTGATTCGGTTAGTGGATTTGATCAAATAGGTTGATCGGAAAATCCTAACTCGAGAGGGTTAGGTGGTGGTTTTCACCCGGTTTGGGTTTCCACCTAAAAATCTTTGTGTATTTGTGTGGTTGTCTATTCTGTGATATTGTTTATATTTATTTGCGCATTTATTACGTTACCCCTCCTGGTAGGGAAAAGCTTCAATTTAGACATCAGATGGATCAGTAGAAGTAGATTAATAAAAAATAATCTCAATTTAGGCCCCAAAGAGCAAGTCAAATCCTTAAAGCCAACATTTACTTGATTTTAGGTAGGCTTAAGTTTGATTGTACTCTGAAATGCAATGGGCCCTTTAAATAGGTTGTGCCCTTAAAGATCAGTTTCGATGTGTGTGCGTGCACAATGAATGATTTTCAATCAAGATTATTTTTGGATGTAATGAATTTTAGGGCTTAAATCTTGCTTAGTAGCTTTTAGGATTCAAATTTCAGGTATATTCATATAAGGTTTTGTGAGCACACCATGTTTTGAAAGCACAAGTGAAGATATATTCCTTTACAAATAAAAAATAATGTGTTGTGCTTGGTTCAGCCCTAAACGTTGAATCCTATGAGGAAAGCTACTGATGGATCACTTTTATCTTAAGTGGTGTAGCTCAAACAACTCAATCAATTGGTCTCTTGCACCACTTGATTGAGGCACCCAAATAATGTTAGCCTATTCTGATGTCTAATCACTTATTTATATAGTGCGTTGAAGTGTACTGGGTCCTTAGGTCGACTCCCCAATTAAGTGATTGAATCAGACAAGAGTCGTGCACTTTAGTGTGTGTAGGTGTATAAGGTGTGTAAGTTTAAATAAATCCCACAATCATATATATATATATATATAAGCGGGGGTGAGGTAGATGGGAGTGACAAACAAACAACCAAGACTAACCTTAGGGTTTATGTAAGCTCCTAGGTTAATTAGGGTTTGCGTTATTAGATGGTGGAGTGAAATCTAAGGGGTTGAGAGGTGGGGTGCACTTACAAACTCTTTAACTGCACTTTGCTCTAATCTACCGCTTTTGCTCTCCTCGAGAGAGTACTTGCAATCACAAGAAGAATGGAGACAAGTGAGGTAAATGATAAGTAAGGCGGAAAATGAGAGAAATCAAAGAGTGTTACCTCCTCAGCAATGGCGCCAAAATGATAAACAAGATTTCGTTGCGAAAAGTTTGAGTTTTGGAAAACCCAAGTTGTTGTAAAATTTACAAGAAAATCCACTACCAAATAAATTTTATCGAAACTCTGGTGAGTCCCAGGTCGAATACGGGGAGGCGAAGGTTTGATTAAAAATCACGTTCGGAATTATTGTTATAAAGCAAAATAGCTAGTTGAAATTGATCTACGCAAGCTAAACTACTTAAAGAATAAACAATAGAAAAAAGAGAGAAAATATTACAAAGAAAGGGATGAACAAATATTGCATTTAAATATTCTAGAGTCCATTATAACTACTTAAAGAAAACAAAACTACACTAGAAAATAATAAAAAGATAGGGGTGAGAAAATCCTCCTTGACGACTGCTTGGAGGACGAGCTGTGTTGACGGAGAACCCGGAAGATGATGATAAGAGGCTGGATGAGAGAAGGCAAAGCTGGATGATGAAGGACGAAGCAAGGCGGCATCGCAACGGGATTCATTTCCTGAATGATGGCAAGAAGACAACCACGGAATGCTCCACGAAGGGGGTGAGAAGATGGACAAAAGTTTGATTTTTTTTTTTAATTCTAGAGGAGCATCCTCGGTTTGGGGCTTGCTCCTTAGAGCTTTGGAAAGGGTGAGAGAAGAAGAGAAGGGATGAAGATTGAGGAGGGGATGTAGGGCCTTTATATAGTTGAGGTTCAAGGGAAAAAAAGGTCATTTCAAAGCTTAAACATTAATATCAGGGTCTTTAGTGATGTTTATGAGCATCACTGTAGCTGCACGTTGCTGAAGACGTGCCTCAATGTGAGTTGCTCATCGCCAATCCACCTTCTCTCATCGCGCCACATCACTGCTGCTTCTTCAGCCGTTTGCGTGCTTAATCGTGCCCAATCAACCTCAATTGTCCGATCACACAATCAGGCGACTCAGAATCTCATGCACGCTTCACCTTATCACGCGCGTAGTGCCCACGTGCAATTGTGTGTGAGATCACGTGCGTGTGCATAGTGTTTTCATCTAGCACATCTATCGCCGCCACATAGCCGTCGTCGCTACTGTCTAATTGAGATCCTACGGTCAAATTTCGCCGCAACCTCTCGCAATCTTGATTTGAGGTGGGGCGGGGCTCAAACTCCCGCCTGCCTCTTTTGATAAGGCACTCGACCACCGTGCTGCGAGTGTGGATGATTAAGTTTTTGAAATTTCACTTAGGCACTCTCCATTGTTAGATGATGATCTGATGGTGGAGATTAATTGACACTGATGAAGAGGAAGCGCTGCGGCACACTTGAGGCTATTTGGGTGGCTAGGATGGCACCACGTGGTGCCATCCTGGCCATCCATCTTCCAATGCTTGTAGATGGTGTCACAGGTGTCGGATTGGGTCGATTTTCACACCGTTGAGCTGCAATCGTCGATCTGAACTCATCTATGTGGTTGGATTTGTTGTTTGGAGTCTAGATTTTTACCACCTTACCCCTCGACCCCTAATCTTCCTCGGACTACATCTGATGTTATGGAAGTCCGATTGGGGTGATCTCGAAGGTGTTGGACTCCGATTGTCACCCTGATTAGATCCGCACGGTTAGATCTTCAATCTGAGGCTCAGATAAATATCACCCTATTTCCTGACCACAAAAAGGCAAATTAACCTATAATTTGTACAATTTATTCTAAATGCAGAATAATGCATATTATGTAATATTGATATTGCTGAATGCCTTTATGACATTAGGAACATACATAAATAGATATTTTAGGTCAATTATATGTGTGCACATTAGTAATCATCATCGGAAACATATGATGACAGTTATTCAAAGAACCCTCACCAAAGGTATACTTCTTATTATGTATGTATCGAATTTTGTGATTTCTTACAAACCTATATGTATTTCATGGCACAAATCAAATTAAAAACAAGCATACATATAAACCATAAATAATCAACATCTAAATATATAATGATTGGACATGAGTGCAGCACTATTGCTATTACTATTTCTTTTTTTTTTCCTTAATTTTTGAAAAATGTAGTTGGATTTGATGTAAAATAAAATAAAAGTATTGCATGGGTTTACCCATCTATATAAATATATCTATATATCTCTATATCTATTGAATCAGCATATTATGAATATTTGGAATCCATATTATGCAAGGAGACATTGCTTTTGCTAATACCAATTGAATGGTGATAACCATTCGCTCTATTTTCAGTCTCAATTATTTTCTAAACTGATGCTGATACTCCGCAGACCTAGCTAACACATTTGTCATAGTTAGTAGCTTTATATCAAGGTCATCATTCCTATTATCAATACGCATACTGTCACCATCAAAAATATCCATCTTATTCATCAAACCTAAAGGTGGAAGCTTAGCAGAGCACTATCCATGCCACTATTCACATCGGTTCATTTATTTTCCTCCATCACCATTCACTTTTTTTTTCACAGTTACTACAGTGCTCCCCACCTCTCTCTCGTCTCTTTTGCTTTTTTTTCCTTTTATTTCATTTTTCTTGCGCACTCTTTAGCGCGTGCGTCCATGTCAAATTTTGTCTCCACCATCGGCCTCCTCATCTTTTACTCTTCCATGAGAGACCACTATTGAGTTCATTTTTATAAAAGTATGAAATAATACATATACAAAATCAAGAAATATAAACACAATCTAAGACACCGATTAGAAATCAAAATACTTGCAACGCACTATTTTTTTAATTTCCAATCGAGGTTTTCTACTTTTCACTAGTCAAAACCATGATACACTGGGCAATGCATTTTGCAACGCGTAGTGTGTTAGAATTCCACTGATCGAAAACTAAGATGCACTATTTAAAAATTATGTTAGACTTTCATATGATTGACTTTTGCATTCTCGCAGCAACGTGCGAGCTAAAAACTCGTTTCAATTGAAAATGTATATATATAAATGTTACAGCGCTTGATTGTGTTGTTGAAGATAAAAAGCTATCGTATAGTAGTAAAGGGGATCAAGCGTTATTAACAAATAAGAAGTTTTTATTACTCGAAAACCTAAGTATTCGAGGACGAACATAGGGAGCAAATGGAATTTATTCACTAATCTCAATAATGTAATTTGAACACTTAAACCTTCTTAAAATCTAATTCAGAAGATAATGCGGGAGTTTATGAATTAAAATGTAGCAAAATAGAAGAGAAATTAAGAGGAATAAAAAGGTTGATTCTTTTCTTGGCTCTCTTCTTTAGCTTCTTCTTTCTTCTTTCTTTTCTTCTTCTTTCTTTCTTTCTCTGACTTTCCTCTTTCCTTAGCTCTCTTCCTTTCCTGCGGGCTTGCCTTAGCCTTGCCTTCTCTACCTTTCTTCTTCTTCTTCTTCTTCTTCTTCTGCTTCTGTTCTTTGGCTCTTAGCTTCTTTCTTTTTCTCTCTTTGGCCTTCTCCTTTTCTTCTTCTACCTCTGCCTCTACCTTCAAGTCTTCCTTAGCTTCTGCCTTTGCTTTTTCTTCTTCAGCTGCACCTCTACTACAGTGCCTTCTCTTTCCCTTGTCCTTGGCTTTCTTCTTCAGCTTCTTCTCCAGCCGCTGCCTTCAAGTCCCTCTTCTTTCTTTAGCCATTAATCTTTAGCTCTTCCTTCCTTAGCTTCTTTGCGGCTACACCTTCCTCTTCCTTTCTTCTTTTCCCTGCACACACACGAGTGCAAAACCTATCCCCTACCCTCCCCGCGTACGCTCTCTCTCTTTCTCTCTCTTGGGTTCGCTCTCTCAGAGCCAGCTGGGTAATCGGGTTGAGTTACGCGCGTCCAGGTCCAGGCGCACCGGCGTGGGTGGTGAGTGAGGAATGCGGGGTAAACGGGTTGGGTCACGCCAGGTCCGTAGGAGTGTGGGTCACGGACAAGGTGGGTGTGCGTGGGCGAGGGGACCTCACCCAGTGTCTTAAGGCGAATTGATAGAAACACAAAATCAATTTAACTCACTCTACGCACTCTTGGCTTTCCGAGGTGGGACTAAAGGTCCCACCCACTTCTCTCGCACACCCGTAGGAGGTCTTTCGCTCAATTGCTGCAGCTGGATGCCTTGCAAAGCCTGCTCTCTGGCTGGATGCGTGCGTGAGAGCCTCGTGCGTCACCTGGGACTCTTCTGCCTGGAGCACGCGACCTGGAGCGAGGATACAAGCTCCTTACTTCTGCTTCAATGGCAGAAAGGGGGGTCAACCTAAAACTCATGAATACAGCCTTGTGGCCTCATTTGAGCACATGGGAAGCTTCGTCGTGTCACAGCGAAGGTAAGGCAGTGGGTGGCTGGCCGCGGGGTGACCTAAGCGTGCGTGCTTAGGTCGCTCTGTGGCCATGTTAATGGGTATGTTCGGTGGGTGAGTGTGGAGGTGTTGGTGGTTAGTGAAGGGGTGCAAGATGATTAGTGGGTGATGGCGGAAGTTTTTAGGGGCCTGGCGAGGTGGATGGAGGTGTGGAGGTGATGGAGGCACCTCGTCGGTGGTTGGCCAGAGATGGGAACGATGGTGGTGGTCTGCGGCGTCGAGGGGTTGAAAGTGAAAATAAAGACAAGGGAAATGAAGAGGGGAGAGAGGGGAAGCGTTCTAACCTAACTAAGTAGACAAACGGGGATAGGAAGGCGGCTGGCCGTACCTGCCGTCATTGGAGAAGATACCAGTAGAGGGGTGACGGCAACGACGAAGGGGCTGGAGGCGTGCGCAAGGGTTTTGCGCGACGTGGAGGAAGGAGATGAAGACAGCTTTGCCACTGGTATTGTGGTAGAGCGACGAGAAGGAGGAGGAGAGGTTGCCAAAGCCTACTGGACACCTGGCCGGAGGAGAAGGGAAGAAATTGGGGTGGTTCTCTGGCCAAGCCAAGGTAATTCTGAGCAGCCATATCAGGGGGTCTTTTTATAGCATTTGGCAGAGGCTCTTGTTCTTGGAAGGCAAGCTTCCAAGTGCAAGAATCCTCGCCGGAGAAGGAAACAGTGGGATAACCAAATCTCTCGTGCGTTCGCACGAGAGATTGGGTGCGAATTAGGGCTTGGGATTTAGTTCACATGAAAGGGAATTCCTCAGAGAATCTCATTTCCAAATCTGGGAGGAGATCTCTAAGGATTCGGGGAGAAATCCTCCTCAAATCCTTGACGGAGTAGGACTCCTCCACTGTAATGGTGGAGGGACCTAATTGTAAGAGTGGCGAGGAAGATAGGGGGTATGCGCAATGAATTTCAAAAGCTAGGGGTCAAATGTAATTGGGTGGACTATCTTGCAAAGTAGGTCAAGGTGACCTCCCCTTAAGTCTAAATTTTGGTACAAACCTAATTTGGACCTAAGGAATCCAATGATGAAGTTGGATTTTAGGTTTGACCACGTTTGACTAGACATTTTACATAAAAACTCAAATTAGGTCAAATACTGAGTTAGGACCCCAATCTAGGTCAAAATAGGTTCCAAAGGCCAATTTGAAGGTTCTAAACCCTAGGGGACATTTTTCCATGAATTTTAGAGGGCTTAGTTGATTTTTATCCTGATCAGAACCTTGTTGAATTGAGCGGGTCAGTTTTAGGGTTACAATATGTCATTTAATTCTTAAATCTCACAATAACCCATTTCTGATTGAACCAACCCACCTTTTATCTTATTAAGATCATTTGACCTATGTTTAGCCCCTGATAAATCCCATTGATGTACTGCAATGGTAAAATTACAGTTTTACCCTTTATTTCATATTTTCTTCTCAGAACATTAATTCCTTGAATTAGGCCCTTCTCCAGGTTATGTAGGAGCTTTTATTTTCTTTCTTAGGTCAAAATGAGCTAGTTATGGCTCATGATGATGTAATCATCAATAAACTAAGTATACAGATACACTACATTGGGGCACCTATGCCATCGGTTGCAAACCCACCTAGATCATCGCTGTCTTGACGATCATGTGTGAGGTGAAATGAAGTATGATCTAGTCTACCCTATCACAAGAGATCCATGAGTTGCTGGAATCACTGACTTTGCTGCTCCATATGGCAATTCTGCCCCTCCATTTGGCAGCTCTTTAGCATGACCAACTCAGTAGCTTGCTTCAACTGTGATGTCATATCGTTAAGCTACTTTGGCCTCTCCTTATCTCAATGCTACAACATCTTCTCCTATGTCTTTAGCTGATTGACAGTAGCCAAAGACGACGACCCCTTCCTCCCATACTAGTTACTAACCATCTCACTCCTTCCTGTGCTACAAATAAAACCTTTGTGCTTCGGTGGCATCACAGTCTTGAATGCCTCCTCTGATGTCATAAAAGACTACTGATCGGTTGTGGAGTTTTCGTCCACAACATTAGGAGGATGAATTAAGCACATCATATGACTCTAAATATATTTCAAATTATATTAAATATTATCATATATAAGTTATCCTAGAGTTATAATTAAATGATTTTCATCTAACTTACATGTCTTTCCTGATGAACCCATTGTCTAGCACCCTCGATGTGACCTTGCTACTCGATCAAGCTAAGCACCATCATATGTATCCGACTACAAAGTAGATAAAAAGTTTTAAGTTATTGTAACTTTTAAAGTGTATGTTGTCAAAGAAAATGGTAATGTGCATATACTTACATATTATCTTCATTTCATTTATACTCAATCAACCCAAACAGTGGATCTATGATGGAGCTTAAGCCTTATTGACCTTGTTTTTCTTAACTTGTGTTCGAACACTAGATCGGTGTTTTAAGAATGTCGCGTTGCAGTATAGCCAAAATAACGTTTAAACAAATAAATTTTATTACTCGAAAAAGATTCCGAGATCGAACACATGGAGCAATATGGAATTTAAAGCTCAAGATCACAATTCATAACTGAGCACAATATATAAGTAAAAGTTTAAGGCAGAATGATATAAAAATCAATGATTAATGTGTAAAAATGAAGAGGGTAAAATGGTGATTTAAATCACCAATTACCCTTATACAGGAATAGCAAGTAGAAGAACAATATCAGAGTTAATTATATTTTTAGAAACTCAAATCAGATGTCTGAAAGTGGGATCAGACGACTTAAATGTCGGATGCTACAGTGCACTGCCTTCTTTCTCTTCTCTCAGCCTCTTCTTCTTTCTCTTCTTTTCTTTCTTTGCTGCAGCTCCGTTTTCTCTTCTTTTTCTTCTTCCTTCTGCTTCCTTCTCCTTCTTCTTCTTCTTACAGGGGAGGGGAACTTCTCAGATTGGCTAAGTGTCAGCTAATGGCTTCAGCAGCAAAACCCTCCCCTACCTCCGCACAGTCTCTCTTTCTCTCTCTGGGTCACGCTCTCCTAGAGCCTTCAACAGTATTGGGTATATGGGTAATCGGATCTAGAGCATACCCAGGACCAGGGCTGTGAGTGTGGGTTGCAGCCGAGGAGTGCAGGGCTTAGGCGGGTTATCGGGCGCACAAGGTCCGCAGAGGAGATGTCGCGGATGAGGCGCATGAAGGGGGCGTGCGGGGACCTCACCCCCTGTGCGTGCTGAGGCAAATAGCCCATATCACTTTTTCAATTTATTCGTTGGCGGGCGCTCTTCAATCCATGATGTGGGACTAAATCCCACCGCCTTTCTCTGTGTGTGACTGCAGTGGCTTCTTCACGTGATTGTGGTCAAAGGCTTAGTCAAAGAGCCTAATTGGCTCCTTGGTTGTGATCTTGGAAGTGCTCCGCAACGCCTGGGACTTTGCCTAGGGTCTGTAGGTGCTCGAAGCCTTGGTTGTGATCTTGGAAGTGCTCCACAACGCCTGGGACTTTGCCTAGGGTCTGTAGGTGCTTGAAGCGAGCTTCGAGCTTCACTCGAAGCTTCGATAATGACGTCGGAAATCTGGGACCTGCAAATACAAAAATGGGCTAAAAGCCCTAGTTAAAATAGTTCATAAGCTTCGCCGTGAGGTGGGGAATTGAACGGCAGTGTTCGTGAGGTGTGGGAATGCTTGAGGTGTTCGGATGGTGACAGAATGTAAGGTGTGACAGTGTGGTGTTCGGCGGAGCAGTGGGGAGGTCAATAGCCTCGAAGACCAGAGGGCATTTGCTCTCTGGAACACGATGGAGGTGTGGAGATGAACGGCGACCGGATTGGTGGAGTGTAGTGGCTGTGCGAGCTCGCCGGAGGTACGCCGGCAAGGTGGAAGATGGAGGGCGACGGGGCGAGTTGGCGGTTGAAATGAAGTATCGAGGGTGTGAAAACAAAGAGGGGAAGTCAAGATGTTATTTAGGAGAGGAGGCAGACGAAGGGGAGCGGAGTTGGCGCCAGTTGAGGTGTGGCTGACACCGGAGATGAAGATGCTCAGAGGGAAGGACAACGACGATGATGAAGGGGGCAGGCGTACCGGCGGGTGTTGTGCAACGCGGAAGAAGATAAGGATGAAGAATCTGCCATAGGTATTGTGGGAAAACGACGAGGGAAGACAAGGAGAATCACTGGAGCTGAAGGGCAAATTAGCTGGAGGAGGGGAGAAGAATTAGAGGGAATCTCTGGCCGAATTCAAGCTTAGGGAGTTTGTTGTGATCTGGGGAGTCTTTTATAGATCATCAGAGGTTGGTTGGAGCTTAGAAAGCTCGCTGGAGTTGGAAGTTTCTTGATACCCAAATCTCTCATGCGTTCACATGAGAGATTGGGTAGGTTTTAGGGTTTAGGGTTGGGTCCAAAAGGAAGGGAATCTTTTGACGAACTTCCCTTTTAATTTTGAAAGGGATTCGTTAAGAAATCAGGAAGTTCTTTCCATTTTAAGGTCGCCGGAGCAAGTAGGAATAGGATTAATGGCGGAAGGGACCTTTTTGTGAGAACAACGACAAAGTTAGAGGCCTGTTTGAAAGGATTTTGAAAGTTAAGGGTAGAAATGAAATTAGACAGGATCAATTTGCAAACTAGGTTAAGACAAATTCATCTTGGGTCCAACTTTTGATACAAACCTACTTTAGACCTAAGGAATCCAATGGTGAAGATAGGTTTTGGTTTTGATCATGTTTGACTGGGTAATTTTTAAAAGACCCAAATTAGGGCAAATGTCTGTCTATGGTTCTGTTTTGGGTCAAAACAGGTTCTGATGGTCAAATTGAAAGTTCTAAACCTTGGAGAATATTTTTATATGAATTTTAGAGGGTTTATGTGAATTTTATCCTGATCAGAACCTCAGTTAATTAAATGGATCTGTTTTTAGGATTTCAAAAGTCATTTAATTCTCAAAACACATGCAAACCCTTTTCTCTCCATCTTATCCCACTTGTTATCTTTTTAAGATCAATTAACCTTCATTCAACCCTTAAGAAAACCCTTGGTTGTACTACATTCATGATGAGCTAGTAAAATTACAGTTTTAACCCTAGTTTCTTATTTTTCTTTCAGAATGATTATGCAATGACTTGTGACTCTCTGACGGTTATGTAGGAGCATTTATTGACTTAATTGGGTCAAATGAGCTAGTTATGGCTTGTGATGGTGTTCCTATCATACCCCCATGCCCAGCTTTTGCTAGTCCCTTTGCAAAATTTCAAGGTATTAACTTTGATTCTAAACCATAAAATCTTTTGATGCTTAAAAACTTTGATGTGTTCTTCCTTTTGTAGATTAGGTTAGAATGCCGATAGTAGGCCTAGAGGTACTCAAGTAAAAACCAAGATCCAGACCTGACCAGCTCTAGTCTCAGTCTGCCACGATGGTTTCTAAGGCCCACAGGAACAAACCTAAGGTTCGTTGAACTCCGTGGTTAAAGCACCCGTGCTTGTAACATGTTTTAGCCTCGGTTTAGTTTGCAGTGCATTTTTGTCAGAGAGAGACAGAGGAATTTTTCTTTACTTTTGGAGAGTTTTCTCTCTCTTTTCTTTTTATTTCTAGCTTCAGATTGGCTTTACAACATGGTATGTATCGAATTCCTAGTCCCCATCATCAATCCTTGTAGGATCCCTAGTAATCGATGCTTCGAGATAGCACCGCCCATGGCAACCCCCAGAACCTTGGCTTTTGAGATAGTCCCACCTATGGCATTCTGTAGCTAAATCTAGACCCTGGCAATCAAAATTTCAGGATAATGCCGCCAATGGCATCTGAACTAGAATAGGGTGCTTACATGCCCCCGGTAGGATATGTAGATATCCTAGGAGACAAGCACCAAGGAAACGATCTGTTATTGCGCATCTTCGAGGGAAATTTCCCACCTCTCTGCGTTGGGAACTCATCCAAATCAACTTGTGTTGATCAGCCGCTCCTAATCTAGGTGACTTTTTCAGAACAAGTTAAACGCATTTGCGTGATTTTGATACTTAGGCGCATTGAACCGGATTGTGTGTGGATTGGGGTGCTTAGGTTACCGAGTCCCATAAACCAGAGGTTAGTTAACGAGGTCGAATAATCCCTAAGCCTTAGACCTAATACTTAAGCTTCGCATTTTCCCCAACCTCTTGAGGATTTTCCAGATCTTAGTGGATACATGAATTTTTAAGCCTAGGATTATAGCCCAAGAGGCTTAAAATCAGCGTTCCTATTAATCTCTTCTCTATTTTATTAGCACTTTTTGCCTTTTATTTTCTTTCTCTTGATATGGTCTAGAATTAAGTCAATTCCTTAATCTTTTACTAATGACTACTTTTTTTTCTTTTCTTTTCAAATTGTGCTCCTTTTTGACAATTTTATCTCCTCCCCTTTTTCTCCTCAAAATCTAATATGCCATCAAAATTTCTTCTCCTCTCATATTTTTGTTCTTTTTTCAAGATTTTTTTTTGGTATTTTTGGAATATGTGATTTTTTTGATGAAACCCTTTCTTGTGAAATGATTTTCACAGCGTTTTGCACTTTAATACCGCCCCATGCCTACGATTTGCAATGTTCTCATTGTACATTAGGTGGGTTCGAGTTTAGCTTAGATCATTCATTAGAACAAGTGCTGAGTGGGTGAATGGGTCGGGATGACTGTTGCGGACGATTTCAAGCTCGGGTATGGGTACTAGAGGTGGAGTTAGCTGTTCTAATGGATGAACCCTAAAGTGCAATATGAGTTCAGCATAGGATGTGTCAAGAAGGGTTTTGGGTTTTTCGAAAATGACGGGTTGCTTCCTGTTAAGCACTGAGTTTAATGCCATCAGCCACGCGCAATGAGCTCAGGGAGAATGGAGGGTAAAAGATATCTCAGCCAAATTTGTATCAGTGAGTTCAATGAATGGTTTGAGTCTCTGACTGTTCACGACAAAAGGTTCTGAATCGTGGTTGAGTTGACTGATTTCGACAGCTCCATTTCCAAAGATTCGTCGGACAAGGTATGGTCCAATCCATTTCGATTTGAGTTTTCCTGGGAACAGTTTGAGTTTGGCGTCAAAGAGTAGGACTTTCTGACCAGGGAAGAAGATCTTTCCAGATATGTGCTTGTCGTGAAAGGCCTTAACCCGCTCTTTGTAAATTCGTGAGTTCTCATACGCATTGTGGCGTAATTCATTGATCTCTCTCATTTAAAGCTTTCTATGAGTTCCTGCCTTAGAAAGATCAAGATTACAGTTCTGTACTGCCCAATAGGCTTTGGCTCCAATTCGATGAGGAGGTGACATGCCTTCTCGTACACTAATCTGAAGGGAGACATGCCTAATTAGGTTTTGTGGGCGATCCTATAAGCCCACAAAGCTTCTGGAAGTCGGGATGACCAATCTTTCTTGTCAGGGCGAATAGTGACATGGAGGATTTTCTTGATCTTCCGATTCGATAGCTCAGCTAGACCATTGGTTCGAGGGTGATAAGGAGTAGAGATTCGGTGTGACACCTCGTATTTGGTCATCAGTGATCTGAACTAAGCATTCGTGAAATGGGTCCCTCCATCAAAGATTATGGTACGTGGAATCCTGAACCGAGAAAAGATGTCCTGATGAATAAATTTGATAACTACCTTATGATTGTTGGTTCGGGTCGAAATGGCTTTGATCCATTTGGACACGTAGTCAACAGTGAGAAGAATGTATTCGAAGTCATCCGAAACAAGGAAGGGTCCCATAAAATCAATCCCCCAGATATCGAAGATTTCGCATACTAGAATCAGCTGTAAGGGCATCATATCACGGTGGCTCATGTTGCCTAAGGTTTGGCAACGAGTGAATGCCTTATAGTGATTGTATGCGTCTTTGAAAATAATGGGCCAATAGAAGCCATAATGGAGGACTTTTGCTTTGGTTTTATGACCAGAGAAGTGTCCATCGCATGCATGGTCATGGCAGAAGGACAAAATGTTTTGAATTTCTGCTTCTGGAACACATCGTCAGATGATTTGATCAGCACCGATGCGGAAGAAATACGAGTCTTCCCAAAAGTAATACTTGGCATCGAAAAGTCATTTGTCCTTCTTGGCTTTTGGCCAATCAGACAGTATTTGATGTGATGCCAAGTAATTTACTAGATTAGCAAACCATGGAAGTCCTGTATTGATAGTCAAGAGGTGCTCATTGGGAAAATGTTCAATAATAGGTTTGGAAGGGTTGATGATATCAGAAGGAAGGCGGGATAATTGATCAGCTACCACATTCTGTTTCCCTGCCTTGTCGCGAATCTCAAGATCAAATTCTTGCAACAGCAAGATCCAGCGGATTAGTCGAGGTTTCGTGTCCTTCGCAAGGAGATGCCTTATAGCAGTGTGATATGAGTAAATGATAATACGGGAACCCAAAAGATACGATCTGAACTTTTCTAGGGCAAATACTACGACTAGCAGCTCTTTCTCAGTAACTATGTAGTTACGCTGAGCCTCGTCGAGTGTCTTGCTAGAGTAGTAAATGACCACGGGTTTCCCATCTATTTTATGCCCAAGTATCACACCTATAGCGTAATCAGATGCATCGCACATGATCTCAAAGGGTTGAGACCAATCAGGGGGCTGCAGGATAGGTGCTTGGGTAACTCGATCACGTAGGATCTCAAATGCTTGAGTGCATTCCTTGGTGATTTCAAAAGGGACATCCTTAGATAGGAGATTAGTCAGGGGACGCGCGACTTTCAAGAAATCAGGAATGAATCAGCGGTAAAAATCGACGTGCCCCAGGAAGGATCGGATGTCTTTGACTGAGCTAGGCATAGGGAGTTTGGAAATCAAATTCGCCTTGGCTCGATCAACCTGGATGCCCTTTTTAGAGATAATATGCCCCAGGACTATTCCCTCAGGTACCATGAAGTGGCTCTTTTCCCAGGAAAGAACCAAGTTCACGTTGATGCACCACTTGAGTATCTAGATCAAGTGTAGGAGGCAATTGTCAAATGATTCACCAAATACCAAGAAGTCGTCCATGAAGACTTCAAGGTACTCATCTACCATATCTGAGAATATGGTAAGCATGCACCGCTAAAAAGTTGCAGGTGCATTGCAAAGATCGAACAGCATCCTTCGGAATGCGTAAGTTCCGAAGGGGCAGGTGAAGGTGGTCATTTCTTGGTCCTCAGGATGGATTGCGACCTGGTTATAACTGGAGTACTCGTCCAGAAAGCAGAAGAATCGATTTCTTGCTAGTTTCTCAAGAATTTGATCAATGAACGGTAGTGGGAAATGATCCTTCTTTGTAGAGGAATATGGTCTCCTATAATCAATGAAGAATCTCCATGAGTTTGCTATATGGATAGGTATGGCTTCTCCAATTTCAGTTTTGATAACGGTGAGCCCTACCTTTTTAGGCACAACCTGGATTGGACTCACCCACCGACTGTTGGAGATCGGGTAGATAATCCCTGCATCTAACCACTTGATAATATCCTTTTTCACCACATCCTGCAGATTGGGATTCAGGTGCCTCTGCATTTCACGGGATGGTTGTGAGCCCTCTTCAGTGTGGATGTGGTGTGTGTAGTATAAGGGGTTGATACCAGTGAGATCGTCGAGAGTCCATCCAATGGCTCTTCGATGTTGCTGGAGAACAAAAATCATGCATGTTTCTTGATCAGGTGTGAGTCGGGAGTTGATAATCACAGGAAACGTCTGATTGGAACCCAAAAAGACGTACTTGAGATGATTGAGAAGAGGCTTTAATTCCAAAATCAGGTTTTTAGTAGCAGCGGGTAATTCATGATGGGTGTCAGGAGCAAAGGAAGGAGGTATGGGTGTGTCTAGGTTGAGTTCGGGCTCCTCTAATTGCGAGTTTTGATCCTCTTGTGGTTGATTAGAAGTAGACGGGTTCTCTATGAAGTCGTCAACCACTGCTTCAATATCGCAAATTTGTTCTATGACTCCGCAATTAATTCCTTGTTGGGCCTTAAAGATGTCGGTCTTTAGTGTCTTGCTCCCAAATTTCAATTCGATTTGGCCCTCCTCACAATTGATATTGGCCCTAACAGTAGCCAGAAAGGGTCTCCCTAATATGATCAGTGTATTCTTCACATTCTCAGGAGCATCCATGTCTAAAACGATGAAATCTGCTGGGAAATAGAAATCATGCACCCTAACTATGACATCATCAAGAATTCCTTTTGGTGACTTAATTGATCGATCTGCTAGTTGTAAAGTCATTTCAGTCGGTTTAAGTTCAAATTCTTCGAAGTCGTCTAGTAGGGATGTGGGTATCAAATTTATGGAGGTTCCTAAGTCTAATAAAGCTCGGTCAAATCATATATCACCGATTTCATAGGAGATCAAAGGAGTGCCTGGGTCTTTTGCCTTAGGCGAGAGTTTGCTCAAAATGATAGAGCTGGCTTGCTCTAACAGTACAATTGGATTCCCGTCTTTGGTTCACAGCTTATGTTTTGATGTACATACGTCTTTCAAAAATCATGCGTAAGCCGATACGTGGCATATCGCTCATCCATCAGGGGGATGTTTATATGAACCTGCTCAAAGAGCTTAACCAGGTCCTCCTCAGGTGCCACAATTTTGGTTATCCTTTTCCCCTTGGTTAAGGCCTCAGGAAATGGAACTTTAGATGGTTCCTCTAGAATGTATCCAGGTTCTTGATCTGGGGTAGAGGTGTCCTGGATGACTATCCTTGGGTTAGGGTTTGTATTACCAGGCTTGGTTTGGCTTGGATAAGGTGTGTCCTGTGTTGTTTTGCTAGTGCGGGTAGTAACAGAATTTAATCCTGCCTAGTTTTGGTTTGGAGTGGGTAGAAGAAGTGCCTGCTGCTGGCAATCCATATATGATGTCGAAGCCTCCATCCCGTCAGGTGATGGAGTAGAAGGGGCCTGATAAACAAAGTGAGCTTGGCCCGGATTTGGATTCATAACATACCTCTGGTTCGGCACGTTATTCGGATTAGGTAGAGGTTGTGAAGGAAGTGCACCAGGTTGGCGAGGATTTGCCATCTAGGCAAGTTGATTGCGAACCTCTATAATCTTGTCTCTGTGTTATTTTTGCATAGCCGCATTCGTATTCTGAATGTCAGCCAGAGTCTGAAGGATAAGAGTCATTTGATCTGTCTGAGTCAGCCCAGATTGATAAGTTGGGTTAGGCCGAGGCTGAGGCAGCTGATATGGATGAGGAGCTTGTGGTTAGGGCGGATATTGAGGTCTTTGATTTTGATTATTTCCTGACCATGTGAAGTTGGGATGATTACATCATCTAGGGTTGTAGGTGTTTGAGAATGGATCATTCTGAATGGCGTTGAGGTCCTCGCAGGTCTAAGGGACCTTGGGAAAATCAGAATATGACAGTTCAGAGTTCCCCTAACTAGAGTAGGTGGATCTAGAGTTTCCTCCATAACCAAATCAGACGGGGGTGGATATGGGTCCATCCCTTGAGAAGGTCGGTGATAGATGTTGTGCATGGTCTCCCTACCAGAGGGTGGTTGTGTGTACGAGTTTTGCGCAGAGGTGGCTCGCTGCAAATGTCGAGTTAGTTCATCCACCTTCTTCTCAATAATCGAGACCTTGTCTAGATGACTGGCCATTAGTTCCAAGTCGATGGAAGAGGATAGGCCCTGCATCTCATGTGCTCCCTTTGGATTCATCAATGCATGGGTATTCATCTGGTCGAACATGCCCATGGATTCATTATTGATGGAGTTCTCGCACATATTCTTGAGAATCTCCCACACGGTGTCTTCGTGTTAACCCATGATGTTTCCTCCACAAGTCGCTTTGACGAATAATCTAATATCCTCATGGAGTCCCTGGTAAAAAGACTAGACTTGTTTCCATTTAGTAACTCCGTGATGGGGGCACTTTTGCATGAGATCCAGAAAATGATCCCATGCTTCGTGAAGTGGTTCTCCTGCTTGTGTGAAATGTGTGATCTGGTGTCGTAAAGCATTTGTCCAACCAACAAGGAAGAACTTTCTCAGAAACTCGGATTGAAGTTCCGCCCAAGTGTTGATCAGATGCATTTGAGTTTGGTACCAATGAGCGGCTTTATTCATAAGAGAGAAGGAGAACATTTTCATGAGTAGAATATCCCAATATTGAGCTTCTAACCCAAAGGTCTGGGCCAGATGCTTGAATTGTTTGATATGTTGGAAACGATCTTCAGAATTACTCCCATGGAATTTGGGTGTGGCATGAATCATGTTGGGCTTGAGTTCTGTGTCAGGACCTCTAGCAGGGATTTGTACTCGGGGTTCGATTGCTACCGCAGGGGGATTATAGTGATCTCACATCATTGGATACTGCGGTGGGTTCACAAAGGCTTCAAATAGATCATGTAGGCGCTGGAGTTGATTTTCGAGATTATCTTCTTGTGGGAGTTGTGCCATGATGATGGATGAAGGAGAATCAGGTTCAGATGAATCGGAAGAGATATCAATAGGATTGGGTTGTTGCACAAACAAGGAGGTCGAGGCTTGGCCTCGACGTGAATGAGTGACTAAAGGAGGCCTCAAGGATGGTCTTAGAGACCTCCTCCCAAACATGCTCCGATGGAGTAGATGAGAGGTAGAATGTGATGGACCCAATCGAGACACCCAAAGATTTTGGATGACTATAGAGGTTCGGGGCGGATGATACCCCTTGGTCAGAAGCCATCCACCTGAGAATTACTTGGGTAGCCAGAGAGGGAGAGTCCCGCAAAGACCCCTACATAGTAGAGCGCCCCCACAGGTTACAGGGTTTCCCCCACCCGACCTCTCTTGTCACTGATGCTCCAGGTAGACTAGAATGGGGACTTGACCTCTTAAGTCTACTAGTTTTAATTAAGAGCAGGGGTGCTTAGAATTTCACTTGAATTTTAAGATGTGTTGAGTGCAAGAGTGACCTAATTTGAAGAATGGTTAACACAAACAAGGTGGGTCAACTTCACCTGTATTGTCCTTGAAAATTTAGGTCCTTCTTTTAGTGTTCAAATGACTTTAAAAGCCTGATTTTTAGGATTTCGCTTGAATAGATCAGTTCAATCAAGGTCTAGGCACACATTGTTTGGAAAAATGATTTCTTGATTAAGCAAGTGTGTCTCTAAAATCTAAACTGAAATCCTTAATTGGCTCTAAATTGGTCCACTTTAATTTGGCCAAATGTGGTACCTAAGGCTCAAACAAGAATGTGATAGCCCTAGATACCTTAAGCTTTTAAGTGGGTGCACAAATCAGGATTTGTTGTCAAATAAAATGTATCAACTCAGGCAACTCGATGAATTATCTATGAAAAGAATGCAAGTAGCCCTAATTGATTTTTTTTTCTTTTATGCTTTTCAAAATGAGGGGCTTAAGAGAGAGTGGTTAGAACTTACCTGCCCCTGGTGTGTTTGTTGGGTAGTTGATCTTCCTTGAATGTATCTTCTCCCTGAAACAACCACAGCAAAAGAGATATATCTGAATCAGGAATTTCAATCAAGAGTTCTAAATTGCCCATTGCTTTTCGGCAACGACGCCAAAATGTTTGAATGCTAGATCGATGTTTTAAGAATGTCGCGTTGCAATATAGCCAAAATAACATTTAAACAAATAAATTTTATTACTCGAAAAAGATTTTGAAGTCGAACACAGGAAGTAATATGGAATTTAAAGCTCAAGATCATAATTCATAACTGAGATCAATATATAAGTAAAAGTTTAAAGTAGAATGATATAAAAATCAATGATCAATGTGCAAAAATGAAGAGGGTGAAATGGTGATTTAAATCACCAATTACCCTTATACATTAATAGTAAGTAGAAGCACAATATTAGAGTTAATTATAGCTTTAGAAATTCAAATCAGACGTCTGAAAGTGGGATCAGACAACTTAAATGTCTGATGCTATAGTGCACTGCCTTCTTTCTCTTCTCTCAGCCTCTTCTTCTTTCTCTTCTTTTCTTTCTCTGCTGTGTCTCCTTCTTCTCTTCTTCCTCTTCTTCCTTCTACTTCCTTCTCCTTCTTCTCACAGGGGAGAGGAACTTCTCAGATTGGCTAAGTGTCAGCTAATGGCTTCAGCAGAAAAACCCTCCCCTACCCTTGCATAGTCTCTCTTTCTGTCTCTGGGTCACGCTCTCCTAGAGCCTTCAATAGTATCAGTTATACGGGTAATCGGACCTAGAGCATACCCGGGACCAGGGCTGTGGGCATGAGTCGCAGCCGAGGAGTGCAGGGCTTAGGCGGGTTATCGGGCGCACCAGCTCTATGTGGGAGATGTCATGGATGAGGCGTGTGAGGGGGGTGTGTAGGAACCTCACCCCGTGTGCATGCTGAGGCAAACAACCCATATCACTTTTTCAATTTATTCGTTGGTGGGTGCTCTTCAATCCACGGTGTGGGACTAAATCCCACCACCTTTCTCTATGTGCGACTGCAGCAGCTTCTTCACATGATTGTGGTCAAAGGCATAGTCAAAGAGCCTAATTGGCTCCTTGGTTGTGATCCTGGAAGTTCTCCGTAGCGCCTGGGACTTTGCCTGGGGTTTTCAGGTGCTCAAAGCGAGCTTCGAGCTTTGCTCAAGGCTTCAATAATGGAGGTGGAAACCTGGGACCTGCAAACACGAAAATGGGCTAAATGCCCCAGTTAAAATAGTTCATAAGCTTCGCTGTGAGGTGGGGAATTGAACGGCGGCATTCGTGAGGTGTGGGAATGGTTGAGGTGGCCGAACGGTGACAGAATGTAAGGTGTGACAGTGTGGTGTTCGACGGAGCAGTGGGGTGGTCAATAGCCTCGAAGACCAGAGGGCTTTTGCTCTTTGGAACATGGTAGATGTGTGGAGATGAACGGTGGTTGGATTGGTGGAGTGTAGTGGCCGTGCGAGCTCGCCTGAGGTACACCGGCGAGGTGGAAGACAGAGGGCGATGGGGCGAGTCGGCGGTCGAAACTAAGTATCAAGGGTGTGAAAACGAAGAGGGGAAGTCGAGGAGTTATTTAGGAGAGGTGGCAGACGAAGAGGAGCGGAGTTGGCACTGGTTGAGGTGTGGCTGGCGCCGGAGACGAAGATGCTCAGAGGGAAGGACGACGGCGATGATGAAGGGGGGGCAGGCGCATCGGTGGGTGCTGCGCGATGCAGAAGAAGATAAGGATGAAGAATCTGCCACAGGTATTGTGGGCAGATGACGAGGGAAGACAAGGAGAATTGCCGGAGCTTGAAGAGCAAATTGGCCGGAGGAGGGGAGAAGAATTAGAGGGAATCTCTGGCTGAATTCAAGCTTAGGGAGTTTGTTGTGATATATATATAACAACATGGATTTTCAAGGCCATTATATCCAATCTTCGCTAAACCGATAGCTCGAAAATTTTAGTCTAACAAGAATCTGCTTGGCTAAGGCCAAGCACAAAGTAACTTGTTTAGCTTATGAGTTTGAGTTGAGATGAACATGTCAAATTTGAGCCAGCGTGTAATCAAGCTAGCTCATTTGACTCACAAGATCGGACCAAACCAAATGAGTCGTACTGGAGCTTGCTCGATCGAGCTCGAGTTAAGCTATGTCATGCTTATTTGGGTCTATGCCCAAGCCTAATTAGGGCCATAGGGCTTAGTCTAAGCTTATATTCCCAGTACTATTCGGATAGGTGGATAATTAAAAAGAATAGCCTACCAAAGATGGATCCTATTTTACTCCCACCTACTTCCAATAAGTGATCTAATGGTATTGGTCCCAGTGTCAAACAACAACATGCTATTCCTTGTGGATGTGGAGAAGGAACAACTAAAGGTCTCACAAGTACATGATCCACAACCCATTTGTTTAGATATGCTTAGAAGGAAAAAGTACTGGAAAGATGAGATCAACAAGAAGCCAAATGGGTACCACTTATTTGAAGTTGGACTCATCACCTTTCTATGGTTTCTGTTGACCTTCCGAGATAAGGTAAAGATATGTTGAAAAGTGAATATTAACTTGAGCCACAATATCTTACATGGGAGAAGTATTTGGAAACTCACCCCCACATGACACCTCTCACTAGAGATTTTTTTTTTTTTTCCTCCTCGTGCTCTTGGTCTCTTGCTCAGTATTGACAACCCTTTCTACTATTCTTTCTCCCCCATTAACTTTGTGCCAGTGGTAGAGTAGGATGGGGTAGTTGCTCCTTCTAGCTTTTTAATTATTTGTAAGAATTATATACCCAAATCTTTAATTTTAATAGATTTTTTAATATTTTGCTCTCCCAGTAGGCCTACATCGATAAATATAATTTATTGTGACTTCGCACCCCTATTAGGATGAGTGGTTCATCTTGTGCATCGTAGAAGCATGAAAAGTCGATCGTTTTAAAAATTTTGATTTCGATATGATAAGTAGTTCGATGCTTGGAAAATCGAATAACATGGTTTGAAGAAACAATCAAAATTGAAACCACATAGGAAGAGCTAATTTCTTCCCGTTCTGACAAATCTCACATGTTGTGCCTCCTACTATAAATCCTGACTTGTAGAGACTCCCTTCTTCTTAACAACCTAATGAGGCCCTTTGCGTCTAGAATAATTAGTCTTCGTGTGCATCGTGAATGCTTTGTGAATCTCGAGGTGACTCTCACATCGTTCCTGTAAAGATTGAGAAACCACAGCCAATAGATATTGGGCATCCAATCTCCATACTAGACGTCTAGAAGTCCTTTAAGACTTCTTGCCGAGAGTCTTAACTTCTAGACGTCCCTATGGAGCATTGGACATCTGAATGCTTCTTACGGCTTCTCTTCATGAAGTGGGACTTCCAATCAGAAAAGAAGTGGGCAGTGGCACTCCTATTCTTCCTCTCTCTCTCTTTGTCTTTCTTTCGGTGGTGGAGAATCACGACAGGAAGATGCACTTTTTGCAATGGTTATAAACCATTGCCAAAAGACAAAAAATCGTTGCCAATGATATTTGCCAAAAGTTGTGTAGAAACTTTTTGGCGATAGTTTTAGTAAAAATCGTTGCCAATAGTTCACTCCTCACCACCCAAATAACGATCTTTCGACGATGGTTCCTAACCATCACTAGACTTTTTAGCTAATTTGTTTTGGCAATGATTCTATAACCATTGCAAAAAGATTAAATAAGATTAGTTATACTGTTGACGATGGTTGGCAATTGAAGCATACTTGCAACCGTTTTTTACTAATCATCGCTAAGAATATACTACTTGAGATCAAAACCGTCACCGAAACATTTTGGCGATGGTTATTTTAAAATCATTGCCAAAAACTTTGTTGTTCACAACATTTAATATGCTTTTGTGACAATGTAGTAACCGATAAGCGAGATTTCGTTGCTAAAAGTTTGAAGTTTGGAAAACTTAAATCGTTGTAAAATTTGCAAGAAAGTCTACTACCAAATAAATTTTACCAAAACTCTGGTGAGTCTTGATCGAACACCAGGAGGCGAACGTTTATTTAAAAATCGCATTTGGAATTATTGTTATAAGGCATAATAGATGGTTGAAATTAATCTACGCAAGCTAAACTACTTAAAGAATAAACAATAGAAGAAAAAGAGAGAATAATACAAAGAAAGAAAAAAATAGAGAGAGGATGAACAAATATTACATTTAAATATTCTAGAGTCTATTAGAACTACTTAAAGAAAATAAAACTACACTAGAAAGTAGTAAAAAGAAAGGGGTGAGAAAATCCTCCTTGACGGCTACTTGAAGGACGAGCTGCATTGACGAAGCACCCGGAAGATGGTGGTGAGAGGCTGGTTGAGGAAGGACGAATTTAGATGACTGAGGACGAAGTAGGGTGACGTTGTAGTGGGATCCGATTCCTGTATGGTGGCGAGAAGACAACTAGAGATGCTCCACAAAGGGCTGAGAAGATGAACAAAATTTTGATTTTTTTTTATTCTAAAGGATCATCTTGGGTTTGGGACTAGCTCCTTAGAGCTTTGGAGAGGGTAAGAAAAGAAGAGAAGGGTTGAAGAATGAGGAAGGGATGTAGGGCCTTTATATAGTTGAGGTTCAAGGGAAAAAAGGTAATTTCAAAGCTTAAACATTAATATTAGGGTCTTTAGTGTCGTTTATGAGTGTCACTATAGTTGCACGTCACTGAAGTCGCACCTAACGTGAGTCGCTCATCGCCGATCCGACGCCTCTCGTCGCGCCATGACACCGTCGCTTCTCCTTTAGCCGTTCGCGCACTCAATCGAGCCCAATCAACCTCAGCTGTCCGATCGCACAATCGGATGACTTAGAATTGTGCGCATGCTTCACCTTACCACTCGTGTAGTTCCTGCATGCGATCACGCGTGTCCGCAGTGCTCTCATCCAGCGTGCTTAGCACCGCGACGTTGCCGCTGTTGTTGTCGTCTGATCGTGATCCTATGGCCAAATTTCGCCGCAACCTCTCGCGCTCTTGATTTGAGGTAAGGCGGGGCTCAATCCCACGCCTACCTCTTCTAATAAGGCACTCGACCACTGTGCTATGAGCATGAATGGTCGAGTTCTTGAAATTTCACTGAGCCACTCTCCACTATTGAATGCTCTTCAATCAGGTTTTAAAATCGTGCATCATAATATAGGTGACCAAAGAGAATTAACATTTAAATTTATAATTCTTGGAAAATAGAGTATTTCGAGGTCGAACACGTTGGGCAAGCTAATGCACGAATTACCACTATCTTAGTTTGCAAAGATTTGGCACATGAACTAGATCGACTGAGTTTAATTTTATAATTACCAAATCTAGTTCAGAAATATCACACAACTTTAATCCTTCAAATCAAAAGATTATATTTCAATTTATCAATACTCAAATCAGTTTAATCAAATACCAATGAGGTTATGCACGAAATGATTCATAATAACGATATTTGAATATTGTAATGTAACAATGCAAGATGTCTAGCAATAAAATTTTCAATTAATCAAGTTAACTTATTACACTCAGATTTATGAATAAGGTTGTCAAATGAAATCTCACTTTCATGGGGTAAATAATTGTTTAATGCTTCAATAAAATGATTGTCTCTAACCAAAATTCAGCACTAAACAATGATCAATAGTAATGTTAAGCGATATTAAGCAGTATCAAATCAATTGAAGAATGTAACCAAGAATGTTGATTGTTGCACATCAGTCCTTGAAGTCCTGCATTTAGGTCCTTGTGATCATCTTTTAAGCCCTTGAGATTTTTTTTCTTTGTAGATAGGCCCCTAGCCTTATGCTTCCTCTTCCTGCCTCATTCTCCTTCAGCCAGCAGTACTCGTCGGAATGCCGTGGCGCATCGTCGAAAATGAGCTTCAGCGAGAGATCTTTGCTGACGAGCAGCGGAGCAGCTTCGTCTTGGCATCGCCAACCTGATGGCGGTGTTGTTGGGTAGATTAAAAGGGCAAAGGCGACGGACGACGGTCGAGGAAGCGACGGGTCCGATGGTGGTCGACGGGGGTCCTTGGTGCATGAAACCACCTGTGAGAGGGTGGAAAATATTCCTCACGTCTTCACGAAGCTTCCCACGAGGCTTAGAAGCTCGCAGACGATGGAGTGGCCAGCTGTTGACGGAGGTGAAGGTGGCGGCGGTGGGTTTTTGGCGAAGTGCGTGGATGCTCTAAACTCCAAGCCAAAGGGCCAGCAAGCTTCATTGGAAGGTGGAGAATGTGATGGCGATGATGATTTGTTGCGAGGTCGTTGAAGATGGCTGGACGACGTTGTCAAAGGGTGCAATAGGAGCGCATGTTCGGTGGGTTCCTCAAGGTAGCAAAACCCTCGATTGATATAGGGCCTTTTCTCCTTAGGGCATTGTGGAAGTCGTAGGGTGGTTGGTGGCGAGGGCGGCGGCGTGGATGCGGGTGAACGTGCCTCACTGGAGCGTGGCTAGAGCTTGGCCATGGGTGGAGAAGAAGAAGAAGAGAAGGGAGTTGTGGTGGGGGTTTAAGGAGGTCTAACCTATTCTAAAGGAAGAGAGAGATGACAACCTATCTAATGAACGACGAGGAGGCAGCGAGTGGCCGATTTTGGCTCGCTAGCCATGAAGAAGGAGGATTAGGGGAAGAAGGCCGACAACGAGGAGAGGGAAGAAGAGGATTGTGCTTTGGTTGGCGACGACTTGAGGAAGGAGAGTGTTAAGACCCGTGCTGTTGAGCCTTTTAAGATGTCTGGACTTTAGGTTAGACGTCTGGACTGAGGGTCAGACGTCTTGTAAGACGTTTAGACTCATTCCCAAACGTCTGAAAATAAAAAATTTTGTGTACGAGCTCGCGTCTGCACGCGTGCTGCATGCAGACAGTACACTTCTCTCGTTTTCTTCTCCTTCTCTCTCCTTTAGCCCGACAGAAACCCTAAACCCACACCCTTATATAATCCCCCCTCCTGTCCCTCATTTCACCCCCACTTCCCAGCCACTTTCCTCCTTCCTCCAGTGAGAGCAGCAAAGCGAGAACGGCAGAGAGAAGGAGCGACGTGAGAGGAGAGGAGGAGCAACGTGAGAGGGAGAGGGGAGCAAGCTTGCAAGATCGCGTGGGAGCTAGCCGGTGAGCTCACGGCCAGAGTGACGCATGCGCAAGGCTGAGGAGTGCATCGGGGAGGTCCTCCCCGACATTGCTGTAGCTGGAGCAGCAGGCGAGAGGATGCGGCGCAGGTGTGCACGGCGCGAGAGTGCGGAAGTAGGTTCTGGTTCTGGGATTTCCCAGAATCAGACGTCTGGAGTGACCCTCAGACGACGGTGCAGACGTCTGGAGGTGGTGCTAGACGTCTGAGGAGGAGGCCTCACGAAGGTACATCTCCTTTGCGGATATGGCCATGCAGGCTGCTCCGCCGATGCACTGTTTCATGCTCGATTTGAGAAGATTTATTTATGTGTGCAGGATTCACTTTGGGAAGGCGCGGGACACGCCCTCCCACGCATTTTAAACGTCTGAGTGACCTACCAGACGACGAGAAGCGCTTCTAGACGTCAGGAGAGGTGGTTGGACGTTTGGAATTGGGTCCAGACGGTTCAGCGGAGTTCCTGGACGTCTGAGGAGTGGCACAGGACTTGAGGTATGGCATTGGACACTTTTAAGACGTCTGATTTGAGTCAGGAACACTGTTTTTGACCCATTTAGGGTTCGTTTGATGTCTGATTTCCGCAATTAAGATACCAACGTTTCTCGTATGTTTTCCCCTACTTGTTGGAATACTTTCTACACTATTCTGAGTATTCTCTTATGATTGATCCTTGTGATAGGACTAGTTTCCGTTGTTGGTTCGGGGCTTGCTAAGGCACGTGAGCTTACCGTTCAAGCCCCCATTACTCCTGGGTTTACTGGTAGAGTTGCTTCCCCTTAATTTAATTACAACCTAATTGCATGTGTGGAATGAATGATTAGAACCTAGGATATGACATGAATCCTAGGACTAGAAATACTGGAATGCTTGTATTGAATGAATGAATTGCAGTCCTGAACGAGTAGATAAATGAATAACAATTGCCTGTAAATGAATAACAGTTGCCTACGAAATATGTAGTATTTGTGCTAGTTAATTGTCGCATGTAATTTTCCTGCCACTCTACTTAGCGTTCGCTGACGTTTTGTATTCATAACCCTTTTCATGTTCAGGTGTTGAGTAGCTAGAGCCTACGGCTGTAGAGGGTGCTGGGCCCAGTAGAGCCCAGTAGTTGTAGCTCTTTTTCTACTCAGTTGTAGTAGTGAGTAGCTTCTTGTACCTTTATTTTCTATACTCTTTCATTCGGCACACTGTATTCCTGTACCCGTTTACTTTTCTATTGTTGTGGTGGTGTGTACTATAGTAGTTTTTACTTCTTTACTGCTGTACTTTTGTTACTGTTCGTTGCTTAGTATAATGAATGTGGTTTACTTTCCTGCTTTTTGGTTACTTTCTTGTTGGACGACTTGGTCTTGGGATCAGTTGAGTCGGTTTGGTCTCGTGTCCTGTAGGGATTCGGGAACCAGGTCGTAACAAGATGGTATCAAAGCAAGGTTGTCCTAAGAAGTGAACAAACTAGCTTGCAAATAACCAATTCACGTGCTTGTAACTAGAGTAACCGCCACAACGTACCTTTTGACATCTGTTTTGAGGTTCTTTTGCTGAATGTCAGTTAGATTTGACGTCTTCCTATTCTGTGTTCGTGTCTCCTTGTAGGAGATGCCTCGATGTGGAGCCATTGAGGCAGGCCGCAGACACGGTCGAGGATGAGGTCGGAGGGGCGGACGTGTTGAGCTCGACATCTGTAACGACCCGGTTCCCGAGTCCCTACGAGACACGAGAACCGGACCGACTCAACTAATCCCAAGACCTAGGTATCCAACGAGGAAGTAATCAAAAGAGCAGTAAAATAAACCACATTCAGCATGAATATAACTAACAGTAAGAAAGTACAGCAGTAAGGAAAGAAACTACCACAGTATGTACCACCACAACAGTAGAATAACATTCATAATATAATTTGAACTGCAGGTAAAGAAAGTACAGCGGAAACAAGAACTACTCACTACAACGTAACAAAAAGAGGTACAAGTGACAGTGGTAACTCTACTGGACCCTACTTGGCCCAGCGTCCTCTGCAGCCGCTGACCCTGGCTGCTCAACACCTGGTCCTGAAAAAGGTAACGAGTGTAACACGTCAGCAAAACGCTGAGTAGAGTGGCAACTAAACTAAAGACAACAGTAGAGTGTACAGTAGCTGTTATGTTCGATTACTTTCTTTATTCACATCTTTCAATTGTCTCACTATTTCATTTATTCCTCAGATCTTTTTCTTGATCTCGAATGTTCCTCGTGGGAACGATCTTGATTGCAGTCTTTTCCAAAAGGTAGAAGTAGCACGTGGTGCTCTCCTGGCCGGGAGAGTCCCCCGTGGTGATCCTACCCTCAGTCAACCACCCCAAGGTCACTGACAGACGTAACGGTGACTACGGCACGTGCGATAAACGTACAGGTAGCTAACCCGTACTGGCACACGGTCAGTCGTTTCCGTTAACGGGTGCGCCCAAAGCACAGCATGGAACCAGTCCAGGGCAGAGCCCTCTCAGTAAAAGGGGTCCAACCCCTCCACAGTACCCAAACCGGGGCCTTGCCCCTCCACAGTCCGCGGACCCTCGCCTGACTACCCTGGTTTGTCCCAGTGGGCCTAAACAAGTCGGTGTAGGAGGCTAGCAGAACCCTGGGGCCCGTGGGGTAGCTAGTGCCCTCCTAACACTAGTAGCTCTCCTCGGTACTACGTACACGAGGGCTAGCAAGTCGGTACAGAGCGGCCGGTCCTAACCCCGGGTCCCTGGGGTGGCTGGCCCCACTCTGCACTAAACAGGTACAGGTACTTCCCTTGGTACTACGTACCCAAGAGACAGCACACAACTACATCTTAGTTCCATTCCTTTCTCTTTCCAGGATTTCCACTCCTAATTCCCCCGTAGGGTTCCATCCTTTTTACTCAAACATCCAGGTTTCACTTTCCAGTTTCACATTCTTACAATCCATGTTCTCAACCATGTTATTTATTCACAACAGGCAGCTGTTAATTCAAATTACAGGCAGCTTTATATCTCTTTCCATTTTCCAAGACTGCAGTATTATACATTCCACTAGTTTTCCCATCCTAGGATTCATGCCATATCCTAAGATCTATCATACAATCTAGTTTTCCAGCCTTAGGATTCATGCAATGTCCTAGGTTCTATTTATGGTTCCATAATTTAACAGATTTTATTAATAACTTAAAGCCACTCTACCAGGTACAACGGGAGTAATGGGGGCGTGGTCGGGAATCCCGCGTGCCTCCGCGACCCCGAGACTGCAACGGAATGGGGTCCTATCACAAGGATCAAACACAAGGAGTGTCTCAAAACAATGTATAGCTACTGTAGACGGGTAGAGGAATTAATTCCGAAAAGAACGCAACTCGAATCGCGGAAAACGGAACCCGAACGGGCCCTAAACGTGTCAAAAACGACGAAACTGTGTAAAATCAGACGTCTGGAACTTCTTCCAGACGTCTTAAAAAAGTGGATCAGAGAATTACCTTGTTCAGCGTGGTTTCCCAGACGTCCAGAAGTCTGCGAGGACGTCTGGCCTAGCTCCCAGACGTCCGATGGTCACCCCGGACGTCTGGAGGTCGCTCCCGCCGTCTGGTACTACAGCCAGATGTCTGATTCGCGTTGGATGGCGAATCACCGAGCCTGCGCACACCCATCTCTCTCCCTCGATACGGTCAGTCGACAGGAAGGAAGAAGAAGATGGAAAACTCACCTTTCAGACGTCTGGACAGTCTTCCAGACGTCGACCCTGCCGTCTGGCTATCAGCACAGACGTCTGATTCTGGAAATTTTTCCAGAACCAGGGCACGACTCGCCCTCTGCTTGCGATGCCGCGCCTCGTCGCACCTCGTGCGCCTGCTGCTCGAGCCGCAGCAGGCCTCCCGCGTCGTTCCGCGCCCGCTGCGCTTCCCACCGGCTGGCCCTGGCAGCCCCGGCGAGCTCGCCCTCACGGCTCTCGCACGCAGCACCCCCTCCGCACTCACTGCGGCCGTCGCCGCCGCAGCAACCCCGCGCCCGCTCTCGCGCTCGCTCTCGCACACTGGAAGGAGAAGAGGAAAGGGGTGGAGGCGACGGGAGGGAGAGCGTGGCCTTTTAAGGCCGCGCGAGGAGAGGGAATCGCGGCAGGGCGTCTGCAGCCGCAGAGGGAATAACGAATATGCGGGTCTGCGCGCTCAGGCGCGCAGACGACCCGCGTGTGTCGAAAATAACTGATTTCCAGACGTCTGGAAACGATCCCAGACGTCTGGTCAGACGTCTGGATGTGATCCCAGACGTCTTAAAATACGTCTGGGGCACGCGTTCGTAACAATGTCTCAGTGGACCAGCCACTGCTTCCGGGACGGGAGATTGTGTGAGAGGAGCTCCACCAGCCTCCATGGGCGCCTCTCCCTGGCGCCGCGAGACAGACACAGCACTTGACGTGGGGGAGGGGGTGGCCCTCCACCGCCCCCACCATCCTCTAACACTTCCGAGTACGAGCCCTCCTTGCCTGGAGGCGTACTAGTTTCCCCACTTCAGTGCCAATACGAGCTTTCGAACAGTTCCGAAAGCTGAAGCCCCCCTCCTTCAAGGGGGATGAGGACCCGACCGAGGTGGAGGACTGGCTCGAGCAAATTGAGAAGGTGTTTGACACCCTTCGCCCCCCTGCGGAGTGCTGCGTGGCCTTTGTCACGTACCAGTTGGAAAGCATGGTTCACAGGTGCTGGAGGGTGGTCAGAGGTCAGGAGAGGGCCGAGCCGACAAGGGACCAGTTTGTCACCCTCTTCTGCGAGTAGTACTTTCCCTAGACGTGGCAGGATCAGAGGAGGCGGGAGTTCCACACTCTCCGCCAAGGGACAATGACCGTGAGCGCGTATCGCACACGTTTTCTGGAGCTGTCTCGTTTTGCCGCGAAGCTGTAGCTACTGAGGAGGAGTGCCTATGGAGGTTCACTAAGGGGCTCCGGCTTGCTATTCGGGGGTATGTCAAACCCCTGAAGCTGCCTACGTTCTCGAGGGTGGTGGAGGTCGTAGTCTGACATATGAGGAGACCAACCTGGCCGCACATGACACTGACAGCGGACGAAGGAGGCCCTACCAGCCAGACTACTCACAGGGCTGGCGAGAGAGGAGGCACGCAGTGCCCGCAAGAGAGCCGTCACGCTTTGCGGGGCCATCAGTGGCCTTTGGGGGCCCTCGACAGGGGCCAGCTGCCGGCACTGGACCCTCGCCCAGCCGTCAGTAGGGACCTATCGAGGGCAGGAGTCGAGTTCCCCTTTGCTACTAGTGTGGCTAGTCGGGCCACATCAGGAGGGACTGCTCGTCTAAGGCTGGAGGTTAGCAGATGCTCCCCACACCGAGCGCTGGAGGACGAGCAGGAGGCCATGGTTCCCAGGCATGTGGGGGAGGACAGCAGTCACGGGGAGGGTACCGACCAGCGGCTACCCATCCGATGCAGAGTGTGGCTGCTTCTTCCACACAGAGGATTGAGGGGCGTATTAATGCCCTAACACATAGAGGTGTCAGAGCTTCAGGTTCAGTGGTGGCAGGTATGGTTACAGTTTTCGGTAGACTAGTTTACACACTTTTTGATTCTGGTGCCACGCACTCGTTTGTTGCTGCTAGTTTTGCTGTCAGTTTGGGATAGGACTGTGTGTTGTTAGAGGATCCATTTGTGATCAGAGGTCCGGGTGGTCAGCTGTTTGTAGCTGAGGAGGTTTACACAGGCTCTCAGGTCAGTGTTGGAAGACACATCCTCCCCGCTGATCTGATTGTGATACCGATGGAGGACTTTGGCGTGATTCTAGGGATGTACTAGTTGTCCGCTTACCACGCTTTGGTAGACTGTTTTGAGAGGAAGATCGTCTTCTCCATACCGGAGATGCCTTCTTTTGAGTTTCACGGACAGTCGATGGATGGAGGCCTCAGGTGTATTTCTGCACTTCGGGCGGCGAGACTTTTAGGCCAGGGGTGTGAGGGCTTTCTGGCTTGTGTAGTGGCAGAGCCCAGCCCCGTGGCAGACTTTCAGAGTATTCTGGTGGTTAGAGAGTACCCTGACGTATTTTCAAAGGAGCTGCCAGGACTACCCCCTGAGCGTGAGATCGAGTTCGAGATCTCACTGGTACCGGTGACCAACCCCATTTCTACAGCACCTTACAAGGTGGCACCACTTGAGTTGCAAGAGCTCAAGTCCCAGTTGTAGGACCTTCTGGAGAAGGGCTTTGTGAGGCCTAGTGTGTCTCCATGGGGAGCCCCGGTATTGTTTGTGAAGAAGAAGGATGGTACCATACGCCTTTGTGTGGACTACAGACAGCTGAATAGGGTCACCATCAGGAACAGGTATCCGCTGCCGAGGATTGACGACTTGTTTGACCAGTTGAGAGGTGCCACGATCTTCTCCAAGATAGACTTGAGGTCTGGCTACCACCAATTGACGATCAAGGAGACCTACATCTCCAAGACAACTTTCCGCACCCGGTACGGACACTACGAGTTTTTGGTCATGCCCTTTGGGCTGACCAACGCCTCCACTGCTTTCATGGATTTGATGAACCGAGTGTTCAGACCATATCTGGATCAGTTCGTGGTGGTATTTATTGATGATGTGCTCATCTACTCTCGGGATCAAGCGCAGCATGGACAACACTTGCGGATGGTTTTGGACACATTGAGATGACGTAGGCTGTATGCCAAATACAGCAAGTGCGAGTTCTGGTTGAGGCAGGTGACCTTCTTAGGTCATGTGATTTCAGGGGATGGCTTGGCTGTGGACCCAGCCAAGGTAGAGGCAGTACTTAGGTGGGAGAGACCACGTACAGTGACAAAGATCGGCAGTTTCATAGGATTGGCAGGCTACTACCGGCGGTTTATTAGGGGTTTCTTACAAATTCACGTCCTATGACATAGTTGACCCGGAAGGACGTGCCCTTTTCTTGGACAAACGCTTGTGAGGCATGCTTTCAGGAGTTGAATGAGAGGCTGACTTCGGCTCCTGTGCTTACCATCCCAGACAACAGCGGCAGTTTCGTTGTGTACACGGACGCCTCTTTGCAGGGGTTAGGGGGTGTGCTCATGTAGCTAGGTCACGTTGTCGCTTACGCTTCACAGCAACTGAAGCTCCATGAGCATAGCTACCCTACCCACGACCTAGAGCTGGCAGCTGTCGTCTTCGTGCTGAAGATTTGGAGACACTACCTGTACGTTTAGACCTTTGAGGTATTCACGGATTATAAGAGCCTTAGGTACTTGTTTGATCAGAAGGAGCTCAACATGAGACAGAGACATTGGATAGAGCTCTTGAAGGACTATGACTACAGCATTTCCTACCATCCGGGGAAGGCCAACGTGGTTGCTGATGCCTTGAGCCGGAAGCCGCCCGCCCACTTGGCCAGTTTACAGGCACATAGTTAGAGACTCATGGAATAGATGGGCAGTTGACGACCCCTAGAGTTACTAGGGCACTGTGGGGCAGTGACTGTGACACGACAGACAAGGCCAGAGCTAATAGACCGCATCATCACAGGATAGATGGCAGACCCATACCTGCAATCGTTGCATGACAGAGTACTGTCAGGGGACCCTGGAGACTTCTCCTTTACTGATGAGGTGCTGCGCATGAGGGGAAGGTTGTGCGTTCCCAAGGACGAGGAGTTGTTGAGAGAGCTCCTAATTGAGGCACACGGTTCCAGGTTCACCATACATCCTGGGAACACAAAGATGTACCATGATCTGAGACGTGACTTTTGGTGGAGGGGAATGAAGCGGGATGTAGGTGAATTCGTACAGCAGTGTTTGGTGTGCCAGTAGGTAAAGGCTGAGCATCAGAGGCCTGCAGGGCCATTGCAGCCACTTCCAGTGCCAGAGTGGAAGTGAGAGAGCATCACCATGGACTTGGTGGAGGGCTTACCCGTTACCCAGGGAGGACACAACACAGTCTGGGTGATTGTAGACAGATTGACGAAGACGACACATTTCTTTCCGATTCGAGTCACCTTGGGACCAGCATAGTTAGCAGAGAGGTATATTCGCGATGTGGTACGTCTGCATGGAGTTCCGCATGAGATTGTATCCGACCAGGATACCCACTTTACGTCCCAGTTTTTGGCTGAGTTTCAGCAGGCTTTAGGGACACGGTTGAGGTTTAGTACGGTATACCACCCCCAAATGAACGAACAGTCGGAGCGCACGATACAGACGCTTGAGGACCTTTTGCATGCCTCTGTACTAGGCTGGAGGGGCTCTTGGGAGGAGCACTTGCCCCTGGCAGAGTTTGCATATAATAACAGCTATCACTCGAGCATCGGCATGGCACCCTACGAGGCTCTGTATGGACGAAGGTGTACTGCATGCTTGAGTTGGGTTGAGGTGGGGACCAAGTGGGAGGTTGGCCCCAGGCTGATCCGGCAGAGTCAGGAGGTGATTGAGCAGATTCACAGGCAACTTCGCACTGTCAGGAGCAGACATAAGAGCTATGCCGATCGAAAGCGCAGAGAGGTGTAGTTTGAGGTTGGGGATCACGTCTTTCTTCGCGTTTCGCCCATGAAGGGCCTGCAGCATTTTGGGGTGAAAGGGATGCTCGCATCGAGGTTTGTGGGGCCCTTTGAGGTCCTGGAGCGGGTTGGACCCGTTGCTTACAGGCTTGCCCTTCCTCCCCAGCTTTCTGGTGTGCACAACATGTTCCACGTGTCCAACCTCAGGAAGTACATCACCAATCCCAGTCACATTCTGAGCCACAAGAACCCTGAGCGACCAGTGCAGATACTAAACAGAGTCATCCGGAGTTTGAGACGGAAGCAGGTACCCCAGGTGAAGGTCTTGTGGAGGAGCCAAAAGTACGAGGAGGCTACCTGGGAGCCTATGGCAGCGATGCGAGAGCGGTACCTGGAGCTCTTTGAGGGTATGTTTATTTTTCGGACCGGTTTTGATCCTCTTTGAGTTTGTTATGACTATGTTATTCTTTTTGGCACCCTAGCTAGCTCAAGTTTTGGGGATGAAACTTCCTTTGAGTTTGTTATGATGTTAAGACCCATGTTGTTGAGCCTTTTAAGACATCCGGACTTTAGGTCAGACGTCTTGTAAGACATCTGGACTCATTTCCAGACGTCTGAAAATTGAAAATTTCATGTATGAGCTCGCGTCTGCACGCCTGCTGCACGCAGACAGTACACTTCTCTCGTTTTCTTCTTCTCTCTCCTTTCGCTTGGCGGAAACCCACACCCTTATATAATCCCCCCTCTTCCTCATTTCACCCCTACTTCCCAGCCACTTTCCTCCTTCCTCCAGCGAGAGTAGCAGAGCAAGAACGGTGGAGAGAAGGAGAGGCGTGAGAGGAGATGAGGAGCAGCGTGAGAGGGAGAGGAGAGCAAGCTTGTGAGCTCGCGTGGGAGCTAGCCGGTGAGCTCACGGCCAGAGCGGCACGTGCGCAAGGCGAAGGGTGTGTTGGGGAGGTCCTCCCCGACACTGCTGCAGCCGGAGCAGCAAGCGGGAGGACACAGTGCGGCCACACACGGAGCGAGAGGGCGGAAGTAGGTTCTAGTTCTAGGATTTCCCAGAATCAGAAGTCTGGAGTGACCTTCAGATGACGGTGCGGATGTCTGGAGGTGGTGCTAGACATCTGAGGAGGAGGCCTTGCGAAGGTACATCTCCTTTGCGAATACGGCCATGCAGGGCGCTCCGCCGATGCACTGTTTCATGCTCGATTTGAGAAGATTCGTTTACGCATGTAGGATTCGCTTTGGGAAGGCGCGGGACACGCCCTCCCATGCATTTCAGATGTCTGAGTGACCTACCAGATGACGGGAAGCACTTCCAGATGTTTAGAGAGGTGGTCAGACATCTGGAACTGGGTCTAGACGGTCCAGCGGAGTTCCTGGACGTCTGAGGAGTGGTGCAGGACTTGAGATATGGCACTGGACACTTTTAAAACGTCTGGAAGTTGTTCCAGACGTCTGATTTGAGTCAGGAACACTATTTTTGACCCATTTAGGGTCCGTTTGAGGTCCGATTTCCGCAATTAAGATATCGATGTTTCCCGTATGTTTTCCCCTACCTGTTGGAATACTTTCTACACTATTCTGAGTATTCTCTTGTGATTGATCCTTGTGATAGGACTGGTTTCCGTTGCGAGTTCGGGGCTTGTTGAGGCACGTGAGCCTATCGTTCAAGCCCCCATTACTCCTGGGTTTACTAGTAGAGTGGCTTCCCCTTAATTTAATTACAACCTAATTGCATGTGTGGAATGAATGATTAGAACCTAGGATATGACGTGAATCCTAGGACTAGAAATACTGGAATGTCTGTATTGAATGAATAAATTACAGTCCTGAACGAGTAGATAAATGAATAAAAATTTCCTGTAAATGAATAATAGTTTCCTGCGAAATATGTAGTATTTGTGCTAGTTAACTGTCGCATGTAATTTTCCTACCACTCTACTCAGTGTTTGCTGACGTTTTGTACTCATAACCCTTTTCAGGTCCAGGTGTTGAGCAGCCAGAGCCTGTGGCTGCAGAGGGTGCTGAGCCTAGTAGAGCCCAGTAGTTGTAGCTCTTTTTATACTCGGTTGTAGTAGTGAGTAGCTTCTTGTACCTTTATTTTCTATACTCTTTTGTTCGGCACATTATATTCCTATACCCGTTTACATTTCTATTGTTGTGGTGGTGTGTACTGTAGTAGTTTTCACTTCTTTACTGCTATATTTTTGTTACTATTAGTTGCTTAGCATAATGAATGTGGTTTACTTTCCTGCTTTTTGGTTACTTTCTCGTTGGACGACTAGGTCTTGGGATCAGTTAAGTCGGTCCGGTCTCGTGTCCTGTAGGGATTCGGGAACCGGGTCGTAACCGAGAGGAAGAAGGTAGTGCTGTCCTTGTGGTCGGAGGACGCACGGAAAAAGAGGTCAGAGAGGACCACCGAGGTCGGAGATGACGATGGTTGAGGCATAGAAGAAGGGCAAGAAACTTGATCTAACCTCGACGAAAAGAAGAGGCATGTGATGGCGGAAGTTTAAAGCTTGTTGGTGCACGAGGAGAGGACCGGAGGTTGCGGGAATGGCTTGCCGAAGTTGCGTGGCCGGTGGATGCGGAGGTGGAAGGTGGAGGCGGTGCTAGAAGGGGCATATGTGCAAGAAAATCAAAAGTTAAGGGGTTATTTGTAAGGAAATTAGGAAATGAGGGCTAAATTGCAAAGTTAACCAAGATGAAGTCCAAATGAGCCCAAATTTTTATGGTAGCCTAATTTGGACATAAAAAAGTTGATGGTGACTTCAATTTTTTATTTTGATGTCGTTGGAAAGGATAATTTACAATTTGACCTAAAATGTACTAAATTCTCGCCTACAATTCTATTTTAGTTCGAAACGAGTTTCGATTGTTAAATTGACTGTGCCAAATCTTATAAAATATTTTTAAATAATTTTTAGGAGGTTTATATTACATTTATTTCCATCGAAATTGTTTAACTTGAAGTGGAGTTGAAAGTAGCCAATTTAATTACGAATTAACATTCAATTTGAATAAAAATCCTTAATTACCTAGTATCAATCCACTTTTAGGATAATTAAGCTCAATTGACCTTTAATTAACCATAAGTTCACCCTCCAGCTATTTTGCATTTATAATTGTTCATGAAAATTACAAAATTAACTACTTTTTCTATTAATTCCTCTCTCTTCAGCCCTGATTGTGTTATACCTTTTTAAAGTGTTAATTAGGTGAATTTAACCTTATAACTTAGCCAAATTAAGTTAGTTATAGAGGATGATGATGATGCCATCATCCACCGTTGGATGATGATCCGTTGGTGGAGATTAACTGACGTTGATGAAGAGGAAGGGCTGCGGCACTCTTGAGGCGATTTGGGTGACTAAGATGGTGTCACGTGGTGCCATCCTGGCCATCCATCTTCCAATGCTTGTAGATGGTGCCACGACTGTCAGATTGGGTCAATTTTCACGCCGTTGAGCTACGATCATCGATCTAAACCCATCCGTGTGGTTGGATTTGTCGTTTGGAGTCCGGATTTTCATCCCCTTACCCCTTGACCTCTAATCTTTCTTGGAATACATCTGATGCTATAGAAGCCCGATTGGGGTGATCTCGAAGTCGTTGGACTCCGATCGTCTCCCTGATCAGATTCGTTTGGTTGGATCTTCCATCTGAGGCGTAGATAAATATCACCCTATCCCCTGACCACAAAAGGGCAAATTAGCTTATAATTTGTATAATCTATTATAAATGAAGAATAATGTATGTTATGCAATATTTATATTACTGAATGCTTCTATGACACTAGGGACATGCATAAATAAATATTTTAGACCAATTGGATATGTGCACATAAGTAACCATCATCGGAAATGTATGATGACAGTTATTCATAGAACCGTCACCAAAGGTATGCTTTTTATTATGTATATATCTAATTTTGTGATTCCTTACAAATGTATATGTATTTCATGACACAAATCAAATTAAAAACAAGCATACATATAAACCATAAATAATCAACATCTAAATATATAATGATTGGACGTGAGTGCAGCATTGTTGCTGCTACTATTTCTTTATTTTTCTTCCTTAATTTTTGAAAAATGAGTTTCAACATTGTTGCACTCTTGAGGCTATTTGAGCGATTGTGATGGCACCACTTGGTGCCATCCTGGTCGTCCATCTTGCAATGCTTGTAGATGGTGCCACGAGTGTCGAATTAGGTCAATTTTCGCGTTGTCGAGCTGCGATCATCGATCCAAACCCATCCGTGCGGTTTGATTTGCTGTCTGGAGTTTGGATTTTCACCACCTCATCTCTTGACTTCTGATCTTCCTCAGGCTACATCTGATGCTACAGAAGTCCAATCGGGGTGATCTCGGAGGCGTTGGACTCCGATCGTCGCCCTGATTAAGTCTGTACTATTGAATCTTCAATTCGAGGCCCAGATAAATATCACCCTGTCCCCTAACCACGAAAGGGAAAATTAACTTATAATTTATAAAATCTATTCTAAATGCAGAATGATGCATGATATGCAGTATTTATAATACTGAATGCTTCTATGACATTAGGAACATGCATAAGTAGACATTTTAGGCCAATTAGATGTATGTATATCACACCCCCATGCTTATCTTTTGCTAATTCCTAGCAAAACTACATGCTATTTATAAAAAAAATTAGGATCAAATTACTTGGGCAGCAGTTATTTCTTAACACTAAGAAATTTCTACTAAAGACCTGGACTAAAGAGACTCAATAGTGCCAAGGTGTCTGTCAAAATACTGACTGCCCCCAAGCCCTCACCTTATTCCAAAGCAAATGCTTTTCTCTTTTCCTTCTTTTTTTGTTTTTTGTTTTTTGATTTTTTGAGTTTTAGAGTTTCGTGGTAGATTTCTATGGCTACCTAACCCACCCAAAACTCGGAAAGAACTCTAAGTCCTAAGCATCTTTTTGTGAAATTGTGATAGACTCACTGATCGGTAATTAGAATGAACTTTAGGTTTCTACAGGCCCTAGGTGACTAACGAAGAATTTCTACCTAAAGGTGTATCTATTCGACTGGTAGCTTTCTCCCTGCTTTTTATTTCTACGAGATCAACATAAGGGCGAACCCAGTGTATATCTCCCTAGCTTATTCTACTTCCCTGCTTCTTCCTAAGCATTTGGAAATTATTTGTGTATTTCGTAAGATGGGTTCTGGACAACCGGCCAATGGGGTGTCAAACTCATGGCAACTTGCCAGCTATACTCATGCAGTGAAGTGTGGCTTATTTATTCTTTTTTTCTTCTTTTCTATTTCTTATCATTTTTTTTGAGTATTTCTCTTTTTTTTCTGAGTAAGTGGCTTCCCTGATATAAGATTTACCTTAAGGCAATAGAATGAGAATCGTCATGTAATTAGGCTCTGGACAACCAGCCAATGAGGTGTAAAACCCACAACAACTTGCCAGCTATACCACTCTAGAAGGTTCATTAGCTACCCAATTTCCGTTAAAACTGCCAAAAAGTAAGTCATTGCAAATAGTGTGTAGATGCTTTAAACTTAAAGTCTCTTCAAATTAGAGGGTGGGTTGATAAGTCATGTACTTATCACCCCAACTTATTTAACCAATTAAAAAAAAATGAATTTACGAATGGCGATGACTCGAGAAATAAGTCCACATTTTAGTGGACACCCGAGCTGATTAAGATCGACGACCTGAAGGGTTTAAGTGTTCAGGTCCTATTGTATTATTTCCTAAGGTTGAAAAATTCTAATGTCCAAGTTCTCTTTTCCTAATTCTATTTTTTAAAAAAATAAATATAAAATAAAAATAATCTACAGAGCTAACAAAATAATTCAAAGATGAATATATCCACCTCTCATGCCTATCTAATGCAATGTCCTTATTGTATTAAAAAGACATGAAATAGAGTGGAGTAGAGAAGAAAGCACCTGAATTTTGTGATTACCTAGTCAGCTTCGAGATGAAAATAGATTATATACGTGCTGAGTTTAGTGCCTTCAACTAGGCACACTATATAAATAAAGAAGAAATTAAGAATTCATGGGCGGAGGTTAAGATCAAAATGAGAAGACCGATTTTAGGACCAGCAAAGAGAAGATGTCCACAGATGTGGACGAGATTGTGGTGTAGACCTATGCCACAAGGTTGAGTGGTTCTAAGGTTCTGGATGAAAATTTCCCAGAATCGAAGATCATTATGCAAGTGGGACCGAGCCTACAATTTAGTGGTATGCAACCCAAGTCTGAAATGTTGGATAATAGGTAGATCTAAATCAATGGGCTTATTTGTCCATGTAAAATTCAGCTCAAAAATATAATCAATGATTCTATACTTGGGTTGTACATCATTAGAGTCAAAAATATCATAAGGGTCCTGGTAAAAGGTTAGTGGTTTCAAGTCTGTAGGAACCCTTAGATCAAGAATTCTGCTCCCCTCGAGGTTAACTTCCCAAATTTTCATTTCCCAGCTCCTATCCTCCACAATCATAATTTTGGATTCTAGGACCTTCTGCATGTTATTCACCCCATCTAAATTATCCAAGTCCAATAATTGTGGCTGAATTAGGACTGATTTGGGTACAATGATTTCAAAAATATCATCATTCAGCACTTTGGGGTGTGGTTGAGGAATTGGGTTACTGATCATCCATGAAGTCAGGATCTGAATCCTTTATGCTAGCCCCAATGGGATTATAATCCTCAATTACCAAGCTATCAAATGATTCATCATATTCCACAGGCCCGTTTGTCTCACTAAAATTATCTTCCTCAAACCCAGGTGAGACATCATTTAAAGATTCTTCATCCTTAGAATCAAAGAATTATGTATCCGCATTAATATATGTCTCAAGATCATATGTTATTCCTTGGTACATAGAGACATATTTTTCCTTGTATCTTGGTTTAGGGATCTCAGGTGAAGAAATCAATTCATCCTCAATTGGTTGCTCCAGACCAACCTGGTCATCCCTGGTCACGTAAAATGTGTCCCCCCTACAGATGCCTGAGCGGGTTCTGACGTTGGCTCTCCTGAAGGGGGTTCATCTTAGGAATCATCCCAAGATTGGAGTAAAGCAATCACAAATTTCATTCTCAACCTTGACAATTTTCTAAGTAAAAACTCACCTAGGTCCTAATCCTTAACATCTTGGAGCCAATTCAATAAATACTTGTTAAGATCATCAATCATTTGAATCAAAGGCTCTAATTCCCAATGCAGGGTGTTGGTTGAGCTTCTAAAGATTGAATGGTGTTCCTCAAGTTAGCCAACACCTTATCTTGGACTTGGTTCACCGGAACCAAATGGTTTGATTCAGGGTTGGGTGGGTTTGGATTCAGTCTAGGGGAGTCAAGAAATTGAGGTTCTTGGTGCCCTCCTTGATAATAGGTCATTTTGGGTTGTCCAAAGAGGGGTGGTGACCTATATGTAGTGTAATCTTGAGGAGGGTAGGGATTATAATTAGCATATCATTCTTGATTGTAGATCGGATTAGGTTGATCATCAAAGGGTGGAGATCTATAATCAGTATAGCTCTATGACAGATAATAATCATAATCATGATGTCCAGGGTTAAGCCTTGGACACTGAGGTCTGAAATTATATTCCCAATCAAAGTTATCTCGACTAGTGGATGGATGGCTATAAGTCGAGTCAGGATAGTAATCATCTTGCGAATAAGTGGTGGTAGGAGGGTAGGAATGGAAATGCAAGTAGGATGTGGAAGGATCCATGACAAAACAGGAGGAAAAAGAGAAAAGAAAGGTGTCCTGCAGTACAAACAATCAAACTTGTCCTTAGGTGGGGTAGCCTAAAGATCTATAGAATCCCAGAACCCATCTTGAGATGAAAGAAACGATTTGGTCTATTTCTATCTGGTCAATCCAACCAGCTGAGGGAGGGATTGGGGAAAAGGTTCTTCCATTGGCTTTTGCCTCAAGTTCCTTTGATACCCCCCAACCGCGGTCGTTTAACACTACCCCCTAGCTAGACATCAGATGGACCAGTGGAAGTAGATTAATAAAAAATAATCTTGATCTGGGCCTCAAAGGGCGAGTCAAATCCTTAAAGCCAACGTCTACTTGATTTTAGGTAGGCTTAGGTTTGATTGTACTCTGAAATGCAATGGGCTCTTTAGATAGGTTGTTCCCTTAAAGATTAGTTTCGATGTGTGTGCTTGCATAATTAATGATTTTCAAGCAAGGTTATTTTTGGATGCAGTGAATTTTAGGGTTTGAATTTTACTTAGAAATTTCAGATATATTCTGACAAGGTTTTGTGAGGCACACCATGTTTTGAAAGTGCAAGTGAAGTTATATTCCTTTTCAAATAAAAAATAATGTGGTGTGCTTGGTCCAGCCCTAAAAGTTGAATTCTATGTGGTAAGCTACTAATGGATCACTTTTATCTTATGTGGTGTGGCTTAAACAGCTTAATCAATTGGCCTCTTGCACCACTTGATTAAGGCACCCAAACAATTTTAGCCTATTCTGATGTCTAATCACTTATTCGTATAGTGCGTTGAAGTGTACTGGGTCCTTAGGTTAGCTCCTCGGTTAAGTGATTGAATCAGACAAGAGTTATGCACTTTAGTGTGTGTGTAGGTGTATAAGGTATGTAAGTTTAAATAAATCCCACAATCATATTTATATAGATATATATATGTGAGGGTGATGTGGATGGGAGCGACAAACAAACAACCAAGACTAACCTTAGGATTTATGTATGCTCCTAGGTTAATTAGGACTTGCATTATTAGATGGTGGAATGAAATCTAAGGGGGTGGGAGGTGAGGTGCACTTACAAACCCTTCAACCACACTTTGCTCTAATCTACTGCTTTTGCTTGCCTCGAGAGAGTACCTACAATCATAATAAGAATGGAGACAAGTGAAGTAAATGATAAGTAAGGCGGAAAACGCGGGAAATCAAAGAGTGTTACCTCCCCGGCAATGGCACCAAAATGATAAGAGAGATTTCTTTACAAAAAGGTTGAGTTTTGGAAAACCCAAGTCGTTGTAAAATTTGCAAGAAAATCCACTACCAAATAAAATTTATCGAAACTATTGTGAGTCCCAGGTCGAACACGGGAAGGCAAATATTTGATTAAAAATCACGTTTGGGATTATTGTTATAAAGCAAAATAGCTGGTTGAAATTGATCTACGCAAGCTAAGCTACTTAAAGAATAAATAATAGAAGAAAGAGAGAAAATATTGCAAAAAAAGGAAAAATTAGAAAGAGGATGAACAAATATTGCATTTAAATATTATAGAGTCCATTACAACTACTTAAAGAGAACAAAACTACACTAGAAAATAGTAAAAAGATAGGGGTGAGAAAATCCTCTTCGACGGCTGCTTGGAGGACGAGTCACGTTGATGGAGTGCCTAGAAGATGATACTAAGAGGCTAGACAAGAGAGGAAGAACCTGGACTGTGGAGGACGAAGTAGGGCGATGTCGCAGTGGGATCCGTTTCCCGAATGGTGGCAAGAAGACAACCACGAGATGCTCCATGAAGGGGGTGAGAAGATGGACAAAATTTTGATTTTTTTTTACTCTAGAGGAGCATCCTCCGTTTGGGACTTGCTCCTTAGAGCTTTGGAGAGGGTGAGAGAAGAAGAGAAGGGATGAAGATTAAGGAGGGGATGTAGGGCGTTTATATAGTTGAGGTTTAAGAGCAAAAAGGTCATTTCAAAGCTTAAACATTAATATCAGGGTCATTAGTGACGTTTATGAGCATCACTGTAGTTGCACGTTGCTGAAGGAGCGCCTCAACGTGAGTTGCTCATCGCCAATCGAACTCCTCTCATCGCGCCACATCACCGCCGCTTCTTCAGTCGTTCGCACGCTCAATCGCACCCAATCAACCTCAGTTGTTCGATCACAAAATCAGGCAACTTAGAATCGCACGCACGCTTCACCTTATCACACATGCAATGCCCACGTGCGATCATGTGTTCGATAACGTGCGTGTGCATAGTGCTATCATCCAGCGGAAGAGTATTACAACATACATAGCCATCACAACCACAATAGAGGAAAATATAACATGAACAGAATATAGCAGAAACAACTAATATGCTAAAGATGCTCACTACTACAAAAGAGCTCTGAAACAGAAAAGTAACAACTATGGCTGGGCTTGGCTGGGCCCAGCACCCTCTGCAGCCGATGGCACTGGCTGCTCAACTCCCTGACCTGAACATGGTTATATAATCCATAGTCAACTAGCGTTAAGTAGAGTGGTGGTTAAGCCATTTGCATGCAATTTAACTTAAAGAAACAAGCAAGTAACTAATCATTCATTTCCATTTATCTAAACTAGGTGTTTCTGATTCGGTTGCTCTAATAAGAATCCACAACATTTCATAATCCTCTTGTTCCTTAAGGGAACGATTTTCATTGCAGTTTATTACGAGATGTAAGATGTACACATGGCACTCTCTTGGCCAGGAGAGTTCCCGTGGTAGTCCTACACCCGGTCTACCACCCCGAGGTCACGGTCGCGACATAGTGGTGACTACAGCACGCGCGATAAGCGCATGGGTAGCTACCCCGCACTGGCACGTGGTTAGTCGTTTCTACTAGCGGGTACACCCAAACATACAGCACAGAATAGTACAGGGCCTTCCCCTCTTAGAATAAGGGTCTCGCCCCTCAACAGTCTGCATACCCTCGCTCGACTATCCCAATTTGACCAGCGGGCCTAACAAGAGTTGGTGTAGGGTGGCCAGGCCTAACCCCGAGCCCCATGGGGCGGCTGGCTCCCCCCCTACACTAGAGTAACAGGAGTTGGTGTAGGGTGGTCATTCCTAACCTCGGGTCTCAACCCAATGGCAGCTAGCTCCCCCCCTACACTAAAGTAATAGGAGTCGGTGTAGGGTAGCCATTCCTAACCCTGGGTCTCAACCCAAGGGCAGCTAGCTCCCCCCTACACTAAACTAACCAGAGCTCTCCTCAGTACCACGTACATGAGGGTCAGCTTACTTTTCATGTAAAAGGGACAGTTGCTCTCCTCGATACCGTGTACTCGAGGGCCAGCTTACTTCCGTTCTACATACGATATTCGTTTCATATATATGAGTTCCTTTCTAGTTCCCCGTAGGGTTCATGCATTGTATTCATTTCATTTCATTTCATGACATGCATATCTCGTTGTTCACAGCTCGATTCTTAACCATATAATAGGCAGCTCGTAATTTAATAACTGAAGGAAGAATCACATCATTTAACTATTCATTTGCTAGAATTAAGGGTTATAACAAGCATTTTAGAATAAACTGTTTGGCTCAAGTAATGTTGATTCACTCAATTTTGCCCTAGGGTTTAATTTATATCCTAGGGTTCAATCAATTCATTCTAAGATAGCATGCACTTGATTAATTAATTCATAATATTGAGAGAAACCACTCTGCCGGGATACACGGGTGGAATGGGGGCTCGAATCAAAGATCCCGTCGTCTCCGTGGGTCTCGTATACTCTACTGGCTGGAGACCTATACAATTGATCGAATCACATCAAATGAGTTTGAAACAGTATATGAGTGACACAAACACGTATAGAACTCTGAACTGAAACCAACGATACTTCGTTTGCACAAAATCGACTCCTTTTGGGCCCTAAATGGACCAAAAACATGTACTCTAACTAAAATCAGACGTCTGGGACTTGACCCAGACGTCTTAAATGACCACAGAGGCTCACCTTGCTTTCTTGCACTGATCTCGGACATCTAAAACTCCTCTCGGCTATCCTAGGGACCTTCTAGACGTTTGTCAGTACACCAGGATGTATGAGATGGTTATCAGACATCTATAGGGACGTCCAAACGTCCTAAAGCACCTCAAAGGGTGAGCCACGTGCCTTTCCAATGCCTGCACCTGCGTATGCATGCGCTGCTTAAAAAACATGACACATGCACTTACGTACGTGCATGTAGGTGCGTACAGGGTACATACCTCAGCAGTCTGCATGTTGTCAGACGTCTGATGCCAGCTTCGGACATCCTGAGGCTCCTCCAGATGTCTGGATAGTGTCCCAGATGCCTGATACTGTTGAAAAATGTTTCTGCAAATTCCTTGCGAACCTTCTCCCCACGTGGCTCTCCGCCTGCAGAACTACAGCTGCTGCTTCAGCAACTATAGGAGGTTGGGGAGCTCCTCTCCATGAGCTCCCCCGACCGCCTCCTCTCCCATGCATGCTCTCGAGCTTCTCCTTGCACCACCGGTTGCACCTCCTCTCTCGAGCTCCTCCGAGCTCCTCGCTCTCCCTCACCCACGCACTTCTTGCTCCCTCTCCTCCTTCTCCACTTGCGGCTGTAAGGGGACGGGGGAGGAGATGGTCATTGGCGGTAATGTGGTGGAGTGAAGGTGGAGGTGATGGTGTGGAGATGGAGAGGTTGGAGGGGTGGGCTTTTTAAATAGGGAGAGGGTGAGGGTTTGTGAGGGGGTGTGTGCATGGGTGTGTTGTGTGGGAAGAGATAGAGAGAGAAAAATTATGATATCTCCCCTGCAAAGTTTCCTCTTTCCCGCCAAGCCCATAAACTTAAACCTAGGGTTTTAAAATTACACTTACACCCCTACCTTTCCGGGAAAATCTCGAATGACCCTTGGGAAGGGTCATTTCATCATAACAAACTTAAAGGAAGTTTCGTCCTTGAAACTTGAGTTGACTAGGGTGCGGAAATGAATGTAAAAGCACATAACAAACTTAAAGACGATCAAAGTAGGTCAGAAGCAACGTACCCTCAAAAAGCTCCGGGTACTGTTCTCGCATTGCTGCCTCGGGTTTCCAAGTTACCTCCTCGTACCGTTGGCCTCTCCATAGGACCTTCACTAGTGGCACCTTCTTCTGTCTCAGACTCTGGACAGCTCTGTCTAGTATCTGCATTGGCCTCTCAGGATTGGTCAAGTCATCTCCCACCTTGATGCTCTCATAGCTCATAATGTGGCTAGGATCGGTGACGTACATCCTGAGGTTGGACACATGGAACACGTTGTATACACCCGAAAACTTGGAAGGAAGGGCAAGCCAGTAAAAAATGGGTCCTACTCGCTCCAAGACCTCAAAGGGCCCTACAAACCTCAGCGCAAGCTTCCCTTTCACCCCAAAATGCTGCAAGCCCTTTATGAGCAAAACACGGAGGAAGACGTGATCCCCAATCTCGAACTGCACCTCTCTGTGTTTCCTATGAGCATAGCTCTTCTGCCTATTCTTGACAGTACGAAGTCGTTTGTGAATTTGCTCTATCACCTCCTGACTCTGACGGATCAGCCTAGGACCAACCTCCCACTTGGTCCCCACCTCGACCCAACTCAAGCGTGCAATACACTTCCTCCCGTACATAACCTTGTAAGGTGCCATGCCGATGCTCAAATGGTAGTTGTTGTATGCAAACTCTGCTAGGGGCAAACGCCCCTCCCAGGAGCCTTTCCAGTCTAGTGCACAAGCATGTATTAGGTCCTCGAGTGTTTGTGTGGTGCACCCCGATTGCCTGTCGGTCTGGGGGCGGTAGGCCGTACTGAACCTCTAATGAGTCCCCAAGGCCTGCTGAAACTCTGCCCAGAACTGGGAAGTGAAGCGAGTATCCCTGTCGGATACGATCTTGTAAGGGACTCCGTGAAGGCGTACCACATCTCTGATGTATCGCTCTACTAGTTGTCCTGACCTAAAGGTGATTCGGACTGGCAGGAACCGCGTCGTTTTCGTCAACCTATCTACTATCACCCAAACTGCATCGTGTCCTCGCTGTGTAACCGGTAGCCCCACTACTAGGTCAATGGTGATACTCTCTCATTTGCACTCTGGCACAGGAAGTGGCTGTAGCAACCCTGCAGGCCTCTGGTGCTCGACCTTCACCTGCTGGCATACCAAGCACTGCTGGACGAACTCACCAACATCCCCTTCATTCCCCTCCACTAGAAGTCGTGTTGCAGATCGTGGTCATACTTTGTGTTCCCGGGATGTATGGTGAACCTAGACCCATGTACCTCAGTCAGGAGCTCTCTCAACAGCTCCTCGTCTCTAAGAATGCACAAATGTCCCCTCATACGCAGTATCTCATCAGAGAAAGAAAAATCTCTTGGGTCCCCTGTTAATACCCTATCCTGTAGTGTCTGTAAATATGGATCAACCATCTGCCCTGTAATGATACGGTCTACCAGCTTTGGTCATGCCTGCCACGTCATTGTCACTGTCCCGCAATACCCTCATGACACCTGGGGTCGCCAACTACCCACCTCCTCCGTGAGTCTCCAACTTTGTGCCTGTAAGCTGGCCAAGTGGGCAAGCGGCTTCCGGCTCAGGGCGTCAGCCACCACATTGGCCTTCCCTAGGTGGTAGGAGATGCTGCAGTCATGTCATTCAGGAGCTCTAACTAACATCTCTGTTCGCAGATCGAAACCAATGTTATACAAACTGTGTCGTAGTATAGGTTGAAATCGCTTTGAAAACAAATAGAATTTTATTACTCGAAAAGGTTCCGAGGTCGAACACAGGGAGCAATATAGAATTTAAAGCTCAAGATCACAATTTAAATCAAGCATAAAGATCACAATAAGAATAATGTTAGGATTAATATGCAAAAAGAATGGAGTAAAATGGTGATTTAAATCACCAATTACTCCTCACAAATAACACTTAAACCAAATCTCAAATATATGCAATTAAAGTATCAATATGGGGTGATTTTTCTTTTCTTCTTCTTCTACTGGTTCTTCTTCTCTATTGTGCAGCTGCTTCTCTTCTTCTTCTTCCTCTTTCTTTCTTCCTCTGCTTCTTCTTTCTTCTCTGTTCAGCTGCTTCACACAGGGGGGAAGAACTTCTTGAATTGGCTAAGTGTTAGCCAGCTTCCTTTGCAGCAAAACCCTCCCCCTTCCCTGCACGATCACTCCTTCTCTTTCTCTCTTAGGCTCCACCCTCCCAGGGCCTCTCAATGGGTAACCGAGTTATCGGATACACGCGCACCCAGGACCAGGGCTGCCTGCAGTGGGTAGCAACCGAGGAGTGCTTAGGTTAGGTGGGTTATCGGGTCGGCCAAATCCATAGGGTCAGGTGTCGCGGACGAGGTGCATGTGAGGGGAGTGTGCGGGGGACCTCACCCCCCTATGTTCTTGAGGCGATAAGCTGATGGCAGAAATTCAATATATGTGTGTGCCTTAGCTCTTCCACGAATGATATGGGACTAAATGTCCCTCCTTCTTTGCGTGCACCTGCAGCTGTGAGGATCTCCCAATTGGAGTCACAACTATACTTGAAGTCCCTGATTGAGGACCTGGAGAGGGTCCTGGAGTGAAACTGTGTCTCCTGGAGCTAAGATATGGGCCTCGCGTAGCTAGAACACCATGAACATTGTCGAAGAAGACAACACGGTGGCGGAGCTCCAGCCTGGAACCTGGAATAGAGAATAAGGCTTTTCGGCCACGTCAAAACACCTTAGAAGATTCGTCAGACATTGTCGAATGTAATGGCAGTGGTTTCATGGAGGATGAAGGTGTGTGGTGGTCGGACGGACTTGAAGAAGGTGGTCAGTGATGGGTTTGTTCGGGGGTTCATTTGAGTGGAGGGAATGGGAAATAAAGATGGGGGTTCGGTGCAGATGGATGAGGCGGAGCTCGTGGGAGTGTCGGCAAGGTGGATGGAGGGTTGTAGTGATAGAGGCACCTCGTCGGAGGTTCGGTTAGAGACGGAGACGATGAGGGTGAGTGGCGGTAGCAAGGGGTTATTTTTGGTGTTTTGGGTAGGAAATTAACCTAGGAACCTAGAGAGTCTTAACTACCTATTCTAAGTGGACGAAAAAGGGAGAGGACAGTGTTGGTGTTGGTAGGCCAGAGCTGGAGAAGAAGGTGCTCCGATGAAGGGAATGGTGACGACGATGGAGGTAGAAGGTCTCCTACTGGTACGGCCAAGAACAAACGAGAGAGAGAAAGAGAATCCGACCACTGGTTTTGTGACCGGATGGCAAAGGAGGTCAGGAGATCAACTCAGTAATTAAGTTAATTTTACTTAATTAAGAGTAGAGAAAAGTCACTTAGGTTAACTCAAAATTGTGTCGATTGTGTAGTATAGGGTCGAATTAACCTAACATTTTAGAAATTTTTACTGGTTGAGTCTAGGTCGTTCGCTCGGAGGTTTAATTCATTTTAAATTCACCAATTATCTTTTATTTTCTTTTTAAGTTTAGGAGGTATATTAAGTTAATTATGGAAGCATTAATTTTGCCAAAATATTTAAACTACAAAGAATATACAAAATTCCATATGAAAAACACATTTACTCAAATGATGTACTTTATTAACAAGTAAACATGTTAGTTTTCTATTTTATTTCAAAGAAATTACGGCAATAAGAGTTCTTTTATTAAAACATGCCTTGTTACAACAATTGAAAGTAAAAAGAAACATAGCAAGAAAAACAAATTCTTTTGTTTATTTCTTCAGCCTCTCTCTCTCTCTCTCTTTACTTATTCTTCTTTCTCTTCTTTTTATTCTCGACTCTTTTCTCTCTTTCTCCTGTTCTGTTCCTGCCTTCTTCTTATCTTCCCTTAGCTTTCCTCTTAGTTCCCTTAGTAGTGCCTGTTCTCCTCCTTAGCTGCTGAGCCTTAGCACTTCTTCCTCAGTGCTTAGCCATCAGCTCTTCTTTTCCTTCAGCCAACTGAACCAGGTTTATTTTCCTTTTTAACCAAAAATTATTTTATTTACGGCGAGGTCCTTTCGAGGATACACAGCACCCTGAGACCAGGGTGGGACCAGACCCTACTCGATCCTCTCCTGATTTCAATTAGGTTCGATTTTGATTTATTTTTCAGTTCACAGATTCGAGCCAATCCGACTCAACCAGCCAAACCGGTTCACGCCTCCCAGGCCTCGCCCTCCCAGGGCCACACTCGCTCACGCCCACTCAGGTGCACACCCGCAGGCACACATGCCCACACACACACACAGATGCTCAGAAGGTTCAAATGTTCAGTTCACGCCCAGTGCTTGACGACAGGGAAGCCTATACAACAAATCACTTTTATTCCAAGGCGCGTGCTCGTAGTTAACCGATGTGGGACTATGTTCCCCCCTCCAGACCCGACTTCAATCAACGATTTCTCCTAGCTCAAAGATCCGTTCCAAATGATTCAAGGCTTGTTGGAAAGCTCTAAGATAGATCTACAAGATTGCAGGGTCAATTTTAAGTTTAGAGGATGTTTTCCTCTTCAATTTGAAGAGTAAAATCAAGGGGTTCCTATGGGTTATAACGCTTGGAAATGAAAGTTTACCTTAATAGTGTCCACGATGGACTTTTCTCTCTTAGCTGAAGCTCTGAATAGGTTCTACGGTTAATTCCGCATCTGCAGATGTAAGTTCTAAGCTCTTATAGGCTTCAGGTAACACAGAGAAGCCTGAAGCTTCTCTGAAAGTTTCAGAGAACAAAATTTACAACCGAAAATAGATAGGCAGGCACAGAAGAACATTTCTGATCGATTTAAACAAGTTCTAAGGGTTGTAACAGATTGATCTGGGTAGGATTCATGTTCAAATTTCATCAAAATACCACTGCTGTTAGTTTGGGTTGGAAAATAACCCAAACTAGCAGGGTTTGAATTCTCACCAAAATACAGGTCTGAGCTCAATAAAATCTCTTTCAGATCATTCAAAAGAATCTCAGAATCCATTTAAGCTTCTCAAATCATCAAATCATGCTCAAAACTCCAAAATCAAACTCAGTTTGACTTGGAAGGCTTAAAATTTGACTTTATGATTTAAACCTCTCCACAGGGAATTAATGCCTAAAATAGCATCTCTTCAATCTCAAGAACTCATCCAACCTTTAAAACAAATGGTTAAACCCTAGAAATTAGGGCTCCAGGCTCGCCGCCTGAGCTCCTAATGGTGTTTGTTCGTTAGAGTACTTGAGAGGTTGCTTCACAGATTTGAAGGCATGAATAGCTTCAGTGCACTGCACTGAAGCTTCTAGGTTCACTAAATGCTCCTCAGACCTCTCTGTCGGACTTCTCCAACTCCGCCGAAGTTGGAGAAGATGAAACCTCAATCTGAGCTCCAGATACTTAATCCTCAAATAAACATCTGCAAATTAAGCAGTGATCATCATTTCATCATTCTGGAGCTTCACACCAAGTTTTGTAGGCTGAAGAACAGATTTTTACTCGCCGGAGCTTGCCGGAGGTCCGGTGAGTCCAGAAAGAATGAAAAGTGTGCACAGATTGTGAATTTGTGCCATTTTTAATCTGAGAAGGTTCCTGAGGTTGCAGGGAACCTTAGGGACTTAATTCTCTATTATTTCATTAGAGTAAAGGTTTGATAGTAAAATTTCATTTTTCAAAGGATATGTGTGGATTAAGCTCAGGACCTGTTTTACCACTCAATTGAGTGGTTGGAACAAGTCAACAAGTATTTATGATCATAAATATATAGTTAATTAAGGATTTGAACTACTCCTAAGCCGCCATTGACAGCAAGCCTAGGAGCTTAATTAAAATTGGGCGTTTAATTTATATGTGGTAATTATACATATTAAAGTGTCTATTAGGGTCCCTAAGTGATGAATAGCTGATGGAAGACCCTATGAAGGTGAATCTAAACTCAGCTTCTGTCACCATGGACAACGACAGTAGTTGGTGGAGGTGAAGTTGATTTAGGTGATTAAGTGATCAATTAAGTGTTTTAATGGGCTAAAAGTGATTGTGAGGGTTAAAGGCATGTGGACAGTGAGTTAAAAAGACAAGATTAAGGCTCTGGCGAGCCCAAGGAGCTCGCCGGAGTCGGAGAAGATGACAACTAAAATTCTGACATTAACTCTAATCTAACTAACTATCTAACTAGCTAAGCTAACCTCCTCCTACTCCTACTCCTACTCCTACTCCTAATCTACTGTTGCCTGGATGAAGGGGTCAATAGGGTTCCGCCGAAGGCTCATGGAGGACGACGAAATCAGAAGGTGTAGAGGAAGATCTCCGACGGGTGGATGTGAGGTGAAGCAGAGGATTCCTTGGTCGGCGCCTGTGTCCAGAGACGTGGCAAACCACGGCGGATCTCCTTGGCTAATCAGAATGGATGGAGGAAGTCGGAAAGTGAGATGGAAAGTTGCCGGAGTTTTGGATGAATAGCCTATCAAAGTCAGCTGCAGTGTTAGAAGAGGGAAGGGAGCCAACTTGAGTTATATCAAAGGGGTAAGGGGGTATTTATAGTGGTTGGCAGCGAAGAAAGTGGCAAGGTCTGGCCGAAGAAGGAGCTTCAGGAGCTTAACCTCCGACGTCGTCTCCGACGATAGTGAGGTTAACTCCCACTGAAAATTAGGATTTCCGATTAATCCAGACCGGTGGATGATAATGGAGTGGTGAGCGCAAGCTGCAAGAGCTTGGACAAAGAAGGGTAATGTTGGCAGGGCGGTGATCGTGCGGTGGCGTGACTCTCCGTCGCCAGCCGTCCATTTGGCTGAAGAAGAAGAAGAAGACAAAAAGAGACTTAAATGTAGTGAAACTTAAGGACCTGTGTGAGAAATAAGGACCCGATTGCAATGAGTTTTTGGGACCAAAATGTAAACTCAGGTTTTAAAGGTTTATTTTAACTTAGATCTTTTTCAACTTTTTATATATGTTAGTAAACAAGGTAAATATTATGTTTTCACCTTGAATTTACATTTTTGACCTTTTTAGATTAATTTATTAGATTAAATAAAATTACTTAAGTTATTATATACTTAGGTATATATTATGTTTAAGTTACTTAACTTATTAATTAAAGGAACGATTAATAGGATTTCGAGTCCAATTATTTTCTAGATTATTAATAATGTTAATTGAATGATAAAATGTCATTTTTAACTTATTTTTAAGGTCCTTTACTAAATGTCCCTTATTCTATAATTAACCCTTATATATTCATAACCTTAGCTAATTAACTAAGAAGACTAGTTAATTAGGGGTAATTAGAGATCATGATGAGTCTCTCATCACCGCCAGAGCTTGAGGAGCTTCGCGGCCGAAGAGGAAGGCGGAAGAGGAGGGTTTTCGGCCGGAATTCAAGCTTGAGAGGTTCGGTATGAGCAAAAGGTGCTTTTATAGACCTCAGGAGGATGCTTAGAGCTTGGGTCCCGTCGAAGTTTGGGAATTCCTTGATACCCAAATCTCTCATGTGTTTGCATGAGAGATTAGATAGGTTTAAAAGCTTAGGATCGGATTCAAAAGGAAGGGAATTTCTTGACGAACTTCCGTTTCAAATTTGAAAGGGATTCGTCAAGAAATGAGGGAGTCTTTCCTTTTTAAGGTCGTCGAAGCAAGTAGGAATAGGTTTAATGGAGGTAGGGACCCTTTTGTGAGAATGATGACAAAGTTAGGGGCCTATTTGAAAATATTTTGAAAGTTAAGGGTGGAAATGTAATTAGACAGGATCAATTTGCAAATTAGGTCAAGACAAACTCATCTTAGGCCTAAATTTTGGTACAAACCTAATTTGGACCTATGGAATGTAATGGTAAAGTTGGATTTTGGTTTTGACTACGTTTTTCTGGGTAATTTATGCAAAAACCTAAATTAGGGCAAATGTCTGTCTATGACTCTGTTCTGGGTCAAAATGGGTTTTGACGGTCAAATTGAAGGTTCTAAACCCAAGAGAATATTTTTCTATGAATTTTAGAGGGTTTAGGTGAATTTTATCCTAATCAAAACCTTAGTTAATTAAGCAGGACTATTTTTAGGGTTTCAAAAGTCATTTAATTCTCAGAATACGTGCAAACCCTTTGCTGTCTGTCTTAACCCACTTGTTATCTTTTTAAGACCAATTGACCTTCATTCAACCCCTGAGAAAACCCGTGGTTGTACTGCATTCATGATAAACTGGTAAAATTACAGTTTTAGCCCTAGTTTCTTGTTTAACAGAGGGCCAGGCAAAAAGGGGTGAGAGTGAAAGTGGAACGTGAAAAGTCGAAAGTGTTCCCGGCAACGGCATCGAAATGTTGCCAAGAGGTGAGATCGGGGTTTATAAAATAAATGATGTTGCGTCGTAGTATAGTGGAATCGCCTTGTAAACAAATAAAAATTTTATTACTCAAAAACCTAAGCATCCGAGGTCGAACATAGGGAGAAAATGAAATTTATTCACTAATCTCAATCAATGTAATTTGAACACTTAAATCTACTCAAAGTCTAATTCAAAATAGAATGCAGGAGTTTATGAATATTAAAATGTAGCAATAAAATAGAGAGATTGAATCAGAGGTAAAAATATTTGATTCTTCTTTTGATATTCTCTTCTCTTTCTCTTCTTCTTCTCTGCCTTAGCTTTTCCCCTTTCTTCTTTCTTCTTCTCTTTTCTCTTTGGTTCTTCTTCTTCCTTGATTTCTTCTCTGACTGTGGTCTTCTTCTTCCTTGATTTCTCCTTCCTTCTCTTCCTTTGCCTTCTCTTCAACCGCACCTTCTCTGCTACAGTGCCTTCTTCTTCCTTTCTTGTCTTATGCCTTGATTTCTCCTTCCGTCTCTTTTCTTCTTCAGCAGTACCTTCCTCTTCCTTCTTCTTTAGCTTCTGCCTTCAAGTCCTTCTTCAGCAGCTGCCCCTTCTGCCCTTGGCTTCCTTCCTTCCTTCTTTCTTCAGCAGCTGCCTCTTCATTCTCCTTCTTTGCCTGCACAGAGAAGAGCAAAACCTACCCCCACCCTTCCAGCGTATGCTCTCTCTCTATTTCTCTCTTGGGTTCGCTCTCTCAGAGCTATATGGGTAATCAGGCTGGGTTATGCCCACCCAGGTCCAGGCGCACCAGCGTGGGTGGTACGTGAGGAGTGCGGGGTTAAACGAGTCGATCAGCCATGTCCGCGGAAGCTTGGGTTGCGAACGAGGCGGGTGAGCATGGGCGAGGGGACCTCACCCCGCGTTCTAAGGCAACATGCTAAAAACACCAAATCAATAAAATCCACTCACCGCGCGCCTAACTTTCCAAGGTGGGACTAAAAGTCCCACCCACTTTGCTCACGTACCCGCAGAAGTGCTCTGCCTAATTGATGCTGCTGTGATCCTCACAAAGCCGCTCACTTGTCTGGATGCGTGCACGAGACCAACCCACACCTCCTGGGCTTGTTCTCGTCGAGCGCAGCAGCCTCGAGCGAAGCTTGCAAGCAAGCTTGCTCATGCTTCAATGGTGGCAGGGGGTGAATATGAAACTCACAAATACGGCCTTTCAACCCTGTCAAACCATGTAGGAAGCTTCGCCGTGTCACGGCAAAGGTGAAGAGATGGGTGGCTGGCCGCAGAGTGGCCTAGGCGTGCGTAGCTAGGTCACTCTATGGCCGTGAAGGTGGGTTTGGTCGGGGGGCGCTTGGGGAGGTGTTGGCGGTCAGTGAAGGTGGGAAAAATGATCAGTGGGTGATGGCGGAGGTTCTGAGGTAGGTGGCAAGGCGTGTGGATGGGTGGAGCGACGGATTCACCTCGCTGGTGTTCTACCGAAGATGAGAATGATGGTTGTGGTCTACGGCGTCGAGGGAATAAAAATAGTAATAAAGATAGGGGAAATAAAGGGAAGAGAGAGGGGAAGAGATTTGACCTAACTAAGTGGACGAAAGGGGACAGGAGGGTGGCTAGCCGTACCTGTCGCCACCGAAGAAGATGAGTCTAGTGGAGGGAGAACAACGACGACGAAGGGGCTGAAGGCGTGCACACTGGTATTGTGCGATGCAGAGGAAGGTGATGAAGATGTCTCTGGCACTGGTATTGTGGCAGAGCGACGAGAAGGAAGAGGAAGAATCGCCGGAGCCTGCTGGAGACCTGGTTGGAGGAGAAGGGAAGAAATTGGGGGTGATTCTCCGGCTAAGCCAAGCTGATTTTGAGTGGCCAGATATGAGGGTCCTTTTATAGGTACTGGCAGGGGCTCTTGTTCTTGGAAGGCAAGCTTCCAAGCGTAAGAGTCCTCGCCAGAAAAGGAAAGTGGAAGATACCCACATCTCTCGTGCATTCGCATGAGAGATTGGGTGCAAATCAAATCTGGGGATTGTGTTCAAACGATAGGGAATTCCTCAGAGAATCTCCCTTTCAAATCTGGGAGGAGATCTCTAAGGAACCAGGGAGAAATCCTCCTCAAATCCTCGACGGAGTAGGACTCCACTTTAATGGTAGAGGGACTTAATTGCAATGGGTGGCGAGGAAGTTAGGGGGGTCTGCGTAATGATTTTCGAAAGCTAGGGGTCAAAATGAAATTGGGTGGACTGTTTTGCAAAGTAGGTCAAGGTGACCTCCCCTTAGGTTCAAATTTTGGTACAAACATAATTTTGACATAAGGAATCTAATGGTGGAGTTGGATTTTATGTTTGACTACATTTGACTGGACATTTTACATAAAAACCCAAATTAGGTCAAATATCTGACTAGGACCCCAATTTAGGTCAAAATAGGTTCCACAAGATAAATTGAGGGTTATAAACCCTAGGGGATATTTTTTCATGAATTTTAGAGGATTTAGCTAATTTTTATCCTGACCAGAACCTTGTTGAATTAAGTGGGTCTGTTTTAGGGTTACAAGAAGTCATTTAATTCTTAGTTTGCACATGAACCCTTTTTTAACTGAACCAACCCACTTTTCCTATTGTTAAGTCCAATTGGCCTATGTTTAGCCCCTAAGAAATCCCGTTGATGTACTGCAATGGTAAAATTACAATTTTACCCTTTGTTTCATGTTTTCTTCCCAGAACAGTAATCCCTTGAATTAGGCCTTCCTTTAGGTTATGTAGGAGCTTTTACTCTCCTTTCTAGGTCAGAATGAGCTAGTTAGGACTCATGATGATGTTCTCATCATACCCCCATGCCTAGCTTTTGCTAGTCCCTTAGCAAAATTTCAAGGTTTTAACTTCTGTTCTAGACCATGAGTTTCTTTCACCAGTTATGATAAGTGCTTTTTCTTTTTCTTTGTGATTAGGTTAGAATGTCGACAATAGGCCTAGAGGTACTTAAGTATCAACCGAGATCCGGACCTGATCAGCTCTAGCCTCGGTGCTCCGTGAAGGTTTTTAAGGCTCGCAGGAACTATCCTAAGGTTCGTTGGACTCCACAGTTAAAGCACCCGTGCTTGAGACATATTTTAGCCTTGATTCGATTTGCAGTGCGTTTTTGTAAGAGAGAGACAGAGGATTTATTTGTTTGGAGAGTTTTCTCTCTCTTTTCTTTTTATTTCTAGATTCGGATTGGCTTCTCAACACGGTCTGTATCAGATTCCTCGTCCCCATCATCAATCCTCAAAGGTCCCTGGCAATCGATGCTTTGTGATAGCACCACCCATGGCAACCCCCAGAACCCTGGCTTTCGAGATAATCCCACCCATGGTGTTCTGTGGCCAAATCCAGACCCTGGTAATCGACATTTTTTGATAATGCCGCCCATGGTATCTGAACCAGCAAAGTGCTTACGTACCCCTGGTAGGATATGTAAATATCCTAGGAGACAAGCACCGAGGAGACGATATGTTATGCATCTTCGAGGGGAATTTCCCGCCTCTCTGCGCTGGGAACTCGTCCAAATCAACTTGTATTGATTGGCCGCTCCTATTCTAGGTGACTTTTTTTAGAACATTAAAACGCTTTTGCATGATTTTGATAGTTATGCGCACTAAACCAGACTGTGTGTGGATTGGGGTGCTTAGGTTACCGAGTCCCGCAAACCGAAGGTCAGTTAATGAGGCCGAATACTCCCTAAGCCTTAGACCTAATACTTAAGCTTCTCATTTTCCCCAACCTCTTGAGGATTATCCAGATCTTAGCGGATACGTGAATTTTTAAGCCTAAGAGTCTAGCCCAAAAGGCCTAAGGTCAGCGTCCTACTAATCTCCTTTTGTGTCTCCTTAGCACTTTTTCTCATTTTTCTCTTTTGTCTTGATGTGGTCTAGAACTTTAGTTAATCCTTTAATTTCTTACTAATGACTATTCTTTTTTTTCTTTTTCTTTTTGTGCTCCTTTTGACTTTTTTGCTCTTTTCCTCCTCGTGATTATGTGGTTTCAAAATTTTCTTCCCTCCATTTTTTTTTGTTCATTTTTCACAAGTTTCTAATTTTTTTGGTATTTTTGACATATGTGATTTTTTTTTTGAGAATCCTTCTGACTTTTCTTGGTTTTGTATGTTTTCACTTTACCACCCCCCATGCCCAAGTTTTGCAATGTCCTCATTGTAAACAGAGGGTGTGAAACAGTATTGGGTTCAGAGACTTAGAACAGGATTTATCGAGTGGGTGAATGGGTCAGGAATGACTGCTGCGGACGATTTCAAGCTGTGGTACGTGTATCAGAGGTGGGATCGACTATTCTTAGACCAAACTTAGGATGCAATAGATGTGAAGTACAAATAGATAATCAGACAGATCTCAGGTTTTTGGAATGACGGGTTGCCTTACGTTAAGCGCTAAATTCAACGCCTTCAACCGAGCGGGACATGGGATGGAGAGGGAGTGGTCAAATCAGCAGAATTTTGTAGAACAAGCACCTTGATTAAGAGCCTGGTTGGTCCAACCAGGTGCTTGTTCAGATCAACAAACTGATGATGCAACCCAAACCCTATTAATCTGGTGGGTTGATAAATGTAGTTCAGGAGATGTGGAACCCACCATATGCTATGAAGCTCGGATGGATGTGGAAGTGTAAATTCCGGCTTTGGCTGAGTCGAATCAGCCTGGTCAGAGTAGGCATCCGTAAAATAATCAGTGAATGATGCGAAAACCCTACAGGGGTGATCAAAGAATGATGGAGCATGGTTTTTAGTCTGATCAATGTTTGATACCCGATGTATGTGTGGAGTTGAATCATCTGCAAACGTCTCAGTGAGAGGTGAATCAAAGTAGAAATTGAGTTCGGTTGCGGGTCGGGGTTGAAAACGGGATTTGATGGGTTCTGTATGTGTGGAAGAGGTGGCTTCAATGAGAATTGTGTATGAGGGCTCTTCTAAAAACAAGTGACAGGTGGTTTCATGTAGAGAGTCCCCATAGTAACTTTCAAAGTCAAAAGTGAATGCTTGAAGAGTGTCGATAGGATAATGAAAATCTGAGTCGAGAAAAGATTTGTACTCTAGGTTACAGTCACTCTCGGCATTTTCTGGTTTTGATTCCTGAGGATCGAAAAGAAATGATTCCATGCCACTAGAACCTAAACTTTCTTCAGCGATCTCGGGAACCGGGACCTCAGAGTCGGAGTCGGAGAATGAATCATGTGAGCTGAGGTCGTAGATTGGTTTGTTGTAATCAGGAAGTAGAGTCTCTCTGAAATCATGGTCAGATTGGAAGTCATCGAAGATATTGCAAAAATCAAGTTCTGAATAAGATTCGAGATCATGAGTTCCACCACAGAACAAATCACATAATGAGGTCTTAGCAGCCTGACTGGGGTCTAACCTATATGTGAATTCTGAGCTTAAAAAGGTGTCCTTATCTAGTCTAGGCTCAAGTTCTAGGCTTGTGGGAAAGACCCAATTGAAACCCCACTCGTCCAACTCCTCCATTTCTATATCGTAGATTGGCACGACTTCCGAAAAATTGATTTGTCTCTCTGAGGATGTTGGCGAGGGATATTCATCAAATAGAGGCTCAGAATCATATTCTTCATTGAAAATTTGATCTTCTTCATAGGGGGCCTTGTAATCTTCCTAATAAGTTTCAGATCCAGATTCTAGGCTTAGGATGTGGGTTGAATTACTAGAATCTAACTCTGAATAACCTTCGAGGGTCACCTTATCAGAACAAGGGGCGGGATTTACACCCTCGAGAGGTTCAATTTTAATCTCATTATTGCAAGAATCTTAGAATTCTATGCTTGGTGATCTAGGGTCTAGGGTTGGCTCTCCATTGTGTTTTCCTACAATTGGAACTGCTCAACCTTCTTCAATATCAGGCATGTTGTGTTCTATCTAGGTTGGGAATCCACAACCACTCTGTGCCTCAAACCCAAGATTTGGAAAATTGGATTGATCCTCAATATTACTCTAAGATGGTTCATCATCTGTTTGGGGCACATATGGGTATTGCTGATCAATAACTTGTTTCAATAATCTCATCATCTCTTCCCATTTTTTAAGATCATCTTAGTGTTGTTCCCAAAGTACAGGATTTGTCATGCATTGGATGTATTCAAGGTTGTGCAATTTTTCTATCTCAATGTATCCTGTTATGAGAATGTCTTAGGTTGATCCATTTGTGGTTGTTGGTACATTATGATGAAGGTTGTGGTTGTTGGTGCATTAACCTGAATGCCTTCTATTGGTGTTGAGGCTTTGTATTCAATTTCATAGAAGTCAAGGGCATCCTCAACCATTCTATCTCTCATGGTTCTTCAGGATTTAGGTTTCTTGAATGGTCTTCCTAAGTAACTCGGCTGCATATTTGGATCAAGTGGTGGAATCAAGATGTAGAATCAGAATTTGGATCAAGATGTTGAATCAAGTTGTGAAGTGATTAGATTTGAATAGAGAGTCCCACTGAAATTGTATGTGTGTGCTCTAAAGAGAAGGGATGAGGGACTGGATGTGTTTTTGACCCAATTAAGGCACCCAAAGATGTTTGGATGACTATGGAGGTTTGGGACGGATGATACCCCTGGATCGGAAAGTCGTCCACCTGAGAATTACCTAGGCAGCTAGAGAGGAGAGTCCCGCAAAGACCCCTACACGGTAGAGCATCCCCACGAGTTACAGGGTTTCCCCCACCTGACCTCTCTTGTCACTGAGATTCCAGGTAGACTAGAATGGGGACCTTGACCTCTTAAGTCTACCACTTTTATTTCAGATCAAAGGTGCTTTAGGGTTTTCACTTGAACTTTAGATGTTTTGATTTTGTGACCTAATTTCAAGGTTGGTTGACCCAAGGGGTCAGCTTCACCTGACCTGCCCTAAAGATGGTAGAATGATTCTAGGTCAAGACGTAGAAATCACCCTGATTTGACTCCTAGGTTATTAGGTCCAATTGTTTTAAGATTCAAGTGGTTTTAGAGCTCAATTTTAGGGTTTATCATGCTTAGATCTTTCCAACCAAGGGCTTCGGTAGCACACTGATGCGGGTGGGTTTATTTCCATTTAAACAGGCACGTGTGAACTAGCACTCCAAAACCCTACTATAGAAACCCTAATTTGGTTCTATTTCCAATCCCCTTTGCTTTTCACAAAAGTTCTCTTTGGACTTAAAACAAGAAGTGTGTAGTCTGCGGAGATTCTTAGAAATTAAGCGTGATTTCTACTAGGCACAAGAACTTGTGGGGTAAGATCTCTAAAAAATCGCTTCAACTTCAATAGGTTTTGAAAAATTTTGCAAAATCAGGAAGCTTTTGCCTTTAAAATGGTAATTACTATGAAAAGAAGGCAAGTGATTCCTAATTTGATTTTTTCTTTTTTTGTCTTCCTAGGATTAGGAGATGGATTAGGGAAGAAGAGAGATTTCCTGCCCTGAAGTGGTTGATTTGCGCAGGAGATTTCCTCGTGAAATACCTGCAAAATCACAGCAAAACCAATAGAGCAAGTTAGTGCTCAAATATAATCACAAATAATGCAGAGATTAGTGATAAATTGCACGTTGCTCTTCGGCAACGGCGCCAAAATGTTTAACAGAGGGTGAGGCGAAAAGGGGTGAGAGTGAAAGTGGAACATGGAAAGTCGAAAGTGTTCCCGGCAACGGCGTTGAAATATTGCTAGGAGGCAAGATCAGGGTTTATAAAATAAATGATGTTGCGTCATAGTATAGTGGAATCACCTTGCAAACAAATAAGAATTTTATTACTCGAAAACCTAAGTATCTGCGATCAAACACAGGGAGCAAATGGAATTTATTCACTAATATCAATCAATGTAATTTTAACACTTAAATCTACTCAAAGTCTAATTCAAAATAGAATGCAGGAGTTTATGAATATTAAAATGTAGCAATAAAATAGAGAGATTGAATTAGAGATAAAAATATTTGATTCTTCTTTTGATCTTCTCTTCTCTTTCTCTTCTTCTTCTCTGCCTTAGCTTTTCCCCTTTCTTCTTTCTTCTTCTCTTTTCTCTTTGGTTCTTCTTCTTCCTTGATTTCTTCTCTGACTATGGTCTTCTTCTTCCTTGATTTCTCCTTCCTTCTTCTCTTCCTTTGCCTTCTCTTCAACTGCACCTTCTCTGCTACAGTGCCTTCTTCTTCCTTTCTTGTCTTATGCCTTGATTTCTCCTTCCGTCTCTTTTCTTCTTCAGCAGCACCTTCTTCCTTCTTCTTCAGCTTCTGCCTTCAAGTCCTTCTTCTTCAGCAGCTGCCTCTTCCTTCTCCTTCTTTCCCTGCACAGAGAAGAGCAAAACCTACCCCTACCCTTCCCGCATATGTTCTCTCTCTATTTCTCTCTTGGGTTTACTCTCCTAGAGCCAGCCGGGTAATTGGGTCGGGTTATGCGCACCTAGGTCCTGGCACACCAGCGTGGGTGGTGCACGAGGAGTGTGGGGTAAATGGGTCGGCCAGCCAGGTCCGCAGAGGCGTGGGTCGCGGATGAGGCAGGTGAGCGTGGGCGAGGGGACCACACCTCGTGTTCTGAGGCAACTTGCTAAAAACACAAAATCAATAAAAACCACTCACCGCGTGCCTAACTTTCCACTCACGCATCGGCAGAAGTGCTCTGCCAAATTGCTGCAGCTGTGATCCTCGCAAAGCCGCTCACTTGTCTGGATGCGTGCGCGAGACCAACTCGCACCTCCTAGGCTTGTTCACCTGGAGCGCTGTAGCCTGGAGCGAAGCTTGCAAGTGCTTCAATGATGGCAGGGGGTGAATTTGAAACTCACAAATACGGCCTTGCAGCTCTATCAAACCACGTGGGAAGCTTCGCCGTGTCACAGCGAAGGTGAAGCGGTGGGTGGCTGGCCGTGGGGCGTCCTAGGCGTGCGTGCCTAGGTTGCTCTGTGGCCATGAAGGTGGGTTTGGTCGAGGGGCACTTAGGGAGGTGTTGGCGGTCAGTGAAGGTGGGGAAAATGATCAGTGGGTGATGGCGGTGGTTCTGAGGTAGGTGGCGAGGCATGTGGATGGGTGGAGCGACAGATTCACCTCGCCGGTGGTCTACCGGAGATGAGAACGATGGTGGTGGTCTGCGGCGTTGAGGGGATAAAAATAGTAATAAAGATAAGGGGAATAAAGAGAAGAGAGAGGGGAAGAGATTTGACCTAACTAAGTGGACGAAAAGGGACAGGAGGGCGGCTGGCCATACCTGTCACCATTGGAGAAGATGAGTCCAGTGGAGGGAGAACGGCGATGAGGAAGGGGCTGAAGGCGCACACGCGGGTATTGCGCGAAGCGGTGGAAGGTGATGAAGATGTCTCTACCACTGGTATTGTGGCAGAGCAACAAGAAGGAGGAGGAGGAATTGCCGGAGCTTGCTGGACACTTGGCCGGAGGAGAAGGGAAGAAATTGGGGGTGATTCTCCGGCCAAGCCAAGCTGATTTTGAGCAATCGGATATGAGGGTCCATTTATAGGTACTGGCACGGGTTCTTGTGCTTGGAAGGCAAGCTTCCAAGCGCAAGAGTCCTCGCCGGAGAAGGAATGTGGAAGATACCTACATCTCGCATGCATTCGCACGAGAGATTGGGTGTAAATCAGATCTGGGGATTGTGTTCAAACGATAGGGAATTCCTCAGAGAATCTCCCTTCCAAATCTGGGAGAAGATCTCTTAGGAATCGGGGAGAAATCCTCCTCAAATCCTCAACGGAGTAAGACTCCTAAACTTTAATGGTACAGGGACTTAATTGCAAAGGGTGGCGAGGAAGTTAGGGGGGTCTACGTAATGATTTTCAAAAGCTAGGGGTCAAAATGAAATTGAGTGGACTGTTTTGCAAAGTAGGTCAAGGTGACCTCCCCTTAGACTCAAATTTTGGTGAAAACCTAATTTGGACCTAAGGAATCCAATGGTGAAGTTGGATTTTATTTTTGACCACTTTTGACTAGATATTTTACATAAAAACTCAAATTAGGTCAAATATCTGACTATGACCCCAATTTAGGTCAAAATAGATTCCACAGGCCAAATTGAGGGTTATAAACCCTAGGGGATATTTTTTCATGAATTTTAGAAGATTTAGTTGATTTTTATCCTGGCCAGAACCTTGTTGAATTAAGTGGATCTGTTTTAGGGTTACAAGAAGTCATGTAATTCTTAGTTTGCTTATGAACCTTTTTCTGACTGAACCAACCCACTTTTCCTCTTGTTAAGTTCAATTGACCTATGTTTTGCCCCTGAGAAATCCCGTTGATGTGATGCAATGGTAAAATTACAGTTTTACCCTTTATTTCATGTTTTTTTCCCAGAACAGTAATCCATTGAATTAGGCCTTCCTTTAGGTTATGTAGGAGCTTTTTTCTCTTTTCTAGGTCAAAATGAGCTAGTTAGGGCTCATGATGATGTTCTCAACACTCCCCACGAGGATGCACTGGGCCTCACAAAGCCCTTCTCCAACAGATCCTATAACTGAGACTTGAGCTCTCACAGCTCAAGCAGGGCCATCCTGTACGGTGCAATAGAGATGGGGTTGGACCCCGGTACTAGTGAGATCTCAGACTCGATTTCACTCTTAGGTGGTAGTCTTGGTAACTCCTCTAGAAAGAGGTTGGGGTACTCGCAGACCACCGGGATACTCTATAAGTCGGGCACGAGACTAGGCTCTACTATAACACAAGCTAAGAAGCCCTCAAACCCTTGCCTCAGGAGCTTCATTGCCTGAAGCGTGGAGATGTACCTGAGACCTCTGTCTACCGGCTGGTCGTGAAACTCAAAGGGAGGCAACTCCAGTATGGAGAAGACGATTTCCCTACCAAAACAGTCCACCAGTGCGTGATAGGTAGATAGCCAGTCCATTCCTAGGATCATGCCAAAGTCCTCCATAGGGATTACGATCAGGTCGATGAGAAGACTGTGTCCCCTTATAGCGACCTTGTAGTCTGTGAAGACCTCCTCTATGACAAACAACTATCCACCTGGGCTGCTAATCAGGAACGGAACCTCTGATAGTACACTGCTCAGGCACAAACTGTCGGGAAAACTCATGGTGACAAAAGAATGTATGGCACCAGAATCAAAAAGTACATAAACAAGTCTGCCGGAAACTGGAACCATACCTGCCACCACGGAGCCTAAAGCGTTGGCATATCTGAGAGTCAGGGCATTGACACAGAGGCCTAAAGCTTATGTGGGGCATCTCTGTCATCCCCCACGAGCTTGGTAACCACAACCGCCCAATCCGCCTCCAGTGCTTGGAGCAGGGAGCATCTGGTGTGCTCCAGCCCTAGACGGGCAGTCCCTCCTCATGTGGCCCGGCTGGCCACACTAATAGCAGAGAGGGGCGCGACCTCCTCCCTCAGTCTATCCCTGGTGGTAGTTGGGTAGGGGTCTAGTGCAGGTAGTTGGCCCCTGTCTGGGGCCCCCAAAGGCCATTGGTGACCCCACAGAGTGAGACGATTCCCTTGCGGGTGCCGTGTGCCTCCTCTCCCGACGGCCCTGTAAGTGTTCCAGCTGGTAGGGCCTCCTCTGACCTTCGCTGGCTTGCCTGGCACTACGATGACTTCGCTGTCTCATGGGAGACTCCCCATCCACACCCTAGGAGGAGACATAAGGGGGCAGTGGAGTCGGCGCTAGCTGAAATTACTCTTGCACGATCTTACAAATCAACTGGATAAGATCTTGGGCCTGGACACCTTGAAGAAGGGGTGAGGCATCACTGGTCTCAGGTCTGACTTGTCTGCCTCTGCGCCTACAACGAGACATCTCCTACAAGGAGATGGGAGAAAATAAGAACAGAGATTGTCAACGTAAACAGGCTCAAAATATGACTCAGACGCAGAGTTCAAGAATATGTGTTGTGTTGGCTATCCTAGCTACATGCACATGAGTGGTTACTTCCAAACCATTTGGTTCATTTCCTAGGATGACCTTGCTTTGATACCATCTTTGTTACCACCTGATCCGAGCTCCCTATAGGACCCAAGATCGGCTCGCCTCGACTAATCCTAAGACTCAGTCGTCCAACGAGAAATAAGTAAAAGCAAAAAATATTCTATAACCACACATGAAATGTAACTAAGCAGAAATAAATATGAGGTAGTAAAGGAAATCAGAACGAGAAGTCTCAAAAATATTACATGGCACAAGCAGAAGAGTACTACAATGTACATAGCCATCACAACCACAATAGAGGAAAATATAACATGAACAGAATATAGCAGAAACAGCTAATATGCTAAAGGTACTCATTACTGATAACTCTACATCGAATGATGATAATTCCATCAGCTAGGGTTAGTTTTTGAGGGTATAAGTGCGTTAATGACATACCATAATGGGCAAGAGAGCATTGCATGCGTGACGAGTTAAGATTTCTTATAAATCAATGTTTAATGGCTTTTTGTACAAGTTCATGTTGAAACAGGCCTCAGATGAGTAATCGGACCGCACAGATGGATTCAGATCAACGAATGGTGTCCAACAGACTCGAAATCACTTAAATCTAAAATTTGGAGCTCCCTCGACCAACCCAAGAAGTTCTGGCCGTTGATCTGATGATCAACGGCCCAAAACGTGCCACGTGGCACCCGCCTGCCCATGTCCATGGTCCTCTCGTAGCATCAAATGACCTTTAAGCTGTCCGATCTTCAGATCCGATGGTTGAAAATCCGCAATAGGCGAGCACTCCACCGCACCCAAAGGACTTCAAAATCTGACCGTTGGATCTCTATCCAACTGTCAATATCGCCTACCGCTCGACTCCACTTCACACCAACTCGTAGAGGTAGCACAATGGTTGAATGCTCACACTTGCAAGCACCGACGAGCGTTCAACCCTCGCTGCTCCCCAAATCGCGATATCGCCTGCACCACATCTAATTCAAACCGCCCGATCACCATCGAATGGCTCTAAGGCAGGCTACGCGGTGCGCACTCACGCAGCTGATGTTAATGCATGCGATCACGTGCAAGGTGCGCGCCCGAAGCACACAGCGTGATCTGAACCAGCACTCAGGGCGCGATCTCAGTCGTCCGATCTTTGATTGGACGGTCTATATTACGCGCACACGGATCGCGCGGAGGAGGAAGCATGCGCGCGCGCTTGGATCGGCGAGTGAGGGGTTTCACCGACACTAATAGAATGGGTTTAGCGACATCTCGGACGTTGCTAAAACCCTTCCTTAGTTTGGAAACCCCTTCTCTATATAAACCTCCTCAACCAACCCATTCAAGGGCATTCAATTCACACACACTCTCCATGCAATACTAACCCTCTCCTAGCTCCACCAAGCATCCCATATCTGCCCCGGAGTTGTCGAGCCACCGACGGAGCCCTCCACTGCCGTGGCCGCCTCGCCTCCTCCTCTCACTCTTTTTACTTTTTTTTTATGTCGCACTTGTTTAAGCTTTCATCTATTGTTGTAGTTGTAAACAAACTCTAATTGCACGCTATATGTTAATGTTGTTTCTTGTATCATACCTCACATCTTCTTAGAATGAATGTCATGATTTAAACACAAGCTCTAACCCTAATCTCTCTCTCTCTCTCTCTTTCTCGTTTTCTCGAAGCAAACCAAACATTTCTGTGACAACTAAAGCAACAAATTAATCCAATTTCACGCCTCCTCGTGTTCGACACTTGGACTCACCAAATCCACATCTTAAATTAAAATCGACGTCGCGAACGCATGCTACAATGACATAATTAAACCAACGCGTTTCGCGCACGTTAGTTTTTGGCACCATTGCTGGGGAGGCAACATATTTCTTTTGTTGCTTTTATCCCACATTCATATTCACATCTTCTAACTGATTTTCTCCATCTACTTTATTGGTTGCAGGAACTCGATGCTTGGGCACCGAAGGGGCGCGATCTGAGACGGTAGATACGGGGTAAAGTGCTGTGATGACCTTTTGTGAGTACCACTTCACCCATTGAGTGTTTGCTTGCTTAAAAAAATACAAAAAAATATATAAAATCAAAATTGGCGTGGTGAATGGCTACTTGACCCACATTCCAAACTCATCACCCAACCAAAAAAGATACACTTTAACATTCTTGAAATCTTTCTGGAGTATTCTTCTTTCTTTTGAGTGGTGTTTGTGAAGCCACCATGATTTGACTTGGGCCGCACCACTCACCATAATTAAAATCAACTCACCTGATAGAATTGCATGAACACTAGGGTGAATACACTATGGTTGTTTTTCTAGAGCCACATCATTCTAAAGGAAATCGACTTTCGCCCGCTGTGTGCAAAACATAGTGTGCCCACTTGAACCTTGTTTGAAAACATTAAGGAACTTCAACCCTAAAAAGCATTAAAGTAAGGACAAATCATTAAAAGACACCACATCCTAAAATCCTTGCTTGAGAACCATGTTTTGTTAAGTGCACACACACGCTTAAATCGGTTAACTAAGAGGCACAACCCCAAACAATGCCTCATCACATATCTTGAGCACAAGCACTAGCCTAGCCCCTCATTAAAATGGAGTAGACGTGCCCTAAGTAGGACTAGTCTAAGTCGTGAAGGTGTGATTAGGTTTGCTAGGCACTTGGCCTTCATTCCCTTTGTAGAATCTGGTGTCTAGGCTTCAGGGAAGTGTCAAATAACCATGGTTGTGGGGTCTACTGAACCAACGGCAAAAGCCAAAGGAAGAACCTTCCCCTCAATCCCCTCATAATCAACCTGGCCAGATTAACATCGGGAAGGGTGGTTAAGTGCTTACTGATTTGATCATTCCCTTTGAGGCTTCTAGGTCACCTAAGGTATACACTATAAGGACGAGACTTACTTGCTTGTTTGTGCACACACTTCTCGCACCTATCTCTCTTCGCATCCCTCCCTGTTCTTCTCTAGTGTATGCATGGGAGACGATTACTTCATCCAGAGCTGTTTGTTTTAGAAAGAGAAATTAGGAGGAGACTTTATTTTACATGGGAAATGGATGAACCAAGAATTGATGAGATTGAGGACCAACCTCAACCCGATGATATGGCCATCATTCAGGCCTAAATCTCTGCCAACTACCAACTCCAACAACAACAGATCCAAACCATCATACAAGCCATACACCAATTGCAAAACCCTCAAGGGAAACCACCACCTAACCCACCACAACCTCCTAAGGGCCAACCTAGGCCTCTCCGTGATTTTTATAATCCGTCTACTATCCGGATCGAGCCACATCTTAGGGTACCCAAAAGGGGAGATGATTTTGAGCTGAAACCTAATGTCCTGAGCTTAATTCAGAGCCACTTTCATGGGAGCTCAAATAAGGACCCCTTCCACTACCTTGAGGACCTAGACCGGATCGCCCGAACTGTGAAACCCCGGAACATCAGCTTGGACATTGTTTTGATTAAAATGTTCCCTTTCTCCCTAAAAGACAAAGCATCTCACTGGATTAGAACCTTAGGGAGACCCATCTCCACCTGGGAGGAACTGAGTGATGTGCATACATCTAAATAGAAAAAAATGTCTATTAATGCATGTTCTTAGTGTCATATTAGCATCATACACTGTAAATATTGCATAACATGCATAATCATGCATTTAGGTCAAGTTGTATAAAATGTATAGTAATTGTCTCCTTTTATGGTCAGGGACAGAGTGACTTTTAATCGGGGCCTTGGATTGAAGATCCAACCATACGAATCTGATCAGGGCGACGATTGGAGTTCAACGACTCCAAGATCGCCCTGATCGGACATCTGTAGCACCAGATATAGACCGAGGAAGCCTAAAGATCAAGGGCCAAGATGGTGCCAAATCGTACTTCAAACGACAAATCCGACCACATGAATGGGTTCAAATAGATGATCGCAACTTAACGGCGCGAAAATCAATCCAATCCGATATCCGTGTCACCATCTACAACACGTAGAAGATGGACGGCCAAGATGGCACCACATTGCGCCATCCCAGCCGCCTAATCGGCCCTAAGAACTGCCGCTGCATCTCCAAAGGATCTCCATCACTTGATCCTAGCCATTGGATCTCGATCCAACGGCCAGGAACGACCTAGATGCGCCGTTCACATCCTCTTAAGGCATAAGGCGCGGACGATCTGGGTCATTGGATCTTGATCCAACGGTCGTGAGCACGCGTGCCTAAAAAAAAAAGCGCAACAAAGAAGGTGAGGTAGCGCAGTGAGTGGGCGCTTTTTCGTGAGCGCGAGGCACACGTTCGAAACGCAGCGCACCTCAAATCAGGCGCGGGTGAGGGAGCAGGCGCAATTCAGTCGCCAGATGGCGATCGGGTGAGCGAGAGGCAGAGACGTGGCACACGGAGGAGTCTTGGATAGCCACACGCATAATGACACGCTTGCACACGCCCCATCGCACACAGGCATGTAGTTAAGTGCAGATGAAGGCACCGGCGAGGATGACTTTAAGCCGTCCAATCTTAAGATCAAACAGCTGTGATTGCGAAGACATGGGCATGCATTTTGCTCGCGGTAGAGGAGGTGCGCGTGGCATGTACACGTCGCCCACGATCAGACCTTTAGTGACGGATAAATCCATCATTAAAGACTTGATTTCAATGCTTTAAGCTTGAAATGATAATTTTGCCCTCAATTCCTACAACTATAAAAGGAGACCCGACCTCCACTTCTTCTTCATCCCTTCCTTCACCTCTCTCCCTCTCCAAAGCTCAAGAAAAGCTTATCCCACACCCTAGATGCTATTCTAGAGCTAAATCCAATTTTCTTGCCCTTGTTCCAGAAGTGGATCCCGCGACGACGACGATGTGCTGCCTCGTTCCCACTTCCTCCTACTTCGTCCTCCTTCCCACTCCATCCTCCGTCTTCCAAGCGTTGCTCCATCCAGCTCGTCCTCCAAGCATTCGTCGGGGAGGATAACATCTCTCTCCCTTCTTTTTAATCGCTTTCTAGAATCGAATTTTATGCTTTTTAGTTGTAATCATTTCCTGCTTTCTAGTTGTATAAACCTTCTGATTATATTAAGTGATTTTTCTCTCTATCTCTTATTGTTTACATCGATTCCATTGTAATTATCTCATTTTCAAACAAAAACATAAAAAAAAAATCACGGATTTAAAATCGACGTAGCCTCCCTGTGTTCGACCCGGAATTCTTAGAGTTTCGGTATAAATTTATCTATTGATGGATTTCTTCACAAATCGAACTACAACAATGGATTTTTCAAATCCAACTTCGATCGCATGGTTTTCCGCGTACAACACTGAGGCATGCATTCTTGAAAAAAAATTTCCCCATAGGTAAAACCAATGCCCTCAGAAGAGCCATTACCACATTCACACTACAAGGTGGGGAACAATTCCATGAGGCATGGGAAAGATTTAATGAATTGTTGAAGAAATGCCCACACCATGAGGTTCCAAAGTGGCAATTGGCCCAGATCTTCTACCATGGTCTAGATAACAACCTTAGGAACTTTTTTGACACCTCATGTAGAGGAAACTTTTTGAACAAAGATGAGGGGAGCGCATTCGAACTCTTTGAGTCCATGAGTGAGAATTCACTCGACAATGCCTCCATGACCTAGTTAATCGATCTAGTCAACCCCGTGGTGGGATCTATGAAGTGCAAGCCAATTCTGGAATGGTTGACATGGACATTATAGCTAAAAAGTTGGATCGAGTTGAGTTGGTTGACAAAAAAATTAATGAGTTGTTGAACAAAACTAGAAACCCACTACAAACCCTCTCTAGCAAAGGGAGCTCACAATGTAGATTTAACACAGCCAATGAACCCAATGCACCTGGAACAACCCCTGACCATGTGCTAGGGAGGGACCTTTGCTCCCTCAAGTCCTGATTACTCTCTCTCTTCCCCTCGGCACCTTCTATCTTTGAAGATGTCCAGGCCATCCAAGGTTACTCCAAACCTAATCCTTTCTCCAACACCTACAACGTCGGATGGCGTAATCACTCGAATTTGGCCTGGACGAACCAAAAACCAAACCAATTCCAGAACCAACCTAGGCCAAATCCCCCCTCCTATCAGCAAGGTCCACTAGTTAGACCACCCTATAATCAGAATAGGGTGGCCCCTCCCCCACAAAACCAAATGGACACGTTGATAAAAATGATGGCTGATATGAATCAGAAACATTAGGAGGAAATGGCATTAGTGAAGGGATAGTTGAGCCAGCTGTTGGATTGCAAACAACAGGGATCCCTTCCTCCTCAGCCACAACCGAACCCGCAAAATGTGATCAATAGAGGCCCCAATTCTCAAGGGTTCCAAGCCAATCCTGGGCATGACCACATGGTCTACCAAGCTCTACAAACACCCGCTGGGTTTGGTGCTTCTTCTCCCTCTTCTTCTCAAGGATCTACCCATGGTCCCAATGCCTCAGCCAACGCGATTACCTTGAGAAGTGGCACTAAAACTCAGGACCCCAAATGGCTGACCCCTCCCATGACCTCACTTCTTGAGATACATGATTCTGAGGATGAGCGGGAGGAACGCAAGGACATGGAGACTGACCCAATTCAAACCCAAACACCATACCCTGAGGCCTTGGAGAAAAGGATGAAAAAGAAAGTTGTAGTTGAGAATGAGGAGCTATTGGAGATTTTCAAACAAGTCCATATTAATATTTCGCCTCTCGAAGCAATCAAGCATATCCCAGCTTACGCTAAGTTCTTAAAGGATGTCTGTACACCGAAGCGTAAGCCGAGAACCCAAGCACCAAGGAAGGTTGTGCTCTCAGAACAAGCTAGTTCAGTGATATTAAGCAGCCTACCTCCCAAACGAACTGACCTAGGAGCACCCCTGATATCTTGTAATATCAGGGACATGATATTTGATAGAACACTCTTGGACTTAGGTGCCTCAATCAACCTAATCTCGACTACCCTTTATCACCAGTTTGGGTTTAGGGAATTGAAATCCACACCTGTGACTATCCAACTGGCTGATAGATCTGTGAAAACCCCGAAGGGGGTAGTCGAGGACATAATTGTTCTGGTTAAGGACTTCTACTTCCAGGTCAACTTTTTGGTCCTTGACATGGAAGTCCCCGAATAGCTACAAAACACACCCATCATCCTGGGCAGACCCTTCTTAGCTACGGCTAAGGTGAACATTGATTGCAACACGGGATGCATGGAAATCGCCTTTGGAGACAAGAAGATGCAATTGGATATCTTCAGGGTGGATAAGTCATTTGATTGTGGTTGGGTTGAGGAGCACGATCTCGTGGAACCTCTGGTTGAAGAATGCCTCACTCTTAGCTCTTCAGCAGACCATCTGACTCAACCAGTTGATGACTACCCTAACCCACCCCAGCCTATGGAGGTTGACCTGTGTAGAGCTGATTACCCCCAGCAACCTCCATTCGAGGAGATTGATGTTGATCAACTCCCCCCTTTCCCCTACCCATCAAATGTTGTCCCACCTACACCCGAACTAAAGCCTTTGCTCGATAATCTCAAGTATGTCTTCCAAGGACCTGACCAGACCTTCCCTGTGATTATCAATGCCCATTTAACTAGGGATCAAGAACTTAGGTTGACTGCAACCCTCTCTGAACATTGGGTAGCCATTGGGTGGATAATTTCTGACTTAAGGGGAATTAGCCCTACCTATTGCACTCACATGATCTATTTGGAAGATGGGGCTCGACTTTCTCACCAGATGCAAAGACGATTGAACCTGAATATGCGAGAGGTGGTTAAAAAAGAAATAATTAAATGGCTTGATGTAGACATCACTTACCCAATTTCCGATAGTCCCTGGGTGTGCCCTACTCAAGTGATACCTAAGAAAGTCGGGCTCACCGTGGTCACCAATGATCAGGACGAATCCATCCCCACCTGCACTGCTACTGCATGGCGGGTATGCATCAACTATAGGAAGCGTAATGAGGCCACCAAGAAAGATCATTTTCCTCTACCATTCATTAACCAGATTCTTGAGAGATTGGCAAGGCAGAAATATTTTTGCTTTCTGGATGGATATTCAGGATACAACCAAGTTGCTATTGCACCAGAGGATCAAGAGAAGACCACATTCACTTGCCCGTATGGCACGTTCGCATTCCGTCGTATGTCATTCGGGTTATGCAATGCATTCGCGACCTTTCAGCGTTGCATGCTAGCCATTTTTTTAGAGATGGTGGGTGAATACGTGGAGGTCTTTATGGATGATTTCTCCGTGTTTGGGAACTCATTCGACCATTATCTTGGCAACTTGGAGAAGATCCTGAAGTGATGTATTGAGGTCAACCTGGTTTTAAGCTGGGAAAAGCCATTTCATGGTTTAAGAAGGAATTGTCCTCTGTCACATCGTCTCGCATAGGGGCATCGAAGTGGATCGAGCTAAGGTTGATTTAATTTCCAAACTTTCAACCCCTAGCTCGGTCAGGCAAATCCAATCTTTCCTAGGACATGTTGGCTTCTATAGAAGGTTCATTAAGGATTTCCAAACTTTCTAAGCCCTTAACTGACCTTCTAGCCAACGACACCCTTTTTCACATGACACCTGATTGCATCAAGGCTTACAACACCCTTAGGGAAATAGACTCCACTGCACCTGTTTTACAACCCCTAGACTAGTCCCAGGACTTTGAGATAATGTGCGATGCATTAGATTTTGCCATCGGCACAGTCCGAGGACAGAGAAGAGAGAAGAAACCCGTGGTGATCTACTATGCGAGCAAAATGTTGGATGAGGCTCAACGGAATTACACCATCATAGAAAAAGAATTGCTTGCCGTAGTCCTTGGGTTAGAAAAGTTTCGATCATACCTTTTAGGATCCCACGTAATGGTTTACACCGACCACTCAGCTATCCAGCATTTGTTGGCCAAAAAGGACGCTAAACCCAGGCTCATCCGATAGATCCTGCTCTTGCAAGAATTTGACTCAGAAATACGTGACAAAGCTGGGTCCAAGAACGTCGTAGTCGATCACCTGTCCAGACTTCACCCAGATCACATCGGACCCTCATTACCCTTGACTGACACCTTCCTTGATGAACAACTTCTAGCTGTGCAAGGAAGAAAGCTACCCTGGTATGCAGACCTAGTCAACTATCTAGTGGTAGGACAGACTCCGCACGACTAGTCCAGACAGCAACGGGATAAGTTTTTGGCTAAAGCCAAGCACTATTACTGGCATGCTCCTATGCTGTTTAGACTCTGTGCTGACCAGATCATTAGGAGGTGTATTCTTGAAGAGGAAGTCCAAAGTGTGCTATCCTTTTGTCACGACCAAGCCTGTGGTGGCCACTTCTCTGGGAAGTAAACGGCTACAAAGGTTTTGCAGTCTGGATTTTACTGGCCATCCTTATTCAAGAACGCACATAGCTTTGCTAAGACTTGCTCTCGGTGCCAAACATTAAGGACTATGACTAGAAAGGATATGATGCCCCTCCAGCCCATTCTGATTGTCAAAATTTTTGATGTCTAGGGCATCGATTTTATGGGCCCCTTCCCACAATCCAATGGCTATGAGTACATATTAGTCTCAGTGGAGTATGTCTCAAAATAGATCGAAGCTGTAGCCACCCGAAGATGTGACCATAAGGCTTTCATGGACTTTGTTAAGCAAAACATCTTCTCTCGGTTTGGGATACCGAAAGCCAAGATCAGTGATGGTGGGAGTCACTTTATTCATGCCTAATTCCATGCTTGACTTAGAAAATACGGAGTTACTCACCACATTGCCACCCCATATCACTCGCAAACAAATAGGAAAACTAAGGTCTTTAATAGGAAGATCAAGAATATTCTGTAAAAGACTGTGAGACCTAACCGGAAGGATTGGTCCACACAATTGGATGATGCCCTTTGGGCATACAGGACTGCTTTTAAGACCTCGATAGGCATGTTGCCTTATCGATTGGATTTTGGCAAAGCTTACCACCTTCCGGTCGAGTTAGAACACCAGGCATACTGGGCTGTCAAGAAATGTAATATGGATTCCCAGTTGGCCGGAGCACAAAGGACACTCCAACTCTCCAAGATCGAGGAAACCCATCGAGACGCTTATGAGAACAATCGACTTTACAAAGAAAAGATGAAAGCCGTCCATGACAGACACATTCATAGGAAAACCTTCGAGCCCAATCAGCAAGTCTGGCTTTTTGATGCAAGACTTAAACTTTTCCCTAGGAAGCTGAGCTCAAAGTGGACAGAACCATATCAGGTGGTCAAACCTTATCCCAATGGGGAGGTTGAAATTGCAAATCCTAACACTGGGAAAACCTTCATAGTAAATAGCCAGAGATTAAAATATTATCTTGCCCAGGTTCCCTCAAAGGAAGTAGTCACCCTCATTGAGGGTTGACACAGAGCTTCGCCCAGCTGGAGGCAATAAACTCAACGCTTCCTAGGAGTCAACCCAGAAGATTCAGACTGATCAGGTACACGGCGGCACTTGGGTGATTTCTTTCTGTACCCCCTTTCATACATTTATTTGCCAATGAGGTCATTGTCTAATTTAAGCATGGGGGGGTGGTAATTTGCATTCTCTGAGTTTATATTATCAGCCTGAATTATATATGTATAAACAAATAAAAAATAATTAAGAAGGAAAACTTAGGCATTAGAAGCTTATCAACTGTGGGAAATAATACGAGAAGAACCTGAACACATAGACTTTTCAAGCCTTCAGGCTTAATCAACCCTGGTGTCCACTAAAATGTGGATTTAGCCTTGAATCCTCGCAACCTAATCTGATCAATAAAGTAGGGTGATAAGTATACGACCTATCAACCCGCCCTCTGACTCGGAAGGACTTTTAGTCTAGGCATCTGCAGACATTTTTGCACTGATTCACTCATTGATGATTCTAACAGAAATTGGGTAGCTAATGAACCTTCTAGGGTGGTATGGTTGGCAAGTTTTCGTGGGTAACAACCCATTGTTCGGTTGTCCAGATCTCAGCCATAGGACCATTCTCTTTAATTGCCTCTAGGTAAATCTTAGATCAAGGAAACCACCTACTGAAACAACAAAAGAAAAAGAAAAAAAAGAAAAAGGGAGAAATAGAAAAAAATAAGAAAAATAAGAAAAATAAAAAATAAATAAGCCACACTTCACTGCACGAGTACGGCTGGCAAGTGGTCGTGGGTAACAGCCCATTAGTCGGTTGTCCAGAACCCAGCTCACTAAATGAACGAAAAAAGCCCAAAACACTTAAGGAAGAAGTGGGGAAGTAGAGTAATCCGGAGATGATGGGAACACCATCATGAGCCCTAACTAGCTCATTTTGACCCATAAAAGAGAACAAAAGCTCCCACATAACCAACTAGAGGTTCTAATTCCATGAATAACCATTCTGAGATAAAAATAAGAAACAAGGGGTAAACTATAATTTTACCATTGCAGTACAACAACGGGTTTTCTCATGGACTAAACACAGGTAAAATGGTCTTAACAAGATAAAAAGTAGGTTGGTACAAACAGACAAGGGTTCATGTGAATTCTAGGAATTAAATGACTTCTTGTAACCCTAAAACAGACCCACTTGATTTAACAAGGTTCTGGTCAGGATAAAATTTACCTAAACCCTCTAAAAATTATGAAAAAATATTCTCTATGGTTTAGAACCTTCAATTTTGCCCTTGGAACCTATTTTAACCTAAATTGGGGTGTCAAACAAATATTTGCCCAAAATTAGGTTTTTACGTAAATTACCCAGTAAAACGTGGTCAAACCAAAAATTCAACTTCACCATTGGATTCCTTAGGTCCAAATTAGGTTTTTACCAAAATTTGGACCTAAGGGATATTCATCTTGAGCCACTTTGCAAATAGGTCCAGCCCAATTGTATTTCTACCCCTATCTTTTGAAAACCTCTGCAGAAACCCCCCTAGCTTTGTCTTCGTTCTTTGAAATTAGGTCCCTCTACCATTATAGCAGAGGGAATCCTACTCCAGCAAGATTTCGAGGGCAAGATCTCCCTGATCTCTCAGAGAATCCCCTTCAAAATTGAAAGGGAGATTCTTTGAGAAATCTCCTCCAGTATGAACACAATTTGAGGCTCTATTTGGTACCCAATCCCTCATGCGAATGCATGAGAGATTCGGGTCTCCTTCAAGTTGCCTTCTCCGGCAAGCTTGCCGTGCATGGAAGCTTGGCTTCCAAGCACAAATCCATCCTCCAGGGCTTATATAAGCATATCCAAATCAACCCGCATCTCCCAAGCTTGACATTGGTCGGAATATCCCTCAAATTCATCTCTTCCTCCTCCTGCCAGTGGCTCAGTAACCTCCGACGACCTCCCTCTCTTTCCCTCATCGCCTAGCCACAATACCAGTGGTAAGGTCCTCTTCCTCCTGTTCGTCCGCGTCACGCCGCATCCGCCAACGCCTCTGTAGCCCCTTCGTCGTCGCCATCCTCCCCCCACTGAGCGCTTCGTCTGCAGTGACGGCAATACGAGTCGGCCGCCATCCCTGCTTCCCCCTTCATCTCTGTACACCCAGATAAGTTCCCTTTTCCCTTCTAATCCTTTTTCCCTCAGTATTTCTTGAAAACGCCCCTCGACGCACTCAATCACCATCACCCCTTCCAACTCCAGCTAGCCCGTCGCTCCTCACCTCCATCCACCTCGCCAACCATCCCCTAAGCTCTGCAACACTTCACTGAACATAAACCCTCACTTCACTCACCACGCCACGCACCCAAAACACCCCCCGAACACACCCACTCTCACGCACATAGGGTGCCTTAGGCACGCGCACTCTGGTAGCCCCATTCCACGCTGACCCCCGCAACACATTTGTCGTGTCTCGGCGAAGCCTCCTGAGTTTTCTAATGTGGTGGCAAGGCCATTTGCATGTTAACAGGTATAGGAGGTTCGCCACCATTGACGATCGCAAGAAGCTTGCTTGCAAGCTCCCCAGGTCTGCCCACTCCAGGCCAAGAGTCCCAGGTTGCGCGGACTTTCCTCGCGCACAGCTCCAGGAAAGCAATTGTCTTTGAAGGCAGAAGTATCAGCTGCAATCAAGCGAAGTTCCCTGCTGCGGACGCACGCGAAGGGAGGTGGGAAGATAGTCCCACCTCAGAAACTCTTGACTGCCTGCAGCTGAATAAAATGCAAAACTACATAGGACTTATCACCTCATAACCATGGGGTGAGTGATGTAAACACATTTACACTACTTAAGATGTCTACTTATGCATGTTCTTAAGCATAGGATTGCATTTCATGATATAAATATCACATAACATGCATCATCTTGCATTTAGAGTAGTTTGAATAAAATGGAAGTAACTGTCTCCTTTTATGTGCTTGGATAGGGCAAACATTTTATCGGGGCTTCGGATCAAAGATCCAACCGTATGGATGTGATCAGGGCAACGATTGGAGTTCAACGACTCCAAGATCGCCCTAATCAGGCATCCGTAGAATCAAATAGTGACTGGGGAACCCTAGAAGATCAAGGGCCAGGATGGTGTAAATCCGCACTTCAAATGACAAATCCGACCGCACGGATGAATTCGGATCGACGATCGCAGCCCAACGACACAAAAATCGAGTCAATCCGACATCCGTGGCACCATCTACAACTTCCAGAAGATGGACGACCAAGTTGGCGCCACGTGGCGCCATCTCGACCGCCCAAATGGTCGCATGCAATTTATGAAGACCCAGCACCTGCTCCCTCTCCGCCGTTGGATCTTGATCCAACAGCTGTGGTCAGCCACGCCTAAAAGTGCCCGCTCGACCATTCGCGCCTCGTAGCGCAGCGGTCGAGCGTGCTTACGCGAGCTACGGGCGCGGGTTCGAGCTGCAACGAAGGGGAGGAAGGCGCGGGCGAGCGAGCGCAGGCGGGCGGGCGTTGGATCTTGATCGGACAGCTGTCTACGATTAAGCGAGATCATGCGTTATTGCACGTGCGGCATGGATGCGCGATCGTATGTGCCAGGCAGGCGCAGCAGCGGGCGATCACCCGTCTTAAGCCATCCGATCTCGCGATCGAACGGCTGAGATCTGGAGTACGTGGGCGTCGGCATTGAAGAAGCAGGCAGCTGAGGAGCCACACGTGGGTGCGGAAGCTACGCCCATGTTGGGGGCTTTAGTGACGGATTTATCCGTCACTAAAGACCCCTCATTTATTATTTTAAAGTTGTAATGATCATTTTGCCCCCACTCCTTGAACTATAAAAGGAGACCCCCTCCATACGAAATTCTCATCCCTTCCTTCTCTTCTCTACCTCTCCAAAGCTCAGGAGAAGCTTGTCCCACACCTGGGATGCTTCTCGCGAGATAAAGTCCAAATTTTCATCCCCTTTCAGAAGTGGATCCTGCGGCGACGACGGCGTGCTGCTCCGTTCCCATTCTTCTGCTTCGTCCTGCTTCGTCCTCTTTCGTCCAGACATCGTCCCGTCCGGCTCGTCCTCCAAGAGACCGTCGAGGAGGATTTCTCTCCCCTATTCTTTTTACTGCTTTCTAGAATAGTTAAGTTCGTCCTCCAAGCGATCGTCGAGGAGGACATTTCTTCCTTCATTCTTTTAATGCTTTCTAGAGTAAATTTATCGCTTTCTAGTGTAATTGTTTTATGCTTTCTAGTTGTAATAAACAATCTCTTTAATGACAAATTCTTTGTTTATTCTACATCTCATTTTTATTTCTATGTGTAATATTCTCTCTCTCTTACCCTCCCTCTCTCTTCTATTTATTGCAAATAATTAGATAGTTTTAAATTGAATTATTCTGTGACAAATAAAAAGAAACGCGTAGTTTTTAAATCAAACGTCCGCCTCCCTGTGTTCGACCCGGAATTTTCATTTCGGTATAAATTTTATTTGTTGAACACGAATTCTTCACTTTCAAACTACAACGACAAGTTTTCCAAAATCAAACACGTCAGCGTAGCGATTCGTAAGTTCAACAGTGAGGTCCCACTCACCTTCACCCACCTCATCCGCGACCTGACCTCCGTGAACCTGGCATGACCCGTATACCTGACCCTACACACCTCGCCCACCACTGCACACCGGTGGGCCTGGTCCCGGGCACGTACCTGACCCGATTACCCGAGACGGTGGCTCTAGGAGAGCGAACCTAAGAGAGAAAGAGGAGAAGAGAGCGTGCACGGGTAGGGGTAGATTTTCCTCTTGCAGGGAAAGGAGAAGAAGAAGAAGCCGAGGAAGAAGGCGGAGGCCAGAGATAGCTAAGGAAGGAGAAGGCAAGGCAGCTGAAGTCAGAGAGGCTAAAGAGCTGAAGAAGAAAGAGAAAGAAAGAGAAGGAGAAGGATTGAAGGTAGAAGCAGAAGGAGCCGCCAAAGAAAGAAAGAGAAGGAAGGAGAAGCTGAAGGCAAAGAAAGGCTAGGGCACAGGCACGAGAACAGAAGAAAAGAAAGAAAGAAGAAGGAGGAAAGCAGCCACAAGAGAAGAACAGAGAAGAGATCAGAACAGAAAAGAGAAGAAACTAAAGCACTGTAGCACCCATAATTTAAGACGTCTGATTCATCAATCAAGACGTCCAATTTTTGTGCTTCTTTATATACATTGATATTATGTGTTTACATTTATCTTTTTGCACTATAACTCTGGTTTTCATTGCATATTATATTCAATTCCTCAAAGTTGTGCTCTTGATTTCTAAACCCTAATTTGCTCCCTGTGTTCAACTTCGGACTTAAACTTCGAGTAATAAAATCTATTTATTTTCAAAGTGATTTCAACTATATTACAACACGTTATTTTAAAACCTGATTTCGCTTCGACAAACATTTTGGCGCTGTTGCCGGGGGGCAACGGACGATTTAGAAATCTTGATTACAACTTTTGATTTGGTACTAACTTGATATATCTCTTTTGTTGTGATTATTTCAGGGGAGAAGATTCAAAGGAAGACTGCTGCACAGCAAACACGCTCGAGGCAGGTAATCTCTGGTTAGTCATTTCTCTTAACCCCCTCATTCTGAAAAGGAAAAATAAGATAAAATCAATTAGGGCAACCTGCTTTCCATTTTTAGCTAAGTCACCAAAGTTTCCTAATTTGATTTCAACAACAAATACTGATTTGTGCATCCATTTAAGGAATTAGGGTTACCACCTTCTTGATTGAGCCCTAGACACCATATTTTTGGCAACTAAATTGGACCAAAATTAGAGCCAAATTAAGGATTTCAATTTAGGGTTTTAGAGACACATCTTTCTAAGCAGGAATCAACTATCCAAAAAGAGGTGTTCCTTTGCCTTGGTTGAAAAGACTTATTCAAGAGAAACCCTAAAAATTCAGGCTCTTAATCTCACTTGAATCCTAAAAGAAAGGACCTAAAACTTCTCAAAGAACAAATAGGTGAAGTTGACCCCCTTTGTTGGGTCAACCAACCTTAAAATTAGGTCACTTTTGCACTCAATACATCTAAAGTTCAAGTGAAATCTTAAGCACCTTTGATCTTAAAATAAAAGTGGTAGACTTAAGAGGTCAAACTTCCCATTCTGGTCTACCTGGAACCTCAGTGACAAGAGAGGTCAGGTGGGGGAAACCCTATAACTCGTGGGGATGCTCTACTGTGTAGGGGTTTTTGCTGGACTCTCCCTCTCTAGATGCCCAGGTAGTTCTCAGGTGGACGACTTTCTGACTAAGGGGTATCATCCGCCCCGAACCTCTATAGTCATCCAAATTTTTGGGTGTCTTGATTGGGTCCAGCACATTCTACTCTCGTCCAAACCATCGGTGCATGTTCGGTAGGAGGTCCTTAAGACCATCCTTAAGACCTCCTTTAGCGCTTCACTCCCACCGAGGCCAGGCCTTGACGTCCGTGTTTGTGCAGCAACCCCACCACATAGACAACTCCTCTGATTCATCAGAACCAAATTCTCCTTCCATCATCATGGCACAACCAGTAGAAGAAGAGAATAATCTTGAGAACCAACTCCAGCACCTAAATGATTTATTCCAAGCCTTTGTAAACTCGCCGCAGCGTCCTATGATGCGAGATCACTACAATCCTGCTGCGGTGGCGACCGAACCTCGAGTCTAAATCCCGGCTGGAGGTCATGATTCTGAACTCAAGCCCAACATGATTCATGCCATTCCAAAGTTTCATGGGCTTAATTCTGAGGATCCCTTCCAACTCATCAAACAACTCAAACATCTGGCCCAGACCTTTGGGTCAGGCATCCAAAATCGGGATATTCTTCTTATGAAGATGTTTTCCTTCTCTCTCATGGACAAGGCAACTCACTGATATCAGACTTAAACGCATCCAATCAACACATGGGTTGAACTACAATCCGAATTCTTGAAAAAGTTCTTCCCAGTTGGTCGGACGAATGCCTTACGACACCAAATCACACACTTCACCCAACAAACTGGAGAACCTCTTCATGAAGGATGAGACCATTTCCTGGATCTCATGCGAAAGTGCCCCCATCACGGAGTTCCTAAATGGGAACAAGTCCAGTTTTTTTACCAGGGACTCCGTGAAGACATCCGATTATTCGTCAATGCAACCTGTGGAGGAAATATCATAGGTCAACACGAAGACACTGTGTGGGAGATTCTCGAGAATATGTGCGAGAACTCCATCAATAATGACTTCATGAGCTTATTCGATCGGACAAATGCCCGTGCATCGACGAATCCAAGGGGAACACACGAGATGCAGGGCCTGTCTGCATCCGTCGACTTGGAACTGATGGCCAGTCGGTTGGACAAGGTCTCTATCATTGAGAAGGTGGATGAGCTGACTCTACATTTACAGTGAGCCACCTTTGCGCAAAACCCGTTTGCATAGCCACCTCTTGGGAGGAAAGCTGTGCATAACATCTATCACCAATCTTCTCAAGGGATGGACTGGTATCCACCCCCACTTGACTCTAGGACCAGAGGAAACTCCTATCCAACCTACTCTAGTTGGGGGAACTCTTAACCCTCTTACTCTGACTTTCCTGAGGTTCCTCAGACCTGTGAGGACCTCTATGCCATCTAGAATGACCCATTTTCCAATACCTATAACCCTGGATGGCGGAATCATCCCAACTTCCTGTGGGTGGGAAATAATCAGAATCAAAGACCACCATATCAGCCCCGTCCAAGAGCCCCTCGTCCATATCAGCCGCCTCAGCCTTGACCCAACCCCACCCATCAATCTAGGCCAACAGAAACAGATCAAATGACTCTTATCCTTCAGACTCTGGCTGACATTCAGAACACGAATGCGGCTATGCAAAAATATCACAAGGACGAGATCACAGTGGTACGAAATCAACTCGCCCAGATGGTGAATTTCCGCCAACCTGGCACACTCCCTTCGCAACCTCTACCGAATCCAAATAACGTACCAAACTAAATGCACGTTATGAACCCAAATCCGAGCCAAGCCCACATGATTTATTAGACCCCTTCTGTTCCACCACCCGACAAGATGGAAGCTTCGACATCGTATGTGGGATTTCAGCAGCAGCCTCCTATTTTACCAACTCCGAACCAAAACTAGGCAAGATTGAATTCTGTAACAACCCATAGTGGCAAAGCAACATAAGACCCACGTTATCCAAGCCACTTTCAGCCTGGTAGTAACCTAAGCCCTAGGATAGTTATCCAGGATACCCCTGTCCCAGATCAAGAACCTGGACCTATTCTAGAGGAACCATCCAAGGTTCCATTTCCCGAGGCCTTGACCAAGGGAAAAAGGACAAACAAACCCGTGGCTCCTAAGGAGGATCTGGTCAAGCTCTTTGAACAGGTCCATATAAACATCCCCTTAATGGATGCAATCCGCCATGTACCGACTTACGCATGATTTCTGAAAGACGTGTGTACACCCAAGCGTAAGCTGCAAACGAAAAGTGGGAGTCCAATTATACTGTCAAAGCAAGCCAGCTCTGTAATTTTGAGTAAACTCCCACCTAAGGAAAAAGACCCAAATACTCCCCTTATTTCCTATACCATTGGCGATACCCAATTTGACAAAGCTTTATTAGATCTAGGAGCCTCCATAAACCTAATACCTACATCCCTCCTTGACCACCTTGAGGAATCTAAGCTTAAACCAACATAGGTGACATTGCAGTTGGTTGACTGATCTATTAAGTCACTAAAAGGAATTCTTGAGGATGTCATCGTTAGGGTACGGGATTTCTATTTCCAGGTGGATTTTGTAGTCTTGGATATGGATGCTCCAGAAAACCCAAGGGATACACCAATTATACTAGGGAGACCCTTTATGGCCACTACTAGGGCCAATATAAATTGTGAGGAGGGCCAAATTGAACTGAAATTCAGGAACCAAACACTAAAGATTGACATCTTTAAGGCCCAACAAGGGATTAATTACGGTGTTATAGAACAAATATGTGATATCAAGGCTGTGGTTGATGAACCGTATATTGAGGACAACCTGATTACTTCCGATCAACCACAAGAGGATCAAAACCCGCAATCAGAGGAGTCCGAACCTGACCTAGATACACCCATAACTCCTTCCCTTGCTCCTGACACACACCCCGAACTACCCGCTGCTGCTGACAACCCCGTTCTGGAACTCAAGACTCTTCCCGACCATCTAAAGTATGTCTTTTTGGGTTCCAATCGGACGTTTCCTGTGATTATCAACTCCAGACTCACACCTGACCAGGAATCCCGTCTGATTACTATTCTCCAGCAACATCGTAGAGCCATTGGATGGACTCTCGATGATTTGACTGGTATCAGCCCCTCTTACTGCACACACCATATCTACACTGAAGAGGGCGCACAACCTTCCCGTGAAATGCAGAGACGTTTGAATCCTAATCTGCAGGAGGTCGTGAAAAAGGAGATCATCAAGTGGTTAGATGCAGGGATCATCTACCCGATCTCCGACAGTCAGTGGGTGAGTCCAATCCAGGTTGTGCCTAAGAAGGCAGGACTCACTGTGATCACGACTGAAATCGGAGAAGTCATACCGACCTGTGTGGCGAACTCGTGAGAGTCTGCATTGATTACAGAAGACTCAATTCCTCCACGAAGAGGGATCATTTCCCACTACTGTTTATTAATCAGATCCTTGAGAAACTAGTGGGAAATAGGTTCTTCTACTTTTTGGACAGGTACGATTATAACCAGGTAGCAATCCATCCTGAGGACCAAGAAAAGACCACTTTCACTTGCCCCTTCAGGATGTACGCGTTCCGAAGGATGCCGTTCAGTCTCTGCAATGCACCCGCTACTTTTCAACAGTGCATGCTTGCCATATTCTCAGATAGGGTAGGTGATTATCTGGAGTCTTCATGGATGACTTTTCGGTATTCGGAGAATCATTCGACGATTGCCTCCTGCACTTGGTCCAAATCCTCAGACGGTGCATTGATGTGAATCTAGTTCTTTCCTGGGAAGAGATCCATTTCATGGTGACTAAAGGAATTGTCCTGGGACATCTCATTTCAGAAAAAGGCATCCATGTCGATCACGCCAAGGTGAACTTGATTTCCAAACTCCCTATTCCTAGCTTGATCAAATACATCCGATCCTTTCTGGGGCATATCGATTTTTAGTGTCGATTCATTCCTGATTTCTCAAAGATCGCGTGCCCCCTAACCACTCTACTTTCTAAAGATGTACCTTTCGAAATCTCCAAGGAATGCACTTAAGCATTTGAAATCCTCCATAATCGAGTTACCCAAGCTCTGATCCTACAGTCCCCTGATTGGTCTCAACCCTTTGAAATCATGTGCGATGCATCTAATTTTGTTGTAGGAGCAGTACTTGGGCAGAAAATTGACGGGAAACCCGTGGTCATCTACTATGCTAGCAAGACACTTGACGAGGCTCAGCGTAACTACGTAGTTACTGAGAAAGATCTGCTAGTCTTAGTATTTGCCCTGGAAAAATTCAGATCTTATCTCCTGGGTTCCCATGTTATCATTTACTCGGATCACACAGCTGTGAGGCAACTCCTTGCAAAGAAGGATGCGAAACCTCGATTAATTTGTTGGATCTTGCTGTTGCAAGAGTTTGACCTCGAGATTTGTGACAAAGCGGGAAAACAAAATGTGGTAGCTGATCACTTATCCCGCCTTCCTTCTGAGATCATAGACCCTTCCGGATCCATCACAGAACATTTTCCTGATGAGCACCTCCTGACTATCAATACAGGGCTTCCATGGTTTGCTGATATAGTAAACTACCTGGCATCACATCAGATCCTGTCCGATTAGCCAAAGGCCAAGAAGGACAAATTGCTTTTTGATGCCAAGTATTACTTCTAGGAAGACCCGTATCTTTTCCACATCGGTGATGATCAGATCATTCGACGATGTGTAGCGAAAGCAGAAATTCAGGACATATTGTCCTTCTGCCATGACTAGGCATGCGGTGGACATTTTTTAGGTCATACAACTACAGCGAAAGTCCTCCAGTGTGGCTTCTATTGGCCCACAATTTTCAAAGACACATACAATCACTGTAGGACATGCACTCGTTGCCAAACCTTAGGCAACAAGAGCCATCGTGATATGATGCCCTTACAGCCGATTCTTGTATGTGAAATCTTCAACGTGTGGGGGATTGATTTTATGGGACCCTCTCCTGTTTCGGACGGCTTCGAGTACATTCTACTTGCTGTTGACTACGTGTCCAAATGGATCGAAGCCATTCCGACCCGAACCAATGATCATAAGGTGGTTATCAAATTCATTCATCAGAACATCTTTTCACAGTTCGGGATTCCACGTGCTATAATTTCTGATGGAGGGACCCATTTCACTAGCGCTCAGTTCAGGTCACTGATAACCAAATACAGGGTGTTGCATCGAATCTCTACTCCATACCACTCCCAAACTAATAGTCTAGCTGAGCTATCAAATCGGGAGATCAAAAAATCCTTCAGATTACTGTTGACCTGATAGGAAGGACTGGTCATCCCGACTTCCGGAAGCTTTGTGGGCTTATAGGATCGCCCACAAAACCCAATTAGGTATGTCTCCCTTCAGATTGGTGTATGGGAATGCATGTCACCTCTCCGTCGAATTGGAGCACAAAGCCAATTGGGCAGTACAGAATTGCAACCTAGATCTTTCTAAGGCAGGAACCCACAGAAAGCTTCAAATGAGCAAGATTGATGAATTACGGCACAACGCATATGAGAACTTGCAAATTTACAAAGAGCGGGTTAAGGCCTTTCATGATAAGCACATATCCAGAAAGATCTTTCCTTCTGGTCAAAAAGTCCTACTCTTTGATGCCAAGCTTAAACTATTCCCAAGAAAACTACGATCAAAATGGATCGGACTCTACCTCGTCGGACGAATCTTTGGAAATGGAGCCATCGAAATAAGTCCACTCAGCCACGATTCAGAACCTTTCGTCGTGAACGGTCAGAGACTCAAACCGTTCATTGACTTGACCGATGCAAATTTAGCTGAGATATCATTTACCCTTCATTCTCCTTGAGCTCATTTCGCACAGTCGATGGTGTAAAACTCAGCGCTTAACGGGAGGCAACCCGTCATTTTTTGGTAAACCTGATACCTTTCTTGACATTCCTACGCTGAATTCATATTGCACTTTAGGGTTCATCCATTAGAACAACCCACCCCACCTCAAGTACCTGTACTTGAGTTTTGAAATCATTTGCAACAGTCACCTCGACCCGTTCGCCCACCCAAAATATGTTATAATGAATGATCTAAGATAAACTCAAACCCACCTAATTTATAATGGGGACATTGCAAATCGTAGGCATGGGGGGGTATGAAAATGCAAAACACCGTGAAAACTCATCTCACAAGAAAAGGTTTCAACAAAAAAATCACATATCACAAAAACACCAAAAAAATGAAAAAATCTTGAAAAAGAACAAAAAAAATCTGAGGGGAGAGAAAATTTTGAGGCTATACAAATCATGAGGAGAAAAAGGGGAAAAGTGAAAAATGTCAAAAAAGGAGCACAAAATGAAAAGAAAAAAAGAAGAGATAATCATTAGTAAGAAATTAAGGGATTAACTAAGTTCTAGACCATATCAAGAAAAAGAAAATGAAAGGGAAAAAAGTGCTAATGAGACACAAAAGAGATTAGTAGGAATGTTGATCTTAAGCCTCTTGGGTTAGACTCCTAGGCTTAAAAATTCAAGTATCCGCTAAGATCTGAATAGTCCTTAAGATGTTGGGGAAAATGCGAAGCTTGAGTATTAGGTCCAAGGCTTAGGGAGTATTCGGCCTCATTAACTGACCTCTGATTTGCAAGACTCGGTAACCTAAGCACCCCAATCCACACACAGTCTGGTTCAGCGTGCATAATTATCAAAATCACACAAATTCGTTTAAGTTATTCTGAAAAAAGTCGCCTAGACTAGGAGCGATCAATCAACACAAGTTGATTTGGATGAGTTCCTGGCGTGGAAAGGCAGGAAATTCCCCTCGAAGATGCACAATAACATATCATCTCCTTAGTGCTTGTCTCCTAGGATATTTACATATCCTACTGGGGGCATGTAAGCACCTTGTGCTAGTTTAGATGCCATGGGTGGCATTATCATGAAATGTCGATTGCCAGGGTCTGGATTTAGCTACAGAACACCATGGGTGGGATTATCTCGAAATCTCGAAAGCCAGGGTTCTGGGGGTTGCCATGGGTGGTGCTATCATGAAGCATCTATTGCCAGGGACCCTTCGAGGATTGATGATGGGGATGAGGAATCCGATACAGACTGTGTTGAGAAGCTAATCCGAAGTTAGAAATAAAAAGAAAAGAGAGAGAAAACTCTCCAAACAAAGAAAATCTTGTCTCTCTCTTACAAAAAACGTACTGCAAACTGAACCGAGGCTAAAATACGTTACAAGCACGAGTGCTTTAACTGCAGAGTCCAACAAACCTTAGGATAGTTCCTGTGGGCCTTAAAAACCTTCGTGGAGGACTGATGCTAGAGCTGGTTAGGTCCCGATCTTGGTTAGTACTTGAGTACCTCTAGGTCTACTATCAGCATTCTAACCTAATCAAAAATAAAAAAAAAGCACTCATCATTATCTCTGAACATCAAGGAACTCATGGTCAAGAAAAGAAGTTAAAACCTTAAAATTTTGCTAAGGGACTAGCAAAAGCTAGGTATGGGGGTATGATGGGAACACCATCATGAGCCATAACTAGCTCATTTTCACCTAGACAAGAGAACAAAAGCTCCTACATAACCAACTGGAGGCCCTAATTCCATGAATAACCATTTTGAGATAAAAGCAAGAAACGAGGGGTAAAACTGCAATTTTACCATTGCAGTACAACAACAGGTTTCCTCATGGGCTAAACACAGGTCAAATGATCTTAATAAGATAAAAAGTGGGTTGGTTCAAACAGAAAAGAGTTCATGTGAATTCTAGGAATTAAATGACTTCTTGTAACCCTAAAATAGACCCACTTGATTTAACAAGGTTCTGGTCAGAATTAAATTCACCTAAACCCTCTAAAAATTATGGAAAAAATATTATCTAGGGTTTAGCACCTTCAATTTGACCCTTGGAACCTATTTTGACCTAAATTGGGGTCTCAGACAAATATTTACCCTAAATTGGGCTTTTACATAAATTTCCCACCGAAACGTGGTCAAACCAAAAATTCAACTTCACCATTGGATTCCTTAGGTCCAAATTAGGTTTTTACCAAAATTTGGACCTAAGGGATATTCATCTTGAGCCACTTTGCAAATAGGTCCAGCCCAATTGTATTTCTACCCCTATCTTTTGAAAACCTCTGCAGAAACCCCCCTAGCTTTGTCTTCGTTCTTTGAAATTAGGTCCCTCTACCATTATAGCAGAGGGAATCCTACTTCGGCAAGATTTCAAGGGCAAGATCTCCCTGATCTCTCAGAGAATCCCCTTCAAAATTGAAAGGGGGATTCTTTGAGAAATTTCCTACAGTATGAACACAATTTGAGGCTCTATTTGGCACCCAATCTCTCATGTGAATGCATGAGAGATTCGAGTCTCCTTCAAGTTGCCTTCTCCAACAAGCTTACCGTGCTTGGAAGCTTGGCTTCCAAGCACAAATCCATCCTCTAGGGCCTATATAAGAATACCCAAATCAACCCACATCTCCCAAGCTTGACATTGGCTGGAATATCCCCCAAATTCATCTCTTCCTCCTCCGACCAGTGGCTCAGCAAGCTCCGGTGACCTCCCTCTCTTTCCCTCGTCGCCTAGCCACAATACCAATGGCAGGGTCCTCTTCCTCCTGTTCGTCCATGTCGCGTCGCATCTACCGATGCCTCTACAACCCCTTCGTCGTCACCGTCCTCCCCCCATTGAGCGCTTCTTCTCCGGCGACGGCAATACAAGCCGACCGCCATCCCTACCTCCCTCTTCATCTCTTTACACCCAGATAAGTTCCCTTTTTCCCTCTGTATATCTTGAAAACACCCCTCGACGCACTCAATCACCATCACCCCTTCCAACTCCAGCGAGCCCGTCGCTTCGCACCTCCATCCGCCTCGCCAACCATCCCCTAAGCTCCGCAACACTTCACTGAACATAAACCCTCACTTCACTCACTGCGCCACGCACCCAAAACACCCCCCGAACACACCCACTCTCACGCACACAAAGTGCCCTAGGCACGCGCACTCCGTCAGCCCCACGCCACGCCAACCCCCACAACACATTCACCGTGTCTCAGCGAAGCCTCTTGAGCCTTCTAACGTGGCCGCAAGGCCGTTTGCATGTTAACATGTATAGGAGGTTCGCCACCATTGACGACCGTAAGAAGCTTGCTTGCAAGCTCCCTTCAGGTCTACCCACTCTAGGCCACGAGTCCCAGGTTGCACGGACTTTCCTCGTGCTAAGCTCCAAGCAAGCAATTGGCTTCTAAGGCAGAAGTATCAGCTGCAATCAAGCGAAGTTCCCTGCTGAGAATGCACACAAAGGGAGGTGGGAAGATAGTCCCACCTTGGAAACTCTTGACCGCCCGCAGCTGAATAAATTGCAAAATTGTGTAGGGCTTACCACCTCATAACCACGGGGTGTGGTCCCACTCACCTTCACCTGCTTCATCCGTGACCCGACCTCCGCAAACCTGGCGTGACCCGTATACCCGACCCTACACACCTCGCCCACCACTGCACACCGGTGGGCCTGGTCCCGGGCACGTACCTGACCCGATTACCCGAGACGGTGGCTCTAGGAGAGCGAACCTAAGAGAGAAAGAGGAGAAGAGAGCGTGCACGGGTAGGGGTAGATTTTCCTCTTGCAGGGAAAGGAGAAGAAGAAGAAGCCGAGGAAGAAGGCGGAGGCCAGAGATAGCTAAGGAAGGAGAAGGCAAGGCAGCTGAAGTCAGAGAGGCTAAAGAGCTGAAGAAGAAAGAGAAAGAAAGAGAAGGAGAAGGATTGAAGGTAGAAGCAGAAGGAGCCGCCAAAGAAAGAAAGAGAAGGAAGGAGAAGCTGAAGGCAAAGAAAGGCTAGGGCACAGGCACGAGAACAGAAGAAAAGAAAGAAAGAAGAAGGGGGAAAGCAGCCACAAGAGAAGAACAGAGAAGAGATTAGAACAGAAAAGAGAAGAAACTAAAGCACTGTAGCACCCATAATTTAAGACGTCTGATTCATCAATCAAGACGTCCAATTTTTGTGCTTCTTTATATACATTGATATTATGTGTTTACATTTATCTTTTTGCACTATAACTCTGGCTTTCATTGCATATTATATTCAATTCCTCAAAGTTGTGCTCTTGATTTCTAAACCCTAATTTGCTCCCTGTGTTCGGCCTCGGACTTAAACTTCGAGTAATAAAATCTATTTCTTTTCAAAGCGATTTCAACTATATTACAACGCGTTATTTTAAAACCTAATTTCGCTTCGACAAACAGGGGAGATATATACTGGAAGCACCCTTGTGTTGACCCCACACAAAATAAAAGTAGGGAGAAAGCTACTGATCGGATAGATACACCTTCAGGCAAGCATTTTCTTTTTCGGTCACCGAGGGGCAAAGAAACCCGAAGTCTATTTTAATTACCGTTGAGTGGGTCTATCGCAATCTTCACACCAAGATGCTTAGCACTTAGAGTCTTTTTCGAGTTATGGGTAGGTTGGGTAGTCATAAAAAGTTACATACACACTCTCAACTCCAAAAATCCAAAAAAAATTAGAAAAGATGAAAAAGAATATATATATATATATATATATATATATATATATATCTCTATATATGTTTTAAAGCAAGGATTTGGGCGGTTTGCATTTTGGAAGACACACGGGCTCTATTTAGTCTCTGTGGATTAGGCTCTTAGTATACATTTCCTCCCGTTGACAAGCAACATCTGTCTAAGCAATCAATTCCTAATTCCGACTAAAAATAACGACTAGGATAAACCTTGCTAGGGAATAGCATGGGATGAGCATGGGGGTGTGAGAACTCTACATCCAATGATGATAATTCCATCAACTGGGGTTAGTTTTGGGGGTATATGTGCGTTAATGACATACCATAATGGGCTTGGGAGCATTGCAAGCATGACGAATTAAGATTGCCTATAAATCAATGTTTAATAGCCATTTATATAAGGTCATGTTGAAATAGGCCTCAGATGAGCAATCGGACTACACAGATGAATTCAGATAGACGAATGGAGTCCAACGGATTCAAAATTACTTAAATCTGACATCCGGAGCTCCCTCAACCAGCCCCAAAACGTGCCACGTGGCGCCCGCCTGCCCGTGTCCATCGCCCTCTCACAGCATCAAACGACCTTTAAGCCATCTGATCTTCAGATCCAACAGCTGAAAATCCGCAACAGGTGAGCATTCCACCACGCCCAAAGGACATGAAAATCTGACTGTTGGATGTCCATCCAACGGTCGATATCGCTAGCCACTCGACTCCACTTTGCACCAACTCGCGGAGGTAGCACAATGGTCGAACGCTCACACTTGCAAGCAGCGGAGAGCGTTCGGCCCCCGCTGTGCCCCAAATCGCGATATCGTCGGCATTGCATCTGATTCAGACCACCCGATCACCATCGAACGGCTCTAAGGCGAGCTACGCGGTGCGCTTTCATGCGCCTAATGCGAACGTGCGCAATCACCAAAGCACGCAACGCGATCTAAACCATCGCTCAGGGCACGATCTCAGCCGTCCGATCTTTGATCGGACAATCCACGTGGCGAATTAACCTAACATTAAAATGATGCGTGCGTTTCACTCAACTCAGTAATTAAGTTAATTTCACTTAATTAAGAGTAAAAGAAATCACTTAGGTTAACTCAAAGTTGTGTCGGTTGTGTAGTATAGGGTCAAGTTAACCTAACATTTTAGAAATTTTTACTGGTTGAGTCCAGGTCGTTCACTGTGAGGTATAATAATTTTCTCCAAATTCACCAATTTTCTTTTATCTCTATAAGTTTAGGAGGTATAACTAGTTTGATTTTCAAAACATGAATTTTGTCAAAATATTTAAACTATAAAGGATATACAAAATTCCATATGCAAAACATATTTACTCAAAATGATGTACTTTATTAACAAGTAAACATGCTAGTTTTGAAAATTTATTTCATTCCAAAGAAATGAAGGCAATTAAAAGTTATTCAATTAAAACATGCCTTTTTACAATTAAGAACAAAAAGATAATGATGCAAGAAAAATTCATTTATTTTCATTTATCTCTTCAGCCTCTCATCTCCTTCTCTCTTATTTCCTTCTCTTGAGCTCTCTTTTCTTACCTTTCTTGTGTTGTTCCTACCTTCTCTTCTTCCCTCAGTTTTCTCCTTTGTTCTTTAGTCTCTTTTCCTTAACACTCCTTAGTGCCTATGCTTTCTTCTTTTGCTCAATACTTAGCATTTTGATCATCGGCTTCTCTTTTCCTTAAGTACTTCAACTGAATCAGGTTTTTTACTTTTTTAACCAAAAGTTATTTTATTTACAGCAAGGTCCTTTCGAGGATACACAACACCCTGAGACCAGGGTGGGAGCAGACCCTACTCGATCCTTGCTTAATCTCAGTTAGGTTCGTTTCGGTTCACAGTCTCAAGCCACTTCGGCTCAACCCGGCCTCCCAGGCCTCTCTCGCCCTCCCAGGGCACAATCTCATTTACACGCCCCCAAGGGTGCACACCCGCAGGCATAAGCCCGCACACACACACACATGTAATGCTCAGATCAGATCAAATGGAATCGGTAACTGGTGCGCCGAGCGCTGATGACTGCATAGCTAGAGAAACAAATCGTTTTTATCCCCAGGCGCGTGCTCGTGAATAACCGAGGTGGGACTATCCTACCCCTTCCAGACCCGAATTCAAATTATCATAACTTTCTACCCAGAGCTCTAAATCAAGTGATTTCAAGTTTGTTGGAAAGATCTAAGGGTAATCTGCACAATTTCAGGGTCAATTTAATGTTTTAATGATGTTTTCCTTTTCAATTTAAAAGATGAAATCAAGGGTTCCTACGGGATTTTTACTAGCTTGGAAATAAAATTAAGTCAGGAGAGTCCTCAGATGGACTTCTCTCTTCCATTTAAAGGTCTGTACATGTTATATAAGTAATTCTACTTCTGTTAGAGTAGGTTTTAAGTTCTTAAGACCTTCAGGACCACCAGAGAAGCTCTTCACTTCTCTGAAAGCTTCAGAGTTTGATTTTTCAGACATTAATATGTGCAACAGACACTTAAAAGTGTTTCTAATCAATTTAGATTAATTCTAAGGGTTATAACAGATCAATCTGGATAGGTTTTAAGTTTAAATTTCATCAGAAAGTACTCCTGTTAGTTTGGGTTTGAAAGTAACCCAAATTGGCAAAAACTAAATCTTCATTAAGTAAATCATCTGAGCTTACTTTAATCACTCTCAGATCATCAAATAAGATCCCAGAAACAATTTTCACTCCTCAAAATCTCAATTCGAGCTCAGAACTCCATTAATAGACTCATGTTTGACTGTGGAAGTTCGAAAATTGACTTTCTGTTTAAAATCTTCTCCCAAGAAATTAATTCCTCAAATAAAGTCTTCTCATCATCCAGAATTTACTCAGATCTTCAGATTTGTGTTCTGACCTTGATTCCTAGGGTTTCAGGCTCACCGTCTGAACTTAAAAACATGTTTGTTCGACAGAATTAATCAAAGTTTGTTACAATGTTCTGAGGGTTAAAATAGCTTCAGTGCATCGCACTGAAGCTTCTGATCTCATTAAATGCTCTTCAGTCTTTCCTAACAGACTTCTCCAACTCGCCGAAGTTGGGGAAGATGAAGTCAAATCTATAACTCCAGTGGTTAAATCCTCAAACAAATTTCTTCAAAACAATCAGTGATCCTTATTAAACTATTCTGGAGCTATCAGCAAGTTCTAGAGGCTGAAACACAAGAATGGCTCGCCGGAGCTCCGGTGAGTCCAGAAAATATAAAATTGTATGCACAGATTGATAAAACTGACCATTTTTTATTCAAAAAGGATCTTGAGGTTACAAGGAACCTCATTATTACTTTTAATTCTTCATTTATCCATTAGAATTAAGATTTGACAGTGATTATTTTCTTAAAAGATTTGAGTGGTTAAAGCTTAGGACTTGTTTAACCACTCAGTTGAGAGGTTAAATAAAGTTAACAGATATTATTTATAAATATGTATTTAATTTATAGTTTGAATTGTTCCTGAGCCACCATGGACAGCGAGCTCAGGAGTTTAATTAAGATTTATGCGTTTAATTATAGATGATAATAATAGATATTATAATGTCGATTAGGGTTCTAAAGTGGTGATAGGTGATGAAAGAACCCAATGAAGGTGAAATTATGCCGATTACTGTCACCACGGACAGTGATAATAGTCGGTGAAGGTGAGATTTGAATTAGGCGTTTAGGTGATTTAATTAAACAATTAAGTGATTTAGAAATGAACATGGAAGATACAGGAAAGTGTACAATGAATTAAAAGACAAGATTGAAGCTTTGGCGAGCTCAAAGAACTCGCCGGAGTCGGAGAAGATGAAACTAAAATTCTGAAATTACTCTAACCTAACTAACTAAACTAACTAACTAAGCTAGCCTACTCCTAATCTACTATTACCTGGACAAAGGGGTCAATAGGGTTCCGCCGAAGTCTCATGGTGAACGACGAAATCAGAGGGTTGAAGAAAGATCTCCGGTGGGCAGATTTAAGGTGGAGCGGAGGAATCCTTGGGTCGGCGCCTTTGTCAGAGGTGTGGAAGACCACGGTAGATCTCCTCGGCTGCTTAAGATGGACGGAGGAAGTTGTAAAATGGAATGGGAAGTCACCGGAGTTTTGGACGAATAGCCTATCAAAGTCGGCTACAGTGTTAGAAGAGGGAAGGGAGCCACTTCAATAAAATCAGAGGTGTGAGGGGGTATTTATAGCAATTTGCGGCGAAGAGAGTGGCGGGGTCTGGCCGAAGAAGGAGCTCGAGGTTATCTCCCACTGAAAAATAGGATTTTCGATTAATCCAGACCGATGGATGAAATGGAGGTGGTGAGCGCAAGCTGCAAAAGCTTAGACAAAGAGGAATGATGTCGGCAGGGCGGTGATCGTGCGGTGAGGTGACTCTCTGCCGCCAACCGTTCATTCGGCTGAAGAAGAAGAAGATGAAGAGGGACATAAAAGTAATAAAACTTAAGGACCTATGTGATTAATAAGGACCCGACTGTAATGAATATTAAGGACTAAAATGTAAACCCAGGTTTTGAAGGTTTATTTTAACTTAGATCTTTTTCAACTTTTTATATATGTTAGTAAATAAGGTAAATATTATGTTTACACCTTGAATTTACATTTTTGACCTTTTTAGGTTAATTTATTAGATTAAGTAAAATCACTTAAGTTATTACATACTTAGGTATACATTATACTTAAGTTACTTAACTTATTAATTAAGGAAATGATTAATATGATTTCGAGTCCAATTATTATCTAAATTATTAATAATGTTAATTGAATGATAAAATGTCATTTTAAACTTATTTTAAGGTCCTTAACTAAATATCCCTTATTCTATAATTAACCCTTATATGTTCATAACCCTAGCTAATTAACCAGGAAGACTAGTTAATTAGGGGTAATTAGAGATCATGATGAGTGTCTCATCACGCACACGAATCGTGAGGAGGAAGAAGCACGTGCGTGCACTTAGACCAATAGGTGAGGGGCTTCACCGACACTTATGGAATGGGCTTAGTGACGTCCCAGACATTGCTAAAATCCTTAGTTTGGAAACCCATTCTTCTCTACATAAACCTCCTGAACCTCCCCATTCAAGGGCATTCAATTCACACACACTCTCCATACAATACTAGCCATCTCCTAGCTCCACCAAGCATCCCATATTCGCCCCGGAGTTGTCAAGCCACCGACGGAGCCCCCCCCACCACCGTGGCCGCCTCGCCTCCTTCTCGCACTCTTTTTACTTTAGTTTTATGTCGCACTTGTTTAAGCTTTCATCTATTGTTGTAGTTGTAAACAAACTCTAATTGCCTGCTATATGTTAATGTTGTTTCTTATATCATACCTCACATCTTCTTAGAATGAATGTCATGATTTAAACACAAGCTCTAACCCTAATCTCTCTCTCTCTCTTTCTCATTTTCTAGCAAGCAAACCAAACATTCCTGTGACAACTAAAGCAACAAATTAATCCAATTTTACGCCTCCTCGTGTTCAACACTTGGACTCACCAAATCCACATCTTAAATTAAAACTAACGTCGTGAACGCATGCTACAATGACATAATTAAACCAACGCATTCTGCACACGTCAACTACTATAAAGAGCTCTGAAATAGAAAAGTAACAACTATGGCTGGGCTTAGCTGGGCCCAGCACCCTCTGCAGCCGATGGCGTTGGCTACTCAACTCCCTGACTTGAACATGGTTATATAATCCGTAGTCAGCTAACGATGAGTAGAGTACTAGTTAAGCCATTTACATGCAATTTAACTTAAAGAAACAAGTAAGTAATTAATCGTTCATTTCCATTTATCTCAACTAGGTGTTTCTGATTCGGTCGCTCTAATAAGGATCCACAACATTTCTTAATCCTCTTGTTCCCAAAAGGAATGATCTTGATTGTAGTTTATTCCACGATGTAGGATGTACACCTAGCACTCTTCTAGCCTGGAGAGCCCCCGTGGTAGTCCTATACTCGGTCTACTGCCCCGAGATCACGGTCGCAACGTAGTGATGACAATGGCACACGCGATAAGAGCATGGGTAGCTACCCTACACTGGCACGTAGTCAGTCGTTTCCGCTAACGAGTACGCCCAAATGTACGGCATAGAACATAACAGGACCTTGTCCTCTCAGAATAGGGGTCTCGCCCCTCAATAGTTTGCGTACCCTCACCGGACTATCCCGGTTTGCCAAGTGGGCCTAACAAGAGTTAGTGTAGGGTGGTCAGTCCTAACCTCGAGCCCCATGGGGCGACTGGCTCCCCCCTACACTAAAGTAACAAGAGTGGGTGTAGGGTGGTCATTCCTAACCTTGGGTCTCAACCCAAGGGAGGCTAGCTACCCCCTGTACTAAAGTAATAGGAGTCGGTGTGGGATGGCCATTCCTAACCCCGGGTCTCAACCCAAGGGTAGCTAGCTCCCCCCTACACTAAAGTAACAGGAGCTCTCCTCGGTACCGCGTACACGAGGGCTAGCTCACTTTCCATGCAAAAGGGACAATTGCTCTCCTCAGCACCGTGTACTCAAGCGCCAGCTCACTTCCCTTCTACATGCGATAATTGTTCCATATACATGAGTTCATTTCTAGTTCCCCATAGGGTTCATGCATTGTATTCATTTCATTTCATTTCATGACATGCATATCTCGTTGTTCACAACTCGGTTCTTAACCATATAATAGGCAGCTCGTAATTTAATAACTGAAAGAAGCAACACATCATTTAACTATTCATTTGCTAGCATTAAGGGTTCTAACAGGCATTTCAGAATAGATTGTGTGGCTCAAGTAATGTTCATTCACTCAATTCTTCCCTATGGTTCAATTTATATCCTAGGGTTCAATCAATTCATTCTAAGAGAGCATGCACTTGATTAATTAATTCATAATATTGAGAGAAGCCACTCTACTGGGAACACGGGTGGAATGGGGGCTCGAATCGCAGATCCCATCGTCTCCGTAGGCCTCGTATGCTCTACTGGCTGGAGACCTATACAATTGACCGAATCACATCAAATGAGTTCGAAATCGTATACGAGTGACACAAACACATACAAAACTCTGAACTGAAACCAACGATACTTCATTTGTGCAAAATCGACTCCGTTTGGGCCCTAAATGGGCCAAAAATGTGTACTCTAACTAAAATCAGACGTCTGGGACTAGACCCAAACGTCTTAAATGACCATAGAGGTTCACCTTGCTTTCTTGCGCTGATACCAAATGTTTGGAACTCCTCTTGGCCATCCTGGGGTCCTTCCAGATGTCTGTCAATGCACCCAGATGTTTGAGATGGTTATCAGACATCTGTAGGGACGTCTAGACATCCTAAACCACCTCGAAGGGTGCGCCATGCGCCTTTCCATCACCTGCACCTGCGTACGCACGTGTCGCTTCAAAAACATGACACATGCACTTACGTACATGCATGCAGGTGTGTACAGGGTACATTCCTCAACACTCTGTGTGTTGTCAGACCTCCGGCACCAGCTCAGGATGTCCTGAGGCTCCTTTAGATGTCTGGATAACGTTCTAGACATCTGATACTGTGGAAAATGTTTCCGCAGAATGCCTCACGAACCTTCTTAGCGCGACCCGCTCCCAGCTCCTTATAGGACCCGAGAATGGCTCCCTTCGATGAACCTCAAGAGCCAGTCGTTCGACGAGAAAGAACCAAATGCCATAATCATTCCACAACCACACGAGTAATGTAACTAAGCAGAAAAATATATGACTCAAAACAAAGGAAAGAAAACAACAAACCACTAGTATCTCTCATTATATAGCGAAAAGTATGATTACAAGCATAGCCATCACAACTGAAACTGATACAGATATAATAGAATATAACTATGGGCAACAGGTACTCACTACTACAAAACTCTCTGTAAAAGAAATAGAAAGAAACTACAGCTGGGCTCGACTGGGCCCAGCACCCTCACTAGCCGATGGCTTTGGCTGCTCGAAGCCTTGACCTAAACAAGGTTATAAATTCTGTGGTCAGCTAACACTGAGTAGAGTGGTGGTAAATCACTTACATACTATATAATTTAAACAGGTAGCTAGCTAAACATGCATTTAACAGTTTACTTATTATTATCCATTTCTGATTATCGTTTTTTTGATTCGAGTACTCTAATCAGGTTCCATAACATTTCTCAATCTTGTTGTTTCCTAAGGAACAATCTTGCTTGCAGTTTTCCCGCAATGCAAGATGTACACGTGGCATTCTCTTGGCCAGGAGAGTCCCCCATGGTAGTTCTACACCCGGTCTACTACCCCAAGGTCACGGTCGCGACGTAGCGGTGACTACGGCACCCATGATAAGTGCACGGGTAGCTACCCCGCACTGGCACGCGGTCAGTCGTTTCCACTAACGAGTACGCCCAAACGTACATCATGGAACAGCACAGGGCCTTGCCTTCTCAGAACAGGGGCTCAGCCGCAAAAATAGTCCGTGTACCGTCTTCCAACTATCCCGATTTGCCCAACAGGCTAACAAGAGTCGATGTAGGGTGGATATACCTATCCTCGAGCCCCATGGGGAGGCTAGCTCCCCCCCTACACTAAGTAGCTCACATCAATACCACGTACACGAGGGCCAAACAGGAGTTGACGTAGAGTGGATAAATCCACCCTAGGTCTCAACCCAAGAGGCGGCAAGCTCCCCTCTACTCTAAAGGGATAGTTGCTCTCCTTGGTACTACGTACACAAGGGCCAGCTCATTTCCCTTAACCAAAACTAAATAGCCGCTCGTAGGCGACATGTTCCAAAATCAGCAGGTTTTCCGTACTACAGTATTGCTGGTTTCTTTCTAAATTTCCCGTAGGGTTCGTGCATGGATTTTCTCATTTCCATATCTGGTTCGTTATATGCAAAACAGGCAACTCAAATTCCACCATCTATTATTCAGTACAAGCATGCATTTCCATTTATGACGTTCATTACATGTAATATAGGCAGCTCATGTTTTATTTCTTTTCAGGAAGCATCATGATACTTAATCATTCATGTATTTCTTCCTGCCCTAGTGTACAGTTCACGATCCTAGGGTTCGATCGAATGTATATTCTATAGAAGCATGCATTTATCTCTTTCTAGACCAAGGGTTCATTTCACAACCTAGGTTCAATTAACTCTACGCATTCAATTTAATTATCAATTCCGAGATTAATGTAAGAACCACTCTACCAGGGTAATCAGGTGGAATGGGGGCTCATACGATAGCTCTCGATGTCTTCACAGATGGACTGGAGACCTATGACATAGATTGACTGGTTAAGAGAACTCAAAATGGTATAGACAATGTATCACCACGTAGAGAAACTTGAATGGAAACTATCGATGTTTCGTTTGGGCCCTAAACGGGCCCAAATACACCAACCCTGATCAAAATCAAACGTCTGGGAATTATCCCAGACGTCTTAAACAATCTCAGGGACTCACCTTACTCGAGGTGCCTTTTCTGGACATTTAGTACTTCGTGCAGACGTCTGGAGACACTTCTGGACGTCTAAGACTGCCTTGGTCCTCACCCCAACGCACTTCCCAATCCTCTAACATACGCACGTGCATGGTTAGAACTTTGGCAAGAAAAATAAACAAAATACGCACTATCAGACATCTGATTTTTACCTTTGGACATCCGACTCGATGTTTGGACGTCACTCCGAACGTCTGATTCTGCGGAAAAATGATTCCGCAAAATCATTTTCGAGCCTTTCCTCGCCGCAGAAGCTGCAGCAGATGTGGCACCGCCTCACTCCCTCTACTCTCCACTCTCCCTCTCCTTCTCTCACTCAGCTGCAGGGCTCCTGCAGCAGCTCCTCCCCTCATTGCAAAGATCTCCTCTCCGGCTGCTCCTCTGGATCCTCCTACTACTGCTCCCCACTCTCCGTCGCCTCCTCCTCTCGGCTATGGTGTAGGGAGAAAGGAGGGGTAGGGGTTTATAAGGGTGCAGGAGAGATGGGGGAGGAGTGGCGTGCGGCATGGAGGGGAGATGGTGCTGGCGTGCAGGTGTGCGTAGGGGTGAGGTGCGGTGGAGGGGTATTCGTAGGGTAACGGGTTGGTGTGGATGGGAAAAATTACGGGAATGCCCTCGCAAGTTTTCTCTTCCCCTCACAAATCCCACAACAAAACCCAGGGGGTTAAAATTGCACAAAAACCCTTAAAATTCTGAAAGATGTCAAACGACCCTAGGAAAGGGTCATTTCAACATAACAACTTAAAGGAAGATTCATCCCTGAAACTTGAGTTGATTAGGGTGAGAAAAATAAAGTAAATGTGCATAACAAACTTAAAGAGGATCAGAGTAGATCAGAAGTGACATACCCTCAAAAAGCTCTGGGTATTGTGCTCACATAGTTGCCTCAAGCTCCCAAGAGGTCTCCTCGTATCGCTAGCTCCTCTATAGGACTTTCACCAGGGGTACCTCCTTCCGCCTCAGTCTCCAGATGACTTTGTCTAGTCTCTATAGAGGCCTCTCAAGATAGGTCAAGCAGTCTCCCACCTCAATGCTCTCGTGGCTCAAAACATGGCTGGGATTGGTGATGTATTTTCTGAGGTTGGACATGTGGAACACTTTGTGTACTCCAGAGAGCTAGGGAGGAATGGCAAGCTGATAAGCAACGAGTCCTACCTGCTCCAAGACCTCAAAAGGCCCCACGAATCTTGGCACAAGCTTCCCTCTCACCCCAAACCGCTGCAAGCCCTTCATGGGCGAAACACGGAGGAAGGAAGATGTGATCCCCAACCTCGAACTATACCTCTCTACTCTTCAGATCAGCGTTGCTCTTCTGCCTGCTCCTTACAGTACGGAGTCGTCTGTGGATCTACTCAATCACCTCCTGACTTTGGTGTATCAACCTGGGTCCAACCTCCCACTTGGTCACCACTTAAACCCAACTCAAGGGAGCAGTACACCTCCTCCCGTACAGAGCCTCATACGGTGACATGCTGATGCTTTAGTGGTAACTGTTGTTGTAGGCAAACTCTGCCAGGGGAAAATGCTCCTCCTAGGAGCCTCACCAGTCCAGCACGCAAGCACATAGGAGGTCCTCAAGGGTCTAAATGGTGCACTCCAACTGTCCGTTGGTCTGGGGGTGATAGGCTGTACTGAACCTCAGACAAGTCCCCAAAGCTCGTTGAAACTCTGCACAGAACTGAGAAGTGAAATGAGCATCTCTGTTTGAAATAATCTCACGAGGGACTTCATGAAGGTGTACTACATCTCGGATGTAGCACTCTTCCAACTGTGCTGGTCCAAAAGTGACTCAGATCGGCAAAATTCGTGTCATCTTCATCAATCTGTCCACTATCACCCATACTGCATTGTGTCCTCACTGTGTCACAGGTAATCCCACTACCAGGTCCATAGTGACACTCTCCCACTTCCACTCTAGCACGGGAAGTGGTTGCAATGATCCTGCAGGCCTTTGGTGCTCGGCCTTCACTTGCTGGCAGACCAGGCACTGCTAAACAAAACTACCAACATCTCGCTTCATGCCCTCCACCAGAAATTGCGTTGTAGGTCATGGTACATCTTCATGTTCCCGAGATGTACGGTGAATATGGACCCATGTGCCTTAGTCAGGAGCTCTCTCAATAGCTCCTTGTCTCTAGGAATACACAAGTGTCCCCTCATATGCAGGACCCCGTCAGTGAACGAGAACTCTCCTGGGTTCCCTATCAATACCCGGTCTCACAGTGTCTGCAGGTATGGATCCGTCATCTGTCTAGTAACGATATAATCTATCAACTCTGGTTGTGCCTGCCTCACCACTATCACTACCCCGCAGTATCCCCGTGACTCCTAGGGTCGCCAACTTCCCAACTCCTCCATAAGTCTCCAAGTCTGTGCTTGTAGACTAGCCAAGTGGGCGGGCGCCTTCCAGCTCAAGGCATCAGCCACCACATTGGCCTTCCTTAGATGGTAGGAGATGCTGCAGTTGTAGTCCTTCAGGAGCTCCAACCAATATCTCTATCTCATGTTGAGCTCCTTTTGGTCAAATAGATATCTGAGGCTCTTATGATCAGTGAAGATCTCGAATGCCTCTCCATACAGGTAATGCTCCATGTCTTCAGCGCGAAGGCAACTGCTGCCAACTCCAAGTCATGGGTGGGGTAGTTATGCTCATGGGGCTTTAGTTGTCACAAAGCATAAGTAACAACGTGGCCCTGCTGCATGAGCACACCCCCCAATCCCTGCAACGAGGCGTCGGTGTAGACCACGAATCTGCTACTGCTGTCTGGGATGGTGAGCACAAGAGTTGGGGTCGGCCTCTCCTTCAGCTCCTGAAAGCATGACTCACACTCGTCAGTCCAGGTGAAGGGCACACCTTCAGGGTCAACTGGGTCATAGGATGTGCGATCTGTGAGAAACATCGGATAAATCGCCTGTAGTACCCTGCCAGCCCCAGGAAACTACGTATCTCGGTCATTATATGAGGCCTCTCCTAACGGAGTACGGCCTCAACCTTAGCTGGATCCACAGCCAGCCCATCTCCTGAGATCACATGGCCCATGAAAGTAACCTGTCTCAACCAAAACTCGTGCGTGTTGTACTTGGAGTACAGCCTGTGTCATCTCAAAGTGTCCAGGACCATGCGGAGATGCTATCCATGCTGTGTCTGATCCCGGGAGCATACGCGTACATCGTCAATGAATACCACCACGAACTGATCTAGGTACACCTGGAAGATGCGGTTGATTAGGTCCATGAAGGCGGCAGGGGCATTGGTCAACCCAAACGGCATAACCAAGAACTCGTAGTGACCATACTGCATGCGGAAAGCTGTCTTGGAGACGTCTCCCTGATCCTCAACTGATGGTAACTCGACCTCAGATCTATCTTGGAAAATACTGTGGCATCTCTCAGCTGATTGAAGAGATCACCGATGCGAGGCAGTGGGTACTTGTTCTTGACGGTGACCCAATTTAGCTGTCTGCAGTCGACACATAGCCGAAGGGTACCATCCTTCTTCTTTACAAGCAGGACAAGGCCTCCCCATGGGGATGCACTGGGCCTCACAAAGCCCTTCTCCAATAAATCCTGTACCTGGGACTTGAGCTGTCACAGCTCAAGTGGAGCCATCTTGTATGGTGTAGTAGAGATGGGGCTGGTCCCCGGTACTAGTGAGATCTCAAACTCGATCTCACGCTCAGGTGGCAGTCATGGCAACTCCTCTAGGAAGATGTCGGGGTACTCACGGACCACAAGGATATTCTACAAGTCGGCCATAGGGCTAGGCTCTACTATGACACAAGCTAGGAAGCCCTCACACCCCTAGCTTAGTAGTTTCGTTACCCAAAGTGCAAAGATGCACCTGAATCCTCCATCTACTGGCTGGACGTGGAACTCGAAAAGAGGTAACTCTGGTATGGAGAAGACGATCTTCCTCCCAAAGTAGTCTACTAGGACATGATAAGCAGCTAGCCAGTTCATCCCTAGGATCACGTCGAAATCCTCCATCGTGATCACAATCAGGTCAATCGGAAGATTGTGTCCCCCTATAACGACCTCACAATCAAGGAAAACCTCCTCGGCAACAAATACCTGTCCACCTGGACCTCTAATCAGGAATGGCTCCTCTAATAGTACATCGCCCGATCTCATGCTGACGGCAAAACTCATAGAGATGAACGAGTGCGTGGCACCAGAATCGAAAAGCACATAAATGAGCTTGCCGGAAACTGTAACCATACATGCCACTACGAAGCCTGAAGCTCTAGCATCTCCATGAGTCATGGCGTTAATACGCCCTCAGCCCTCAGTGCAGAAGAAGTAGCCACACTCTGGGCCAGGCCAGAAGTAGCTGGCCAGTACCCTCCTTGTGACTGTTATCCTCCTCCTCGAGTCTGGTAACTGTGGCCGCCAGATCATCCTCTAGTGCTCAGTGATGGGAGCATTTGCTATGCTTTGGCCTTGGAACGGCAGTCCCTCCGTATGTGGCCGGGCTGGCCACACTGGTAGTAGAGAGGGATGTGAACTCCTCCCTCTATCTGTTGTCCCTGCTGGTAGCTAGGCGGGGGTCTACTGCAATCAGCTGGTCTCTGTCTAGGGCCTCCAAAGGTCCCTGGTGGACCCACAGAACGGGATGACTCCCCCACAGGTGCCGGGCGCCTCCTCTCCCGGCGGCCCTGTGAGTGCTCCTGCTGGTAGGGCCTCTTCCGTCCTCCCCTGTCGACATCTCGTACGGACGAGTTGGTCTCCTCGTAGGTCATGGCTGCCTCGACCATGTAGGAGAAGGTAGGCAGCTTTAGGGGTTTCACATACCCTTGGATAGCAGGTCGAGTCCCTTAGTGAACCTCCACAGGCGCTCCTTGATGGACGTAGCTGTCAGGGCAAAGCGTGATAGCTCCAGGAAATGCGTATGACACGTGCTAACCGTCACCGCCCCTTGGTGAAGAGTGTTGAACTCCCACCTCCTCTGATCCTGCCAAGTCTATGGGAAGTACTGCCTACAGAAGAGTGCCACAAATCGATCCCACGCTGGCTCTCCCTCCTCCTGTCCTCGGACCACCCTCCACCACCTGTGGGCTGCACTCTCCAGCTGGTACGTGGCGAAGGCCATGCAGCATTCTGCAAGAGGATGGAATGTGTCAAAGATCTTCTCCATCTGCTCCAGCCAGTCCTTTGCCTCAGACAGGCTCTCATCCCCCTTGAAGGAAGGGGCTTCAGCTTCCGGAATTAGCTGAAGAGCTCGTGGTGGAGCCGCAAGGGGGAACGGGTGCACCTCTAGGCAAGGAGGACTCATGCCCCAAAGTGTCTGAAGGAAGTGGGGGTGGTGGAGGATGATCCCCTCCCCCTCCAGCCCGTCCAGTGCCGTGGCGGCTCGCCTGCCTCAAGAATAACTCCTCCTCCATATCTCCAGGGAGAGGTGGTTGAGAAGGAGGCTACTGGAGCTCCTCCCGTACTATATCCCAGATCAGCTGGGCGAGATCCTGGGCCTGGATGCCTGGAAAGAGGAGTGGGTCAATCGGTGCCTCAGGTCCGGCACATCTGCCCCTACGACCACGCCCATGGCCACGACCACGATCACGTCCGCGGCCCACCTCAAGGGCTCCCTAACAAGGCATCTCCTACACGGAGATCAAAGGAAAAAGGACCGAACTATCAGGGACACGTGATCACAGAGAGAAATAAGACTCGAAAACAAAAATCAAGATAATATGTTGTAATGGCTATCCTAACTAAATGTACAAGTGTGGTTACTTCCAGACCATTTGGTTCATTTCTTGGGATGACCTTGCTCTGATACCATCTTGTCGCAACCCGCTCCAGACTCCTTACAGGACCTGAGAACGGCTCGCCACGACGAACCCCAAGACCCAGTCGTTTGGCGAGAAAGAACCAAATGCCATAATCATTCCACAACTACACGAGTAATGTAACTAAGTAGAAAAATATATGACTAAAAATAAAGGAAGGAAAATAGCAAACCACTAGTATCTCTCATTATACAGCGGAAAGTATGATTACAAGCACAGCCATCACAACAGAAACTGGTACAGATATAACATAATATAACTATAAGCAACAGGTACTCACTACTACAAAACTCTCTGTAAAAGAAATAGAAGGAAACTAGAGCTGGGCTTGACTGGGCCTAGTGCCCTCAGCAATCGGTGGCTCTGGCTACTCGAATCCCTGACCTGAATAAGGTTATAAAATCTGTGGTCAGCTAACGCTAAGTAGAGTGGTGGTTAAATCACTTACATACTATATAATTTAAATAGGTAGCTAGCTAAACATGCATTTAATAGTTTACTTATTATTATCCGTTTCCGATTATCGTTTTTCTGATCTGAGTACTCTAATCAAGTTCCATGACATTTCTCAATCTTCTTGTTCCCTAAGGGAATGATCTTGCTTGCAGTTTTCTCGCGATGCAGGATGTACACGTGGCACTCTCCTGGCTGGGAGAGTCCCCCGTGGTAGTCTTATACCCGGTCTACTACCCTGAGGTCATGGTCGCGACGTAGCGATAACTAGGGAACGCATGATAAGCGCACGGGTAGCTAGCCCGCACTGGCACGCGGTCAGTTGTTTTTGCTAATGGGTACTCCCAAACATACAGAACGGAACAGCACAAGGCCTTATCCTCTCAGAACAGGGGTCTCGCCCCTAAAAAATAGTTCGCGTACCCTTGTCCGACTATCCTGGCTTGTCTAATGAGTGAACAAGAGTTGGTGTAGGATGGCTATACCTAACCCCAGGCCCCATGGAGTGGCTATCTCCCCCCCTACACTAAGTAGCTCACCTTGGTACCACGTACCCGAGGGCCAAGTAGGAGTCGACATAAAGTGACCAAACCCACCCTGGGTCTCAACCCAAGGGGCGGCAAGCTCCCCTCTACTCTAAAGGGATAGTTGCTCTCCTTGGTACTACGTACACGAGGGCCAGCTCATTTCCCTTAACCAAAATTGAAAAGCCGCCCGTAGGTGACATGTTCCAAATTAGCAGGTTTTCCGCACTATAGTATTCCTAGTTTCTTTCTAAATTCCCCGTAGGGTTCGTATATGGATTTTCTCATTTCCATATCTGGTTCGTTATATGTAGAACATGCAACTCAAATTCCACCATCTATTATTCAGTACAAGCATGCATTTCCATTTATGACATTTTTCATTACAGGTAATACAGGCAGCTCATGTTTTATTTCTTTTCAAGAAGCATCATGATACTTGATCATTCATGTATTTTTTCCTACCCTGGTGTTAAGTTCACAATCCTAGGGTTCAATCGAATGTATATTCTATAACAGCATGCATTTATCTCTTTCTAAACCAAGGGTTCATTTCACAACCTAGGTTTAATTAATTCTACGCATGCAATTTAATTATCAATTCTGAGATTAATGTAAGAACCACTCTACCAGGGTAACCGGGTGGAATGGGGGCTCGTACGGTAGCTCCCGACATCTCCACAAATCCCGTACACTCTATGGACTGGAGACCTATGATATAGATTGACAGGTCAAAAGAACTCAAAATGGTATAGACAATGTATCACTACATAGAGAAACTCAAATGGAAACCATAAACATTTCATTTGCTGAAAATCGACTCCGTTTAGGCCCTAAACGAGCCCAAAAACACCTACTTTAATCAAAATCAAATGTTTAGGAAGAGTCCTAAACGTCTTAAATGATCTCAAGGACTCACCTTGCTCGGGGTGCTTTTTCCGGATGTCTGGTACTTTTTGCAGACGTCTGAGGGTGGTTTCAGACATCTGGAGACACTTCTGGACGTCTGAAACTGCCTTGGTCCTCGCCCCAATGCGCTTCCCAATCCTCTTCATACGCGCGCACATGGTCAGAACTTTTGCAGGAAAAATAAACAAAATACGCGCTATCAGATGTCTGCTTTTTACGTTCAGACGTCCGACCCGACGTTTGGAGGCCACTCCGGACGTCTGATTCTGCGGAAAAATGATTCTGCAGAACCATTTTCGAGCCTTTCCTCGCTGCAGCAGCTACAGCACTGCCTCACTCCCTCTGCTCTCCACTCTCCCTCTCCTTCTCCTCTCGCATAGATGCATGGCTCCTACAGTAGCTTCACCCCTCCTCACAGAGATCTCTCCGGTTCCCCTTTGGATCCTCTTGCTACTGCTCTCTACTCTCCGTCGCCTTCTCTTCTCAGCTGTGGTGTGGGGAGAAAGGAGGAGGGGGCGAGGGTTTATAAGGATGCAGGAGAGCATGGGGGAGGAGTGGCATGCGGCATGGAGGGGAGATGGCGCCGACGTTCGGGTGTGTGTAGGGGTGAGGTGCGGTGGAGGTACGATGGAGGTGGAGGGGTATTTGTAGGGTAGGGGGATGGTGTGGATGAGAAAAATTGCGGGGATGCCCTTGCAAGTTTCCTCTTCCCCTCATAAATCCCACAATAAAACCTAGGGGGGTTAAAATTGAACAAAAATATCTAAACTTCTGAAAGATGTTAAACGACCCTAGGAAAGGGTCATTTCACTTCTCCCTGTGTGGCTCTCCGCCTGCAGAATTGCAGCTGTTGCTCCAGCAGCTACAGGAGGTCTCAGAGCTCCTCTCCACGAGTTCCCTCGGTCGCCTCCTCTCCCACGCACGCTCTTGAGCTTCTCCTTGCACCTCCGGCCGCACCTCCTCTCCCGACCTCCTCGCTCTCCCTCTCACTCGCCCACGCTCTTCTTGCTCCCTCTCCTCCATTCTCCACCCCTCTCCTCCTTTCCTACTTGTGGTTGCAAGGGGACGGGGGAGGAGATGGTCGCTGGCGATAATGTGGTGGAGTGAAGGTGGAGGTAGTGGTGTGGAGATGGAGAGGGTGGAGGGTTGGGGGTTTTAAATAGGAAGAGGGTAGGGGTTTTAAATAGGAAGAGGGTAAGGGGGTGTGTGCGTGGGTGTGTTGTGTGGGAAGAAAGAGAGAGAGAGAGAGATCTCCCCTGTGAAGTTTCCTCTTTCCTGCCAAACCCACAAACTTAAACTTAGGGGGTTTAAAATTACACTTACACCCCTACCTTTCCGAGAAAATCTTGAACGACCCTTGGGAAGGGTCATTGCAGTGTAGCACTGTTGCTGCTACTATTTTATTTTATTTTTTCCTTAATGTATGAAAAATGTAGTTGGATTTGATGTAAAATGAACTAAAAGTATTGCATGGGTTTACCCATCTATATAAATATATCTATATATCTCTATATCAAATGAATCAGCAGATTATGAATATTTGGAGTCCATATTATGTAAGGAGACATTGCTTTTTCTAATTCCAAATGAATGGTGATAACCATTCGCTCTATTTTCAGCCTCCTCAATTGTTTTCTAAACTGATGCTGATACTTTGCAGACCTAGCTAACACATTCGTCATAGTTAGTAGCTCCATATCAAGGTCATCATTCCTATTATCAATACGCATATCGTGACCATCAAAAATAACCATCTTATTCATCAAACCTAAAGGTGGAAGCTTAGCAGGGCACTATCCAAGCCACTATTCACATCAGTTCATTTATCATTTCTTTTCCTTTTTTTTTCTTTTATTTTGTTTTTCTTGCGCACTCTTTAGTGCGTGCGTCCATTTCAAATTTTGTCTCTACCATCAGCCTCCTCATCTTTTACTCTTTCATTAGAGACCAATATTAAGTTCATTTTTATAAAAGTATGAAATAATACATATACAAAATTAGGAAATATAAACACAATATAAGAAACCGATTAGAAATCAAAATACTTGCAAAGCACAGTGTTTTTTAATTTCCGATCGATGTTTTCTACTTTTCACTAGTCAAAACCAAGATACACCGGGTAATGCATTTTGTAACGCGCGGTGTGTTAGATTTTCACTGATCGAAAACTAAGATGCACTGCTTGAAAATTATGTTAAACTTTCATATGATTGACTTTTGCACTCTTGTAGCAACGTGCAGGCTAAAAACTTATTTCAATTGAAAATGTATATAAATAAACTAGGTATACAAATACACTACATTGGGGCACCTATACCATTAGTTGCAAACCCACCTAGATCATCGCCGTCTCGACAATCATGTGTGAAGTGAAATGAAGTATGATCTGGTTCGCTCCATCACAAGAGATCCATGAGTTGCTGGAATCACTAACTCTACTGCTCCATATGGCAATTCTGCTCCTCCTTTTGGAGGCTCTTTAGCATGACCAACTCAGTAGCTTGCTTCAACTGTGATGTCATATCATTAAGTTACTTTTGCCTCTCCTTATCTCAATGCTACAACATCTTCTCTTATGTCTTTAGTTGATCGACAACAACCAAAGACGATGACCCCTTCCTCCCATACTAGTTACTAACCGTCTCGCTCCTCCCTGTGCTACGAACAAAACCTTTGTGCTTCGGTGGCATCACGATCTTGAATGCCTCCTCTAGTGTCATAAAAGGCTACTGACCGGTTGTGGAGTTTTCATCCACAACATTAGGAGGATGAATTAAGCACATCATATGACTCAATATATTTCAAATTATATTAAATATTATCATATATAAGTTATCCTAGAGTTATAATTAAATGATTTTCATCTAACATACATGTCTTTCCTAATATGACTGATGAACCCATTATCTAGTACCCTCGATGTGACCTTGCTATGAGTAATCTCATAGACTCTAACTCGATCAAGCTAAGCACCATCATATGTATCTGACTACAAAGTAGATAAAAAGTTTTAAGTTATTGTAACTTTTAAAATGTATGTTAAAGAAAATGATAATGTGCATATACTTACATATGTTACCTTCATTTCATCTATACTCAATCAACCCAAACAGTGGGTTTGCGTTGGAGCTTAAGCCTTATTGACCTTTTTTTTCTTAGCTTGCTCCCATAAAAATTAAATATTTCAATTAGTAAGCAATTACATCAATTATTATGAAATAAAAATAAGCACATAAACATTTATTTAGCTCTATCAATGGGTTTCTCTAATGCTCACATGCTTGCCTCCAACTATCCGGTTGCATCCTAGGAAGCACATTCCTCAATGCCTCATCATGTGCCCCATTGTTAAAGTACTAATTTATATATAACATATGTTAGCGTCATTGAGGAACTTAATTGTGGTTACTTTATATGTATAAAAATGTTATTTTTGTACACTTCACCTCCTCTCCCTAACCACAATGGATCCTACCTATGTACTTAAGAATATATTTGGGCACTATCGGACCAAGACCCCAATCAAACACCGCCTATATTTAACATTAATAAAAGGTTATAAAAATCAAATCCTATTTACATAAAAACAAAAGATACTCACGAATTATCTCTAATTCTTGAATCAGTTGTTGCTTATATTCATTTAGGATCTTTCTCTGATTAAAGTAGGAAAGTGGCATGATCGCTTTTGTAAGCGTAGTGAGCCTATTGTTGAACTTAGCATAATGTTTCACTCCCCTCACAGCAGTGATATCAATTGGGATTCTAATGCCCTCTAGTAATTTGTCTAAGTTTGCATACCATGTCAAACTTCTTCCTTTTGATTTGTTACTTGAAAAAAAAAAAAGACAACATAATCAAAACATAATAAAGAATATATATAAGAAATTTAAATTTAAGAAAAGTTGTGAGTTTTTTCTCGGTACTAGTTCCTGGCCTAGTCACGTGCTATTGAGATGTTTGAGGGCTCTGTTGTACCTCCTTGGCCTCTGCTTCTGCATCTATCTAATGATGAGGCTCATGTTGTATCTCAACTTATGGTAGGATATTGGGTATAGGATTAGGATGAGTCTACTCAGGATAGTGGGTGTCAAACTCCTGCTCCTAAGGTGGCTTACCCACCCTCTTGCCCTTCCCACACAACTTTTGAGACTGTACAAGAGTCCTAGGAAGTATATACATATTGGATTGAGGTAGCTTAGAGGTGGCTTAGAGTTGGTGGAAGACATAGGTTGCTGAGGGAACATGGAAGGAGGTGGCATAAATTTAGGGGAGTGGAAAAAAGTCCATGAGGGTGGATGAAACTGAGGGGGGGCGGGGACTTACTGAGACTAGGGCAGGATGGGGACATATTGAGGCTGGGGTGAGGTGGGTACCTAGGCATCCTCCCTCAACATGGAGGTAACCTCATTATGCTGCTTAACAACCTTCTTCTTAACTTTCATCTGCACATAAAAAAATAATTGATTTGTTATAAGGATATAAAAAAACTAAATATGAAAAATTTGGAAAACTATATGAAAGTATAAAATATTTAATGAATATTTATACATAAGATAAAGTACATATGAAAATATGAAACATTTAAACAAAAAAAGTAAATGATTTACATACATGAAATGAATGAATGATATGTAAACTATATAAGCGATAAACAAGTTATACATGTGATGACTCGAGTCCCGCCAACTGATGAGACTCGAGTCGCCGTGGGCTAAAAATTAGCACGAAAAACCCGCAAGATCGTAGTCACCCAGCATAGAATCACAAAACATCAATAGCCAACATTCATTCATAATGCATTAAATGAAAGAAAACTAAAGTATTGACAATATAATTAAAATTCACCTAGAGCAGAAATAAAAGAGAATCTCGTACAGCTTCCATAAAGATAGGAATTAAAATTCTAATAGCGAAAAGGAAACTACTACTACAAGCCACCAGCTCAGTACGAACTGTCTCCTCAAGTAGGACCCAGTTCCGTGGAAGTCTGCCCAACAACAACCGCTGCACCCGACTGCTCAACAACACCTGAATACGGAACCCGAGACAAAATGGCAGTGGAAATTGAGTAGAGTAGAACAACTAAACATGTAATTCAAGTAGCAGAGTACAAAAAGAAAGGCACTATGTTAAGAGTTTTTCTGTTTATTTTATATCCAGTCCCCTTTTTGTAAATTGCCCATATTCTTATTGAAATGACCCTTCCCAAGGGTCATTTGAGGTTTTCCCGAAAGGGTAGGGGTGTAAGCATAATTTTAAACCCCCTGGAGTTAAGTTTGTGGGCTTTGAGAGGGAGAGAACTTCACGAGGGAGATTTCACAATTTGTCCCTCTCTCTCTTCCCACATAACACACCCATGCACACACACCCCCCTCACAAAACCCTAACCCACTCCCTATTTAACACCACCACCACCCTCTCCATCTCCATCTCCACCACCTTGCCACCGGCAACCTCCCTTCCTCTTCCCCATCCCCTTGTAGCCACGAGTGAGGAAGGAGGGGAGCTCGAGATGGAAGAGAGAGGGAGAGCGTGGGCGAGGGAGAGGGAGGAACTTGGAGGAGCTCAGGAGAGGAGGTGTGGCTAACGGAGCTCGTGGAGAGGAGCTCCGCGACCTCTTGCAGCTGCTGACGGAGAGCCGAGCGAAGAGAAGCTTCACGAGGCATTCTGCGGAATCATTTCTCCATAGTATCAGACGTCTGGGACACTATCCAGACGTCTGGAGGAGCCTCAAGACGTCTGGAGCTAGTGCCGAATGTCTGACAGTACGAAGGGGCCGAGGTACATACCAAGCACGAGCCTGCTTTGCATGTACGTAACATTTTATGTGTCGTGTTTTTTAAGCGACATGTGCATACGCTAGCATGAGTACATTGGAAAGGCACGTGGCGCACCCTTCGAGGTACTTTAGGACGTCTGGACTTCTCTACAAGTGTCTGATAACCATCTCAGACATCCAGGTGCACTGACAAACGTCTGGAAGGACCTTAGGACAATCGTGAGGGGTTCCAAACATCCAAAATCAGCGCAAGGAAGCAAGGTGTCTCTGTAGTCGTTTAAGACATCCGGGTCTAGTCCCAGACGTCTGATTTTAGTTAGAGTGCACGTTTTTGGTCCATTCAGGACCCAAACGGAGTCGATTTTGCACAAACGAAGTATCGTTGTTTTTAGTTCGAAGTTCTCTACATGTTTGTGTCACTTATATACTATTTTGAACTTATTTGATGTAATTTGGTCAATTGTATAGGTCTCCAGCCAGTAGCGTATATGGGGCCCACGGAGACGATGAGATCTACGATTTGAGCCCCCATTCCACCTGTGTATCCCGTTAGAGTGATTTTTTGTAATACTATGACTTAATTAATAAAAATGCATGCTATCTTAGAATAAATTGTTTGAACCCTAAGGCAGAATTGAGTGAATAAACATTGCTTGAGCCACATGGTTAATTCTAAAATGCATGTTAGAACCCTTAATGCTAGCAAATGAATAGTTAAATGATGTAATGCCTCTTTCAGTTATTAAATCACAAGTTGCATGTTATATGGTTAAGATTCGAGATGTGAACAACGAGATATGCATGTCGTGAAATGAAATGAAATGAATACAATGCATGAACCTCACAAGGAACTAGAATAGGAACCTATGTATACGGAATGAATATCGTATGTAGGAGGGAAGTAAGCTGGCCCTCGAGTACACTATATCGAGGAAAGCAACTGTCCTTTTTGCATGGAAAGTGAGCTGGCCCTCGTGTACGTGGTACCAATGAGAGCTATCGTCACTTTAGTGTAGGGGGGAGCTAGCCGCCCTTGGGTTGAGACCCGGGGTTAGGAATGACCCCCCTACATCGACTCTTGTTACTTTAGTGTAGGTGGGAGCCAGTCGCCCCATGGGGCCTGAGGTTAGGACTAGCCACCTTCACCAAATCTTGTTAGGCCCACTAGGCAAACTGGGATAGTCAGGTAAGGGTACGCTGACCTTTGAGGGGTGAGACCCCTGTTCTGAGAGGGCAAGGCCCTATTATGTTATGTGTTGTACGCTGGGCGTACCCGCTAGTGGAAAGGATTGATCATGTGTCAGTGCGAGGTAGCTACCTGTGCACTTATCGTGCGTGCCGTAGTCACCGCTACGTCGTGACCGTGACCTCACAGTGGTAGACCGGGTGTAGGACTATCACGGGGGCTCTCCTGACCAGGAGAGTTCCACGTGGACATCCTACATCGTGGAATAAACTGCAATCAAGATCGTTCCCTTAGAGAACAAGAGGATTAAGAAACGTTGTGGATCCTTATTAGAATAACGGAATCAGAAACAACTAATTGAGATAAATGAAAATGAATGATTAATTATTTGCTTATTTCTTTATGTTAAATTGCATGTAAATGGCTTAACCACCACTCTACTCAGTGTTACCTGACTACGGATTCTATAGCCATGTTCAGGTAGGGAGTTGAGCAGCTAGCGCCACCAGCTACAGAGGGTGCTAGGCCCAGCCGAGCCCAGCCATATTTGTTACTTTTCTCATTCAAAGCTCCTTTTGTAGTAGTGAGTACCTTTAGCATGTATTAGTTGTTCTATTTCTCTCGGTTGTAGTTGTGATGGCATGTATGTTATAGTACTCTTCCGCTTGTGGCATGTAATATTTTTGAGACTTCCCGTTCTGATTTCCATTACTGTCTCTTTTTTATTTCTGCTTAGTTACATTATATGTGTGGTTGTAGAATATTTTCTATTTTTGGTTATTTCTTGTTGGAAGATTGGGTCTTGGGATCTAGTCGAGGCGAACAGATCTCGGGTCCTGTAGGGAGCTAGGATCGGGTCGCAACACTTATTGTTTTCAAACTACCAATCAACATCTCAGGTACAAGACGATCTTGTGTAACTTCCTATGGTGCAAGACCGGTATAAGCCACCCTTCTGGCCGATAAGATTGCCTATACCCGTCAAGTCGCCACGCTCCGTCACCCTGGGGTCATCACAAAAAGGGGTGGCTGCTACATCATGTAAAGTGAACATGTACAAGCCAATGACCCACCCACCGACCGAGAAGAACCACTCCAAACCTCGAGCCTTGCAATCTGCTATCCCATTTGGTCGCTAAGCCTAATCAAAGAGTTGTAGGGAGGCCAACCACTCCCTAAACCAGCCCCTGAACCTAGTCTGAAATGACCCAAAGCTACAGTCAAAATCTTGACAAGTAGTGGGGCTGAAAACCAATTATCCATTCCTTTTATTTTCTCGACATATCCGTCGCTTATCTAATTTCCAGATAACTATAGCTTTTATTTTGTCAATTCCGAGAACCCTTAGTAATTTCATATTACTAACTCCAAGGTTAACAATTATTCATATTATCTCCCAATTTATTCATTCACAAGTAATTTCCATCTTGTACTAGTGTTTCCATATTATTTAGGCATTTCTAAAGATAACATAATATGTTTTATGGAACACGGGGTTCATTTCATGCATGCAATAATAGGGGTATATGTTCTTACTAATTCTTTCTCATTTACATAAATCCACTATTTCTTATTTATAGTGCCAAAAATCAGGAAAACGTCGGAGGGTTCCAACTCAACAAAAAGGAGAACATACATCAACCAAGGCAGTACACACGACAAATCAGACAAGTCAGATCCTCAATTACTCGAAAGGAACGGTTGAATCGAAAGAGGGATAGACTACTCTACCTAAAGTCACCGAAGGATCACAATGACTCCGAACCGTGTGCACTAGGCCTGGAAACAGTCTCCACACCCACCTCGGGATCCACGCATGCACCGGGGAGAAGACCTGGTTCAAACGGACCCACGATGAGGTTGGAGAAACCTAATTACGTTTCTAATTTTTTAATAAAGAGAATGAACTCAAAAGTTTAAATAAGCTATACCAATGTGTAGTATGCATCGATACGATTCCAATGGTACATTATTTGTTGAAATCTGAGATCGGGAAGGCCTCGAACCAAATGAAACAATGCAAGGGGTCTAGAGTCAGACTAGACCTACCTTCGCACGCGCCACTCGAGGCACCCGTGCACGCTCAACCGCACGTGACATGTGTCACACACGGATTTGTCCGCGCTCACACTCCTGGATCGCGCTTGCGTGCCCGTCCAATCGTGTCCGTGCCACTCAACCATCCGATGCGCGCCACGTGGATCGTGCTCACGCCCAGTCGCTGTGCGTGTCCACGCCAAATCGCGCGTTCCCACAAGCCATGTCACCACCACTTCTCACACGCCCACTTTGCACCACCACCGTCACTGCAAATTTTACGGTGGGAAGCCCAAACTTCTTGGAATCATAAGAAGGTCCCTACGAAGAAATTTTTTGATTTTTTTCCTTCTCTCTTCCTCTCTTGATTTGAGAGAGTTGAAGATGAATGATAACTCAAAGGACCCAAGGGGGTCCTTTTAAAGGCCTAGGGAAGGTGTAAGTAGGTTTAGGTGTGTGAAATACCCAAAATAACCCTAGGGTTGGGTCCACCTTACATTTAGGTCCCTGGTGACTTATTTTGGCCATAACTTGAGCTATACACCTCAGAATCACGTGAAACAAGTTTCTCCAGAAAGCTTACGATGAAAGGAATCCAGTGGTATGATATATGACACCCTTTTGACAAAGTTTGACTAGGGTCTGACTTGAAATACATGATTTTTGGTAATTTAAGGAGGTGCCGACACCAGCACTGAACCCTGACCAGGTTTCTGGGTTCGAATTAATCTGATCCACTTTTAAATGACTCAAAACTTGAATTTTGTAATGTTACAATACATGCCTATGTAGAATGAAGTATACCTTATATATCAATGTCTATTGCATCATGACTCACATGTCCTTGTGGAAGTTATTAGAAGACTTTAGGTTCTAAGTTGGAGCCGCTATCCTTTTATACATCATAGTAATCATGTGACACTTTTTTAATGGGGATGATTCATCCATTTCTGCTATTATTGTGCATGTAGAAGACTTGTGCTACTTGGCTTCCTAATATAAATGGTTCGGATGTTTGAAGAATGCAATGATTTTTATTTAAACTTATAAAATTGTGTTTATTGTCTATCTTGAAACCAATGCCTTTTTTTAAAATATCAAACCAATCACACTTAAACAGGACTATCATGTGGTCATATATGAAGCTCATGTCCACAATCTCTACAATTTTTCCATAATAACCATTACAACTAGTACTTGATTGTAATTTTCAACACACCAGCCTATTGTGTAGCCTCCGCATCATCTATTGATTGTAATTGGAATTTGAACTCGTTTATTCTATGCCCAGAATGATAATGTTTATAACTCAACAATGTATCAGCTATTATATCAAAATCTTCTACCCATCTTGGGTCATTGTTCTCTTTCATTTCATTTACAAGTTATTGATGAATTCATATTTAATTAGCTAATTCATGCCTAATTTATATTAGTTAGGGGGAATTTTAGGCATAATTGCATTGAATAGGTGAATATTATGTAGTAATGCATCATAGTGTAATTAGTGCAAATTAGGATTAATTATTGTATCTTAAAGCTTAGTTGTATAATATTTATTAATATATGTTTTTTTTACTCTTTGTAAATTTTGTTCTAGGTGACAGATGGATCCCAACATCATGGCATGAACTCCATCCTCAATTGAGCTTAATTAACCCAATCCAAGATAACCTAAACCCACTCCACACACCACCTTAGCCCATCCCATAATATGGCCGTCCACCTCACTAATATCCACCTCATCAATCCAAGGCTTCCCTCTCCATCCAATCATCTTGTGCCAAATCATATTTGCCATATCACCACATGCCACCTAAGACACCTAACAACCCTAATCTATCTCCTAATGTGGCGCCACCTTTAGATCACCTTATCCTTTTCTCCATGGCACTTTAGGATCCATCTTAGCCTTCTGTCAAAAACCTACTTAAATCCTAGCCACACGAATTCCCAACACAAACCCTAACCCTAGCCACAAAAAAGTGGGCCCCCCAATTTAATCAAGTCTCCATCCCAACCCTTCATGATTCCTATAACCACCTAGCCTATCCTCTAAAGTCCATGCCACCCCTCAAACTTAATCCTAGTGCTCCATTTTTCAACTCCTAATCACCACCCTCCATCTCCCTTGATCCTAGGCACCCTCCTTTCACCAATCACAATTGACTTCACTAAAAGGGCATTATTTTATCTGTAGGATAGGTTTTTGGATGGACATGTCATGGGAAATCACTATATATAGGGTGTATATATAGGACTTCTTTAAATGGGGAAGATCACAATAAAATGTTGTGGCTCCTTAATGGCCGTATTAGTCCCTAGATCTATGTGATACTTGCTATGTTTAAATGATAACTAGCTCAATAATTAAGTGTCTCAACAAAGATGTCTAGACAAAAAATGATAAAGAGAGCCTAAAAATAGTTAAAATTGACAAGGATCAAAGAAAAGTGAGAGGCGTCGTGCTTAAATCAAAGAAGATACCTGATCAAGGTCAAGATTGGGATTTTGCCTTATTTTTTGGGTGGTCTATTTAAAATATAACAATTAAAATATAAAAACTAACTTATAGTAATATTCTACTTGAAGAGAGAAATGTGAAGGTAAATAAATGAGGTCAATCAAATAACAAATGAGAAAATTGTGATTAGGCTATGCAAAAAGAGAAATTCTTGTTTGGTATGCATTAGTATAGTCAACTATGACTGTGGTAGCTATTTGTTTGAATGGTGGCTTAAGTTAGACATGTTATAACCAACTATGGTTGTCAACAAGCCATATGAACCAATAGAATCTTGTATGAAATTACATATCATTAGTGTTATAAATCAAGAGTAAATCACATGAAAGTTGGTCAGCAAATAAACCCCTTATACATATAGGAGTTTGAATAACTAGAATTGAAAGCATTTTTACATGCAAAACCACAGGTTTTATAGGAATAGTTGGATAGAGTGTCAAGTAGTTCAAACGCAAATTGCTAGAGATTCACGATAGAAATGTACAAATAGGAGGTGATAAGAGTTCTGCGGGATGCATCATTTCAGTAGTTAGGAATTGAGGTAAGGAACTATAACTTCACAAAGCTCAATCTAAATAAAATGTAAGTTCAAAGCTTCGAAGCTTTGAAATTGAGCAAGTGAATTGTTCTACGGAGATGACTTCAGGTTTAAACAATTCTTGGGAGCTCAACCGGGGCTTTACAACATTGGATTTGTCTAGAGACCCCGTATCTTGCTAAGTAGAACTAATTTTCTAAGTGTTTCATCATCTCATCTCTCTCGTTGAAAATCCATGAATTTATGAAGTATTAATAAAAAATACCATAAAACTTAATTTGTAGGTTTGAGGAACTAGCGAAGAATTTGGAACAAGCAACAAACCATTTAAGTGGGAATGGAGTGCACAATCCCTGGATTGTTACAACCGCAGGAACAAGCACAACCAATTATGTATATGAACAAGTTTGGGGAAGAAGACCATAGCCAACTACGGAAGAGCTACGATCAGCTATTGAAGCTAAATTATGTCTTGTAGGGAAAGGAAGTGTGCCCGAATGGTCTTGTAGTGTGTCATTGGTTTCTAGAGGGAGGTTATTAATTTATGATCACCTCATTAGTTAGGCATTAGGTCTATGGCATATGTATATTTTTTTTAAGACTTAGAACACCTCCTTTCCATTTGCAGTTACATGTCGCTTGTACATCAAGGTATTTGCACTAGTTGGGGTTTTCGTAGGGATTAGGCAAATCAATTCACTCAATTGCTTTAGTTCATTGAGGACTAAAAAGGGGACAAAGGAAGACACTTTGCGATGCAGCTATAAATAGTGTTTGGAGTTGTTGGATTGAAAGAAAAGGAAGGAAACATGGGTGCTTGATAGCTTGAAGAAGATTCACTCATCATGTCTCCATCAAAGTGACGGTTGTATTGGTTGATGGTGGGTGTTGCTTACATTTTTGTCCAGGAAAGGACAAAAAAATTGTGAAGCATTAAAAGGGATCGGCAAAGGAAAATAAATAAATAAATAATAAATTTGCTAGCAACATTCTTACAAAATGACCCTATCAAAGATAGGGTACAATGTAAATGATCATTGGAACAGTGGAGACGACACAAAACAACGAAGTGTTGTTTTACATTAAAGGGAGCTGAAAGCTGGAATTTGAGGTTGATATCACCGGATTTTAGATGTTAGAGTCTAGAATATGAAAATCAAAATTTAATCATGGCCATGTCCTTATTTTAAAAGTTTAAAATATGACTCTTCATGTGTATGATAGAAGGATAACTACATATTTAATGGCTTTCGCTTTGAATATTTTCCATTATCGGTCACTAGATAAAGACAATGCTTAACGAACAAGGCAAGAGTAAAATTTATCCTCAATTTTACTTGATTGATATCACGCGACAACAACAAGGGATGGAATGGACCGTGTATATTTTCTTCCTGATTGTGCGATTGGTGATGGGAAACTATTGACTTCTCATGTCCTCAAGAAACAATCCCATGAATAAACACAACCAAAATTAAGAACTTATGCTTCACATTTATCTTCTCTCGAAATTACGCACGCAAAAGCATGGCTAAATAGTATGTCGATAAATATACGTTCGATCGTGCTCACAATGAGATGGTGGTGGAGAAACAAGATTAGGTGACAATGACATGTAGGCAGAGTTACTAATAAATTAACAATAAAGAGGTGGATGCGAAGTGACGAAAAAGGCTATAGAGATAATATTTGAAAAAGAGCAACGACCATCAAATAAATTAATCTTTCATGGGTGAGGCTATGCATGACTTAAGCAACTTCACCGCCACAAACTTACAAAAAAAAAAAAAGAAAACAAAGGAAAAGAATTAATGCATCGAATAAAGAAAGGGAGTTTTTATATAAATATCTCTATAATTTTTTGACATTACATGTATATTCTTGGGTTTTTGAATATTACATAAATACTATTGAAATCTTATCTCCGTTAACACATATGCCCTTACATTAGTTTTAACTTTAACGGCCATTAACTATGGGTGAAAGTTTTTACATAAATACACCTGTAATCTTTTTATATTACATCTGTATTACTAGGTTCTTAGATATTACATAAATGCCCCTCAAATCTTGTTTCCATTTACATAAGATACCCTTGAGTTAACTTCCATTAGTTTTAACTTTAATGGCCGTTAACTTTGGGTCAAATTAATATTTTTGCTCCTAAAAGACAGTACAAAACTGATCAAGACCCTTAGATCAAGAGCCTTGACTCAAACAAACAGATACAAGAGAGATCACACAAGGGGTTGATGACCCAGTTCCACCTAGAAAAGGCGTACGTCTGGGGGGAAAGTGATTCTCCTAAGTTTTATGTTATGACCTGATCCCAGAACCCTACAGGACCTGAGACCTACCCGCCTTGACTAATCTCAAGACCTAGTCGTCCAACGAGAAATAACCAAAAGTAAGAAATAATTCACATCCACACATGTAGTGTAACTAAGTAGAAAGAAATCAAGAGACAGTAAAAGAAATAGAGCGAATAGTCTATCAATATTACAAGCCATCACAACTACGACAGAGAAAAGTACAGTGGAAAAGTAACTGAAACAGTATTTCATAGAACAAAATACTCACTACTGCAACAGAAGCTAGGGAAACAGTAAGAAAACGCAGCTAAGGCTGGGCTCGACTGGGCTCAACTCCCTTTGCAGTTGGTGATGCTGGCTACTCAACTCCCTGACCTGAACAAGGTTATAAAATTTCTGGAGTTAGCGAACACTGAGTATAGTGATAATTTAGCCATTTATATGTAATTAAGACAAGCAATTAAGTAACTATCCATTTTCATTTAGCTCAACCAAAGTAGTTCTAATCTGTTGCTCCCTTATTCATCTAATCATTTCTCGATCTGGCATGTTCCTCAGGGGAACGATTTTGATTGCAATCTTTTCCATGATGTAGGGGTACATGTGGTGCTCCCCTGGTTGGGAGAGTCCCCCGTGGTAGTTCTACACCCAGTCAACCACCCCGAGGTTACGATCGCAACGTAACAGTGACTACGGCACGCGTGATAAGCACACGGGTAGCTATCCCGCACTAGCGCACGATCAGTCGTTTCCGCTAGTGGGTACGCCTAAAGGTATAGCACGGAACAGTACAGGGCCTTGCCCTCTTAGAATAGGAGTCTCGCCTCTCCACAGTGCGCGTCCCCTCGTCCGACTATCCCAGTTTTTCCAGTGGGTGTTAAGACCCGTGCCACCAAAACCCTTTTAAGACGTCTGGGAGTTGGTCCAGACGTCTGGAAATCAATTTTTGCGTGCATACGACCGTGAGTCTCCCCAGCCGCCCTCTTCTCTTTCTTCCTCCCCTCGCCGACCTGCAGAGCTACCCCCATGCCTACATATATCCCCTCCCCTCTCCCTCATTCACCACCCCACACCATCCGTCTTCTCCTTCAGTGCGAGAGCAAGAGTGAGAGCGAGAGCAGCAGCTACAGCCGAGTGCAGCAGCGGAGAGGAGAGGAGCAACGAGAGGGAAGAGAAGAGAGCGCGCGAGCCGTGAGAGAGAGAGCTTGCCGGAGCAATTCAAGGCCGGTCGGCATGCGCGAGGCGGAGTGTGTGTCGGGGAAGTCCACCCCGATGCTGCTGCAACTAGAGCAGTGGGTGGACGAGCACGGCGCGACCACGCACAGCAAAAAGAAGACGAGGGAGCTTCTGATTCTGGGATTTTTTCCCAGAATCAGACGACTAGACCTACATTCAGACGACGTGGACGACGTCTAGAGGGACCTCCAAACGACTGAGAGGTACGTTTTGCCTCCTACGCTTCCTTTTGCGGACATCTGTTGCGTGCCATGGTTGAGAGATTTTGCGTACGCATGCAGGATTTACTTCGGGAAGGCGTGGGACACGTCCTCCCACACGGTTCAGATGTCTGGGCGAGTCACCAGATGGCGAAGAGCGTCTCCAGACGTCCGGAGGGATAGTCGGATGTCTGGAACTAGGTCCAGATGATTCAGCAGGATCCCTGGACGTATGAGGAGCAGCGCAGAGTAAGGTATGATCTGGCTCCCATTTTAAGACGTCTGGAAGATGTTCCAGACATCTGATTTGAGTCAGAGTTGTCATTTTTGACTCGTTTAGGGTCCATTCGAGGTCCGATTTCTGTGTTTTAGATTCCATTCTTCTCCGTACAAGTTCCTCTACTCGTTTGAAATACTTTTATCCTATTCTAAGTGGTTCCTTATGATTGATCCTTGTGTTAGGACCTCGTTCTGTTGTGGATTTGGGGGTTGTGGAGGCACACAGACCTATTGATCGAGCCCCCATTACTCCCGATTTTGTGGGTAGAGTGGCTTCCCTTAGTTAATTACAAACATAAATGCATATCTGGAATAAATGATAGATCCTAGGGTATGGCATGCATCCTAGGACTAGAAAAACTTGATTGAATGATAGATCCTAGGGTATGGCATGAATCCTAGGACCAGAAAAACTTGATTGAATGATAGATCCTAGGGTATGGCATGAATCCTAGGACTAGAAACACTGGAACGATTGTATTAAATACCTGAAATGCAGTCTTGGAATGAGTAGATAATAATTGCCTGTAATTGGATAACAACTACCTGTGAAATGTAGAGTACTGTTGTTAGTAACTGCTACATGTAATTTCGGTTGTTTGAAATTAAATACTAGCTGCTTGTATATAAATTGGAAAAGAAAGATTGAATGTTGGAAACACATTCTATATGCGAATAAACCTGAATAATGAAACCTAGTATGGCTTGGCATGAGGAACATGAGCATGAATCCTTTGGGGAATTAGGAGTAGAGCTCCTGGAAATAAATAGAATGGAACTGGAGAAGGGAATGGGAAAGTGTGATGTCCTTTGGGTACGTGGTACCAAGGGAAGCACATGTTACCTCTTAGTGCAGAGCGAAGCCAGCCGCCCTAGCGTTGAGACCCGGGGTTAGGTCTGGTCACTTTGTACCGACTCTTGGCCCTCGCGTACACAGTACCAGGGAGAGCTACTAGTGTAGGGAGGGAGCTAGCCACCCCACGGGGCCCGGGGTTCAACTAGTCGTCCTACACCGACTTGTTAGGCCCACTAGGCAAACCAGGGTAGTCAGGCTAGGGTGCGCGGACTGTGGAGGGGCGAGACCCCTATTTGTTACTGTGGAGGGGCTAGACCCCTGTTACTGAGAGGGCTCTGCCCTATACTGGTTCCATGCTGTGCTTTGGACGCACCCGTTAACAGAAATGACTGACCACGTGCCAGTGCGGGGTAGCTACCTGTGCGTTTATCGCGTGTGCCGTAGTCACCATTACGTCTGTCAGCGACCTTAGGGTGGTTAACTGAGGGTAGGACCACCACGAGGGACTCTCTTGGCTAGGAAAGCACCACGTGCTACTTCTACTTTTCGGAAAAGATTGCAATCAATATCGTTCCCACGAGGAACATTCGAGATCAAGAAAAAGACCTGATAAATACACCAAGTGATGAAAGAAAGAATAATTAGTGGAATAAAGAAAGAAATTGAAAACAACAGCTACCTGTCCACCATTACTGTTTCTCTTAGTTAGTTGGTTGCCACTCTACTCAGCGTTTCGCTGACGTGTCGTACTTACCACCTTTTTCAGGTCCTGGTGTTGAGCAGCCAAAGCCTACGGCTGCAGAGGGTGCTGGGCCCAGTGGAGCCCAGTAGTTGTACTTTTGTTGTACCCCATTTTCTGTAGTAGTGAGTATTTTGCTACACTTTTGTACTCTTTTATTATAAACTTCATATTCCTGTACCTGTTTAGATTCTCTACTGTTGTGGTGATGTGTACTGTAGTAGTTTACTTTTTTACTGTTGTACTTTGTTACTTTTAGTTGTTTGCATGGTGAATATGGTTTATTTTACTTCTTTTTGGTTACTTTCTCGTTGGACGACTGGGTCTTGGGATCAGTCGAGTCGGTCCGATTCTTGTGTCCTGTAGGGATTCGGGAACCGAGTCATAACAGTGGGCCTAACAAGAGTCGGTGTAGGGTGGCTAGTCCTAACCCTGCGCCCCCTGGGGTGGCTAACTCCCTCCCTATACTAAGTAGCTCACCTCAGTACCACGTATACGAGGGCCAAACAGAGTCGGTGTAGAGTGACTAGGCCTGACCTCAAGGCTCAACCCAACAGGCGACTAGTACCCCTCTACACTAAAGGGACAATTGCTCTCCTTGGTACCGCGCACGCAAGGGCCAGCTCACTTCCTGTTTGCAGGAGTTCTCCTAATTTCCCATAGGATTCATGCTGGTATTCCTTTTGTTTCATATTCCAAACTTTCAGATCTCTCTATTTACATTTCTGGTTCCATTCTTAAAACAGGCAGCTCGTGATCTTCTAACTGATAAAACATCACATTAAAATAACCAATACATTTGCTAGCATTTAAAGTTTCATATGCATCTCAAGTAAACAGTGTAGCTCATCCATACTCATTTGTTCCTGCCCTAGGGTTCATTCTCATCCTAGGGTTCTGTAAAGACCCGTTCTGTTCTGAGCCTTTTAAGACACCTGGACTGTCAGTCAGACGTCTAGTCAGATGTCTAGACTCCTTCCCAGATGTCTGGAAATTGAAAATTTTGTACGCAGTGTCAGGTCTGCGCAAAAATAGCCTTCCTCTCTTCTCTCTCTCTTCCTTTCTCCTTCACCGAACCCTAACCGCTCTCCATATAAGAGCCCTCACCCCCCTTCCTCTCTTCTCCACTCCACCACCACCTTCCTTCTTCCTCTCCATTGCAGCGAGAGGGAAGAGCGAGAGAGAGGAAGCGAGAGCGAGGAACGAGGAGGAGGAGTGGCGTGAAGAGAGGAGGAGCTTGAGCTCGCGAGTTCGTGGGAGTTCGCTGGAGGGCGCTTGGCCGGAGCGGCGCGTCCGGGAGGTGTGCGTCGGGGGAGCCGTCCTCGACTTCCTGTTGTAGCCGGAGCTGCAACGATAGGGAGGAGCCGTGGCTGCACGCGGCGAGAGGAGCAGGAGCTCGCACTGGTTCTTGGATTTTCCCAGAATTAGATGTCTGGAGTGCCGTCCAGACGACAGGTTGGACATTTGGTGACGACCCCGGAAGTCTGAAAGCAAGGCTTCGCGAAGGTACGTTCCTATTGCGGTTACGGCCATGCAGCCTTCACCGCAGAGCCGATCTGTGCGGCTAAAATTGGGAGATTTGGTCTGTCGCGTGCAGGGACAGTTTGGGAAGGCGTGGGGCATGCCCTCCCAGGCGTTTCGGACATCTGGACATCTTACCAGATGACCAAAAGCACTCCCAGATGACTGGAGGAGAGGTCGGATGTCTGGAGCTAAGTCCAGACGATCAAGAAGGGGTTCTGGACATCTGAAGACGTTGTAGGAACTTGAGGTGAGACCCTGGTGACTTTTAAGACGTCTGGACCTTGTGCCAGATGTCTGATTTGGGTCTGCAGTTCTGATTTTGACCCATTTAGGGTCCATTTGAGGTCTATTTTACACAAGCAAGATATCTGTGGTTTCCTTGTAAGTTCCTCTACATGTTAGAAACCTTTTTATACTGTTCTGAAAGTTCCATTGTGGTATGTTCCTTGGTATAAGATTTTGATCTCTTGCGTGTACGGGGCTTGTAGAGGCATGTGAGTCTGCCGTTCGAGCCCCCAGTACTCCCGGATTGTCTGGTAGAGTGGTTTCCCCCCTGTTTTAATTATAAAACATGAATACATATGTGAAATTAGATAACTAGAAACCTAGGAGGTGGAATGAATCCTAGGACGAGAAATAGTTGCACTGCTTGTATGCATGTTTGAGATTGCAGTCGTAAATGAATGAGTAGAATTGTAAATGATTATCTGATAATAAATACGAGCTACCTGCTGGAATATGAAATGCATGTACTAGCTAAACAGTCACCTATGATATTACTTGTTGCATATGTTAATTGTGGAAATACGAGCTGCATGTGTATAATACGAGAATGGAAATGTGGGTGATGAAACCTGGTATGGAACAACGTGGTGAATATGAGATGAACCCTACGGGGAATTAGGAGTAGAGCTCCTATGAATAAATGAAAAAGATCTAGAAATGTGAGTGGGAAGTGTGCTGACCCTTGAGTACGCAGTACCAAGGAGAGCGACTGTCCCCTATTTAGTGTAGAGCGGAGCTAACCGCCCTTGGGTTGGGACCTGGGGTTAGGATTGGCCACTCTACACCGACTTTGTTGGCCCTCGCGTACACTATATCGGGGAGAGTTACTAGTGTAGGGAGGGAGCTAGCCACCCCACGGGGCCCGAGGTTCAGCTAGCCACCCTACACCAACTTGTTAGGCCCACCAGGCAAACCGAGGTAGTCAAACGAGGGTGCGCGGACTATGGAGGGGCGAGACCCCTGTTTGGTTCTTAGGGGCGAGAACCCTATTACTGAGAGGGAAATGCCCTATACTATTCTATGTTATACTTTGGGCATACCCACTAGCGAAAACGACTGACCGCGTGTTAGTGCAGGGTAGCTACCCGTGCACTTATCACGAGTGCCGTAGTCACCGCTACGTCTGTCACTGACCTCAAGGTGGTTGATTGGGTGTAGGATCACCACGGGGGACTCTCCCGGCCAGGAGAGCACCCTGTGTGCTTTCTACTCTTAGAAAAGACTGCAATCAAGATCGTTCCTATGAGGAACATTACGAGATCAAGAAAGAGACCTAAAAGTAAGCCAATGGGTAAAAGGGAATGACTTATAAAATAAAATAATTGAAAAAGATAAATTTACCTGTTAGCTTTTACTACTTTAGGTAGTTGGTTACTACTCTACTCAGCGGTCACTGACTCTGTTTTACTCATAACCCTTTACAGGTCCAAGAATTGAGCAACCCGAGTCACCGACTGCAGAGGGTGCTGGGCCCAGTCGAGCCCAGTAGTAGTCTCTTGCTATTTTAGTACTTCTTTTGCTAGTGAGTTATAAACTATTGTTACCGTTTCTGTTTCTGTACCTTGTTCTACTTTACTGTTGTGGTGGTGATATGTACTGTTAGCAACTTTTACTTCCTTTACTGCTTGTACTCTTTTACTGTTAGTTACTTTGCATAGTGAATGTGGTTTACTTTCCTACTTTTTGGTTATTTCTTGTTGGACGACTAGGTCTTGGGATTAGTCGAGTCGAGTTGGTCTCTGATCCTGTAGGGATTTGGGAACCAGGTTGTAACAGGTTCTATATGCATCTCAAGTATATAGTGTAGCTCAAACCATACTCATATGTTCCTGCCCTAGGGTTCATTCTCATCCTACGGTTCTACATGTATCTCAAGTATACAGTGTAGCTCAAACCATACTCATTTGTTCCTGCCCTAGGATTCATTCTCATCCTAGGGTTCATTCAAGTTATTCTAAACATGCAGTTCATTTGTTTAAATCATAATATTAATGTAAACCACTCTACCGGAAAACACGGGAAGAATGGGGGCTCGGATCGCAGATCCCGTCGCCTCCGTGGGTCCTACGTACTCGACTAGCTGGAGACCTATACAATTGACCACCACATCAAACAAGTCCAAAATCGTATACAAGTGACACTAACTCATAGAGAAACTCAAGCGAAAAATAATAGTAGTTCGTTTGTGGAAATCTGATTCCATTTGGGCCCTAAATGGGCCAAAAACACGCACACTATCCAAAATCAGACGTCTAGGACTAGCCGCAAACATCTTAAAAGACGTTAGTACTCACCATGGGTTTCCTGCGGCTTCCTCAGACATCCAGATCCTTCCACGATTGTCTAAGGAGAGTTCTAGACGTCGAACTCTCCTTCTGGTCGTCTGGAGGTATGGTTAGACTTCTGGTGATGTGTCCAGATGTCCAAAAATACCTCGAAGGGCTCACCCCACACCTTTCCAACACTCTTCCCCCTGCGTACGTATGCGCAAACCTAAAAACGGTTGGACAAATCTCCTGTGATATGGCCTGTGAGATGCTTGGGTTCAACCGGGTTTTATTGTTATAACGTTGTAGTATAGCCAGTTATTACCAACATTTCAAATATATAAATTTTTTACTCGGAAAATAAAAGAGTTCCTGAGGTCGAACTCAGGGAGCAAGTTGTATTCTAGAGATATACATGTTTCTTTTACAAAATAAAGAAAGAGAGAGGGAAAGAATTTGTTGTTCTCTTTGTTTTCTCCTCGTGATGTTCCTCTTTCTTTCTTCAGATCTCCTTCTTCTTCTTCCTTGGTTTCTGTCTTGGTCTCTCTTCTTTTTCTGCAGTCTCTTCTGTGAAGGCTTCTTCTTGTTTCTCCTCCCTGCGGCTAAGTGTCAGCTTCTTCTTTTCTTTTTCAGCCAGGGACGTCACCCCTCCTTTCTTCTTTTCCCTTCAGGCCGTCGTCTGATTTCCAAATCAGACGACTTAACTACCTGTTGCTACAGTCAGCTTCCTTCTTCTTCCGCGGGTCTTCTTCTTCGCCTGTGCCTGCACACTTCAGAGTTTTTCGTCAGAGGCAAAACCTACTCTACCCTCCCCCCCCGCGTCTCTCTCTCTCTGAAACCACTCTTGGGAAAGCTCTCCCAGAGCTGCCGGGTAACCGGGTTCGGGTCAGGCCCGGGTCCAGGCCCACCGGCGTGCGTGGTGGGCGAGGAGTGCAGGTCAGTCTTAAGTCGGGTCGGGTCGGGTCAGGTCCGCGGGGCATGAGCGCGGACGAGACCGGGTAACCGGGCGGGTGAAGGGGACCTCACCCCGTGTGCTGAGGCAGTAAGCCTCCAGCACTTTTGCATCTTATGTCGCTGCGACTCGTCAGGCTTTTCCGAGGTGGGACTAAATGTCCCGCCTCAATTGCGCGCCCGCAGCGGGGAAATCAGCGGGAGATTGCGGCGTCACGCGAAGCTTTCTGCCTTAGCTGCGAGCCTGGTTTTTTGCCAAAATGCCTCGCAAGGCCTGGGAGTTGAATCTGGGCATGGCGCTGAGCGTGGCGCGCCTGTATCTGCAGGTGGAAGCAGTTCCTCCCGCGCGGCAATGGCGGCGGAGGTCGGGTGGTCTGTTCACAAGAAAACGGCCTCTCGGCCTAATCAGAAAGTGCCAGGAGCTTCGCCAGGGTGCGGCGAAGCTCGTGTGGGTGGTGGCGAGGCGCGGGGCGGCGTGCGAGGGCTGCCCTAGGTCGGACTGTGGGCCGGAGGATGGGTCTGTTCGGTGGGGTTTCAGAGGGTGATGTGGGGGAAGTGGCAGGGCGGAGGTTGATCAGGGTGAGGAGGCGGAGGTCCTGCGGTGGTTGGCGAGCCGTGTGGGTCGCTGAGGTGATGGGAGCGGCTCGCCGGAGGGTGGTCGGAGACGAAGGAGGTGACGATGGTCAGGGTCGGTCGAGGGCTTAATTGAATAAATTGAAAGCGGGGAAAGAAAGAGGAGAAGAAGGGGAGTAGCTCTAGCTTACTTGCAGGGACGAAGGGGGAGGAACAGGGCGACAGTCGTATCGACTGTCGCCGGAGAAGACGATGCTCAGGGAAAGGGGCGGCGGCGAGCAGAGAGCCGGAGAGGCGCCAGCTGGGTGCGGCGTGGCGCGGGAAGAGCAGGGGAGGAAGTCTCTGCTGCTGGTATTGCGGCAGAGCGAAGAGGTGGAGGGGGAGGAAACCGCCGGAGCTGGTGAGCGTCTGCCGGAGGAAGAAGAGAGGAAAGTTGGGGATTTTCTCCGTCAGATCCAGGCTGCCCCTGTCGGTGGAGCAACGGGGGGTATTTATAGGGATCAAACAGGGAGGAAGGCGGAGGGAGACGACGTGTCTCCCTCGCCGGAGGATGGCCGGAAACAAGAACCCATACCGTCCGTGCATTCGCACGGCCGGTATGGTGGGTTACAATGACCAGGGGGTGTCCCTGCGACGGCTGACGACGCAGGGCACCCCCGGTTTACTTGCCAGGTCCCCCACCTCACCCTGCGCGGCGCCATGCTCCGCGCAAGGTCGCCGGAGCATGGTGCTGGCAGGTTTTGCAGGGGGGACCTGATCGCAAAGAACGAAGGAGAGTTAGGGGCCAAAATGCGAGGGTTCAAAAGTTGAGGGCCAAAGTGTAAATATATGAGGACCAAAGTGTAAAGTCGGTCAAGGAGGTTTCTTCTTAGGCTCAAGTTTTTATACATGACTAATTAGGACCTAAGGAATCTGATGGTGAATTTCATTTCTATATTAAACCTTGTTTGACCGGTCAATTTACGCAAAAACCCAAATTAAGTTATTAATTGGGCATGGTTCTCAATGTAGGTCAAAATGGGTTCTAAAGGCCAAATTGAAGGTTCTAAACCCTAGAGATTATTTTTCTATGAATTTTAGAGGGTTTATTCTATTTTTACTTTGCCTCGAACCTTGTGAATTGAAGTGGGTTGTTTTAGGGTTACAGATTATCATTTAGTTTCTTGGAATTGCTGTAGCCCTCGCTAGATCATTTCATCCCACTTTTATTCTTATTAAGCTGCTTTGACCTATGTTTGGGCCCTGAATTACCCTGTATGCAGATTATACTGGTAAAATTGCATTTTTACCCCTTATGACTTGTTTTCTTCTTAAACTCAGAATTCTCTGAGTTAAGCCTTTCCTTGAGATATGTAGGAGCTTTTATCCTTTGTATTAGGTCAAAATGAGCTAGTTATGGCTCATGATGAGGTTCTCATCATACCCCCATGCCTAGCTTTTGCTAGTCCCTTAGCAAAAACTTAAGGTTTCAACCCTTGTTCTAGACCATGAAATTTTTAATAGTTTTATATAAGTGCCTTTTTTATTTGAGCATAGATTAGGTTAGAATGCTGACCATAGGCCTAAAAGGTACTCTAGTACCAATCAAGATCCAAATCTGTCTAGCCTTAGCCTCAGTCTTTTAGCAAAGGTTTTTAAGGCCCACAAGAACTAACCTAAGGTTTATTGGACTTCGTGGTTAAAGCACCCGTGCTTGAAATGATTTTAGCCCTGGCTCAGTTCGCAGTGCGTTTTGTAAGAGAGAGATAGAAAGTTTTTCTGTTTGGAGAGTTTTCTCTCTCTTTTTCTTTTTAGTTCTAGCCTAGGATTGGCTTTTCAACACGGTCTGTATCAGATTCCTTGCTCCCATCATCAATCCTCAAGGGTTCCTGGCGATCGATGCTTCGAGATAGCACCGCCCATGGCAACCCCCGGAACCCTGGCTATTGAGATTTCGAGATAATCCCATCCATGGTATTCCGTGGCCGAATCCAAACCCTGGCAATTGACACTTCGAGATAATGCCATCCATGGAATCTGAACCAGCAGAGTGCTTACATGCCCCCAGTAGGATATGTAAATATCCTAAGAGACAAGCACCGAGGAGATGATATTTTGTTACGCATCTTCGAGGGGATTTCCCGCCTCTCCGCGCTGGGAACTCGTCCAAATCAACTTGTGTTGATCTGCCGCTCCTATTCTAGGTGTTCTTTTCAGATTTTTGCGACGCTTCTGCGTGATTCTGATTTTTACGTTTACTGAACCAGGCTGTGTGTGAGATTAGGGTGCTTAGGTTACTGATTCCCGTAAACCAAAAATTAGTTAACGAGGCCGAATACTCCCTAAGCCTTAGACCTAATACTTCAGCTTTTCATTTCCTCAACCTCTTGAGGAGTGTCCAGATCTTAATGGGTACTCAGAGTCTATTCAAGAATGCCTAAAGTTTGCATTCTTTACTAATCTTATTGTGCACTTTTCTTGAATGAGGTCTAGAACTTAGGTTAATTCCTTAGTTCCTTACTAATGACTATCACTTTTTCTCATAATTTTGTGCTCCTTTTTCATTTTGTTTCTTTTCTCCTTTGCAAAATTTTCTTCTCTTTTCTTCTTATTCTTTTTCGAATTTTTTTTTTTTTTTTTAATTTTTATGGTGTTTTTGGCATATGTGAATTTTTTTGTTTGAAACCTTTTCTTACAAGTTTTGCACTTTCATACCCCCCCATGCCTAAGATTTGCAATGTCCTCATTGTAACCTAGGGGGTCTTAGTTCATTCCTTAAGGCAGAAATTTGGATGAGTGGATGGGTCGGGTTGAATTTTTGCGGACGATTTCAAATCCCAGATGCAAACATCTGAGTTGGGGTCGGCTGTCTACAAGGGTGAACTTCGAGTGCTGAAAGGTGTCAGAATAAGTTTCAGGTTTACAAAGAGAATGACGGGCTGCCTCCCGTTAAGCGCTGAGTTTTACGCCATCGGCTGGGCGCAATAAGCTCAAGGGGAAAGGAGGATATAAGATGCCTCAGCCAAATCAGTAGAAGTTACATCAATGAACGGCTTGAGTCTCTGACCGTTCACGATGAAAGGTTCAGAATCGTGGCTGAGTGGACTGATTTCGATTGCTCCATTTCCAAAAACCTGTCGGACCAAATATGGTCCGACCCACTTAGATCTCAGTTTTCCTGGGAAGAGTTTGAGTCGGGCATCAAAGAGTAGGACCTTTTGACCAGGATGAAAGATCTTTCTCGAGATGTGTTTGTCGTGGAAGGCTTTAACCCGCTCCTTGTAGATTTGCGAGTTCTCGTACGCGTCTATGCGTAATTCATCGATCTCGCTGATTTGGAGTTTTCTGTGGGTCCCAGCCTTGGAAAGATCCAGATTACAGTTCCGTACTGCCCAATAGGCTTTATGCTCCAGTTCGACGGGAAGGTGGCATGCCTTTCCGTACACCAATCTAAAGGGAGACATGCCCAATTAGGTCTTGTGGGCGGTCCTATAGGCCCACAATGCTTCCGGAAGTCGGGACGACCAGTCCTTCCTGTCAGGTCGAACAGTGACTTGCAGGATTTTCTTGATCTCCCGATTAGACAGCTCAGCTAGACCATTAGTTTGGGGGTGGTAAGGAGTAGAGATTCGGTGAGACACCCCGTATTTGGTCATCAGTGACCTAAACTGAGCATTTGTGAAATGGGTCCCCCCATCAGAGATTATTGCACGAGGAATCCCGAACCTTGAGAAAATGTGTTGATGAATGAATTTGAGAACGATTTTGTGATCACAGGTTCGGGTCGGTATGGCTTCGATCCATTTGGACACGTAGTCCACAGCCAACAGAATGTATTCGAAACCATCCGAAACAGGAAAGGGGCCCATAAAATCAATCCCCCAAACATCAAAGATTTCGCATACTAGAATCGGTTGCATAGGCATCATGTCGCGATGGCTCATGTTGCCCAAAGTCTGGCAACGACTGCATGCCTTGCAATGACTGTATGCGTCTTTGAACAGTGTGGGCCAGTAAAAGCCGCACTGGAGGACTTTTGATGCGGTTTTATGCCCGGCAAAATGGCCACCGCATGCCTGGTCATGGCAGAAAGAGAGGATATTGTTGACTTCCCCTTCCGGGACACATCTCCGGATGATCTGATCGGCACCTATGCGGAAGAGGTACGGGTCTTCCCAAATGTAATACTTGGCATCGGAGCGTAATTTGTCTTTCTTGGCCTTCGGCCAATCGGACGGGGTCTGTTGAGATGCCAAGTAATTTACAATATTAGCAAACCATGGAAGGCTAGTACCAATAGTCAGCAGGTGCTCATCGGGAAAATGCTCAGTGATGGGTCCGGAAGGGTCAATTATTTCAGAAGGAAGACGGGACAAGTGATCAGCTACCACGTTTTGTTTTCCCGCTTTGTCGCGAATCTCAAGGTCAAATTCTTGCAACAGCAAGATCCATCGGATTAATCGAGGTTTCGCGTCCTTCTTCGCAAGGAGATGCCTCACAGCTGTGTGATCCGAGTATATGATGACATGGGAACCCAGAAGGTACGATCTGAACTTCTCTAGGGCAAATACTACAGCTAGCAGCTCTTTCTCAGTAACTGTATAGTTACGCTGAGCCTCATCGAGTGTTTTGCTGGCGTAGTAAATGACCACAGGTTTCTTGTCATTTTTCTGCCCCAAAACCGCTCCTACAGCGAAGTCGGATGCATCACACATGATCTCAAAGGGTTGAGACCAATCAGGGGACTGTAGGATTGGGGCTTGGGTGACTCGGTCACGCAGGATTTCAAATGCTTGAGTGCATTCCTTGGAGATTTCGAAGGGAACATCCTTGGAGAGAAGAGTGGTCAGGGGGCGTGCGATTTTTGAAAAATCAGGGATAAATCGTCGATAAAAACCGACATGCCCTAAAAAGGATCGGATGTCCCTGATCGAGCTAGGCATAGGAAGGTGAGAAATCAGATTAACCTTAGCTCGATCCACTTGGATACCTTTCTCCGAAATTGAGTGTCCCAGGACAATTCCCTCAGGCACCATGAAATGGCTCTTTTCCCAGGAAAGAACCAAATTCACATCGATGCACCGCCTAAGTATCTGGACCAAGTGTTGGAGGCAATCGTCGAATGATGCTCCGAAAACTGAAAAGTCATCCATGAAGACTTCCAGATAATCACCTACCATATCTGAGAATATGGCAAGCATGCATCGCTGAAAAGTAGTGGGTGCATTGCAAAGACCGAAAGGCATCCTTCGGAAAGCGTATGTTCCGAAGGGGCAGGTGAACGTGGTCTTTTCTTGGTCCTCAGGATGGATTGCCACCTGGTTATAACCGGAGTACCCGTCAAGAAAGCAGAAGAACCTATTTCCCGCTAGTTTTTCGAGAATTTGATCAATGAAGGGTAGTGGGAAATGATCCTTCTTCGTGGAGGAATTGAGTCGACGGTAATCTATACAGACTCTCCACGAGTTGGCTAATCGGGTAGGAATGATTTCTCCGGTCTCAGTCGTTATAGTGGTGAGTCCTGCCTTCTTGGGCACGACCTGAATTGGGCTCACCCAACGACTATCGGAGATCGGGTAGATGATCCCGGCATCTAACCACTTGATGATCTCCTTTTTCACGACCTCCTGTAGATTGGGGTTTAAGCGTCTCTGCATTTCACGAGAAGGTCGTGTGCCCTCTTCTGAATAGATATGATGAGTACAATAAGAGGGACTTATTCCAGTCAAATCATCGAGAGTCCATCCGATGGCTCTGCGATGTTGCTGGAGGACAATAATCAGACGGGATTCCTGTTCAGGACTGAGGTTGGAATTGATAATCACAGGAAAGGTCTGATTAGAACCCAAAAATACGTATTTCAAGTGAGCGGGAAGGGGTTTCAGTTCGAGGATGGGGTTTTCAGCAGCAGCGGGTGGTTCAGTATAGATGTGAGGTTCAAGGGTGGGAGTTACTGGGTTGTTCATATCTGGATTCAACTCCTCTGTTTGCGGGTCAAGATCCTTCTGTGGTTGATGAGGCACAATCGAGTCATTCTGGAGGTGTGATTCATCAACCAAAGTCTTGATGTCACAAATTTGCTCGATGACGCCGCAATTAATTCCTTGTTGGGCCTTAAATATATCAATTTTCAGTGTTTGATCTCCAAACTTAAGCTCTATTTGGCCCTCCTCACAGCTGATGTTGGCTCTAGCAGTAGCCAAGAAAGGTCTCCCTAGAATGATTGGTGTATCCCTAGGATTCTCAGGTGCATCCATATCTAAGACTATGAAGTCCACTGGAAAATAGAAATCCCGCACTCTCACGATAACATCCTCGAGAATCCCTTTTGGTGACTTTATAGATCGATCTGCTAATTGTAATGTCACCTCGGTTGGTTTCAGCTCAGATTCTTCTAGATGGTCAAGTAAGGATGTGGGTATCAGGTTTATGGATGCGCCCAAGTCTAACAATGCTCTATCAAATTGGGTACCACCTATCTTACAGGAAATCAGGGGAGTTCCAGGATCTTTTGCCTTGGGTGGGAGTCTACTAAGGATTACAGAGCTGGCTTGCTCTGACAGAATAATTGGGCTCCCTCCCTTGGTTCGCGGCTTACGCTGGGGTGTACATATATTTTTTAGAAATCGTGCGTAAGCTGGTACGTGGTGGATTGCATCCATCAAGGGGATGTTTATGTGGACCTGCTCAAAGAGCTTGACCAGGTCCTCCTCAGGGGCCACGGGTTTTGTGGTCTTCTTTCCCTTGGTCAGGGCCTCGGGAAACGGGATCTTGGTTGGTTCTTCTAGGATAGGTCCAGGTTGTGGATCTGGAACAGCGGTACCTTGGATAACTATCCTAGGGTCATGGTTATCAGGCTTGGAGTGGTTTGGATAATGTGGGTCTTGAGTTGTCTTACCACTACGTGTTGTTACAGAATTTAATCCGGCCTGATTTTGGTTTGGGTTTGGTAGGAGGGGTGGCTGCTGCTGAGATCCCGCATAAGAAGTTGAGGCTTCCATCTCATCTGGAGATGGAGCAGTAGGAGCCTGATAAATCCATTGGGCGTGGCCTAAATTTGGATTCATAACGCGCTTCTGGGTTGGCACGTTATTTGGGTTAGGAAGAGGTTGGGAAGGGAGCGTGCCTGGTTGGCGAGAATTTGCCAACTGGGCCAGTTGAGTTTTAACTTCTGTAAGCTCGTCCTTGTGCTGTTTTTGAATAGCCGCATTAGTTTTTTGAATGTCAGCCAGAGTCTGAAGGATTAAGGACATTTGATCTTGATTTGGCCCTGATGGATAAGTAGGGTTGGGCCGAGGCTGAGGCGGCTGGTAGTGACGAGAGGGCTGTGGGCGGGACTGAAAAGGTGGTCTTTGGGTTTGGGAATTTCCCGCCCACTGAAAATTGGGATGGTTTCGCCATCCAGGGTTGTAAGTGTTGGAGAATGGGTCGTTCTGGATGGCATTGAGGTCCTCGCAGGTCTGAGGAACCTCCTGAGAATCAGGGAAAGGAGGAATGGAGTTCCCCCGGCTGGTGTAGAAAGGATCGGATGATCTTCCAGTCCAAGAATCAGATGGGGATGGATATGGATCCATCCCAGGGGAAGATCGGTGGAGGATGTTTTGCACAGTCTCCTGTGTGGAAGGAGGTTGTGCAAAGGAGTTACGCGCAGAGGTGGCTCGCTGCAAGTGCTGAGTCAGCTCATCCACCTTCTTTTCAATGATTAAGACCTTGTCCAATCGACTGGCCATTAATTCCAGGTCGACTGATGCGGACAGGCCCTGCGTCTCATGTGCTCCCTTAAGATTCGTCGCTGCGCGGGTATTCGTCCTGTCGAATAATCCCATGGAGTCATTGTTGATGGAGTTCTCGCACATGTTTTCGAGAATCTCCCATACGGTGTCTTCATGTTGACCCATGATGTTTCCTCCGCAAGTTGCATTGACGAAAAGGCGGATGTCCTCACGGAGTCCCTGGTAAAAAGATTGGACTTGTTCCCATTTAGGAACTCCGTGATGGGGGCACTTCCTCATGAGATCCTGAAAACGATCCCATGCCTCATGAAGAGGTTCTCCTGATTGTTGAGTGAAGTGTGTAATCTGATGGCGCAAGGCGTTGGTCCGACCAACGGGAAAGAACTTTTTCAAAAACTCGGATTGAAGTTCTTCCCAAGTGTTGATCGGCCGGGTCTGAGTTTGATACCAATGGGCAGCCTTGTCCATAAGAGAAAAGGAGAACATCTTCATGAGAAGAATATCCCGATTTTGCGCATCTGATCCAAAAGTGTGGGCCAGATGCTTTAGCTGTTTGATGTGCTGGAAGGGATCTTCAGAATTAAGCCCATGGAATTTAGGTATAGCATGAATCATGTTGGGCTTTAGTTCGGAATCAGGTCCTCCAGTCGGGATTCTAACTCGAGGCTCAATGGCCACCGCAGCAGGATTGTAGTGGTCCCGCATCATAGGACGCTGTGGTGGGTGCACGAAGTTTTGGAAGAGGTCATTGAGTCGCTGGAGCTGGTGTTCCAGATTATTTTCTTCCTCAACTGGCTGAGCCATGATGGGGGAAGAAGAAGAACTTGGTTCTGAATCAGAAGAGAGAATAATGTGAGGGTGTTGCTGCACAAACACGGGCGTCGAAGCTTGGCTTTGACGAGAGCGAATTTCTAAAGGAGGTCTTAAGGGTGGTCTTAGAGACCTCCTTCCGTACATGCACAGTTGGAAGAGGTAAGTTTAGAAGGTGCTGGACCCAATCAAGGCACCCAAGAATGTGTTGGGTGACTATAGAGGTACGGGGCAGATGGACCCCTTGATCAGAAAGATCGTCCACCTGAGAATTACCTGGGCAGCCAGAGAGGGAGAGTCCCGCGAAGACCCCTACACGGTAGAGCGTCCCCACGGGTTACAGGGTTTCCCCCACCCGACCTCTCTTGTCACTGCGGTTCCAGGTAGACCAGAATGGGGATCTTGACCTCTTAAGTCTACCAATTTTAAGGTCAGGGTGCTTAAGGTTTCACTTGAACTTTAGTCTTTTTAAGTGCAAAGAGTGACCTAATTTAAGGTTGGTTGACCCAAAGGGGTCAACTTTACCTCTTGTTTTCTTTGAGAGCTTTCAGGTCTTGTCTTTTAGGGTTCAAGTGTTTAAAGAGAGAGCCAATTATTTAGGATTTTTCTTGTTAATTATTTTCAATCAATGGCTTGGGCACACCTCTTTTGGATTTCCTCAATTCTTGATTAAGGGGTGTGTCTCTACTGAAATCCTAATGTTTGACCTTATGTTGGCTCTACTTGGTCCATTTAACTCTTTGTTGGGAAATTAGGGCTCAAGCAAGAATGTGTTAGCCCCTTAATAGTGTGCAGGAGTGATGAGTTGAAAACATGCAACTCTTTATGGTTACTAAGTATGGAAGACGGGTTAGCCCTATATTGCTTGTTCTTTTCTTTTCTTCCTCTTTAGAGTTTAGGGGTAAATAGTGAGAGGAAAAATTTACCTGTCTTCGGAGTGGTTGTCGTGTGGTTGCTTGTCTTCTTGAGTTCCTGTAGCTGCACAAAAGAGAGGAGATTATCAGAAATTAAAAGAAACAGGAATGTTTACCTCTAGAATAGCCGTTGCTCCCCGGCAACGGCGCCAAAATGAGATGCTTGGGTTCAACCGGGTTTTATTGTTATAACGTTGTAGTATAGCCAGTTATTACCAACATTTCAAATATATAAATTTTTTACTCGGAAAATAAAAGAGTTCCCGAGGTCGAACTCAGGGAGGAAGTTGTATTCTAGAGATATACATGTTTCTTTTACAAAATAAAGAAAGAGAGAGGGAAAGAATTTGTTGTTCTCTTTGTTTTCTCCTCGTGATGTTCCTCTTTCTTTCTTCAGATCTCCTTCTTCTTCTTCCTTGGTTTCTGTCTTGGTCTCTCTTCTTCTTTTTCTGCAGTCTCTTCTGTGAAGGCTTCTTCTTGTTTCTCCTCCCTGCGGCTAAGTGTCAGCTTCTTCTTTTCTTTTTCAGCCAGGGACGTCACCCCTCCTTTCTTCTTTTCCCTTCAGGCCGTCGTCTGATTTCCAAATCAGACGACTTAACTACCTGTTGCTACAGTCAGCTTCCTTCTTCTTCCGCGGGTCTTCTTCTTCGCCTGTGCCTGCACACTTCAGAGTTTTTCGTCAGAGGCAAAACCTACTCTACCCTCCCCCCCCGCGTCTCTCTCTCTCTGAAACCACTCTTGGGAAAGCTCTCCCAGAGCTGCCGGGTAACCGGGTTCGGGTCAGGCCCGGGTCCAGGCCCACCGGCGTGCGTGGTGGGCGAGGAGTGCAGGTCAGTCTTAAGTCGGGTCGGGTCGGGTCAGGTCCGCGGGGCGTGAGCGCGGACGAGACCGGGTAACCGGGCGGGTGAAGGGGACCTCACCCCGTGTGCTGAGGCAGTAAGCCTCCAGCACTTTTGCATCTTATGTCGCTGCGACTCGTCAGGCTTTTCCGAGGTGGGACTAAATGTCCCGCCTCAATTGCGCGCCCGCAGCGGGGAAATCAGCGGGAGATTGCGGCGTCACGCGAAGCTTTCTGCCTTAGCTGCGAGCCTGGTGTTTTGCCAAAACGCCTCGCAAGGCCTGGGAGTTGAATCTGGGCGTGGCGTTGAGCGTGGCGCGCCTGTATCTGCAGGTGGAAGCAGTTCCTCCCGCGCGGCAATGGCGGCGGAGGTCGGGTGGTCTGTTCACAAGAAAACGGCCTCTCGGCCTAATCAGAAAGTGCCAGGAGCTTCGCCAGGGTGCGGCGAAGCTCGTGTGGGTGGTGGCGAGGCGCGGGGCGGCGTGCGAAGGCTGCCCTAGGTCGGACTGTGGGCCGGAGGGTGGGTCTGTTCGGTGGGGTTTCAGAGGGTGATGTGGGGGAAGTGGCAGGGCGGAGGTTGATCAGGGTGAGGAGGCGGAGGTCCTGCGGTGGTTGGCGAGCCGTGTGGGTCGCTGAGGTGATGGGAGCGGCTCGCCGGAGGGTGGTCGGAGACGAAGGAGGTGACGATGGTCAGGGTCGGTCGAGGGCTTAATTGAATAAATTGAAAGCGGGGAAAGAAAGAGGAGAAGAAGGGGAGTAGCTCTAGCTTACTTGCAGGGACGAAGGGGGAGGAACAGGGCGACAGTCGTATCGACTGTCGCCGGAGAAGACGATGCTCAGGGAAAGGGGCGGCGGCGAGCAGAGAGCCGGAGAGGCACCAGCTGGGTGCGGCGTGGCGCGGGAAGAGCAGGGGAGGAAGTCTCTGCTGCTGGTATTGCGGCAGAGCGAAGAGGTGGAGGGGGAGGAAACCGCCGGAGCTGGTGAGCGTCTGCCGGAGGAAGAAGAGAGGAAATTTGGGGATTTTCTCCGTCAGATCCAGGCTGCCCCGGTCGGTGGAGCAACGGGGGGTATTTATAGGGATCAAACAGGGAGGAAGGCGGAGGGAGACGACGTGTCTCCCTCGCCGGAGGATGGCCGGAAACAAGAACCCATACCGTCCGTGCATTCGCACGGCCGGTATGGTGGGTTACAACGACCAGGGGGGTGTCCCTGCGACGGCTGACGACGCAGGGCACCCCCGGTTTACTTGCCAGGTCCCCCACCTCACCCTGCGCGGCGCCATGCTCCGCGCAAGGTCGCCGGAGCATGGTGCTGGCAGGTTTTGCAGGGGGGACCTGATCGCAAAGAACGAAGGAGAGTTAGGGGCCAAAATGCGAGGGTTCAAAAGTTGAGGGCCAAAGTGTAAATATATGAGGACCAAAGTGTAAAGTCGGTCAAGGAGGTTTCTTCTTAGGCTCAAGTTTTTATACATGACTAATTAGGACCTAAGGAATCTGATGGTGAATTTCATTTCTATATTAAACCTTGTTTGACCGGTCAATTTACGCAAAAACCCAAATTAAGTTATTAATTGGGCATGGTTCTCAATGTAGGTCAAAATGGGTTCTAAAGGCCAAATTGAAGGTTCTAAACCCTAGAGATTATTTTTCTATGAATTTTAGAGGGTTTATTCTATTTTTACTTTGCCTCGAACCTTGTGAATTGAAGTGGGTTGTTTTAGGGTTACAGATTATCATTTAGTTTCTTGGAATTGCTGTAGCCCTCGCTAGATCATTTCATCCCACTTTTATTCTTATTAAGCTGCTTTGACCTATGTTTGGGCCCTGAATTACCCTGTATGCAGATTATACTGGTAAAATTGCATTTTTACCCCTTATGACTTATTTTCTTCTTAAACTCAGAATTCTCTGAGTTAAGCCTTTCCTTGAGATATGTAGGAGCTTTTATCCTTTGTATTAGGTCAAAATGAGCTAGTTATGGCTCATGATGAGGTTCTCATCAGCCTGCATGGCCGTTAACTGTGCAGAAGCACATATCTTGGCACTACGCATGCTTTCAAACGTCTGACTTCAGCTCCGGACATCTCTCTGCTACTCCAGACATCGGGGATGTGCTCCAAATGTCTGATACTAGAAGATGTCTAGTACATAGAACTCTCACGAGCCTTCTCCTCTGCACGGCTTCTCCGCACCGCCTACAGCTGCTACGCCAGAAGCTTCAGGAGGTCGCGAAGCCCACCTTCGCGAGCTCCTCCTGGTGTGTGTCCTCGACTCCTCCCGCATGAGCTCCCATGGCTCCCTCGCGAGCTCCTCCCCTCGAGCTCCTCCCACGCTCTCGCTCCCCTCTCCTCCTCCGTGTCCCGTCTCTCTCTCTTCTTCCTCTCCACTCGCCGTGCTAGGAGGAAGGGAGGAAGGTGGCGATCGACAGGAGGGAAAGATGGAGGTGGTGGCTGGTGGAGATGGGGAGAGTGGCATGGGTGTGGGGTTTAAATAGGAAAGGGTTATGGTTTGGGGTGAGGAGAGAGAGAGAGGTGTGTGCGTGTGTGCGCACGCGAAAAAAGAATACATGGTATGGTTCTTTTACTTTCAGACGTCCGACCCTTTATCCAGACGTCTAACGGCTAATCCAGACGTCTTAAACAACCCAAAAGGGTAGCGGGTCATTTCATTTTACTAGTATAGTTTGGTAATACAATAGCACTCACTTGTGTTTCTCTCTCTCTGATTGTGTAAAAAATAAAAGCTAGCCCATCCTAGGTATTTATAGGTTGAACCCTCTCAATTGTGGATCTGGTGGCCTCCACCACGATTGCACGATTTGGCTATTAATAGAATTCAATTGAGCAACTGATGCAGACTACCATCGCAAACATCAGTGCAATGGTCATCCATTTCAACTTCAGTCAATAGGATCTTCAGACGGGTTATCGGGTCATTGGACTAGGTTGGATCCGGCAGGACACTGGGTAGCCGAGTCTGCCGGGTCATTGAGTCATTGGACCAATTAGATTTATTTGTGAAGTTTTAATGAGAGGATTTTTGTCCCCTCATCAGTTGCCCCCACTCTCTTTGCAAGCTTATGCAGCTAAGAGAGTAACTACATTAAAAGTTAGTGCATATGGTGCCCCCAATGATATGTGGGCTAATTTGTAGCCCAACTGATCATTTGTAGGTAATGTAGAGTTTTTAACTATAGTGGGGCAAGGTGCCTGTTATTGTCGATGTTAGGCATATCGCCACCTTCCTCCTTTTATTTTATTTTATTTTTGTCAGGATAAATAGGCATATCACCGCCTAATTTTCCTGCCGACTCTAAGAAGCCTATATCCTAGGTATTTATAAAATACAATGTGAGCATCGTCTTCTGTGAGTGATGGTCAATCACTACAGTCATTAATTGCCATAATGATGAAAGAAAATCCTTGCCCCGTGAAGCAGAATGGAACATGGGATTTTCGTCGCTGTCAAATCGCTGCGTAATGATTATTTGCAGAGGGACATTAATTGTCCTCCGATAAAGTGCGATTTATGAGATTTGAAATCCACAAAAGGGGGTTATAAATAGAGGTAAGTGGGGATATTTGATGCCCCCACCCTCTTTACTATCACAAAGATAAACCCTAATGGCGCTTGCGCCACTGCCGTCCAAGACTCATCATTGCCGAAGAAGAAAATACTTTTGCCTGCCAAGATGTCCGAGATCACTAGGAAAGGTGAGTTGACCTCCTCCTTGACAAGGCTTTCTCGTGACACTCTAAGGCTCTACACTTCCTTTTCAGATTTTCGTAGTAAGTCCAACATTCAAGAGTTCCTGTCAATGCACAGACTTGGTAAAGTCTGTTTCCGTGCCCTCGGGGCCGTAACTCATTTGTGTGCAAAGGGGGCGGATGATTTATTCATTATTTGTAAATATACTATAGAAAATGGCATGAGAGTGCCATTAAATCCCTTTTTAACTTCTTTCCTTCATTATTACCACCAACTTGCGCCCTCGCAATTGGGTCTCAATTGTTGACCTGTTTTAAATGCTTTCACGGTCATTTGTTTTCATCTCGAGATTTGTCTACGGATGGGACTGTTCTGCCTTATTTTTGGATTGATGTCCCTTAAAGTGGAAAGGGGAAAACCTCCTTCTAGTACATACACCTTGTATAGCCAACGTATTAAGTATAAGATTATGGATCTGCTGGATAGTTTGAGAGGACAAGACCACCACTTTTTCTTTCTCCACAACATGAAGAAATTAGAAGTTCCATGAACGTGGCAAGGTTTGCCTGAAAAGGACCTCCCACCTACCGTTCATGAAATTGATCTAGAGGCACAGGAGGATGTAGAAAAGATTATGGATTTCGGGTCTATAGCTCATTCAGAATTAAGACAGCCAGATGTCTTGGCAGCATTGACATGGGTAGCGGACTCTTACCGCACTCCAAGTAAGTTAAGGGGTAAGTAAGATGAAATAATCGTCTTTTTTATTCTTTTACAGCCTTCGGGAGGTTTGCTCGGCTAGATACCCTAAGAAGGTGATCTGGAGGCCTTTCCCAAGATATAAGGCGGGGGGGAATGAGTGAGGGGAGTGGGGGGTGTGGTGAAGGTAGTGTGTCTACCCGCCTTTATGAGAGGAAGAGGAAGGAGGCGGCTGAAGTTTCCAGTAGTCTTGAGGAGGCCTTGTTAGTCGCTCTGAAATGGGTTTTAAAATCATCGTGTTGTAGTATAGCTCGAATCAGTGCGAAAACATATAAAATTTGTTACTTGAATGAAATCCGAAGTTGAAGACAGGGAACAAGTGGCAATATAATTCTCAAGATCGCAATTCAAATGCAATATAAGAATTTCAAACAATAATGATATATAAATGAAATCTGATGTTAATAATGAAGAAAGATGAGAGGATAAAATGGTGATTTGAATCACCAAATTACCCTACAATGTTAAGCTTAGCAAGCTACTCAAAGTAACAGATCAAATAAGCCAAGCACAACTCAATTTAACCAACAAAACCAAGACATCAGATATCAGACAACAGAATAGGCTCAGACGCCTTAACAGAGGCAAAGGCCTCTTCTTCTTTCTTCTTTAAGCCTCAGGGAGAGGCTTCTCTCTTCTTCTTTTCTTCTTCTCTTTCTCTTCCTTCTCTTCTTCTTCCCTTAGCTTCAAAGAAGGTGCAGCACAGGACTTAGCACGCCAGCAGAGGCAAAGGCCTCCTTCAGATTTCATAAGATTCAAGAGGAGGGTGGCAGAGCAAACCCCCCCCCCCCTCTCCTCTCTTTTTCTCTTCTTCCTCTCTTAGAACCAGCAAACCAGACTAGACCCAGGTATCTGGGTAAACGGATCAAGCCCAGACCCGTGGGGTGTGAGCGCAAGCAAGGGAGTGCGTGGGCTAGTGCGAGGGGACCTCACCCCGTGCTTACTGAGGCAATGAGGCTATAGTAGAAATTTAATTTAACTGACTGTGCGTGCCCGTCTGTTTCCGATGTGGGACTAATCCCACACCTCTTCTTCGTGCAGCTGCAGGGTGACTTCCCTCACCAAATTGAAGTAGCAACCGAGGACAACACCTTCAATTGGTGCCCTGGGATCCTTCCTAGAGGTGTTCCGCGTGACCTGGGCGTAGTGCTTGGAGTGGAAGAGGCAAGAACACCTTCGTCAAGGTGTTCGTGAAGCTTCGTTAATGGCTCTGTGGCTCGAGACCTGAAAGAGATGAACATGGGCTAAGTGCCCCAGTTAGTTAGTTCAAGAGCTTCACCTTGATGAGGCGAAGTCGATGGCAGTGGTTCGAGGGCATGTAGACGTGTGTGGAGGGCTGACGGTGAGGTAGATGAGGGCGGACAGTGAGTGTGTTCGGGGGGAAGGTAGAGGGTGTTAAACCCTAAATTTCTTTAGGGTTTTTGGTGGGTGAGTCGTGGTGATGCTGATGGAAGTAGTAGCGGCGAGTTTCGAGTGGTGTGGCGGTGTGTAGGCATCGTCGGAGCTTCACCGAAGGCGGAGAAGATGAAGTGTGGGGCAGGTGGTTGGTGGTTGTGCGTGTGTCGTGAGTGTGGGAGAGAGAAATAGAATGAGAGAGTAAGAGAGAGACTTAGCGATGCGGTAGAGAGGCGGAGGGCTCCGGTGTTGGTCGACCAGAGCTGGAGAAGGAAGTGGAGGCGGCGACGATGAATCAGATTGAGGAATGCCCTCCCTTTGGCTGGGGAGGATCGTGAGGAAGAGAGGAAGAACTTAGACCATCCAATTTGATGGTTGGACGGCCAGAGGAGGGGGATCCAGGGAGGTCGTCGAAGTAGGGGTCTACAGTGGTCGGAGATAGGTTTGTAGGGCCTTTTGACGTGCCAAGACTTGCTGAAAAGTTTGGTCGTGCAATAGGGGTTCTTTTATAGGCCATAGGAAGCCCTTCCAAGCTTGGAAAGAAGCTTCCAAGCTTGAAATGTTTTTGCAAAATAGGATACCCGAACCTTTGAAAGGTTCGCATGGCATTTTGGGAAAGACTTAGAGCCCTAGGGATGGCTCAACTGGAAGGTAACTTCTCAAGGAATCCCCGTATCAATTTTAGGAGAGATTGATTGAGAATCGAGAGAGGAATCCTCGCTCGAAACTCGGCGGTGAAGGTTTAACCTTCCAAAAATGGTGCGGGTACCTATTTGTGAAAATGATGACAAAGTTAGGGGTCTTTTTGTAAGGATTTTGAGAGTTAAGGGAATATGTGTGATATAAAAGAATCAGATAGGACAAAATTGCAAACTATGTTACGATGATCTCAAATTAGGCCCAAATTTTGGTACAAACCTAATCTTGACCTAAGGAATCCAATGGTGAAGTTGGATTTTGGTTTTGACCTATTTTGACTGGGTAATTTATGCAAAAACCCAAATTAGGGTAAATATCAATCTAGGACTCTGTTTTAGGTCAAGACAGGTTCTGATGGTCAAATTGAAGGTACCAACCCTAGAGAATATTTTTCTATGAATTTTAGAGGATGCAGGTGAATTTTATCCTGACCAGAACCTCAGTTAATTTAGTGGGTCTGTTTTTAGGGTTTCAGAAGTTATTTAATTCTCAAAACACGTGAAAACCCTTTTCTATCTGTATGAACCCACTTGTTGGATATTTAAGATCATTTGACCCTTAATTGCCCCCTAGGAAAACCCATGGTTGTACTACATTCATGATATGATGGTAAAATTACAGTTTTAACCCTATTTTCTTATCTTTCTCTCAGAATGATAAAGCAATGATTAAGGGTTCTCTGGTGCTTATGTAGGAGCATTTTTTCCTTGATAATGACTAAATTGAGCTAGTTATGGCTCATGATGGTGTTCCCATCGGGCCACCCTCAAGCATAGGAGCAAGCAATCCTCAAAGGTCCCAGTGCAAGTCTCCTTAGGCTCTTCTAGCGAGGCCGAAGAGGAAAGTGTCCCCTCTCGGCCCTGTTGGTGCTAGAGCACCACGATCATTTGTTTTGATGATAACAAAACACGTGTTATTTAACATTTGCAATTTGAGTCCTAGATTTCAGGTCAATTGCAAATGAAGACGTGTTTAGACGGAACTCGAGCTCGCATCCAGGACGGATTGGAGGAGCTTGACGGAAAACAGAGGAGGTTCGCGTGGAGCGACAGATTGAAGATGGAAGGAAAAGAAGAATAGGATAGATTCTTTCTTCTATACTTGTTGTATTTTTCATTTCTTTTGTTGCTCTTTATTTCCTTAGATATTTCATGTTAAAGAGCCTCAAAGTACCCTAACAAGTAGTCCTAGGAACACCGGCACAACCCTAGGATACTTAGGTTTTCTGTAGAACACTTAGAAAACCAATATAGGGTTAAAACAGACTTTCCAGACGTTTAATTCACAAATCAGGCGTCTGATAAAGAATTTTAAGACGTCTGACTGTTGTTTCAGACGTCTGATAACTGTTAGGCTGGACATAGTTAGTTCTGTCTGATAAATTCAGACGTCCAGACCTTAGACCAGACGTCTTAGGAGACGTCTGATGGATTTGCCAGACGTCCAATCAGTGGACCGTTGGCTGGCTTAGAAAACACTCAAGATTATGACCGTTAGAGCCTTATCAGACGTCCATAGGACTTTACAGACGTCTGATAAATGACCGTTTTGCCTCGGCTGACCCAAAATCTCTTCTCAGAGATTTTCTAGCCGTTGCAACGTTTGAAAATCAATTCCCACAGTAAAAGTAGGTTTCCAGACGTCCAGACATAGTACCAGACGTCCTGTATGTCGTCTGATGGACTTGCACAAAAACCCTGTTTAGATCTGATTCAAGTCAGGGAGAAACCCGCATAGAATCAGACGTCTGACCTTGGAATCAGACGTCTTAAAGTGGCCTTCCAGACGTCTGATGCCAGAGTTAGAAGTCTGATAACCCTGTCAAATGCAATCATTGTCCTGATTTCGGCCTGATTCTCTTGGGCTTTGCACCCAACGGCTATGGAAGCTTTTCCAAGCCTTCCAAAACCTTCCTAAGGCCTCTATAAATAGAGGGGAACCTTTGTAACACAAAAACATAAGAAGAGAAACATAAGAGACACTTAGAAATACACTTGGATACACTTAGCTACACATTTTCACACTCTTGTGTCCAAAGAAAAGACTCTCTTGCTCTCCAAGCTCAAGCTCCATCATCTTGAGAGCATTCAACCGTTGCGCACCCGCTCTCCCGCCGTAGATAACGAGAGCGACGTAGCGCCATCGCGTGGCACACGCACCGCGTCATCGTCGACGCACTCCTTGCAAAGGGGAGTTTCCTATTTCCTATAGAAGCTAGGTTTAATTTTGTTGGCTCTATAGGACTGTTGTTTTATTTTATCTTTGTATTTTGGTTGGGTATTCGCTTTGCGAATTCCCGTCTCCTTCGTGGAACAAAATCCTTCTCGTGGAGAGAAGGGGTTGAGGAACGCTACCCTCGTACTTGTAGCGTGGTTGTACTGAGGTTGAATCACCCTCGTTTAAAGTGATTCGTTTAGTGGATTTTGATCAACTAGGTTGATCGGAAAATCCTAACTCGAGAGGGTTAGGTGGTGGTTTTCACCCGGTTTGGGTTTCCACCTAAAAATTCCTGTGTACATTTTGTGATTGCTTATTTTTGTGAGATTGCTTTATATATTTTTATTTCCGCAATTTATTACGTCACCCCTCCTGGTAGGGACAAAACCTTCAATTGGTATCAGAGCAGGTTTTCCGCCGACAGGAGTAACATCCGCGGAAAGATCACATGGAGGGAAGCTGTTCCACAAGCAGGATTTCCGAGGGGCAGTCCACAACCCGTCTGCCGTTCTTCGACGGGAGCAACTACCCCTACTGGAAGTTGCGGATGAAGACGTGGCTTCAAGCCACCGACTTCACAGTCTGGGCCAGGTGCGAGACCCCCTTCGACATCCCAGAGAAACCCGCCAGAGGCTACTCGCAGCAGCAGATCCGGGAGCTCTCTCTCAACGCGAAAACAATGAACGCGTTGTATTGCGCGCTCAGCCCGGAGGAGTTCAACAGAATCTCGCAGTGCGCCACCGCATACGAGATTTGGCACACACTCGAGGTAACTCATGAAGGTACCTCTAAGGTAAAAACCTCAAAAATTAATTTACTTTCTCAAGAATTTGAATCTTTTTCAATGAAATCTAACGAGTCTTTAAGTGAGATGAACACTAGGTTCACTCTCATTGTAAATAACTTGAAAGCTTTAGGAAAGACTTTCATCAAGGGGGAGCTTCAAGGGAAGCTTCTTCGTTCCCTTGGACCGGAATGGGAACAGAAAGTCACCGCCATCGAAGAGGCGAACGAAATGGAGGAGCTCAACATGGAAGATCTCCTAGGCAATCTGATGGCCTACGAGACTAAGTTGAAGCAGAAGAAGGATACACCGAAGCCTAAACTAAAGAAGACTCTCGCCTTCAGAGCCGCGTCGGATAGCGAGGTAAGTTCCGACGACGAAGACTTTAGAATTTTACTTAAAAATTTTTCCAAGTTTTGTAGGGAATTAAATAAAAAGAAAAAGGAGAAGGAAAGCCCGAGACGTTGCTACCATTGCAACGAGAAAGGGCACCTACGACCAGAGTGCCCTCTTCTCAAAAAGGAGAAGAAAAAGGAAAAGGAAAAATCTAAGAAGAAGGCGTTCCAAGCCACTTGGGACGATTCCAGCTCGGAGGAAGAAGAAGAAGAAGAAGAAACCGCTTGCTTTGGTTTCATGGCCAGAGGAAGCAACAGCGACAGTGAAAGCGGAAGCGACTCCGACGACGAGGTAAATTTTGATTTACAAGAAGCTTTTAATGAATTATTCAAGATTAGTAAATCACTAAAAATAGAAAACAAAAGCATGAAGAAGAACCTTAGTTTTCTTAAAAATGAAAATGATAGGTTAGAAAAACAACTTAAGGACATAGAAGCTAGTCCTAAGGATGATAACCTATTATTAGATAATCATAACCTCATCAATGAAAATAATAATAAATTGATTGAGGAAAATGTTAGTCTAAAATTAGAAATTTCAGATTTAAAGACTAAAATGAACATTATAGAAAAAGAAATTGCATGTCTTAGGGAAAATTCTAACAAATTAATCAACAAAGTAGACAAGTTTTATAGCCCTAAGGTTGAGAAAGGATCTCCATCAAGGAGACCCTCTAACAAATCCGGATCCAAGCCCACTTGGATACCGAAAAAAGAATTAGAATCTTGTTTTGTAGGGTTCAGGAATGACTACAACATAAAGGACTGGACCTACAAGCTCAAGGCTGGTCAACTTAAGTTGGGAGAACCAATGAGTAGACCAAGGAGGAGAACAAGAAGATCGACGAGACGGCGAACAAACGACGGACCCGCCGCACGTCGACCACCAGATTGGAGACCGGCGCAAATGCCCGGGCCTCCAAGCTACGGATGGGAGCCCCATCCGATGTGGCATCCACCACCACCATTCGGGCCATTTTATTGGCCATGGTAGGTGAGGTAAAATTCTTAACCCTATCCTTTTTATAAGCATTTAGATAGGGGGAGTTAAAAATGATGAGCTTATTGTCAATTTTTAAGGGGGAGATACAAGTTAGCTAAATTTCCTTTAGTAAGGGGGAGAAAAATAATAGCTATCTTGTTGTTATAAAAAGGGGGAGGACATTACCTTTGTTAAAATAAATAAAAGAGCATGTTTTAAGGGGGAGTAATAGAAAATATAAAATCAATTAAACCTTTTTGATAATGTCAAAAAGGGGGAGGATTTTTATGCATTATTATTTACGGTTTTGTCATCATCAAAAAGGGGGAGATTGTTGGTGCTAGAGCACCACGATCATTTGTTTTGATGATAAAAAAACACGTGTTATTTAACATTTGCAATTTGAGTCCTAGATTTCAGGTCAATTGCAAATGAAGACGTGTTTAGACGGAACTCGAGCTCGCATCCAGGACGGATTGGAGGAGCTTGACGGAAAACAGAGGAGGTTCGCGTGGAGCGACAGATTGAAGATGGAAGGAAAAGAAGAATAGGATAGATTCTTTCTTCTGTACTTGTTGTATTTTTCATTTCTTTTGTTGCTCTTTATTTCCTTAGATATTTCATGTTAAAGAGCCTCAAAGTACCCTAACAAGTAGTCCTAGGAACACCGGCACAACCCTAGGATACTTAGGTTTTCTGTAGAACACTTAGAAAACCAATATAGGGTTAAAACAGACTTTCCAGACGTCTAATTCACAAATCAGACGTCTAATAAAGAATTTTAAGACGTCTGACTGTTGTTTCAGACGTCTGATAACTGTTAGGCTGGACATAGTTAGTTCTGTCTGATAAATTCAGACGTCCAGACCTTAGACCAGACGTCTTAGGAGACGTCTGATGGATTTGCCAGACGTCCAATCAGTGGACCGTTGGCTGGCTTAGAAAACACTCAAGATTATGACCGTTAGAGCCTTATCAGACGTCCATAGGACTTTACAGACGTCTGATAAATGACCGTTTTGCCTCGGCTGACCCAAAATCTCTTCTCAGAGATTTTCTAGCCGTTGCAACGTTTGAAAATCAATTCCCACAGTAAAAGTAGGTTTCCAGACGTCCAGACATAGTACCAGACGTCCTGTATGTCGTCTGATGGACTTGCACAAAAACCCTGTTTAGATCTGATTCAAGTCAGGGAGAAACCCGCATAGAATCAGACGTCTGACCTTGGAATCAGACGTCTTAAAGTGGCCTTCCAGACGTCTGATGCCAGAGTTAGACGTCTGATAACCCTGTCAAATGCAATCATTGTCCTGATTTCGGCCTGATTCTCTTGGGCTTTGCACCCAACGGCTATGGAAGCTTTTCCAAGCCTTCCAAAACCTTCCTAAGGCCTCTATAAATAGAGGGGAACCTTTGTAACACAAAAACATAAGAAGAGAAGCATAAGAGACACTTAGAAATACACTTGGATACACTTAGCTACACATTTTCACACTCTTGTGTCCAAAGAAAAGACTCTCTTGCTCTCCAAGCTCAAGCTCCATCATCTTGAGAGCATTCAACCGTTGCACACCCGCTCTCCCGCCGTAGATAACGAGAGCGACGTAGCGCCATCGCGTGGCACACGCACCGCGTCATCGTCGACGCACTCCTTGCAAAGGGGAGTTTCCTATTTCCTATAGAAGCTAGGTTTAATTTTGTTGGCTCTATAGGACTGTTGTTTTATTTTATCTTTGTATTTTGGTTGGGTATTCGCTTTGCGAATTCCCGTCTCCTTCGTGGGACAAAATCCTTCTCGTGGAGAGAAGGGGTTGAGGAATGCTACCCTCGTACTTGTAGCGTGGTTGTACTGAGGTTGAATCACCCTCGTTTAAAGTGATTCGTTTAGTGGATTTTGATCAACTAGGTTGATCGGAAAATCCTAACTCGAGAGGGTTAGGTGGTGGTTTTCACCCGGTTTGGGTTTCCACCTAAAAATTCCTATGTACATTTTGTGATTGCTTATTTTTGTGAGATTGCTTTATATATTTTATTTCCGCATTATTACGTCACCCCTCCTGGTAGGGACGAACCCTCAGGCCCAACCAAGCTTCTGGCGAGGCAAGTGGGCAAACCACATCTGGCACACCATCCATGCTCTCCAGTGTGCCCAGTGCATTCTCTCAATTGATCCAACAAGTGGCAAAAGGAAGCAGGTTTTTGGATGGTGATACTCTCGGCCAACAGTAGAGTACCACTAGTGACAATGTGTTTATTGATCCTCACAGTACAAGAAGCCCCATGGTTATTAGGCAACCCCCAACTAAACCCCTGCCCTCAGTTGGCGGGCCACCGCCACCCTCTAGGATTTCATCATTCGCTAGCCCTCAGGGAAGCGGAAGCATGGCTAGTGGAGACACCCCCTTTGATGACTTAGAGAGGCAGGTGCTAAGGCACTTGAAGGATGCCCTTACTTTGGCGACTCCCCCTAAGGGGAGAATGAATTTTAAACATATGCACTATTATTACAACCATGTGGCAAGTCTCCCTATCTTGTGTTGTTCACTCACCTTTGCGTTATTCTGAGTGATCTAATTCTCCTTTCACTATGCAATTGGAAAACTATGGGGAATAGGTTTATTCTCGGCACTACCACATGTGATATCAGTTCGACAGGCGGCTCTACCATCCCTAGCGAGGCGGCCAACATGGTGGCGAGGTGGGCAGTAACTGCTAGGGTGAAGCAAAGGAACTTTGTTCGCCAGCTTGAAGAAGCTCAAGTCGCATGCCAGCAAGTAGGGAAGGTTGTTGAAAATGCCACACGAAAACTCCACTCTCAGCAATGAGTGATTGGGCAGGTATCCTTCCTTTAGAAGGAGTTGAAGGAGGCCCACCTGGGGTTAAGGGTAGTCGGAACGGCTATCTGTAAATTGGACGACTCACTCGATGCCATTCATAGGAGAGATCTTGTGAAAAATGTGAGTCTGAAGAGAGGTTGAAGTCCACCTACGTGAACATTTCCTAGTTGAAGGAAGAGATGCAAGTATTAAGCAATATTCTGCTGTGGAGGAGTATAAGGTGAAATTGCACTAGAAGAGGTGTGAATAGTGAGGTATAAAAAATATGAAGAAATAAAATTAATCACACAAACTTATTCACCACAAGAGATACCAAATTTTTAGGTGGAAACCCCAAGGGTAAAGCCCACCACCTAAGCTTCTCGACTTAGGATTTCCCGGTCGACCGAGTCAATCAAATCCACTACATACTACTTGAACGAGGGTAGTACAAGCTCAATTACAACCATGCTACTTTAACTTGAGAGTAGCATACCTCAAACCACTCTTCTTCACGAAGAGTATTTTGTCTCATGAAGGAGACAGGAATTCACTACGTGAATACCCAACCAAAGAACAAAATGAAAATACAATAAAACCTATAGAGCCACAAAGTATAATTTAGACTGTGCTACTATAGGCAAAGTGACTTCCCTAAGATGGATGAGAGTAGGCGTGGATTGCAGCAAAGTTTCGGTGCTCTCGATTGTAAGCTTTGAGAGCAAAGGCACTTCTCTTCTAGATGATCTCTATCTCTTAAACACTCAAATGGTGGATAGTATTTTCTCAAGGTGTGTCTAAGCCAAGGAGGGGTCCTCCTCTATTTATAGAGGCCTTAGGAACCTTCAAGAAGTCTTGGGATAAGGTTCCTAGCCATTGGAAACAAATCCAAGGCAAATTAGGCCAAAATCAGGGACATAATGACTTTGATAGCAGAATCAGACATCTAATATTAGAGTAAGACATCAGGTCAGACGTCTAATGTAAAGTATGGTTGTCTAATTCTGAAGGGTTAGTGTTCCTGGAATGAATCATATGGAAATAGAGTCCTTGTGTCTAATGGCCAGACATCTTGGATGTTATTATAGGACATCTAGACAATAAATTGAATGTCTAAATTTGTGAGGGTTTGTTCTTATTTTGGACTAGATCTAAATAGGGTTCTAAATCTTAAGGGTCAAACGATGGACTGGACATTCATCAAATGGTATGGACATCTGATGGTAATGGTTCTCTGTGGGAATTGATTTCCCCAGAAGCCAACAGCCAAAAGGGTCTAACAAAACATCATTTGGGCCAGATCTGGTCAAAAGTCCCTTTATCATATGTCTGGACGGAGCTATGTTTAGTGTGAAATCATCATTGTTTAAGATATACGTCGTAGTATAGTTGACAAAATTGTGCAAAACACTTAAATTTATAAATCTCAGAATCAAAAGTGAGTCTGAGCTCGTTCACAGGGAGCAGTTGTGCAATTCAATTCACCAATCACATATTAGCAAGAAATATGTATGCGATTGAAATCAATAAAATGCTCAGAATGATATTTCAATGAAGAATAGAGTATCAATGCAAAAAGATCAGATTAAAATGGTGATTTGAATCACCAATTTAACCTTCAATGTTAAGCTCACAATCTACTTAAATATTTCAACAACAATCTTCAACTAATAATCCATGTTAGCTCAAGTAAATGTTTCAACAGTAACTAGAAGAATGCCTCAGATGACAGGACAAGACTTTCAGATGCCTTATCAGAAGAGGCACAGCACCACAGAAGGCACAAGGGCCTTTCTCAAGAGCACAAGACTCTCTTAAGAGCTGCAAGAGCTAAGGCACAGCACAGCAGAGACCTAATAGAGGCTCAAGGGCCACCTCAAAAGCTAAGTATAGAGAATTGAGGGGGGGGGGGGGGTCACAAATCCTGAGGCAGAGCAAAACCTGCCCCTTTCTTTCTGATTTTCTTTCTTATCCTCCCTGCTCAGAACAAACCTGACCTGGGTAACTAGGTAATCGGATCATGAATAGTGTCGGGTCCAGGCTCACCGTGTGTGTGGGTGAGCGAGGGTGCACGAGGGTGCACGAGTGTGTACGGTGAGGGACTCGACCCCTCGTGATCATGAGAGAACAGCTGAAGGTAGAAATTCAACTTATGCGCTCACGTAATCTTCTACGTCCACGATGTGGGACAAGTGAGGGGGTTTTCCCTCGCACAGCAGTTGCAGGTGATGTTGCCTCTGATTGGGGATGAAGACGATCCTGGCAGTAGTAATTGACAGCCTGGGAGGGAACCTGGAGGTGTTCCGCAATGCCTAGTGGTGGCAGCGCTAAAGAACTCGGCCGAAGAACTGCAGTGGGGGTTGGAGAAGAAGGTCGCAGCGGTGGAGCTCCGATGATATACCTAGAAAGGAGAATATGGCCTCTCGACCCTGTTAGACAAGCTTAGAAGCTTCTCCGTGAAGCAACGTGTGCAGTAGTGGCAGTCATGTGGCGTGTGGTGGTCTGTGGAGCTCTGACTGTGACATAGAAGGTGACTGGTAGGTGGTTTGTTCAGTGGGACGTTGGAGTGCGTAGAACCCTAAATTTCTTTAAGGCTTTTGGAGGGAGAGTCGTGGTGGATCTAATGGAGGTGGTGTGAGGGTGTTTGAAAGTTTTTGGAGCGCGAAGGGCCTTCTCCAGAGGCTTGGCCGGAGCGGAGGTCAACGAAGTGATGTGAGAGCAGTGCGGTGCGTGAACCTAGGATATAAGGAGTGGTAGAAGATCAAGAAGGAAAGAGGAAGAGAAAGAGAGACTTTAGAGAGGGAGGATGTGGACAGAGGCATCTGGCTGTGATAGGCCCAAGTTGGAGAAGGAGGAGTCGACGGCAATACGGCGGCGAGAAAGGGAAGGGAGATAGCGACCTCGCTTTGGCTGGCGACGATCACGAGGACGAGGGGAGAATGTTGAGCCGGTCAATTTGACCTCTAGACGACTCGACAAAGAGGACAGAGAGGCTCGCCGAAGACGAAGGAGCGGATGGCCGAAGAAGAGGAAGAGAGGGTTTTTTGGCTTCAAACTTTGCTAAGGAGCTCAGTTTCTTAAGAGGGACCTCTTTAAAGGCCTTAGAAGGTGTTCCAAGCATGGTAGGAGAATTGGAGGATTCAGAAACTTAGGGAAAAGGATCCCTAAGATTACAAGCATTCGCATGAGGATTCTAGAGCGAATCAAGGTCCAAGACTTGGTCTAATCGATAGAGGATCACTCAAGGATCCTTCTAATTTTGGGAGGATTTGGCTGAGAATCGAGCAAGAAAACCTTGCTCGAATCTCGGTGGAGGATCTCTGTTCACACTATTGGAAGAAGGGACCTTTTTGCAAAAATGACGATAAAGTTATGGACCTGATCGTAAATATTTCAAAAGTTAGGGGCTTAATTGAGAGGAATAGAGTTTAAATGGACTAAAATGCAAACTAGGTCAAGATAGACTCTTATTGGGCCCAAATTTTGGTACAAACCTAATTTGGACCCAAGGAATCTGATGGTAAAGTCTCATTTGAGTTTTGACTAAGTTTGACTAGGCAATTTACGTAGAAACCCAAATTAGGGTAGAATTCTATTTGCGACTCTATTCAAGGTCAAAATGGGTTCAGATGGTCAAAAAAAAGATACCAAACCCTTTAGAATATTTTTCTATGAATTTCAGGATGTTTAGATGATTTTATATTGATCGTAACCACTTCAATTTAAGCAGGACTCAAATTAGGATTTTATATGCTATTATGGTTCTCAAAATGCATGAAACCTCGTTTCTGTCAGCATGGACCCCCTTATTAGAATTTAATACTAATTTGACCTTCGGATAACCCTTATCAAACCCTGTGGTTATTCTGTGTTCATACTATTAAAATTACATAATTAACCCTAGTTTCCTGTTCTCTTCTCAAAATAGAATGATGTGGAGTTATAATTTTCAAATGGTTATGTAAGATCATTTATCTTTCAATCCTGACTAAAACTGGCTAGTTAGGGCTTATGATTGTATTCCCATCATACCTCCATGGCTAGCTTTTTCTAGTCCCTTAGCAAAAATCCTATAGATCAAACCAGATCTTTTAGTTGGATGTAACCGTCGGGATGCCTTACTAAGCTGCATCTCTAGAAATCAAATCAAAATACCAACAATAGGCCTAGAGGTACTTAAGTAACAGCCAAGATCCAAACCTGACCAGCTTCAGCATGAGTCTGCCGCAAAGGTTTCTAAGGCCTGCAAAAACTGCCCAGAGGTTCGCTGACCCCAACGGTTAAAGCACCCATGCGTAGACGTAACATGTCCAAGTTCAGTTTGCCAATGCATTTTGATAAGGGAGAGATAGAGAAGGATTTTTCATTTGGAGAGTTTTCTCTCTTTTCTTTTTATTTTTCCCTAAATCCAGCCTCGAATTGGTCGTAAACATAGTCTGTATCGGATTCTTTATCCCCACCATCAATCCTCGAAGGGTCCCTAGTTTTCGATGCTTCGAGATAGCACCGTCCATGACAACCCCCAGAACCTTGGCTTTCAACACTTCAGGATAGTGCCACCCATGGCATTCTATAGCTAAATTCAGGCCCTAGCAATCAACATTTCGAGACAATGCCACCCATGACACCTAAACTAGCACAAGGTGCTTACATGCCCCCGATAGGATATTTAGACATCCTAGGAGATAAGTACCAAGGGGGCGATATGTTATTATGCATATTCGAGGGGAATTTACCACCTCTCCATTCCGGGATCTCATCCAATCAATTTGTGTCTTTGAGTCACTCCTAAGCAAAATTTTCAGGACAACTTTTCATAATAGAACACTTTTGGCATGATTTCATTATTAAGTGCGCTGAACCAGACTAGTGTGTGGATTTTGGATGCTTAGGTTACCAAGTCCCGCAAACCAAAGGGCAGGCAACAGGGCTAAATAATCCCTAAGCCTTAGACCTACTACATCAACCTTACACTTTCCTCAACCTCTTGAGTACTAATCTGGATCTTAACAAATATGTGAGTGTTTAAACCCTGAAATAGGTCCAAGAGGCCTAAGATCGGTACTCGTTACTAATCTCCTAAGTTTTTGCCTTCCAGGTCTTATTTCATCATCCTATCCAACCTAGAAGTTCGGTAAGTTCCATGCTCAATTTTAAGGGACTATCTCATTTTCTTTTCTTTTTGATTGCTCCATTGTCTCTTTCTTTTTCTTTTCTTCTATCTCCTTTTTTCATTCAGCTTGAATTGACCTCTCCTTTCTCTTTTTTTTTTTTGCATGAAACCCTTCCATGAATTGATTTTCATGACGTTTTACACTTTAATACCCCCCCCATGCCTAAGATTTGCAATGTCCTCATTGTAAATTAGGTGGGTATGAGTTCAATTCAGATCATACATTATAACAGGTGGGTAGTGAACAGGTCGGAATGACTGTTGCAAACGATTTCTAGTTCTAATAAAAGTATTAAAGGTGGAGTCGATTATTCTAACGAACGAACCTTAAAGTGCAATATGATTTTTAGCAAAGAGATATGTCAGAAGGGTTTCAGGTTTTTCAAAGATGATGGGTTGCCTTCCGTTAAGTGCTAAGTTTAACGCCATCAGCTGGGCGTAATGAAGCTCAGGGAGAATGGAGATCAAAAGATACTGCAGCCTAATTCAAGTCAGTGAGTTTGAAGAACGATTTGAGTCTCTGACCATTCACAACAAAAGGTTCTAATTCGTGGCTGAGTTCACTGATTTCGACCACTCCATTTCCAAATACTCGTCTAACAAGGAATGGTCCAATCAATTTTGATCTGAGTTTTTCTAGGAAGAGCTTGAGTTTGGCATCAAAGAGTAATACTTTCTGACCAAGATGGAAAGATTTTCGCAAAATGTGCCTGCATGGAAGGCTTTCAACTGCTCTTTGTAGATTCACGAGTTCTCGTATGCGTCATTGCATAGTTCCTCAATCTCGCTCATTTGTAACCGACAGTGGATTCCAGCCTTCATAAGATCTAAATTGTACTTCCGTACTGCCCAGTAGGCTTTGTGCTCCATTTCTACAGGAAGGTGACATGCCTTTCCCTACACAAGTCTAAAGGGAGACATTCCTAACTAGGTCATATGGGTGGTCCTATAGGCCCATAAGGCTTCTGGAAGGTGAGTAGACCAATCCTTCTTGTCAGGTCAAATAGTGACCTGAAGGATCTTCTTGATCTCCCGATTGACAATTCAGCCAATCCATTAGTCTGGGGCTGATAAGGAGTTGAGATATGATGCGACACCCTGTACTTTTTCATCAAGGACTGGAAATGTACATTTGCGAAATGAGACCCGCCATTGCTAATGATGGCTTTTGGAACCCCAAATCTGGAAACGATGTTCTCCTGAATGAACCGAAGAATAACTTTATGGTCACTTGTTCTGGTGGGGATGGCTTCGATCCATTTTGAGATGTAATCAGCAGCGAGTAAGGTGTACTCGAAGTCGTTAGATCCTGGAAAAGGTCCCATGAAATCAATTCCTCATATGTTAAAGATTTCGCACATAATGATCGGATTCAAGGGCATCATGTCGCACGGGCCCATGTTGTCGAGGGTCTAACAACGGGCACATGCCCTACAATAGGATTGTGTGTCTTTGAACATTGTGGGCCAAAAGAACCCACACTTGAGGATCTTCGCTGCGATTTTACGCCTAGAGTAATGACCACCGCAGGCCTGGTCATGACAGAATGAGATGATGTAGCTGACCTCGTCGTTGGGAATGCATCTCCGGATCACTTGGTCATTACTGATATGGAAAAGATATGGATCTTCCTAGACATAGTACTTGGCATTGGAAATCAGCTTGTCCCACTTGGAAGTCGCCCAACCTGGCGAGACTTTCCCCATAACCAAATTGTTCACGATGTCGGCAAACCAAGGAAGTCCGTTAATGGCCAAGAGATGTTCATCCAGAAAGTGCTTGGTAATAGGTCCGAACGAGTCAATGACCAAAGAAGGAATGCGAGACAAATGGTTAGTTACCACGTTCTGCTTTTCCGCCTTGTCATGAATTTCAAGATTGAATTCTTGCAACAGCAAGATCTAGTAAATTAATCTCATCTTCATGTCCTTCTTCATGAGTAAGTGCCTCAATGCAGTGTGATCCGAGTATATGATGACATGGGAATGCAGAAGATATGATTTGAATTTCTCCAGACCAAATACTACGGCCAACAGCTCTTTCTCTGTAATCATATAATTACGTTGAGCCTCATCCAATGTCTTACTTGCGTAATATATAACCACCGATTTCTTGTCGATTTTCTAACTCAGCACTGCTCCTACTGCGTAGATAGACGCATCGCACATGATCCCGGTGCAGGATTGATGCATGGGTGACTCGGTTACACAGGATTTCAAATGCGTGAATGCACTCACTTGTCATCTCAAAAGGTATGTCCTTCAAGAGGAGATTCGTCAAGGGGCGCACGATTTTGGAAAAATCAGATATGAATTGACGGTAAAAATCGACGTGCCCCAAGAAAAATCTAATATCTTTGACCGAGTTAGGCACAGGTAATTTGAAAATCAGACTCACCTTAGCTCGGTCGACCTAGATACCTCTCTCAGAGACAAGATGTCCAAGAGCGATGCCCTCAGGAACCATGAAGTGGCTCTTTTCCCAGGATAGAACCAAGTTCACTTTAATGCATCTCTTAAGGATCTGGACCAAATGCAGGTGTCATTCATCAAAAGAGTCACCGAATACCAAGAAGTCATCCATGAAGATCTCAAGGTAATTACCTACCATATCTGAGAATATGGCTAGCATGCACAACTGAAAGGTGGTAGGTGATCTCAAGGTAATTACCTACCATATAACCGTAAGGTGATCCTCGAAGATTTTGCTCTGACAGTCCAATGGTCATATTTTTGGATGTCTGGGAAAAATCTCAAATGCCTTCTAAGACGTCTAGACTATGAGCAGAACAAATAAGGGCAATCATAGACATTATTTCTAGCCTAAATGTTTAGATGTCTGGCCATAAGGGTGAAACGAGTTAAAGTCTACGATCAGACGTTGGATGTCCGTATTGAATGTCTGATCAAGTTGTATGATGCCTATTTTAATTTTCTAAGTTTACTTAAGTGTCACAGTGATAGAAAGGTGTTTCTAGGACTAAAGTAATGTACTTTTGGGCCCTTTACAACATTTCTAAAGAAAAATAAGAGTAGAAATATAAATACAAATATATGAAAGAAACCATCTATCCTATTCTTCATGTCTTCAAGCTTTTGCTCCATGCGAAGCTCCATCATCTTCATGCTCCTTGATGCTTTTGACCAACCATCAAGCTCCTCCATTCCTCCATGATCTTGGGCTTGAGGTACTCACACTTGCTTTCATTTGCAATAATCTTGAAATCTTAAACTCAAATGCATATGTCAAATAACAAGTGTTTTGTTATTATCAAAATCAATGATCATGGTGCCCTTGCACCAACATGAGGGAGCTTTGGAGGAAGAGCACCTCCGCTTTGGTGCAAATATAGATAGCTTGCCAGATGTAAGGTGGCTTAAGAGAAAGAGGAGGTGGAGGCGCAAGAGCTGAGGCAGGAGCTTGCTACAGCTAAATAGGTCATTGAGGAGGGGGCCCAGAGGGTCCTGGAATTAAGGAATGCCCCTATGTTGGAGATGGATCCTGACGTTGTTATGGATTTCTTTGCATCAGACCCTTCTATGAAAGAGCGTAGGGATCTTGTCTCGAGTGAAGCCGAGAAATATACGCTAGCGGCAATGCAAGCCATCTTAGAAGGTAGTTGATCGTGCTACCCCTCAACACAGTTAATTAAGTTAATTGTGCTTAATTATGTGTAGAAAAAGGTAACTTAGGTTAATTCGAATTTGTGTCGGTTGTATAGTATAGGGTCAAGTTAACTTAACATTTTAGATTTTATTACTTTTAACTGGTTGAGTCCAGGTCGTTCGTTGGGAGGTAAGTATTATTTCAAATTCACCAATTAATTCAAAATGTCTCATAGGAGGTATAATTAAGTTAATTTTAATAACATAAATTTTGCCTAATGATTTCAATTTAAGAAATATGCAAAATTCCATATGAAAATATATTTACTCAAATGATCTACTTTAATAGCAAGTAAACATCTTAATTTCCAATTTATTTCAAATGAATTAAGGTAATAAAGAGTTCTTCTAATTAAAACATGCCTTATTACAACATTTAAAAGTAAAAAGAAATTGAAAATAATGCAATAAAAATGATTTCTTTTCCCTTTATTCTTCAACCTCTCTCTCTTTCTCTTTTCTTCTTTCTTTCTTTCTCTCTTTCTTTTACTTCTCTTTATCTTCTCTTTCTCCTTTATTTTTCTCTTATATTTTTGAGTTCTTTTCTTTTTCCTTTCCTTTCTTTTCTTTTCTGTTCTGCCTTCCTTCTTTCAGTGCCTGTTCAGTCTTGCCTTCACCTACCTTTGCGATTTCTCCTTTCTTCCTTAGCCTCTTTTCTTTCCTTCTTCCCTTAGCCATCAACACTTAGCTATATTAAGCTTCTAAACCTTAACTCTTCTTCCTCTGAACCTTTCTTTCAACACTTAGTCATCAGAGCCTTTAGCTGAATCGGGTTTTTCTTCCTCAACCAAAAATTGGTTTATTGTTTGTGGCTCAGACTTTTCAGGGATACGCAACACCCTTTATAGGGTGGGACCATACCCTACTAGGTTCTCACTTGGTTTTTTTATTTCGATTTATTTCTAGTTCAATTTTCTTGAGCCAAACCGGCTCCACACCTCCCAGGCCTCACCCTCCTAGGGCCACACATCCGCACGCCTACACAGGCGCACACTTGCAGGCACACACACCCGCACACACACACTCATGCTCAAGTAACCGTTCGTATCTGTGCGCCGAGAGCTGACAACTGAGTAGCACAGTTAACAAAAACCTTTTATACCAAGGCACCCACTTAAGGCTTCTCAATGTGGGACTAAAGTTTCCCTGTCCAGAGCCAACTTCATGTGACGATATCTCCTAGCTCAGAGCTCCAATTCAAGCGAACAAAAGCTTGTTGGAAAGCTCTTGAGTTGCTCTACAAGATTATGCTTTAATTTAATGTTAAGGGGAAGATTTCTTCTTCTATTTGTAGGGTGAAGTTATGGGTTTTCTACGGTATTAAATGGCCTGGAAATGGAATTCAGACTTCAGAGTCCATAGGCTGGACTTTCCTCTCTCAGTTAAGGTTCTAAATAGTTTCTACAGAGTATTTCGCAGCTACAGATGTAGGATTTAAGCTCTTAGAAGCTTCAGGAAATGCAAATAAGGTCAAAGCTTCTCTAAAAGCTTCAGAGACTGTAATTAGGCTTGAGAAAAATCTAACAGATAGCTAAGGTAATGTGTAATCGATTAAATTAGATTCTATAGGTTGTTACAAACTTATCTGGGCAGAAATCACAATTGAATCTCATCCAAAAACCACTGCCAATAGTTTGGGTTCAAAAACAACCCAAACTAGTAATAATTGAAATCTAAACAAATTAACTGTCAGAGCTCTTCCAATTCATCATTCTAATGAATCTTAGAATCAATTCAAGCTCCTCAATTCATCAGATTGAACTCAAAATCAAGGTATCAAGCTCGGGTTTGACTGTAAGGCCTCAAATTTGACTTTCTATTCTAAGCCTTTTCTTAAGAAATTAAAACTTAAAATAGCATCTTCTCAACCTCAGAAACTTGCTCAGACCCTTGGATAAGTGTTTAAACTTAGGAATCTACGATTTCAAGCTTGTCGCCTGAACTCAAAAAGTGGTCTATTTGTCAAAGCAGTCAGAGGATTGTTACACTAATTTGAACACAAAATTAACTTCAATGCATTGCACTGAAGCTTCTAGATCCTTTAAATACGTCGTAAAGTCTTCTGTCAGACTTCTCCAACTTCGTCGAAGTTGGAGAAGATGAATGAGTAATTCTAGCTCCAGTTATTAAATCTTCAAATAAATGACTACATAATGATCAGTGATCTATATTATGTCATTCTGGAGCTTCATGTTAACTTCTATAGGCTGAAGATCATATTTGACTCGCCGGAGCTTGCTGGAGCTCCAGTGAGTCCAGTAAAAGTGTAAATTCGTGTACAGAAAGAAAAATGTGCCATTTTCGACTTGAAAAGGTTCCTGAGGTCACAAGGAACCTCAAGATCGCATTAAATTCTTCATTTGCTCATTAAATTTAAGATTTAACAGTGAATTCAGTTTGAATAAAATCTGAGTTGGTTGAGGCTTAGGACTTGATCTCCTACTCAATTGAGTGGTCAAGACAAGTTAAAAAGAGATTGAGATCATAAATATATAGTTAATTTAAGGTTTAAACTACTCCTGAGCTGCCATTGACAGCGAGCTCAGGAGCTTAATTAGATTTAGGTGTTTACATTATATGTGGCATTTACTCTAATTTTAGCAATGATTAGGATCCTTTAGTGATGAATAGGTGATGGAGGATCCAATGGAGGTGGAATTAGGTCAACTACTGCTGCCATGGACGGCAGAAGTAGTTGATGAAGGTGGAAATGGATTAGGCAAATCAGTGATCAAATTATGAATTAAGTGTGATAGAAATGATCGTAAAAGATAAAGGAAGGTGATCAGTGGTTTCAAAAGACAAAATTAAGGCTCTAGCAAGCTTAAGGAGCTCGTCGGAGTCGAGGAAGATGAACTTTAAAATCTAACATTACAACTAACTAACCTACCTAACTAACTAACTAAACTATCCTACTCCTACTCCTACTCCTATCTACTGTTACCTGGACGAAGGGGACAGAGAAACTCCATCGACGACTCATGACGGAGGAGTGAAATCAGAGGGTAATTGGAAGATCTCTGGTGGCGATTGTGAGATAAAGCAGAGGAGCTCCTTGGTCAGTGCTTGTGTCCAGAGACGCGGCTGACCTCGGCGAAGTTCCAGAGCTGATTAAGGTGGACGGAGGAAGTCGAATTATGAGATGGAAAGCTCGCCAAAGTTGTGGAGGGAATATCCCATTGGGTTGGCTGCAGTGAAGAAGAGGGAAGGGAGCCAACTTGGTGGAAATCAAGGGGGTCAGGGGGTATTTATAGTCAACGGCGACGAAGAAAGAGGTGGAATCTGGACGAGATTGACGCTAGGAGGAGGTTAACCACTGGTGTCTTTTCCGACGACGGTGAAGTTATCTCCTACCCTAAATTAGGATAAAATTGTCATTCAGACCGATAGATGAAAATGGGATGGTGAGCGCAAGCTCTAGGAGCTCGGAGAAGAGATGACGTTGGATGGGCGATGATCGTGCGGTGGCTGCACCTTCAGTCGTCAGCCGTTCAATCGGTTGAAGAGAAGAAGAAGAAGAAGTCAGGGATGTGTTTGCAGTGAAACCTAAGGACCTAAGTGGAAAATAAGGACCCGATTGGAATGAAATGTAAGGACCAAAATGTAAACTCAGGTTTTCAAGGCTTATTTTAATTTAGATCTTTTTCAACTTTTTATATATGATTATAAATAAGGTAATTATTATATTTAGACCTTGAATTTACATTTTTACCTTTTTGGATTAATTTATTTAATTAAGTAATGTTACATAAGTTATTACATACTTAGTTATATAGTATGCTTAAGTTAGTTAACATATTAATTAGATGAATGATTAGTAATATTTCGAGTCCAATTATTAATTAGATTATTAATAATATTAATGGGATGATAATATAGCATTTTAAACTTATTTTAAGGTCCTTTACTATATATCCCTTATTTAATAATTAACCCATATATTCACATAATCCTAGCTAATTAACTAAGAAGACTAGTTAATTAGGGGTAGTTAGAGACCATGATGAGGTTCTCATCAGTAGCCAAACTTCTGTGGAGGAGCTTTGTGGCTGGTCAATAGAGAAACTTAATTATGAGTATGATTGTCAAAAAACTGAGGGTCTCATTGAAGACAAAGCTCCAGTGTCACCACCTAGGGACCAACCAGAGAGCCCAATTCTCGAAGAGGAAGTGGGCAAATCTCCTCCAACGCCAAAGCCAGTACACCGCCTCTCGGCCGTCACAGTTTCACCTATGAAGCTCATCTCCTCCTCCGACTCCCAAAGTTGATCTCCCTAAAGATTCAGTCTGAAGTCTCATGATTATGGATGTTTTATGGCGATTTTTCTCTTTTTTCTATTTTCACTTTTTCAATTAGTCATTTAATGGGAATGACCTTCATGGTGAATGGATGAAAATAAGTAATGAAAGGAAAACAAAGCTTTTGTCATATTCTTTCTTACACATGGTACATTTTTAAATTGTTGGCATGCCAAGTCTGAGGGATTAGCTTACCACCTAAAGTTTGCAATATATAAAAATCGTGCGTAGTGTCCTCACAAATTTGATAGTGTCCTTCCCAAGGAGTGTTGAGCTTCCCACTTGCATTGCTTGGCTATGATAGCATACTCTTTCATAAGACTAAGTCCCCTCCAGAAAACTCTCTTCCAAACTCACTTGTTATAGGCGGCGCAGTTCTTTCTTTGTATTGAAGCACTAATATTGATGCCTCCTCTTATTTCTTCCAGCAGGTCCAGTGCTAGGCAGACTTGATTGTCGTTGGTAAGAGGGTCATACAGCTGAGACCGATATGTAGGGAGGATTATTTCTATCAGTAGCTGGGCTTTCGTACCGTATACCAAGCTAAAAGGTGTCTGGCCAGTGGAAGTCCTTTGGAAAGTCCTATAACTTCACAACACATCTGGTAGTTCTTCAGCCCATCTACTCTTTGATGAGTTTGGTCTGCGTTTTAATGCAGCAATGATAGTGCGATTTGTTATTTCTGCTTGTCCATTTGCCTAATGGTGTGCTATGGATGTAAAACATAGGCGGATTTCCCAGCTAGTACAAAACTCTTCAAACTTTTTGGAAGTAAACTGGGTGCCATTGTTAGTGATAATAGTGTTAGAAATGTCATACCGGGCGATAATATTTTTTCTTATAAAGGAGACAACCTTGTCAACTATTGGGCTAGCCATGGCCTCAGCTTCAACCCATTTGGAGAAATAATCTACTGCCACCAGAATAAAATGCTTTTGAGCAAGCACTGGTGGAAATGGGCCAAGGAAGTCCATTCCCCATTTAGCAAGAGGGATTGGCAACATGATAGGTACCATCTGCCTTGGCGGTAGGTGATGAAGTGCAGCGAATCGCTGGCACGTATCACACTTATGCAAAAAACTTTTACAATGTTGCTTCATCTGAGGCCAGAAATACCCCGATTGGAATAATCAAGCTAGGAGAGATTTGTACCTTCATGATTACCAGATGCCCCCACGGGCTTCCTGAAGGACCTGCGACACTTCTTCCTTTGTAAGGTAGCATAATAAGGGGGTTGAATATCCCCGCTTATATAATTGCTTGCCTAGCAGGGTGTGCCTTGATGCTTTTGGCCGGAATGCTTTACGGTGTGGTTCATTTGGGGGTAACTGGCCTATGTTTAGAAACTGTATTATAGGCAACATCCATGAAGTGGATTGCTGTATTACAAATGTCTTGGGCAAAGGTATCGTTGGTTCATTTAACGCCTAAAGGCATATATCTTCCTCTTCTCTTAAAGGAATCACGGATGCCAGATGAGCTAAGGCATCTACCAAGGGGTTGTCGGACCTGAGTGCCCGCCTAACTGAAGTGGCTTGGAAATTAGATAATTCTTCCTTTACTCTATCAGCATAAAGGCTCACAGTAGGATCTCTAGCTTGGTACTCTCCATTTATTTGGTTAGCCACCAATTGAGAATTCATGTATACTTCCAACGATGGAGAGCCCATGGACTTGGCGACACGAATGCTAGCTAGGAGGGCCTCGTATTCATCCATGTTGTCAAAGGCAGGGAAAATCAATTTGACGTTGTATTTATGAGTGGTGCCATCAGGGGTGGTCAAGGCTACACGTGCCCTAGACCCGATAGCCATAGACGATCCATCCACATATAATTTCCAAGGCAAGAGGAGACATGTATCTGGATCTATAAATTTGGCTACGAAATCAGCCAGGATTTAGACCTTTATTGACTTCCTTAAGTGGTATTGGATGTCAAATTCTGCTAATTACATAGCCCACTTTATTTGTCGGGCAAAGCCTGTTGGCCTATGTAACATTCGACGCAAAGGATAGTCCGATAAAACTATTATTGAATGGGCCTGAAAATAAGGGCGTAATTTCCTAGCCGCAGTCACCAGTGTGAGGCCAAGCTTTTCGATTACAATATATTTAATCTCTAACAAAATATGCTGGTCGTTATATTCCTTCACTATCACATTATAAAACAGCAATAATGGTTGTCATGGAAATCGCTAGATAAAGGAATAAAGATTCCCCGGTCATAGGAGTCGTCAAATTTGGAGGGCATTGAAGGGCATTTTTCACTTCTTCCAGAGCTTTCTAAAACTGGGGGGTCCAATGGGCTACTGTATAACCCCTACCCTTCTTAATATACTCAAAAAATGAAAGGAATTTGTCGAAAGATTGAGACAAAAATTGGCCTAAAGAGGAAATTTTGCCAACTAACAATTGTATTCCCTTCAGGGTAGTCGGCGGTGTCAGGGCCATGACCGCTTGGATTTTGTCGAGGTTGGCTTCTATGCCATGATTAGAGACTAAGAAGTCCAAAAATTTTCCTGAAGAAATGCCAAAAATGCATTTCTCAAGGTTTGGGCGCAACCGGGTGCTCCTCAAGACATGGAACACCTCAGTGAGGTTCACCAGATGTTAAGCATTTTTTAAGCCAAAGGACATTACCCTATATTAAAAGAGACCCCTATCAGTTATGAATGAGCTATGAGGCCTATCTGCAAGAGCTAAACTTATTAGATGGTAGCCACTGTAAGCATCCAAGAAGGACATGTGAGATTGGTCATTGCATGAATCTACAAGGGCATCGATCCTTGGCAAGGGAAACTCATCTTTAGAACAGGCTTCATTCAAGTTCGTGAAATCGATGCACGTTCACCACTTTCTACTTATTTTTTGTACCATGAGTACATTTGATAGCCATGCAAGGTATACAGATTTCTAGATGAATCCTGCTTCCAGAAGTTTGTTTACTTCAACCTATCTGCCTACCATTACTCTGTAGATTTGTGCCAGCGAGTCTGCTTGACTACTCAGGATCCCAACTGAACATTATGGCGATGTTCGATCAATGAGAGATAAACTCCCAACAAGTCATTGGCGAACCAAGCAAATGCATCCGCGCTAACCCTTAAAAGAAGCAGTAGTTCATGGACATCAGAGGTATCATGGTCCGCTCCTACTCGAATAAGTTTTTCTGCTATATCAGGGTATAGCTATATAGCAATGGTTGAAGAACCAGGCTGTACTTCCAAACCAGTCGTAATGCTTGTCAGGTTTGCTTCTTGCTAGATTGTTTGAGCTTGGCTTTGCTTCTTCCCCCACTTTTGTGGTTTTGGGGGTCTTTGCTCCATGACAACTCCAACTCAATGTGTAGGAGTTCATGTTTGGCAGTTTGATCTCCATGTACAATTCCACCCCCCCCCCCCCCCCCCCCCCCCCCCCCGCCTGAGGCATGTGAAAAAGCATGAATTGGAAAAATGAGGGGATTACCCGAAAGGCATGGGTTGTTGGGTGGCCCACAATGCCATCAAATGCTACTGCCAGTCCAACTACAGCAAAGGTGACCATCCGGTTGAGGTGTTTATCTCCATTGCATATGAACATGGACAAGTCAATCTCCCCCTTGGGCATCACCTTATGATTCCCAAATCCAACGACCGCATGGGTAGGTGGGGAAAGGTGCTCCTCTTTGAACCCTAGTTTTAGTAGTGTTTTAAGAAACAAAACATCAACTGCACTGTCTTCATCCACTAGGAGTCTTGGCTAGAGTTGTCCCACCAGCAGGAAGGTCACTAAAAGCAGCTCTGTGTGGTCTGTGGGATCTGGTAATGTGGAGAAAACCTTCCAGGTTGCCAACTTAATAGTGCTTCTCTTCACCCATTGGAGAGTAGGGTATGCGTCTTTAGGCGGACCCTCAACACGAGTGATCTATTTATTGGGTGCAGCATTGACACCAAAAATAACCTCTACTTCACTGATTATTGGCACTTAAGGGGGTGAATGAAAATCCTGGGGTCGTGCTGCCATTGCAGCCCGAACTTGTTGGCGATACTTGAGAGGGGGGAGCTATGTAGATATTCCCTGCTCTGCCAAGGGTGTAATGGGTGCACCCACCTCTTGATGTTCTATAAACACCACGTTCACCCCTTAAAGCTACTGAAGCTTCTCCCCGTGGTAATCCTCCAGACCCTCTACAGGTTGTTTGCCCTTGTCTTGACCCTCATTTCGTTTTACAAAATGTGCCAAGTTACCATGCCGAAACTGAGACTCAATCTGGTCACGTAGATCTCGGCAGTGGGCCTGATGATATTTACAGTAAAACCCCAAGTTAGTCTTCTTTTTTAAAGGCTTCGATGGCAGTAAGAGGTCTTTATTAGTTGACTATACTTCTGCCCATACATCCGCTTGATTCATGACAAGGGGAGATATTCTTCAAAAAAGTCCTACCTAGGCTGGCGAGGAGTGTGTTCTTCAAAAAGTCTTGCCTAGGCTGGAGGATCGTTATTTCAGCCTTTGTTCGACCTCTCTCCTCTTTGGTCCTGGAAGTTTCCCTTCCATTTGTTGGAGCGACCACCACTGTGAATAGATATAGGGGTAGGCTCCCTCGTTACTGATCGCGTTGTCTCTCAACTCAGTTAATTAAGTTAATTTTGCTTAATTAAGAGTAAAAGAAAGTAACTTAAGTTAACTCGAAATTATGTCAGTTTAGTAATATAGGGTCGAATTAACCTAACATTTTAGATTTTTTTTAATTGGTTGAGTCCAGGTCGTTCGCTGGGAGGTATACTTTATTTTAAATTTACCAATTAATTCTAAACATCTTATAGGTATAGGAGATATAATTAAGTTAACTTTAATAACATGAATTTTGCAAAATGATTTAAATTGAGGAAATATGCAAAATTCCATATGAAATCTCATTTACAACATTTAAAAACATATAAATTCTCTATTTATTTCAAAAGAATTAAGGCAATTAAGAGTTTATCTAGTTAAAGTATACCTTATTACAACAATTAAAAGCAAAAGAAATTAAAAATATAACAAGAAAAATGAACTCCTTTTCTTTTTATTCTTCAGCATCTCTCTCTCTTTTCTTGTTCTTCCTTCTTTCTTTCACTTATCTTTTATCTTTTCTTTCCTCTTTCTCTTTTATTTCTCTCTTATTCTTTCGAGCTCATTTCTTCTTCTCTTCTGTTCTGCCTCTCTTCTTTCCTTAGTTAGCTTGCCTGTTAGCCTTCTCTTTCTACCCTTTGCGAGTTCTTCTTCCTTTCTTCTTCCTTACCCTTAACCTTCTTTCTTTACCCTTCTTCCCTTAGTGTTCAACACTTAGCCTTCAGCCTTCAGCACTTAACCTTTCCTTTGAACCATCAGCTGAACCGGATCAGGTTTTTCTTCCTCAACCAAAAATTGGTTTTTGATTTGCGGCTCAGACCTTTTGGGGATACGCAGCACCCTTTACAGGGTGGGACCAGACCCTACTAGGTCCTCACCTGATTCAATTAATTTTGGTTTATTTTCGATTTATTTCTCGAGCCAAACCGGCCCAACCGCCCCCCAGGCCTCGCCCTCCCTGGGCCACACACATCGCACGCCCACACAAGCGCACACTTGCAGGCACACATGCCCGCACACACACACACACATGCTCAATTGAATGCTCATTCGATAACCGTGCGCCGAGCGTTGACGACTGAGAAGCCCATGCAACAAATTACTTTTGTACCAAGGCGGCTGCTCGTCATTTGCCGATGTGGGACTATGTTTCCCCTTTCAGAGCCAACTTCAAGTGGGAATATCTCCTAGCTCAAAGCTCCAAATCAAGTGAACAAAAGCTTCTTGGAAAGCTCTTGAGTAGCTCTACAAGATTACAGGGTCAATTTAACACTAAGGGGAAGATTTCCTCTTCAATTTGAAGGGAGAAGTTATGGGTTTCCTACGGGTATATACTGCCTAGAAATGAAATTAAAGCTTTAGAGTCCATAGGTTGGACTTCAGCTCTTGTCTAAAGGTCTAAATAGGTTCTATAAAGTATTCTGTAGCTGCAGGTATAGGTTTTAAGCTCTTAGAGGCTTCAGGGAACACAGAGAAGCTTGAAGCTTCTCTGAAAGCTTCAGAGACAGAAATCAAACATGAAAAAGTTGTAACAGACAGCTAAGATCGATTACAATTGATTGGAACAGATTCTAAGGGTTGTTACAAGCTTATCTGGGCAGAAATCTCATTCAAAACTCATCCAAAGACCACTACCAACAATTTGGGGTCAAAAACAACCCAAACTGGCAGTTAATGAATTTCAACAAAATTAACCCATAGAGCTCATTTAATTCACTCTAAAATCATTCATATAAATCTCAAAAACAATTTAGACTTCTCAATTTAACAGATTGAGCTCAAAGTCAAGGTCTTAAGGCTCAGGTTTGACTATAAGGCTTCAAATTTTGACTTTCTATTCTATGCCTCTTTACAAGAAATTAAAACATAGAATCTCTTCTCCTCAGCCTCAAAAACTTGTTCAACCCCTTAGACAAATGATTGAACCTTGAATTCTAGGGTTCTAGCTTATCTCCTGAACTCTAAAAGTGATTTGTTCGTCATAAGAGTTAGAAGGTTATTACAGTGTTCTAAGGGCATGAATGACTTCAGTGCACTGCACTGAAGCTTCTAGGTCCATTAATGTGGCTTTTAATCTTCTGTCAGACTTCTCCAACTCCAGCGGAGTTGGAGAAGATGAATCCTTATATACAACTCCAGTTGTTAAATCTTCAAATAAACGACCTCAAACTAATTAGTGATTATCAATTATTCATTCTGGAGCTTCTCATCAAGTTCTATAGGCTGAAGATCAACTTTGACTCACCAGAGCTCACCGGAGCTCCGGTGAGTCTAGAAAAAAAAATGAATTTCATGTACAGAAAGAAAATTTATGCCATTTTTTATTTGAAAAGGCTCCTAAGGTCACAAGGAACCTCAGGATTGCATTAAATTCCTCATTAACTCATTAGATGTAAGATTAATCAGTGAATTCAATTTGAATGAGATCTAAGTTGGTTTAAGCACAGGACTTGATCTCCCACTCAAATGAGTGGTCAAGACAAGTTAGAAAAGAGTTTGCGACGATAAATATTTAATTTATTTAAGGTTTTAACCGCTCCTAAGCCACCATTGACAGCGAGCTCAAGAGCTTAATTAGATTTAGGTGTTCACATTATATGTGGTATTTACTCTAATTATAGTGATGATTAGGATCCTTAGGTGATGAATAGGTGATGGAGGATCCAATAGAGGTGGAGATTAGGTCAACTACTGCTGCCATTGACAGCAGAAGTAGTTGATGAAGGTGGATTTGGATTAGGCGAATTAGTGATCAAATTATGAATTAAGTGTGATAGAAATGATCGTGAAAGATAAAGGGAGGTGATCAGTGAGTTCAAAAGAAAAATTATGTCTCTGGAAAGCTCAAGGAGCTTGCTGGAGTTGAAGAAGATGAAATCTAAAATCTGAAATTACGACTAAACTATCTAACTAACTAACTATCTAAACTATCCTACTCATACTCCTATCTACTATTACCTGGACGAAGGGGTCAGAGGAACTCCGTCGAAGGCTCATGACAGAGGAGCGAAATCAGAGGATATTTGGAAGATCTTCGGTGATCGAATGTGAGATGAAGCAGAGGTACTCCTTGGTCAGCGCCTGTGTACAGAGACGCGGCTGACCTCAATGAAGTTCTTGAGCAGATTAAGGTGGACGAAGGAAGTCGGAAGTGTAGTTTTCGTACTCGGAGGGGGTGAGATCAGTGTGACGTAAATAATTGCGGAAATAATATAAAGCAATAAACAATCACACAAAAAGACAATCACACAAAGAACACAAGAATTTTTAGGTGGAAACCCAAACCGGGTGAAAATCACCACCTAACCCTCTCGAGTTAGGATTTTCCGATCAACCTAGTTGATCAAATCCACTAACCGAATCACTTTAAAACGAGGGTGATTCAACCTCAGTACAACCACGCTACAAGTACGAGGGTAGCGTTCCTCAACCCCTTCTCTCCACGAGAAGGATTTTGTCCCACGAAGGAGACGGGAATTCGCAAAGCGAATACCCAACCAAAAGACAAAGATAAAATAAACAACAAACCTATAGAGCCAACAAAGTAATAAACCTAAGCTTCTATAGGAATTAGGAAACTCCCCTTTGCAAGGAGTGCGTCGACGATGACGCGGGTGCGTGAGCTACGCGACGGCGCAACTTCGCTCTCGTGAACTACGGCGGGAGAGCGGGTGCGCGAAGGTTTGATGCTCTCAAGATGTAGAACTTGAGCTTAGAGAGCAAGAGCTTCTTGGACACAAGAGTGTGAGAGTGTATTACAAGGTGTCTCTTGGTGTATATGTGTGTTGCAAGTGTGTCTTGTGTTTCTCTTGGTGTGTCTTGGTGTGTAAAGGCTCCCCTCTATTTATAGAGGCCTTAGGAAGGCTTTGGAAGGCTTAGGAAAGGTTCTATAGCCGTTGGGAACAAATCCCAAGAGAATCAGGCCGAAATCAGGACAATGATTACATTTGACAGGGTTATCAAACGTCTAACTCTGGCATCAGACGTTTGGAAGGCCACTTTAAGACGTCTGATTCCAAGGTCAGACGTCTGATTTTGGGTCGGTCTCTCCCTGACTTGGATCAGATCTAAACAGGGTTTTTGCGCAAGTCCATCAGACGACATACAGGACGTCTGGAACTATGTATGGACGTCTGGAAACCTACTTCTACTGTGGGAATTGATTTCCAAACGTTGCAACGGCTAGAAAATCTCTGAGAAGAGATTTTGGGTCAGCCGAGGCAAAACGGTCATTTATCAGACGTCTGGAAAGGCCTAAGGACGTCTGATAAGGCTCTAACGGTCATAATCTGCAGTGTCTGCTAAGGTAGCCAACGGTCCACTATCTGGACGTCTGGCAAGTCCATCAGACGTCTCCTAAGACGTCTGGTATAAGGTCTGGACGTCTGATTTCATCAGACAGAACTACTATGTCCAGCCTAACAGATATCAGACGTCTGAAACAACAGTCAGACGTCTTAAAATACTTTATCAGACGTCTAATTTGGGAATTAGACGTCTGGAAGTGCTGTTTGAACCCTATATTGGTTTTCTAAGTATTCTACAGAAAACCTAAGTATCCTAGGGTTGTGCCGGTGTTCCTAGGACTACTGTTAGGATACTTTGAGGCTCTTTAACATAATATTCTAAGGAAAATAAGAGCAAGAAAATAAAGACAAGAGATACAAGAAAGGATTAAAAAGAATCTATCATATTCTTCTTGTCTTCTATCTTCAATCTGTCGCTCCACGCGAACCTCCTCTGTTTTCCGTCAAGCTCCTCCAATTCGTCCTGGATGCGAGCTCGAACTCCGTCTAAACACGTCCACATTTGCAATTGACCTGAAATCTATGACTCAAATTGCAAATGTTAAATAACACGTGTTTTTTTATCATCAAAACAAATGATCGTGGTGCTCTAGCACCAACAGGAAGATGAGGTGGAAAGTTCACCAGAGTTGCAGAGGGAATAGGCTATTGGGTTGGCTGTAGTGAAGAAGAGGGAAGGGAGCCAACTTGAAGAAAATCAAGGGGGTTAGGGGGTATTTATAGTCGACAGCGACGAAGAAGGAGGTGGAATCTGGACGCAATTGAGGCTAGGAGTAGGTTAACCACCGGTGTCTTCTCTGATGATGGTGAAGTTATCCTCTACCCTAAATTAGGATATCAGAGTCATCCAGACCGATGGATGAAGATGGGATGGTGAGCGCAAGCTACAGAAGCTTGAAGGAGAGATGACGTCGGATGGGCGGTGATCGTGCGGTGGCTGCACCCTCGTTCGTCAGCCGTTCAACCAGTTGAAGAGAAGAAGAAGAAGTCAAGGACCTATTCGTGATGAAACGTAAGGACCTAAATAGAAAATAAGGACTCGATTGGAATGAAATGTAAGGACCAAAATGTAAACTCAGGTTTTCAAGGTTTATTTTAATTTAGATCTTTTTCAACCTTTTATATATGATTGTAAATAAGGTAATTATTATATTTAAACCTTGAATTTACATTTTTTACCTTTTTAGATTAATTTATTTAATTAAGTAATGTTACTTAAGTTATTACATACTTAGGTATATATTATTCTTAAGTTAGTTAACTTATTAATTAAAGGAATGCTTGTTAATATCTTGAGTCCAATTATTAATTAGATTATTAATAATATTAATTGGATGATAATATAGCATTTTAAACTTATTTTAAGGTCCTTTGCTATATATCCCTTATTTAGTAATTAACCTATATATTCACATAATCCTAGCTATTTAACTAGGAAGACTAGTTAATTAGGGATAATTAGAGATCATGATGAGCTTCTCAGTAGTTACCTTCTCCTCATCAGGTGTTAAGACCCCGGCATCAAACGTCTTTTAAGACGTCTAGTCAGACGTCTACAAGCCTTCCCAGACATCTGGAAATTAATTTTTTCGGCGTACGGTTTCATGTCTGCACGCATGCGCGTGCAGACTAAACCGCCACCCTCCTTTCTTCTCTCTCTGTCCTGCAGGCGCAGCTTTCCTCCTCTCTCTCTCCCCACGGTGCTTTCAAATACCTCCCCCTCTCCTCTCCCTCACCATCACTCCACCATCTTCTTCTTCTCCTTCCTGTTAGCGTGAGAGTGAGCGAGCGAGGGCAGCAGCTGCTGCCATGTGTGCGCGGGGAGGAGGGGTTGCAACAGAGGAAGGGAGTTAGAGCGCGAGGGTGCGAGCTCACCGGAGCAGCCAGGGTCGGCCGGCGGGTGCGCAGTGGGAGTGTAGCGCTGGGGAGGTGCTGCTGCAGCTTAGGCAGCAGGTGAGCGCGGCACGGCACAGCCGTGCGCAGCAGGTGGAGGGCGAGGAGGTCCTAATTCTGGGAAAATTTCCCAGAATCAGATGTCTGGACCCACGTCCAGACGACGTGGGAGATGTCTGGAGGAAGGTCCAGACGTCTGAAAGGTACGATATTTTCCATTCATTCTTCTTTCGCGTGTACGGCCATGCAGCCGTTCCGCCGAAGGGTTCTGCCTCATTTCGTGTTGAGGATGGTCACGTATGCGTACAGGTTTCGTTTGGGAAGGTGCAAGGGCACGCCCTCCCACACAGATCGGACGTCTGGGCACAGCACCAGATGGCGGAGAGGGTCTCCAGACGTCTGGAGTGACAGTCAGACATCTGGAACTAAGTCCAGATGGTTCAGCGGGATTTTGGACGTCTGAAGAACCACGCAGAGAGAAGGTATGACCTGAACCATCTTTTAAGACGTCTGGAAGATGTTCCAAACTTCTAATTTTGGGCAGACTTGTCGTTTTTGACCTGTTTAGGGTCCATTCGAAGTCTGATTTTCGCGTTTGAAATTCCATTCTTCTCAGAAATTGTTCCTCTACTTGTTTAAAGTATTTGTATCCTATTATGAGTAGTTCCTTGTGTTTGATCCTTGTGTTAGGACCTCGTTCCGTTGTAGCTCTAGGGGTTGCGAAGGCACGCGGGCTTACCGATCACGCCCCCAGTACTCCCGATTTTGTGGGTAGAGTGGCTCCCTTTAATTATTTACCAACATTATGCACTTGTGAGATAATTAATAGATTCTAAGGTGTGGCATGAACCCTAGGACTGGAAAACTAGATTGAATGATAGATCCTAGGGTATGGCATGGATCCTAGGACTGGAAAACTAGATTGAATGATAGATCCTAGGGTGTGGCATGAATCCTAGAAACAGAAACACCAAAATGAATGTCGTGAATATATGAATTGCAATCTTGGAAAAGTAGAAAGAAAATTGATAATTGTCTGTAATTGGATAACAGTTACTTGTTTATGAATGGATATTAACTGTTGAAAACATGGGCTATATGAAAATAAAGTTGAAATGATGAAACCTAAATTGGCTTAGTTAAAGAAATATGAGCATGAACCCTACGGGGAATTAGTAGTAGAGCTCCTGAGAGGTGAATGGAATGGAATTGGGAAGTGAGCTGGCCCTTGAGTATAGAGTACCAAGGAGAGTAACTATCCCCCCTTTTTAGTGCAAAGCGGAGCTAGCCGCCCCAGGGACCCGGGATAAGGTCTGGCCACTTTGTACCGACTTTTGTCCCTCGCGTACACAGTACCGGGGAGAGCTACTAGTGTAGGGAGAGCACTAGCCACCCCACGGGCCCTGGGGTTTTGCTAGCCTTCCTACACCGACTTGTTAGGTCCACTGGGCAAACCAGGGTAGTCAGGCGAGGGTGCGCGGACTGTGGAGGGTTAAGACCCTTGTTTGGTTACTGTGGAGGGGCTGGACCCCTGTTACTGAGAGGGCTCTACCCTATACTGGTTCCGTGTTATGCTTTGGGACGCACCAGTTAACGGAAACGACTGACCGCGTGCTAGTGCGGGGTAGCTACCCGTGCGTTTATCACGCGTGCCATAGTCACCGTTACGTCTGTCAGTAACCTTGGGGTGGTTGACTGAGGGTAGGACCACCACGAGGGACTCTCCCGGCCAGGAGAGCACCACGTGCTACTTCTACTTTTCGGAAAAGACTGCAATCAAGATCGTTCCCACGACGAACATTCAAGATCAAGAGAGAGATCTGAGAAATAATTCAAGAATGAGTAAATAGAAAATAAAGAAATAAATTAAAAATAACAGCTACTTGTCCACCTTACTGTTTTCCTAGCTAGTTAGTTGCCACTATACTTAGCGTTTCGCTGACGTATCACCTTTGTCACCTTTTTAGGACCAGGTGTTGACCAGCCAGAGCCAGCAGCTGCAGAGGGTGTTGGGCCTAGTAGTGCCCAGTAGTTTTACTTGTGTAGTACCTACTGTACCTTTTCTTCTATTGTAGTGAGTATTTTCTATTACCACTGTACTCTTTTATTGTAAGCATCATGTTTATGTACCTGTTTAATTCTCTACTGTTGTGGTGGTGTGTACTGTAGTAGTTCTTTTCTTTACTACTGTACTTTTGTTACTGCTAGTTATATACATGGTGAATGTGGTTTATTTTACTGCTCTTTTGGTTACTTTCTTGTTGGACGACTAGGTCTTGGGATCAGTCAAGTCGGTCCGATTCTCGTGTCTCGTAAGGATTCGGGAATTGGGTCATAACATCAAGGGAATAACGATCATCCCCATATCCGTCAGCTAACCGGCTACGAGAGCGGAACAAATAATCTTGTTTCGCGAACCTTGTAGCTCAATTCCATAACTCTGTCATGGCCATTGGTGGAAAATCGTAAATATCATACTAGAACCTCTAAGTTAGCAGGCTTGATTTAAAATACTGAATGGCAATTGCATTGTGGGGCCTTTCGCACTTAAAGTATTGAATCTTAAATCGATCAGAATAAGACCGGAAAGACTTAGATCTCTACTGTCGGACCTCTGACAGGCTTTCAGGATTGTCTCTCACCCACTGCTGTCCCACAAAGTATTGGCAAACTTTATCGGCTAGCTCCTGGAAACAAGCTTGCCCTGCCAGTAGTTCGTTGAACCATTCATGTGCCAGGCTAAAGAGGTATGATAGGAATACCCAGCAGAGTACCTTGTCAAGATAACCATGAACAAGCATCATCTGATGGTAGCTCCCCACAAAGCTATTAAGGTTAAATGTCCCATCGTATTGTGCTAGGAAGGGGTGCTTAAACTTCTCTGGCAAATGGGCAGCCATCACTTCTTCTGTAAAGGGATACGTGGTGACATATGCCCGTGGGTGTATACCCCTCATCGCACGGGTGACTTGGCAGACGATCTCAGGTAAGGATTCTCCTCCGCTCATCACCATAGGGTGAGCCCTCGATTGCTCCTTCGATTCCCGCAAAGGCGGAGGGGAGCTTGGGTGGACCTAGAGGGACTTCTCCCTTCTGGCTACTAAGCTCTCACTTTAATTTTTTGAGTTGTTCGCATAGGTGGACATTTTTCTCTTCCACCACGCGACACCATTTCAATTGGTCATCGGTGGGGCTAGAGTTCTGGGGCTCTTCCAACTGGGTCCTCCCCTTATCTTTTAACAATCGGATCTCCTGGAGCTGGTCCACCACCATCTATTGCTCTGCCTTCAAAGCTGACAGTTTGGCCTCATATTCTTCCTCCTTTGCCCGTATCTCAAGAATATGATCACTTTAAGAATTCTCCCGATGAGAAGGCTCAAGTTGAAAGCTAGGTTGCATCTCCTTCTCTTTGCTGGGCTTGGCATGTTGATGGTGTCTCCTTGACACAGAGACGCTGGACTTTACCGAAACGGCTTTCTCGAGATTAGCACGAGAGAAATGACACGTGGTAAGAGCCATTGCCCAAGCTCAAAACTGAGAAGCGTGGTAACAATACCAAGCATTTCCCACAGATGGCGCCAATTAATCAAGACCCTTAGAAGAGAGATCACACCAAGGGTTGATGATCTAGTTCCACCTATAAAAGGTGTACTTCTAGGGAGAGAGTGATTCTCCCAAGTTTCACTAGTATAATTTTGGTAATACATAGCACTTGTGTCTCTTTCTCTAATTGCGTAAAACATAAAAGCTAACCCATCCTAGGTATTTATAGGATGAACCCTCTCGATCATGGATCTTGTGGCCTTTCCCACGATCGCGCGATTTGGCTATTAATAGAATTCAGTTGAGTAACTGACATAGACTACCATTGCAAATATCGACGCAACGGTCATCTGTTTCAACTTCAGTCAATAGGATCTTCAGATGGGTTATCAGGTCCTTGGACTGGGTTGGATCCAGCAGGACACCGAGTAGCTGGGTTTGTTGGGTCATTGGGTCCATTAGATTTGTTTGCAACGTTTTAATGAGAGGATTTTTCTCCCCTTTGATGAGAGGGAGCTTTGTTGGTGTGATGTGTGGCAATGTGATGAGGGCAGTGGTGGTGACTACTTGGATCATTGATGGCATGATGCGCGGTGGTACAATGGAGGAGTCGACCATAGAAGGTAGGTGATGCCTAACAGAATGAAGGGTTAGGGTTTGTTTTACTCAATTAGGGTTGTGGGAGGGGCATTGAGAGGGGATGGTAGGAGGTGTGGGTAGTACTGTGGCTTCAAATGTATACAGAGTTAGTGGATGACTTTGATTTTTTCTACATTCCTAGATAATGCATCGACTATTGAAGTTAACCAAAGGTCATGATACCATGATAATCGTTCAGACAAACTTCAATTAAGTTGCTAATGACACACTAATGGAGGGTCATATTTATTAATGGAGACAGGAATTAAGGGATATGCATGTGATATCTAAGAAGTTATAGTTAATGGTTGTTAAGGTTAAAATTAACGAAAGTTCCCTTAAGGATATCCCATGTAAATTGGGATAAGATTTCAAGGGTATTTATGTAATATCCATGAACCTAGAGGTATGTATGTAATATAAAAAAATTACAAAGGTGTTTATGTAAAAACTTTTACCTACAATTAACAGTTGTCAAAGTTAAAACTAACGGAAGGACATATTTGTTAACGAAGATAAGATTTTAGGGGTATTTATGTAATATCCAAACATTGAGTAGTATATATATGTAATATCAAAATATTATAGGAATATTTATGTAAAAATCCCATAAAGAGAAGGAAGAAAGAAGCAAAATAAGCCTCTTTTTTGGGTCGTGCACCTTTCACCATAAGTTGGCGTTCTTTGGGGTTGAGAGGAGGTGGACACTACCGGAAAGGCAATTTCTGACGGGCCCTCCTCGCACTTTCCCACGAAGATTCTGAGCCATGAGTTCAATTCCACGCCCTCCCTTTCTCCTTCCCCACAAGAAATCACAAGCCAGAGGAGAACAATACGTACTTTCCTCTCCCATTACTTTCTTTACACATAATATTACTATATATCAACCACCATAGCTTCTTGGGAGGGTCCAGGCCCCTTGTCCAACCCTCTTGGATCGTTTCGAAGACCCCCCTAATTTTTCCTGCGATCTGAAGGGTGCCCATCTCCCGAATTCTCGGAATGGAGGAGGCGCGAGGTGAAAGATTGGATCTTGGGTTGTTCTAATGTGTTTTGTCTGTTCTTCTCGTGGGTCTCCATAGTGCAGTTTTATTTGGATGCTTTTTGGTGATCTTTGGTGTCATTGGATCTTCGGCGATATAAATATAGATTGAGAATTACGAGAATTTGTTATGTGTTTAGGCGGTTGATTCCTTGTCTTCCTGTTTCTTTTTTTCTTTTTTTTTGGGATCTGCTCTGTTTTTGTTTTCGATTGTATTGTGATCTCTGAAGAAAGATCATTGCCTGATAGACATAGATTGGGAGTTCAACTGTGTTTGATTTTTTTTCCCGTTTCGTTTTTTGATGATGCTTTACATTCTTATGGTGCGTCAGCATTTCTTCATGAAAAAGAGTTACCTTTCGGTTTCATTATGTGATGGGTAAATATTTTGCGAAGGGGCAGCAGTTAAGAAAACCCGTTTTCATGTAACTGACATGGGGGAAGTGCTAAGGAAGAGGGGGAGGAGTGAAGCAAATGGACAAAATGGGTGTACTTTACTGGAAAAGGCACACCTTCCTAAGAGGTATTGACTTTAGTTGGGGCTAATGTTCCAAAAGAGGATGAGGGTTAATAGCAGTGGAGGATGAGGAGGAAGAAGGGGATGTGAAAGGAAGAGGAGGAGGAGGAGGATGTTAGATTGTTCAAACTCACTTGTAGGTCAAGGAAGAAGGTAATATCGGCGATGCACAAAATTCTAGCATGATTCTAGAGCACCGATGCTTACAACATTGATATAATAGCATGCCATCAATACCATGCACAAGTGCTATAACATCAGTATTACATAGCATCTGTTCTACATAACTGGTGCTATAGCATCTGTACATATGCCATAGCACTTCTGCTTAGAGCACATGAACATCAGCATGTGACAAAAAAAGCAGGGTGTGCATGAAGGGATGCGTGTATGAAATTGAATCAGCTTATTTGCATTTCCATTGACTTAAAGCTTTTGATAGAATTTTCTATCAATAGTATATGATGTGATTGGCAGAATTTTCTCTCTTTAGGCTTTGCTTTGCCCATCATCGTGTCATCTTTTTCTCTACATCCTTCTTACACTTTTACACGGCGCAAATTTATTTTTGGGTGCAATTGGGAACCTATATTTATTTGCATTGCTTTTTTTTTTTAATTTGAGAAGATAAAAATGGTGGGTTTGGGATTTGATCCCATGACCTCTTAGTTGCCAGTGGGAGGCTTTACCACTGAGACAACCCTTTGGTGGCAATGCTGCAATATTTCTTGTACTTTCTCAATAGCAACAAGTTCTTTTGTGAAGACTGTATACCCAGTTGTGTTGTCTAGTGAAGACTGTTTTCAGCTTTGTTCCTTTTCATATCAATTATGCTTCGACCATGCCGTTGCACTTCCAAGTTGTTTATGAGAGCAGTTTGCTTCTTTCTGTATAACGGCATTTCAGCAGTTTCCTTTGACTTTAATACCTTTTCTTTAGTTGATAGATTTGTTTCATACTTGGTTCATTGTTCGGAGGATCTGATAATTGGGTAGTTTCTTTTGTGTGTGTGGAAAAAGAGAAAGGATAGCCACTCAAGATTGGTGGCTATCCAGTAATTTCATCAATAACAGATGAAATCACCAGTTACATGGGAAGGCTCCAGACTCTTATCCTATTATTTACATCAAAGACCATCCCATCAGTAGCAGCACACATTTTTAAAATCATCTTTTGTGTTTTGGTCATAAAGACCAAAATACCATGAAAGGTTTAGCCCTTTCCATGTCTGTCCTGAAGCATCCAGAACCCAACTTGCTCCTTCCAGCTGCAAAACTCTCCCAAAATGCCATTGCAGAAGAGTAGTTGATTCAGCCTGGGTGCACTTGGTAAAGGGAATCTGAAAAAGAGTAGGGTAGTTCGTTGATCATGAACTAAACTTCTTATAGATTTTATTCCACGTGTATTTGGTGCATACTGTTGGATAAGAATTACAAAGAAAATTTGCTATAAGTGGCATCGCATCATTAGAAAATTACCAGCCTTTTGGGGAAAAAAATCTTTGGCTAAGGCTCTGATCTTTGTGTTGAGGCCCCACTCATTTTCACTATTTGTTTTGTTCCAGTTGTGGAATCCAAGGATGGGACCATCTCTGTGGCTTCCTCGTTTCCTGGATATCAAGAAGGTATGGTCTCTAATATGCTGTATTTTCCATCTGCCAGGTGAAGTGATCCATGGGTTTGTGGCAAGAATATATAATGACCACAATTTCCTTTTGCAATCTTTTCTGTGTGTCTTGTTTTGCTTTTTGCATGTCTAGAGGTTTGTTTTGTATGCTGAATCTGTGGATCTATTGACACTTGTTTTTATACTTCTATGCTTCTAATCATGCTATCATATTGCTGAATTCTTGGTTATTGCATGTAAAAACATCAGCTGTCCAGGACAGAGACCACAAGTTCTTGTCTAAAGCTGTTCAGGAAGCATACCGTGGTGTGGAATGTGGCGATGGAGGCCCATTTGGCGCAGTTGTTGTTTGTAACGATGAAATAGTGGTAAGCTGCCATAACATGGTATTCAAGACAACAGATCCTACTGCCCACGCAGAGGTGACAGCAATTAGGGAGGTAAAGCTAAAATGAACATAGCTGAAGTTTACCTGTTTCTTTTTCCTCTCAATTCATGCTAAGGTTATTTGCATTGATAGTGTGGTCATCAGAGTCCCCTGCTGTATATTTTGTTGTTGGATTTGGTTTTGGAAATGCAGATACCTTTTAAGTCGATCTGCCTACATGCTCAGTTCAAGACAATGACTACAATCTATTTGACAGATATGCATAAGTACTTATAGGACACTGTGCAATGTTTACTGGAATTTAATTGATTGCAACATATTACAGGGAAGCAATGGAAGTGAATAAAAGTTAATAGTACAAATGGGCATTTTTGTGACATACATTTCTGCCTGTGAATCCTTTTGTGTGGTCAAATTCCAACGGTTGACAAATCTTGGTATGTATTGCCCTTTTCTGTTTTGGGAGGTTCAGCATGAGCTGATTTCTAACCCTGTTTCTGGGTTATGGGATAACTTAGTTTTGGCAGGTCCGATGTGTGCTGATTCCTCACCCCTGCATCTGGGTTATGGGATCAGTTAAATTGAGGCTGATTCCTAGCCCCTTAATCTGGGTTATTGGATTGGTTAAATTGCAATCACAATAAGAAAATCCAGTTGGACTTTGACTAACATACCTCATCCTTGCTTGAAGCTTGTAAAGCTTTTCTGTGGTTATGTAGTAGGCTCTGGATTTTTCGTATGGGCAGTTTTTAATTCATCCAGTTTTGAGTTGCTGATGCCAAATTTGTTGGTAAAGCCAATATTAAACATAGAAAACCCTTCTTCCAATGATTGCAGTCTAATTTGTGGTTTGGACACCCCACATATATCGGCCATAACCTTTCAGGTTGCATTACTTCTTGCTGCTTGCATTAGTTAAGGAGGCTTCTTTTCTTTTTCTTTTTTTTCCTTTTTTTTGACACTGAAGAGGCTTCTTGAATGCACTAGAATATTATAGGCATTGAGCTTGAGTAGTTCTTGCTAGATCCAAGAGACTGGGGTTCTGATCTAACCCTTGGCAAATCAAAGTACACTTCGTCATCCTTTAAGGCACAAAGGAACATGAGCACTTATTTAAAAAATAAAGAGAGATATAGATGCTCATAAGACTATAACTCTAGAGATAAAAAGAAACATGCGAGAGCTGCTCCCCATTAGACCATTTTATGTGCCATAGGTTCCCCCAACAACACAGAATCTAATATGGGAAATCAGAAGGATGATGTATATTGCCTATATCCTCATTAATGATCAGGAAAGGAAAAAAACAGATTTTCCAAGTGTCACATTGTGACGAACTGAGAATATTGGCATTTAACCCCTCTCAAAAAAAAAAAAAACAAGGAATATGATAACCAGGTTAGATGTGACTCTTGGGCATGCAGTCTTACTTCTACTAACACTAAAATGGTAGCTTTCACTTCAAATGGTCATGAGAGGAAGCAATTGGAATCCAAACAATTACTGATTGCATGCCCTTTTCTGCTACTTTCAAGAATGACCACTGGTGGCCTCTTTTTGGTATTTTATATCTCAAGTCTTCTAGATTTTGAACCTAAACTAAATGCCAAGTTCAACTGGGTAATCATGCATAATTACGTTATGCTTGTGGCCCACAAAGGTTAGCATGTAAGTTAACAAGTCTTTTCTTTTACCCTATAACATTTTTGGCCCTAGGCCACCATGAAAATTACTTAAATGTGATAAGAAAACCTGTATTTACATAAATGCCATAAAAAAGTTGCCTTTGTTTACATAAATTCTAATTCCTATGTCAATCCTTGTGTCAATCAAGAGGAAATCTAGACCACTCATTCATGCTTTTGGATTCACATTGACATTGGGATTGACAGGGTTTGGATTTTATCTTGATTGGCACAGGGATCGCAATAGTAATTGACATGTATGTAAATGGAGTTAACTTTTTTTTTTAAGGCATTTATGTAAATATAGATTTTTTTATGGCATTTAAGTAATTTTGAAAGTTCTTGATGGCATTTATGTAAACCCTCCCTTTTCTTATTCAGCCATCAGCAATTATTTACGCGAAAAGAAAGTATGTTATAAACCATGGCACATTTTTGATAATGAGTAACCATCCTTTTACAAAAAGTTATTTCATTAACAGCACTAAATGTAAAGCTAGATGACCAATGTGCATAGAGCCTTAACAAAAACAAATCAAACAGCACACCAGGGCCTATAATATGGATCCAAATAGCAAAAGACAGATTGTAGCCATCAAAAAGAAGGATAAAATCATTTTCAGAAAAAGAAGGATAAAATCTAATAAGTTCTCATGTGTGTCAATAGTTGATGACAGAAGAATGTGAACTAGATGTCCAAGGTGATTGATGTGTGCTGTTTGAATTTAAAAGACAAGTGTATAGACTGATAGATACATGTCAAACTTGCTGTAGCTAAACTGAGAAACCATGTATACTGCTGCTTGTATGAATAGCCTGCAATCATTTACAACCATCAATTTCCTTCCATTGTGAAATGTGTGCTGCTACTGCTATGCAGAGGCCTTAAGCCTAAGTGCCTGTCTTAAGCATTCTGTTTTATTACTAAAATCTGCTATTTTTATGATTCTCAATGCATACATATGTACTCTTTCCTATGTGAGTATACTTATTTCCATCTCTTCATATTCATGCATGCACTACAGTGACCCAAATACAATTGGGCATTGCTGTTTGATTGAGTGGAACTATCTTTAATCATGTGTCTTATTCTTAATCAACAAGACACAGGAAATAAACTCTGACAGGCTTTCTTAGATATGATTGCAGACTTTCCCTTTATTCCCCTTAAATTCTCTCTTTGAACTTCTGATTTTCGGCTGCAGCTTGACTGTTGCTGCTAGCTTGAATTTTTTTTCTCTGCAACACCTCTATCAAAAGTTCCTCTTTGGATTGCCTCATTCACCTTGGCCTTTAGCTCTGTCTGTCTTTGTGTGTATTAACAATTGGCTTATAGGAGGCTATGGAATTGTCTTCTAAATTTATTTTCCCTTGTACATTATATTCTCTATCAAAGCCTTTCTACAGTCATCTAAAGAATGGCCTGTTAAGGGGCTATTTGAGTGGAAGGAATATGGTCTTTGTCATATACAACCTTTTATCTGTAAAGTTTTTGTGCTCCACTTTTTCTCATTCAGTTGCAAATTGGATTAGCCAAATCAATCTGATGCAGACACAGGATTTATGACTCTTGGTTTGACGCTCTGCCCACCCATTTAGGCATAGAAACTTCCCAGACACTTGTGAGTGTGTGGTGGAAAAATGGCACAAAGATCCATTAGATGGAAGTTAGACCAGGAAATCCCACCATGTTGGAGCAGTATATGTTCATAAAAAGGGTCCATGAAGTGATTCCATGGCATCACTAGCAAGTCATTTACAATTCATATTTATATACTATAATACTGTCTGAATGTTTTCAAAATACAATAAAAATGGCCAAAATCAACGTCTCCATCATGCAATTCTCTTTCAAGTTTCAGTTAGATAACCTGCCTCTATGCTCTTATTGTGATTTCACTTCCTTATTATGAAAAAATAATTAGCAGAGATTCATCTTCATTGATCTGAGGCAATCCAATTGCAAGTGGCTTACTTTAAGTTGGAACCTTGATTTGTCCCTCCTCAATCATTGAACTTTTTGTTGTCTTAGGCCATTTCAAAATAATAAGCTGGCTCTAAAGCCATTAATGAAGCAGCAGTAAATGCTGTACTTGAGCTGTTAGATGATTGCTTACACATTTCTTTGAGTGAACTTAAGAGAATTTGCCATGTTTTGGCAATAATCATACTCGATTTAAGATTGCCCACCTGTCAAAAAATGATGAAATATGTTCCAGTTTAGTTTAGCTCTGATATAAAACAGAGGATCTAGTACAAATGTTGTTGCTGCATCCAAGTACGGATCTGTCGATGCTCATAATCCACCCTCTCCTTTCACACTACAACGCTACTGTGCTTGTTAACCTCCTACAGTTTGCCTTTTGGAAAGTGCCTCCGTACACCAGCATAGATACCTACAAGTTATCAAAGGTCCATGAGCTCTTTATTGAAAGCCTCATTAACGGTACTAGCCCTTTGTCACTATACCCATCTTTCTTGCCTCTTGAAGAGATATTTCCACTTCCTACTCCAACTGAATTCGTGGATTTAACCATCATTCTCCTGAAACCTTGGGGATACAACATATTTTCATCCTAATTGCTCCATTTCTATGTGCTCTCATATGTCTCATTGCAAGTGCACAGGAAAAAGAAAAGTAACTAATGACAGACTGCTATATCTCTACAGCAGTAATCCTGGTACATGGAAGTTCCTCAAAAGAAAGTCTAGAGGCTATCCTGATTTGGGTGCTCCTTATAACCTGTTTTAGAAGAAATCTCGAGGAGGGTAGGCTCTAGTCAATCAGTATGGTAGGCTAAAAAATACCTAACTAACATCTTCATGGTACTTTTGAGTCCAAACAACACTGGTGTTCTTTCAGCCTTTGGAAGATGACATGCAGACTGATGTTATATTCTTTGATTGCAAAGCTTTTACTTTGTAAGATAGCCAGCACTTTTTATAGGCCAAACTTGGAATGGCTTTGGTCAGCTTTTTATTTGCACATGCATCTTCTTTACTACGTTGTTTCAAGGAATTGTGGGCAGACAATACTATGCTTTACTTAGTCTAATTATCCAAAGTTTTGAATTTAGTAATTAACTAATGGAAATCATTTTAAAACTTATCTTGTAGAAACCTATGAATTGCCATGCATTTTTTTTTTTTACATCCTGCAGGCTGAGGAACAAATAATTTCAGGATCTAATCATTGTAAGGGAAATTGATTTCTCTAGTTTCCCAAGTTGTTCATGTTCGTATTTGTCACCCAAGATTTTCCACCCTCTTCAATGAGATACATTTGGAAACATATAGGAAAGGATGATGATATCAATTCTTTGGTTAGAAATATTTTTCTTTTTTTTTTTTGGGAGAAAGAAAGATTCAGGTGCTGATGCACAGGAAACAAGTTGCTCGACGACTGTAAAATTTGAAGTGGTATTTCTTTTTGACAGATATGGATAATATTTATGATATTCATACAGCATTTATTTGTTGCTTAACTAATTTACATTTCAAATCATGTCATATAATCTATGGATATGGTTTCTTTGAATTTCCAAGTGCATAAATGGGTCATAAACATGTTTGTTATTCACATCATCCAATCATCAGAGATATTGGTGTTGAAGGTTTGCTGTTGGGTTTTCCTTGCTTTCATAGGCATAAGATTCCCAGTCTGGCTCCTAGATGTTGAATCTAGAATCAGACACCTGTCAAATGATTCCATGCAGAAAGTATGCTTTTCTTTCCACCAGGACATTAGGATAATCATGTAAATCCTTAATCCTTATTGTCAGGTGATGGTACATACTGCGAGTTCATTAGAAGGATTTTTCCCTGTAGGAAAAAATATATTTTCTTCATTTGTTTAACTTGGTAATGCAACATCTTCGTTGGCAGCCTTATCAGAAGAAAGATATTGGTTGACAATGTCGTTCGTTTTCTCCATTTTGTGTCCCCGGATTTCTTCTGCCACTACAGTGACATGAGACTAAGCTTTCAATGAAAAAAATGGTTAACCTTTTTCCTTTTCATTATTCTACATCAATTGGCTTATTGTTGTGTTGGTTTTATTTAAGGCGTGTAAGAAGCTCGGGCAGATTGAACTTGCTGACTGCGAAATCTATGCATCTTGTGAACCATGCCCAATGTGCTTTGGCGCGATACATCTATCAAGGCTCAAGGTCACAATTCTTTACATGAGCTTTAAATTTTAATCTTGTATTCTTTTTCTCTATTATATTCATCAAATTTCCTCCTTGTTGATGGCAGAGGTTAGTGTATGGAGCAAAAGCCGAGGCAGCAATTGCCATCGGATTTGATGATTTTATTGCGGATGCAATTAGGGGCACTGGATTCTACCAAAAGGCTCATTTGGAGATCAAAAGAGCAGATGGTAATTGTGCCATGATTGCTGAAGAAGTCTTTGAGCGGACAAGGGAGAAGTTCCAAATGTACTAATGAATGACTTCCTATCTACATATTCAGAACAAACTCATTCCTAACTTACTGTTGGATTTGATTCCCTTGTATGCATGTCTATTTCAAAATTGTGGAAGTACTATGCTTTATATACCAAGTTATTTTTATTTCTTGACTGGATGGGTATGTAATTTTCCTATATCTCTCTCTCATATAAGAGAGGCTAGGGTTTTTCTTTAGAGAATAAAACAATCTTTTCCTTTCACATGATGTTAAAGTAGTGATTCTAGATTGGTGATTTGATATCCCACTAAATACCCCCACTCATGCAATGATCATGGTGATCATCACCATTGTGCTACTGCAATGGGTCCTAAATTTGATCATTTAAATCACCACTAGTCTCTAGATCACCTAGATGTTGTTGTGCCTAGATCTGCTCCTTGTTTCTCCAGATATCCTAATTGCCTAAGAACTTGCTTCCAGATCTATTGATGGCATGATGTTGCTGTGGTGTAGTTGGTGCTAGTGAATAACCTAGATCGTTGAATCATGAAGATATGTGGTTGTGATCTTTGTCGGGTCGTGTGAAGATTGTGTGGTTGCTATTGTTCTCGTGGGAGTACCAATGATGGAAGTGATTGGTGTCTCCTTTTTTATGCTTAGGATCATCTCCTCTATTGTACCTGGGATCATCTCTGAGAACCTATCGATCTTCTTTTAGACTATTGTGCTATTAATTGGAATGTGGACCTCATATTTGGGGTTACACAAAAGATCTTCACCTCTTGTTGTTACCTTGGCAATAGCTAAGGGTAAAATGCAAAAGATTGCATCCAGTAGTCCATCTTGGTAGTAGATAATTGACTTGGGAGCTTCCATTTATCTTACGAGAGATACTACTCTCTTAAAGACTCACCAAGTCTGGATGTGTGAAGTTGGTGAAGGTGGTAAACTACTCTCTCAAATCATCACAATTAGCAATGTCCATATATCCTCCAATTTGTAATTCTCACATGTACATTGTACCCCAAAGTTCCCTATGAATCTCTTATCGGTGAGCAGCATTTGTGAAAGATCTCTTATGCGTTATATTTGATGATAAACACTGCTACTTTCAAGATAAACAGGCAAATGAGATTATTGGTGGTGGGATCAAGAAAGATGGCCTGTATTTTATCGACATTCCATCACAGTTTGCTGATGCAATCTCTATTTCTACAGATCCTTTGCTGTGATATTAGAGACTTGGTCACCCATCTGTGAGAAAAATGTGCCAAATGTTTTCGAAACTAGCATCTGATACCACCTTTGATTGTAAGGCTTGTAATTAGGAAAGTATCATTGGAGCACGTTTTCTCAGTGCACTAAAGGGATAAGCACTTCTCCCTTCCGCCTAATACATTGTGATATTTAGAGGCCTACACGAGTCACTAGCATTGGAGGCTATAAATACTTTGACATGTTTATGGATGACTACAATAGATCCACTTGGGTTTCCTAACGAAGAATCGCATAAAGATATTTCAAATTGTGCAGACATTCTTTGCATGGATTCAGATTAGGCATTCTGCATCCATATAAGTGTTTAGGAGCGACGATGCACAGGAATTTATGCAAGCAAGTCTTCAAGGTTTCTTCACCAGTAAGAGAACTTTGCATCATACATCATGTGCACATACGTTACAGCAAAATGGGGTTACAAAGTGTAAGCTTCGTCACATACTAGATATTGCAAGGACACTTCCGGGATGCATGAAGGTCCCTAAGTAATTCTGGGAAGATGCGGTCTTGACGGCGACATATCTAATCAACAGGGTGCCATCTTCAATACTTTAAGGTAGGATTCCATATCATGTACTGCACTCGGAGTCTAACCAATCATTTGCTTTGCCTCTACGTATATTTGGTTGCACCTGCTTCATCTAGGCCTTTGATGCACATGACAAGTTTTCTCCCTAAGGTGTGAAGTGCATATTTTTGTTATATTTTCATATCTAGAAAGGATATAGGTGCTATGATCTAGTGCACCAGAGGTATATAACGATTGCAGATGCATCCTTTTTCAAGAAGGTATCATTCTTCTCTAAAGAAGGTGCAAGCATTGACCTTGCCCCATGAGTGACTTAAGTGTATCATCGAAGGAATACTCCACTACCCACTACTCTAGAACCTATAGAGAATCATCCAATGTAGAGACTTCCACCAGCCAACCAGGAAGATGTGGATGACAGACTTATTGTACTTCAGAAGTCCAACAGATCTTGTACGTTGCATCCCATCTCCAATTACACGACTGTCGTTCATCTACAGGGTGATGTGTAGCACTTTGCCAACGTGCTTACCAATACTATACTACCCCTAGATTATGTCGAAGCTTCCCAGGATCTCCACTGAAGAGCAGCTATGGACGATGAGATGAATGCATTGAACATGCATGGAACTTAGGATCTGGTTCCTTATCCCCCCTGATGCGAGCCTAGTTGACTGCAAATGGGTCTACTGTTACGATCCGGTTCCTGAATCCCTACAGGACACGAGAATTGGACCGACTCGACTGATCCCAAGACCTAGTCGTCAAACGAGAAAGTAACCAAAAAGCAGTAAAATAAACCACATTCACCATGCAAGTAACTAACAGTAACAAAAGTACAGCAGTAAAAAAAAGAACTACTACAATACATATCACCACAGCAGTAGAGAATTAAAAACAGGTACAGAAATATGAAGTTTATAATAAAAGAGTACAAGGTGAAACAGAAATACTCACTACTACAGAAAATGGGTACAATAAAAGTACAACTACTGGGCTCTACTAGGTTCAGCACCCTCCGCAGCCGTAGGCTCTAGCTGCTCAACACCTGGTCCTGAAAAAGGTGACAAATATGACATGTCAGCAAAACGCTGAGTAGAGTGGCAACCAGCTAGCTAAGAAAACAGTAAAAGTGGACAAGTAGCTCTTGTTTTTAATTTCTTTCTTTATTTCTCTATTTACTTTTTCTTAATTTATTTCTCAGGTCTTTCTCTTGATCTCGAATGTTCCTCGTGGGAATGATCTTGATTGCAGTCTTTTCCGAAAAGTAAAAGTAGCACGTGGTGCTCTCCTGGCCGGGAGAGTCCCCCGTGATGGTACTACCCTCAGTCAACCACCCCAAGGTCGCTAACAGACGTAATGGTGACTACGGCACGCGCGATAAATGCACGGGTAGCTACCCCGCACTGACACGCGGTCAGTCGTTTTCGTTAACGGGTGCAGCCAAAGCATAGCATGGAACCAGTATAGGGTAGAGCCCTCTCAGTAACAAGGGTCTAGCCCCTCCACAGTAACCAAACAGGGGTCTTGCCCCTCCATAGTACATGCACCCTCTCCTGACTACCCTGGTTTGCCCAGTGGGCCTAACAAGTCGGTGTAGAACGGCTAGCTAAACCCCAGGGCCCGTGGGGTGGCTAGCTCCCTCCCTACACTAGTAGCTCTCCCCGGTACGATGTACACGAGGGCCAAAAAGTCGGTACAAAGTGGCCAAACCTAACCCCATGTCCCTGGGGTGGCTAGCTCCGCTCTGCACTAAACAGGGGGACAGTCGCTCTCCTTGGTACTCCGTACTCAAGGGCCAGCTCACTTCCCCATCCACTTTCCCAATTCCATTCTAGTTATTTTCCAGGAGCTCTACTCCTAATTCCCCATAGGGTTCATGCTCATTTTTCTCAGGCCAAGCCATACTAGGTTTCATCATTTCAGTTTTATTCGCATATAGCACGTGTTTCCAACATTTAATCTTTCTTTTCCATTTAGTTTCCAACAACAGGAATTGCATATAGCAGTTACTAGCAACAGTACTCTACATTTCACAGGCAGCTGTTATCCAATTACAGGCAATTATCATTATTCTATCTACTTATCCAAAACTGCAATTCAAGCATTCAAGACATTCGTTTCAGTGTTTCTGTTCCTAGGATTCATGCCACACCCTAGGATCTATCATTCAATCTAGTTTTCAGGTCCTAGGATTCATGCCGTACCCTAGGATCTATCATTCAATCTAGTTTTCAGGTCCTAGGATTCATGCCATACCCTGCGATCTATCATTTATTTCAGAGATGCATTAATGTTTGTAATTAACTAAGGGGAGCCACTCTACCTACAAAATCGGGAGTAATGGGGGCATGATCGGCAGGTTCGCGTGCCTCGACAACCCTCAAAGCCGCAACAGAACGAGGTCCTAACACAAGGATCAATCACAGGGAATCACTCAGAACAGGATAAAAGTATTTCAAATAAGTAGAGGAACTAATTCTGAAAGAATGGAATCTTAAACGAGGAAATCGGACCTCGAACGGACCCTAAACGGGTCAAAAACGACAACCTGACTCAAATCAGATGTTTGGAACACCTTCCAGACGTCTTAAAAAGTGGTCTAAGTTATACCTCACTCTGCGCTGCTCCTCAAACATCCAGGGATCCTGTTGAACCGTCTGGACCCAGTTCCAGATGTCCGACCACCTCTTCAGACGTCTGGAGACGCTCTCTGCCGTCTGGTGCCTTGTCCAGACGTCTGAACTGCATGGGAGGGCGTGTCCCCGTACCTTCCCGAAATGAATCCTGCACGCGTAACGGAAACCTCAACACGACACGTCTCAGAACCTCGACGGAACTGCCTGCATGGCCGTATCCGCAAAAGTTATAAGAGGAAATATGTACCTCTCAGTCGTCTGGAGCTCCCTTCAGACGTTGCCTGCGTCGTCTGGACGTAGGTCCAGATGTCTGATTCTGGGAAAAATTCCCAGAATCAAAACCTCCTCATCTTCTTCCTGCTGCGCGCGGCCATGCCATGCTCGTCCGCCCGCTGCCTGAGCTGCAGCAGCACCGGGGGAACCTCCCCAGCACCACGCTCCTCCGCGCGCCCACCGGCCGACCTCGAGCTGCTCCGGCGAGCTCTCTCCCTCACGGCATGCGTGCTCTCTCTCCTCTTCCTTCTCGCAGCAACTCTCCTCTCCACCATTGCACCCAGCAGTAGCGGCGGCCTGTTCCCACTCTCGCTCTCGCGCTTGCACTGGAGGAAGAAGACGGTGGGGTGGTGAACGAGGGAGAGGGGAGAGGAGGATATAAGTAGGCACAGGGAGGGGGAAAAAGGCACTGCATGTCGGCGGGTTTTAGTCTGCGTGCGGCACGCGTGCAGACTCGCGATCGTACGCACGCAAAAATTTATTTCCAGACGTCTGGGAAGGCGTCCAGATGTCTAGACCAACTCCCAGACATCTTAAAGTATTTTGATGTCACGGTCTTAACAACATAACAAACTCAAAGAAAGTTTCATCCCCGAAACTTGCGCTAACTAGGGTGCGGAAAAAGAACAATATACGCATAACAAACTCAAAGAGGACCAAGGCCGGTCTGAAAAGACGTACCCTCAAAGAGCTCCGGGTACCGCTCTCGCATCGCCGCCTCTGGCTCCCAGGTAGCCTCCTCGTACCGCTGGCTCCTCCACAAAACCTTTACCAGGGGTACTTGCTTCCGTCTCGGACTTCGGACAGCTCTGTCAAGAGTCTACATTGGCTGCTCGGGATAGGTCAGGTCGTCACCCACCTCGACGCTCTCGTGGCTCAGGACGTGACTGGGATCGGCGACGTACCTCCTGAGGTTGAACATGTGGAACACGTCGTGCACACCAGAAAGCTGGGGAAGAAGGGCAAGCCTGTAAGCAACGGGTCCAACTCGCTCCAGGACCTCAAAGGGTCCCACGAACCTCGACGCGAGCTTCCCTCTCACCCTAAACTGCTGCAGGCCCTTCATGGGCGAAACGCAAAGGAAGACATGGTCCCCAACCTCAAACTGCACCTCTCTGCGTTTCCGATCTGCATAACTCTTCTGTCTGCTCATGACAATGTAGAGTCACCTGTGAATCTACTCGATCACCTCCTAACTCTGCCGGATCTGCCTAGGGCCAACCTCCCACTTGGTCCCCACCTCAACCCAACTCAAGGGTGTCGTACACCTCCGTCCGTATAGAGCCTCATAGGGTGCCATGCCGATGCTTGAGTGATAACTGTTATTATATGCAAACTCCGCAAGGGGCAAGTGCTCTTCCCAAGAGCCCCTCCAGTCCAGTACACAAGCACGCAAAAGGTCCTCAAGTGTCTGTATCGTGCGCTCAGACTGTCCATCCGTCTGGGGGTGGTATGCTATACTAAACCTCAACCGCGTTCCCAAGGCCTGCTGAAACTCAGCCCAAAACTGGGACGTAAAACGGGTATCCCGGTCGGATACTATCTCCCACGGAACTCCGTGTAGACGTACCACGTTGCGAATATACCTCTCTACCAATTGTGCTGGTTCCAAGGTGACTCGGATCGGCAAGAAACGTACCGTCTTCGTCAATCTGTCAACGATCACTCAGACTGCGTCGTGTCCTCGCTAGGTAACGGGCAAGCCCACCACCAAGTCCATGGTGATGCTCTCCCACTTCCACTCTGGCACTGGAAGTGGCTGCAACGGCCCTGTAGGTCTCTGATGCTCGGCCTTCACCTGTTGGCACACTAAACACTGCTATACGAATTCACCTACATTCCGTTTCATTCCCCTCCACCAAAAGTCACGTTTCAAATCATGGTACATCTTTGTGTTTCTGGGATGTATGGTGAACCTGGAACCGTGTGCCTCTGTCAGGAGCTCTCTCAACAACTCCACGTCCCTGGGAACGCACAAACGTCCCCTCATGCATAGTACCTGATCTGTAAAAGAGAAGTCCCCAAGGTCTCCTGACAACACTCTGTCACGTAATGACTGCAAGTACGAGTCAGCCATCTGTCCTGTGATGATGCGGTCTATCAGCTCTGGCCTCGTTTGTCGTGTCACAGTCACTGCCCCACAGTGCCCCCGTAGCTCTAGGGGTTGCCAACTACCCATCTCCTTCATGAGGCTCCAACTCCATGCCTGTAAATTGGCCAAGTGGGCGGGTGCCTTCCGGCTCAAGGAGTCAGCCACCACGTTGGCCTTTCCCAGGTGATAGGAAATACTGCAGTCATAGTCCTTCAAGAACTCCAACCAACGTCTCTATCTCATGTTGAGCTCCTTCTGATCAAACAAGTATCTGAGGCTCTTATGATCTGTGAAAATCTCAAAGGTCTCACCGTACAAGTAGTGCCTCCAAGTCTTCAGCGCGAAGACGACAGCTACCAGCTCCAGGTCGTGGGTAGGGTAGCTATGCTCATGGGGCTTCAGTTGCCGCGAAGCGTAAGCGACAATGTGACCCCTCTGTATGAGCACACCCCCTAACCCCTGCAAGGAGGTGTCCGTGTACACAACGAACCCGCCACTACTGTCTGGGATGGTGAGCACGGGAGCCGAAGTCAACCTCTCCTTCAGCTCCTGAAAACACGCCTCACAAGCGTCTGTCCAAGAAAAGGGCACGTCCTTCCAGGTCAGCTGTGTCATAGGACGTGCAATCTATGAAAAACCCCTGATAAACCGCCTGTAGTAGCCTGCCAGTCCCAAGAAACTATGGATCTCAGTAACAATATGCGGTCTCTCCCACCTAAGCACTGCCTCAACCTTGGCTGGGTCCACAGCCAAGCCATCCCCGGAGATCACATGACCCAAGAAGGTCACCTCCCTCAACAAGAACTCGCACTTGCTGTATTTGGCGTACAGCCTACGTCATCTCAGTGTGTCCAAAACCATCTGCAAGTGTTATCCGTGCTGCGCCTGATCTCGAGAATAGATGAGCACATCATCAATGAATACCACCACGAACTGGTCCAAGTACGGTCTGAACACCCGGTTCATCAAGTCCATGAAGGCAGCGGGGGCATTGGTCAGCCCAAACGGCATGACCAAAAACTCGTAGTGTCCATACTGGGTGTGGAAAGTTGTCTTGGAGACGTCTACCTCCTTGATCCCCGACTGGCGGTATCCAGACCTCAAGTCTATCTTGGAGAATACTGTGGCACCTCGCAGCTGGTCAAACAAGTCATCAATCCTTGGCAGCGGATATCTGTTCTTGATGGTAGCCCTATTCAGCTGTTTGTAGTCCACACAAAGGAGTAGGGTACCATCCTTCTTCTTTACGAACAATACCAGGGCTCCCCACAAAGACGCACTGGGCCTCACAAAGCTCTTCTCCAGAAGGTCCTGCAACTAAGACTTGAGCTCTCGCAGCTCAAGTGGTGCCATCCTGTACGGTGCTGTAGAGATGGGGCTGGTCCCCGGTACCAGTGAGATCTCAAACTCGATCTTACACTTGGGCGGTAGTCCTGGCAACTCATCTAGGAACACGTCGGGGTACTCTCTGACCACCGAGATACTCTGGAAGTCTGCCACAGGGTTGGGCTCCGCTACCACACAAGCTAGAAAGCCCACACACCCCTGGCCCAAAAGTCTCGCTGCCCGAAGTGCAGAAATGCACCTAAAGCCTCCGTCCACTGGCTGCCCGTGGAACTCGAAAGAAGGCAACTCCAGTATGGAGAAGACTATCTTCCTCTCAAAGCAGTCCACCAAGGCGTGGTAAGCGAACAACCAGTCCATCCCCAGAATTACGCCAAAGTCCTCCATCTGTATCATAATCAGGTCAGCAGGAAGGCTGTGTCCCCCAACACTGACCTCACAACCTGTGTACAACTCCTCAGCCACAAACAGCTGACCACCCGGACCTCTGATCACGAACGGGTCCTCTAACAACATACAGTCTTGCCCCAAGATAACAGCAAAACTGGTAGCGACAAACGAGTGCGTAGCACCGGAATCGAAAAGCGTGTAAACAAGTCTGCTGGAAACTGAAACCATACCTGCCACCACTGATCCTGAAGCTTTGGCATCCCTGTGTGTCAGGGCGTTGATACGCCCTTCAGCCCTAGGTGCAGACGAAGTAGCCACACTCTGAGTCGGATAGGTAGCCGCCGGCCAGTACCCTCCCCGCGACTGCTGTCCTCCTCCTCGCACCTGGAAACCACAGCCTCCCGCTCGCCCTCCAGTGCTCGACGTGGGAAGCATCTGTTGACCTCCAGCCCTAGACGGGTAGTCCCTCCTGATATGGCCCGGCTGGCCACACTGGTAGCAAAGGGGGACTCGACTCCTGCCCTCAGTGGGTCCCCGCTGACGGCTGGGCGAGGGTCTGGTGCTAACAGTTGGCCCCTGTCGGGGGCCCCCAAAGGCCACTGATGGCCCCGCAAAGTGTGACGGCTCTCCTGCGGACACCACGGGCCTCCTCTCTCGTCGGCCCTGTGAGAAGTCTGGCTGATAGGGCCTCTTCCGCCCGCTATCAGTGTCACGTGCGGACGGGTTGGTTTCTTCATATGTCATAGCTGCCTCCACCACCCTCGAGAACGTAGGCAGCTTCAAGGGTTTGACATACCCCCGAATAGCAGGCCGGAGCCCCTCAGTGAACCTCCAAAGGCGCTCCTCCTCGGTAGCCACGGCTATCGCTGCGAAACGAGACAGCTCTAGGAAACGCGTGCGGTACGCGCTCATGGTCATCATCCCCTGGCGAAGAGTGTGGAACTCCCGCCTCCTCTGGTCCTGCCACGTCTGGGGGAAGTACTGCTCGCAGAAGAGGTTGACGAACTGGTCCCAAGTCGGCTCGTCTCTCTCCTGACCTCTGACCGCCCTCCACCACTTGTGTGCCGCGCTCTCCAGCTGGTACGTGGCAAAGGCCACGCAGCACTCCACAGGGGGGCGAAGGGTGTCAAATACCTTCTCGATCTTCTTGAGCCAGTCCTCCACCTCAGTTGGGTCCTCATCCCCCTTGAAGGAGGGGGGCTTCAGCTTCCGGAACTGTCCGAAAAGCTCATAGTGGCACTAAAGTGGAGAAGCTGGTACGCCTCCAGGTAAAGAAGCATCGTGTTCGGAAGTACCGAAGGAAGGTGGGGGTGGTGGAGGCCCACCCTCTCCCCCATGTCCAGCATCGTATTCGTCTCGTGGCCCCACAGAGGACTCCCCCTCCACAGCCCCAGGGAGAGGCACTCGTGGCGGCGGGTGAAGCTCCTCTTGCACGATGTCCCGTATCAGCTGGGCGAGGTCTTGGACCTGAATTCCCAGGAGCAGTGGCTGGTCCACTGAGGCGTCAGGCTCAACGCGCCCACCCCTCCGACCTCGTCCTCGGCCGCGTCTGCAGCCTGCCTCGCTACCTCCTCGTCGAGGCATCTCCTGCAAGGAGATGCGAATACGGAACAGAAAAGACGTCAATACTAATCGATATCCAACGAAGGAACCTTAAAATAGATGTCAAAAGATACGTTGTGGTGGCTACTCTAGTTACAAGCACGTGAATTGGTTATTTTCCAGTCAGTTGGTTCTCTTCTATGGACGACCTTGCTCTGATACCATCTTGTTACGACCCGGTTCCCGAATCCCTACAGGATACGAGAATCGGACCGACTCGATGATCCCAAGACCCCGTCGTCCAATGAGAAAGTAACCAAAAAGTAGTAAAATAAACCACATTCACCATGCAAGTAACTAACAGTAACAAAAGTACAGCAATAAAGAAAAGAACTACTACAGTACATATCACCACAACAGTAGAGAATTAAAAACAGGTACAAAAATATGAAGTTTATAATAAAAGAGTACATGGTGAAACAGAAATACTCACTACTACAGAAAATGGGTACAACAAAAGTACAACTACTAGGCTCTACTAGGTCCAGCACTCTCCGCAGCCGTAGGCTCTAGCTGCTCAACACCTGGTCCTGAAAAAGGTGACAAATATGACACGTCAGCAAAACGTTGAGTAGAGTGGCAACCAGCTAGCTAAGAAAACAGTAAAGGTGGACAAGTAGCTCTTATTTTTAATTTCTTTCTTTATTTCTCTATTTACTCTTTCTTGATTTATTTCTCAGGTCTTTCTCTTGTTCTCGAATGTTCCTCGTGGGAATGATCTTGATTGTAGTCTTTTCCGAAAAGTAAAAGTAGCACGTGGTGCTCTCCTGGCTGGGAGAGTCCCCCGTGGTGGTCCTACCCTCGGTCAACCACCCCAAGGTCGCTGACAGATGTAACGATGACTACGGCACGCACGATAAACGCACGGGTAGCTACCCCGCACTGGCACACGGTCAGTCGTTTCCGTTAACGGGTGCGCTCAAAGCACAACACGGAACCAATATAGGGCAGAGCCCTCTCAATAATAGGGTTCTGGCCCCTCCACAATCCATGCACCCTCACCTGACTACATTGGTTTGCCCAATGGGCCTAACAAGTCGGTGTAGGATGGCTAGCTGAACCCCGGGGCCCATGGGGTGGCTAGCTTCCTCCCTACACTAGTAGCTCTCCCCGGTATGATGTATGCGAGGGCCAAAAAGTCGGTACAAAGTGGCCAGACCTAACCCTGGGTCCCTGGGGCGGCTAGCTTCGCTTTGCACTAAACAGGGGGACAGTCGCTCTCCTTGGTACTCCGTACTCAAGGGCCAGTTCACTTCCCCATCCACTTTTCCAGTTCCATTCGTGTTATTTTCCAGGAGCTCTACTCCTAATTCCCCGTAGGGTTCATGCTCATTTTTCTCAGGCCAAGCCATACTAGGTTTCATCATTTCAGTTTTATTCGCATATAGCACGTGTTTCTAACATTTAATCTTTCTTTTCCAATTTATATACAAGCAGCTTGAATTTAGTTTCCAACAATAGGAATTGCATGTAGTAGTTACTAGCAACAGTACTCTATATTTCACAGGCAGCTGTTATCCAATTACAGGCAATTATCATTATTCTATCTACTTATCCAAGACTGCAATTCAGGCATTCAAGACATTCGTTTGAGTGTTTCTGTTCCTAGGATTCATACCATACCCTAGGATTTATCATTTAATCTAGTTTTCAGGTCCTAGGATTCATGCCATACCTTAGGATCTATCATTTATTTTAGAGATGCATTAATGTTTGTAATTAGCTAAGGGGAACCACTCTACCCACAAAATCGGGAGTAATAGGGGCGTGATCGACAGGTCTACATGCCTCCGCAACCCCCAAAGCCGCAACAGAACGAGGTCCTAACACAAGGATCAATCACAAGGAACCACTCAGAACAGGATAAATGTATTTCAAACAAGTAGAGGAACTAATTCTAAGAAGAACGGAATCTTAAACGCGGAAATCGAACCTCGAACAGACCCTAAACGGGTCAAAAACGACAACCTGACTCAAATCAGATGTCTGGAACACCTTCCAGACGTCTTAAAAAGTGGTTCAGGTCATACCTCACTCTGCGCTGCTCCTCAGATGTCTAGGGATCTTGCTAAACCGTCTGGACCCAGTTCCAGACGTCGACCACCTCTTCGAATGTCTGGAGACGCTCTCCGCCGTCTAGTGCCTTGTCCAGACGTCTGAACTGCGTGGGAGGGCGTGTCCCCGCACCTTCCTGAAACGAATCTTGCACACGCGACGAAAACCTCCTCAACACGACACGTCTCAGAACCTCGGCGGAATGGCCTGCATGGCCGTATCCGCAAAAGAAGGTATAGGAGGAAATATGTACCTGTCAGTCGTCTAGAGCTCCCTCCAGACGTCCCCCGCGTCGTCTAGACGTAGGTCCAAACGTCTGATTCTAGGAAAAATTCCCAGAATCAGAACCTCCTCGTCTTCTTCTTGCTGCGCGCGGCCGCATTGCACTCGTCCGCCCGGTGCCTGAGTTGCAGCAGCACCGGGGGAACCTCCCCAGCACCACGCTCCTCCGCGGCCCACCAGCCGGCCTCGAGCTGCTCCGGTGAGCTCTCTCCCTCATGGCACGCGTGCTCTCTCCCCTCTTCCTTCTCGCAGCACCTCTCCTCTCCGCCACCGCACCCGACAGCAGCGGCGGCCTGCTCCCACTCTCGCTCTTGCACTCGCACTGGAGGAAGGAGAAGACGATGGGGTGGTGAATGAGGGAGAGGGGAGAGGAGGATATAAGTAGGCACAGGGAGGGGGGAAAAGGTGCTGCAGGTCGGTAGGTTTCAGTCTGTGCGCGGCATGCGCGCAGACTCGCGATCGTACACATGCAAAAATTTATTTCCAGACGTTTGGAAAGGCATCCAGACGTCTGGACCAACTCCCAGATGTCTTAAAATGTTTTGATGCCACGATCTTAAACCAGCCAACCAGGAAGATGTGGATGACAAACTTATTGTACTTCAGAAGTCCAACAGATCTTGTACATTGCATCCCGTCTCCAATTACACAACTGTCGTTCATCTACAGGGTGATGTGTAGCACTTTGCCAACGTGCTTACCAGTACTATACTACCCCTAGATTATGTCGAAGCTTCCCAGGATCTCCACTAAAGAGCAGCTATGGACGATGAGATGAATGCATTGAACATGCATGGAACTTAGGATCTGGTTCCTTATCCCCCCTAATGCGAGCCTAGTTGACTGCAAATGGGTCTACACCATAAAATACTTAACCAATGGTACTATGGATTGATTCAAGGTGCATTTAGTAGCTAAGGACTTCACCCAGACATATAGAGTAGATTATCTTGAGACTTTCTCCCCAGTGGCATGGGTTTCCTCCATTTGCATTCTTTTGTCCATGGTAGTAAATAGAAAGTGATCCCTTATCAATTAGACATCAAAAATGCATTCTTATATGGTAACCTTACTAAGGAGGTGTACATGTGGCAGCCACAAAGCTATGCAGTTTAAGGGGAGTGTGTGTGCAGATTGAAGAAGGCCATTTACAGCCTCAAATAGAACCCTACAGCATGGTTTGAGAGGCTAAGTACAGAGGTGTAGAAAATTAGGTTTGGTTGATCCTCGTTTGATCACTTGATCTTCATCGAGAAGTATACCTAGGAGGTGGTCATCCTAGTTGTTTATGCAAATAATATGATCCTAATAGGCAATGACAAGGATGGCATACATCAAACAAAGGAGTTTGTACGCATGACATTTGTTATAAAGGATCTTGGAGACTTAAGATATTTTCTTGGGATAGAGGTAGTGTGGCAGACATTTGGTCTATCATTTTCCCAAAAAAAGTATACTCTGCAAATTCGATAGGAGGTAGGACTCTTAGGAGCTAAATCATTTGGAGTCCCTGTTGTGTCTCAAAACAAGGCCATGTTGCTTAAGGAGGATCTACCATTTGAGGATGTCATGAGATATAGTACAGTTGGGAAATTGCTCTATTTGATAGTAACTCGCTCAAATATTAGTTTTGTCATAAGTTAGGTCGGTTAGTACATGGAGAAGCTGACCTATAGCAATTGGTTATGTGTATCTTATCTTGAGATACTTGAAAGGAAGTCCAGGGAAAGGCCTCCATTCCAAAGATAGTGAGTCTCTTGATATTGATTTCTACTCAGATGTGGACTATGCTAGGGCTCTTGATGATAGAAGATAGACTACAAGGTATGCAATCTTTCTTGGAGGGAACCTTGTGTCATGGAGAAGCAAGTTGTGGTTGCTAGTCCAATGCTAAGGTGGAATACAAGGCAATGGCCCTTGTTACATGTGAAGTTATGTAGGTAGTAGCCTTCCTAAAGGATCTTTGGATATCCACGCAAACACTTGCTCCCTTGTATTATGACAAGTCAGCTACGTATATTGCCTCAAATCTTGTGTTTCATGAGAGGACCAAGCACATCAAAGTGGACTGTGACTTTGTACGTAATGCTATTATGGAAGGGAAAATTAGTACTCCACATGTCACCTCAAAAAGGCTTGCAGATATTCTCAAAAAGGCTCTTGCCAAGAAGAGATATTTATTCTTATGTGACAAGTTGGGACTGGAAGATATCTACGCTCTAACTTAGGAGAGAGTGTGAAAATACTATGCTCTATGTACTAAGTTATTTTTATTTCTTGATTGGATGGGTATGCAATTTTTCCATGTCTTTCTCTTATATAAGAGAGGTTGGGGTTTCTCTTTAAAGAATAGAATAATCATTTCCTTTCACAAAAACTAATGGCATTTGTTGCAAAAATGGCAAGTTGCTATTTCTGACTCTTTATTATATGAATCATTTACTTAAATGTTGATGATTTGACATAAATGTTGGTGATTTCACATTTTAGCCTAAGCCCTTGAGGTCAAGATGCTATAGATCATTATCCTAAGAATTTGTCAATATTTTGGGATCATTATTCATACAGTAAGAATGGATTTAGCCAACAAAGAGCACTAGAAGGAGAGAAGATATGGAGGGAGACAAAGAGAAAAGGTGCAGGGAAGAAAGGAATGACATCTTAGTGTGGTTAAATGGTTATATGGAGTCATTAGGACCCAAACTTTTCCTAAGAAGGATAAGATTCAAACTATAGTTTCGATTGAGAGGTAGAACTCAATTGCTAGTTTGTTTAAGTAGGTTATATGGAGTGGAAAAGAGAATGCATCTTGTTTTCCTTTAGGGTTAATTACATATATGCCCTACAATTATTATTAAAGATGTGTATACTCATGTGTATTTCATATTTACATCTATACCTTTGAAAAGAATCAATTGCCTTCTTCATGTGCCCCTTCAAAATGTGTAGACTAAATAATAAAGATTTTTTTATACCTATACCATTTTCTCCTTTTCTCTTTCAACAAAAACCCTCTTCTACCCCCTCCCCCTCTTTAACAAAGAGGAAGGGGGTGAGGTTTTTGGTAAAAGAGAGGATAAAAAAAGGTATTTATATATAAAATCCTTATTATTTGGTCAACATAGTTTATAAGGGTATATGAAGAAGGCACAAGACTATTTTCAAGGGTATATATATAAATCAAGGGTATATAGGGGTATACATGTCTTTGACAATTATTACAGGGGCACATATGTAATTAACTATTTCCTTTATAAACTTCCTTTTCATCATTTAGAAGTTTGTTATATATGTCTTAAACATTTTCAATATGCTAGTTTCCATTCCCTAAAGGTAAAACAACTTGGTCATTCTTACTATAGTAGTGAATTTCCTTGCAAAAGTGCCTTGTACATTGTTCCCACGACAAATGTTGATGGTCCCATTATCCAAGTTTATAAATCTATCAATTTCATCTACTTAATTAAAAGTTCAACATATATAGTGAGGCTAGTGTCTCGAAGGCTCTATAAACTACACAAAATGATGCTTCGAGTACATGTGAAGATAAATGCACATGTCATAAATAAATATAAAATTAAATTAGTGAGGTCCATTCACTACAATTATGACCCTTAGCAAAAAAACATGGAGTCTATATGCTTTTTTCTATTTTCTAATTTTGCCCCTTATATCTCTCTATATAAGAACACAATAGAGTTTCTATGATTCGATGAATTTCTTCTTTTCCAACATGATATAAAACTAGGGATCTTAGACCACCAATTGACACCCATTTTTATTCCTATATTCTCTTTTTCTCCACCAAATAAGAAAAAAAAGGAATAAAGAAACCCTAGGCCTAACTTTGAATGGTCTATCTGCTGGATCTTCATTGAGAGGCCAATTTGTCGCAACCATTTACAACCACTGTCAATCATCAATGGCAAGATTAGCACTTGGTTCAACCTTTTCTTCCTACCACCGAATCAGCGTAGACCTTGTGCAACAACTTAAGCCTGTCATTAGACCTTAGGATACTTCATTTGAGGTTAGTAACTCCTCTTGGGCATCGCCATCCTCTCTTTAACCTACAAAGCCCCACGCCCCCTGATGTTGCTTTTATGCCCTTGTCACCACCCCTTGTACATTTTTTGCACATTGCACCTACTATGCCACTATTGTGAGCACCAGCCACCATCAATGACTACTATTAAGATTCCACCAGCACCACTAATGGGAACACTATCATGAACTATAACTAGCTCAATTTGATCTTATAAAGTCAATAAAAGCTCCTACATATCAGTCAGAAGGCCTCTTGAGCAGGATGAGTTGTTTTGAGATGAAAAGATGAAAACAGGGTTATTTCTACAATTTTACCATCTTATCACAAATACAGAATAACCACGGGGTATGCTAGGGGTTTATTAAAGGTCATTCAGCCATTAATGCCTAATAAGTGGGTCCATGCAGATAGAAATGGGTTTTCGCGCATTTCAAGAATTAATGGACATCTAAAACCCTAAAAATAGACCCGCTTAATTAACTGAAGTTCTGATTAGGATAAAATTCATGTAGACCCTCTAAAAATCATAGAAAAATATTCTCTAGGTTTTGGCATCTTTGATTTGACCATCTGAACCCATTTTGACCTGAAACAGAATCTTAGACAGACTATTGCCCTATTTTGGATTTTTGCATACCCAATCAAACTAGGTCAAAACCAAAATCCAACTTCACCATTGGATTCCTTAGGTCCAAATTAGGTTTGTATCAAAATTTGGGCCCAATCAGAGATTGTCTTGACCTAGTTTGCAATTTGATCCAATCTGACTCTTTCTCTCACACAACCCCTCAACTTTTGAAATTACTTGCAAATACCCCCTATCTTTGTCGTCACTCTTTGCAAAGAGGTCCCTTCACCGTTGTCATGGAGGAATCCTACTCCGGAGAGCTTCTTTTGGCAAAAACTCTATGATTACTTGATGAATCCTTCTCAAAATTGAAAGGGAGATTCGTCAGGTAATCTCCTTCCTATTGAGCCATGTCCAAGTCTCCAAATCTCTCTAAGGAGCTCGTGCGAATCCTTCAAAGATTCGGGTACCTCTTGTGCATCAAGCTTACCAAGCCTGAAATCTTGGTTTCCAAGCTTCAAACCTCCATCTACGGCCTATTTAAAGACCCATGTTGCACGCTGATCTCCTTACATTGGTATTTGGCCGGACAACCCCCCTCCTTCCTCCCTCCTCTCAGGACGAAAGGCTCCACAATGTCCGGCGACTCTCTCCGACCACTCTCGTCATCCGCTCGCAATACCAGCGGCAGATTTTTCTTCCTCTCCCTCTTCTGCGTCGCGCCATACCAATGGGCACCCCAATTCTCTTCGTCGTCGCCGCTTCTACCCCACTGGAGCTCCCTTCTTCTCCAACACCGGCTACACCAGACCCTGCGTCGCTCCTCCCCCTCGTCGACCACCACTTAGTCTCCTCGATTCCTTATCTTCCACACATCATCACCATGCCACTACGCTGCTATTTCGACCACTCCTACACCATCCTTGACTTCATCTTCCTCTACTCCGGCAACCATTCTGGCGAGGTCTCTCTCACGCTCCACCGCCCTAAACACCTCACCAACCACCTCATAAGCTTTGCCATTCCTCGCCCACCAAAACCCCTCAAGCAATTGAGGGCATTGGTCACTCAACACCTCCACCCGACACCAACCTCACCGCACCACCTCCCCGAGGTTGTTAGACCACCTTACACACCCTCACGCGACGCCACAACCACCATCTCACTCGCCGCTCCACGACGAAGCTTCTGAGTGCCTTTAACTTGGTCGCAAGGCTGTATTCTTGCTTTTAGGTGCTTCACCAAAGCTCCATCATCGCACTTCCTTCCCCGACTCCATCCGTCATGCTCAGGCCGAGTTCTTCCTCAATAATGACTCCAGGTGCTGCAGCCCACTCCCAGAAAGAGATCCAGGCTTCCAATTGAAGCATCAGCAGTTCCCTTCGACTTCAATCAGACGGCTTCATCCATTGCAGCTGCTGCGCGAAGAATTATGGGATCTAATCCCACATCGGTGGTAGAAGCGTTGCAGTCACATATATTGTTTTTCTCAATAGGCTTTATCGCCTCGAACACCCGGGGGTGAGGTCCTCGCTCATGCTCACCTGACCCGACCTTTTTCACTGCTAGGCTGCAACCCTACGCACGCAGCCCTACACTCAGATCTAGTTACTGTTCCTACCTGATTACCCTATTAACCCTGGGTCTTTGAGAGAAAGAAAAGAAATAAAGAAAGGGAAAGAGAGAGAGGGGGGTTTTTGCCTCGTTGCCTATCTCTCAACACTTAGCGAAATCTGAAGAGGCCTTCGCCTCTATTGGTGTTGGTACTGTGTTGTGCTTGTGCCTTTCCCTGAGGCCTAAAGGAAAAGGGGTTGATTCTGAGACACTGTAACATCAGAGAGTGCACTGTGCACTCATCATATGTGGCATTTGATTGATTGATACTATTGCATTATTTAAGTATAATTGTAATAGGGTAATTTGGTGATTCAAATCATCATTTTTACCCTAATCTTTTTGTCACATTGACTCTTGAATTTATATATGTAACGACCCGGTTCCCGAGTCCCTACGAGACACGAGAACCGGACCGACTCGACTAATCCCAAGACCTAGTCGTCCAACGAGGAAGTAACCAAAAGAGCAGTAAAATAAACCACATTCAGCATGAATATAACTAACAGTAAGAAAGTACAGCAGTAAGGAAAGAAACTACTACAGTATATACCACCACAACAGTAGAACAACATTTATCATATAACATGAACTGCAGGTAAAGAAAAGTACAGCGGAAACAAGAACTACTCACTATAACGGAAACAAAGAGGTACAAAGACAGTGGTAACTCTACTGGACCCTACTCGGCCCAGCGTCCTCTGGAGCCGCTGACCCTGGCTGCTCAACACCTGGTCCTGAAAAAGGTAACGAATGTAACACGTCAGCAAAACGCTGAGTAGAGTGGCAACTAAAACTAAAGACAACAGTAGAGTGTACAGTAGCTGTTATGTTCTATTACTTTCTTTATTCACATCTTTCAATTGTCTCACTATTTCATTTATTCCCCAGATCTTTTTCTTGATCTCGAATGTTCCTCGTGGGAACGATCTTGATTGCAGTCTTTTCCAAAAAGTAGAAGTAGCACGTGGTGCTCTCCTGGCCGGGAGAGTCCCCCGTGGTGATCCTACCCTCAGTCAACCACCCCAAGGTCACTGACAGACGTAACGGTGACTACGGCACGCGCGATAAACGCACAGGTAGCTAACCCGTACAGGCACGCGGTCAGTCGTTTCCGTTAACGGGTGCGCCCAAAGCACAGCACGGAACCAGTCCAGGGCAGAGCCCTCTCAGTAACGGGGGTCCAACCCCTCCACAGTAACCAAACCGGGGCCTTGCCCCTCCACAGTCCGCGCACCCTCGCCTGACTACCCTGGTTTGCCCCAGCGGGCCTAACAAGTCGGTGTGGGAGGCTAGCAGAACCCCGGGGCCCGTGGGGTAGCTAGTACCTCCCTACACTAGTAGCTCTCCTCGGTACTACGTACGCGAGGGCCAGCAAGTTGGTACAGAGTGGCCAGTCCTAACCCCGGGTCCCTGGGGCGGCTGGCTCCGCTCTGCACTAAACAGGGGGACAGTCGCTCTCCTTGGTACTCCGTACTCAAGGGCCAGCTCACTTCCCCAATACTATTCCATTCACTTTCCAGGAGTTCTACTCCTACTTCCCCGTAGGGTTCCATCCTTTTTACTCAAACATCCAGGTTTCACTTTCCAGTTTCACATTCTTACAATCCATGTTCTCAACCACGTTATTTATTCACAACAGGCAACTGTTAATTCAAATTACAGGCAGCTTTATATCTCTTTCCATTTTCCAAGACTGCAGTATTATACATTCCACTAGTTCTTTCCATCCTAGGATTCATGCCATATCCTAGGATCTATCATACAATCTAGTTTTCCAGCCCTAGGATTCATGCAACACCTAGGAGCTATCATATATTTCTCATTCCTAGGATTCATGCAACGACCTAGGTTCTAGTTATGGTTCCATACTTTAACAGATTTTATTAATAACTTAAAACCACTCTACCAGGTACAACGGGAGTAATGGGGGCGTGATCGGGAATCCCACGTGCCTCCGCGACTCCCAAGACTGCAACTGAACGAGGTCCTATCACAAGGATCAAACACAAGGAGAGTCTCAAAGCAGTGTATAGCTACTGTAGACGGGTAGAGGAATTAATTCTGAAAAGAACGCAACTCGAATTGCGGAAAACGAAACCCGTACGGGCCCTAAACAGGTCAAAAACGACGACACTGTGCAAAATCAGACGTCTGGAACTTCTTCCAGACGTCTTAAAAAGTGGATCAGAGAATTACCTGTTCAGCGTGGTTTCCCAGACATCCAGAAGTCTGCGGGGACGTCTGGCCTAGCTCCCAGACGTCCGATGGTCACCCAGGACGTCTGGAGATCGCTCCAGTCGTCTGGTACAACAGCTAGACGTCTGATTGGCGTTGGATGGCGAATCACCGAGCCTGTGCACACCTATCTCCCTCCCTCAGTACGGTCAGTCGACAGGAAGGAAGAAGAAGACGGAAAAACTCACCTTTCAGACGTCTTTAAGATCTTCCAGACGTCTCCCACGCTGTCTGGCTATCAACCCAGACGTCTGATTCTGGAAATTTTTCCAGAATAGGGCACCACCCGACTTCCGCTCGCGACGCCGCCCGCGTCGCACCTCGCGCGCCTGCTGCTCAGACCGCAGCAGTCCCCCCCTCTGCGTCACTCCGCGCCCCCCGCGCCCTCCACCGGCCGGCCCTAGCAGCCCCGGCGAGCTCGCCCTCACGGCAGAGCTCCGCTCTCGCACGCCGCACCTCCTCCGCGCTCACTGCGGCCGCCGCTGCCGCCCTCGCGCTCGTGCTCACGCTCACTGGCTAAAGGAGAAGAGGGAGGAGACGATGGAGACGACGGGAGGGAGCGCGTGGCCTTTTAAGGCCGCGCGAGGAGGAGAGAGAGGACGCGGCAGGTGTCTGCAGCCGCAGGGAAAGAGGGAAAGCGAATATCCGATCTGCGCGCTCAGGCGCGCAAACGACTTGCGCGTGTCGAAATTAACGATTTTCCAGATGTCTGGTAAGACGTCTGGATATTATCCCAGACGTCTGGTTCGACGTCTAGGCCACCTCCCAGACGTCTTAAAATACGTCTGGGGCACGCGTTCGTTACAATATATATATTATTTGTGCTTGAAATTGCTATTACATTGCTATATTCTTTCTTACAATTGTGATCTTGAGATAAATTGTCATATTGCTCCCTGCGTTTGACCTCGGACTTTTCTAAGTTATAAATTTTAAGTGTTCTACACGATTTATCGGCTATACTATAACACATTACTTTTAAAACACCAATTCAGAGCATTCAACATTTTGGTGTCATTGCCGAGGAGCAACGTGCAGTTTGACCTCTTGATTGCAATATATGATTTGTTACTAACTTGCTCTATTTATTTTGTTGTGATCTGTGCAGGGGAATCCAATCAAGGAGAGTCAGACACACACCAAACACTCCAGGGGCAGGTAAACTCTATCCACTTTCTCCTAAGCCACTAATTCTGAAAAACCTAAAAGAAGAAAAAATCAATTAGGGCTAACTTGTATTCTATTCTTAGATTAATCATCACAAGTTGCCTGATTTGATACATTCTTTTTAGAAAACATCCCAAACCAAATTCTTGCACCTACTTAGGGATTTAAGACACCTAGGGCTACCACCTTCTTGATTGAGCCCTAGGTGCCGGATTGGAATTAATTGATTGACCAATTAAAAGCTAATTAGGGTTTCCATTCTAAGGTTTAGAGACACACTTACTTAAAACAAGAATTAATCTTCCCAAACTATGTGTGTCCTAAGCCTTGTTTGAACTTATCTAAGAAGTAAACCCTAAGAATCAAGCTCTAAATCTCACTTGAATCCTAAAAGTAGGGACCTAATAATCAAGGACAAATCAGGTGAAGTTGACCCACCTTTCAGGGTCAACCAATCTTCAAATTAGGTCACCACTCACAAAAACATCTTAAAGTTCAAGTGAAATCCAAAGCACCCACACTCTAAACTTAACATTGGTAGACTTAAGAGGTCAAGTTGTCCATTCTGGTCTACTTGGACCCTCAGTGACAAGGAAGGTCAGGTGGGGGAAATCCTGTAACCCGTGAGGATGCTCTACCATGTAAGGGTTTTTGCGGGACTCTCCCTTCCTGGTTGCCCAGGTAATTCTCAAGTGGACAACTTTCTGATCTAGGGGTATCATCCGCCTCGAACATCTATAGTCATCCAAAGATATTTGGGTGTCATGATTGAGTCCATCACACCTTCTGTCCCTCATCTTCTCCATCGGTGCATGTTTGGGAGGAGGTCCCTAAGACCACCCTTGAGGCCTCCATTAGCTATTCACTCTCGTCGAGGCCAAGCCTCAACTTCCTTGTTTGTGCAACCACCCGACCAGATTGACATATCTTCTGATTCATCTGAGCCTAGATCTCCTTCATCCATACTCATGGAACAACCAGCAGAAGAAGAAAACAATCTCCAGAATCAACTTCAGCGCCTCAACGATTTATTCCAAGCCTTTATGAATCCACCGCAGCATCCTATGATGCAAGATCATTACAATCCCGCTGTAGTGGCGATCGAACCTCAAGTCCAAATCCCAGCTGGAGGTCCTGATAATGAACTCAAGCCCAACATAATTCATGCTATTCCTAAATTTCATGGGCTTAATTCCAAAGATCCCTTCCAGCACATCAAGCAACCCAAGTATCTGACCTAGACCTTCGGGTCAAAAGCTCAGAATCGAGATATCTTGCTCATGAAAATGTTCTCCTTCTCTCTCATGGACAAGGCCGCTCACTGGTACCAAACCCTATTTCGTCCAATCATCACATGGGTTGAACTACAATTCGAGTTTCTGAAAAAGTTCCCTGTTGGTCGGACAAATGCTCTGTGGCACCAGATCACACATTTCACACAGCAAGCCGGAGAACCACTTCATGAGGCATGGGATTGCTTTCTGGATCTCATGCGAAAGTGCCCCCACCATGGAGTTTCTAAATGGGAACAAGTCCAGTCCTTTTACCAGGGACTCCGTAAGGATATTCGATTATTCGTCAATGCGACCTATGGAGGAAACATCATGGGTCAACACGAAGACACCATGTGGGAGATTCTCGAGAACATGTGCGAGAACTCCATCAACAACAAATCCATGGGCATGTTCGACCGAACGACTACTCGTGCATTGACGAATCCACGAGGAGCACATAAGACGCAAGGCCTGTCCTCTTCCGTCGACTTGGAGTTAATGGCCAGTCACCTGGACAAGGTCTCTATCATTGAGAAGAAGATGGATGAGCTGACTCGACATCTGCAGTAAGCCACCTCTACACAAAACCCATTCGCACAACCACCCTCTGGGAGGGAGGTGTTGGTGCTAAATTACCACGATCGTTTATTTTGATGATAACAAAACACTTATTATTTAATATTTGCTTTTGAGTCCTAGTTTTTAGGTCAAATTGCAAATGGAGACAGGTGTAGAGATGTAGTTCGAGCTCGCATCCATGGCAAATTGGAGGAGCTTAACGGAAAAGGAGTTTTGCAAGCAGCGAAAGCGTGAAGTCAAAAGAATATGATAGATATCTTTTCTATCTTGTACTTTGTATCTCTTTGTTATTTGTTCTTTTATTTCTTAGATTACTTGTTAAAGAGCCCAAAGTAACAATACAGTAGTCCTAGGTACACTTACACAACCCTAGGATACTTAGGCTTTTCATAGAGAACTTAGAAATCCAAGATAGGCATCAGACAGCCTGATCAGACGTCCAATCTAGAAACCAGACGTCTGATCTTGAATTTTAAGACGTCTAACTGTTGACTCAGACGTCCAATAACATAGGCTGGACTTAATAGGTTCTGCCTGTTGAAATAAGACATCCAGACCTTAGTCCAGACATCTCAGAAGACATCTGATGGCTGTGCCAGATGTCCAATTAATGGAACGTTGGCTAAAAAAGTAAATGTTGAGGAAAATGACCTTTAGGCTTCTATCAGACGTCTGTAGAGGACCCCAGACGTCTGATAAGTGACCGTTGAGCCTGGTTTGGGTCGAAATCACTTGTCTTGAGGATTTTAACCGTTTAGGCTCTTGAGAATCCATTCCTACACTTAATTAGGTTTCCAGAAGTCTAGACCTAGTGCTAAACGTCCTGTATGTTGTCTGATGGTTTTACACTAGAACCCTGTTTAGGTCTGAACCAAGTCAGGAAGGAAACCCACCTAGAATTAGTCGTCTGACTTAGTTCCTAGACATCTTAAGAGTGACTTTCAGACGTCTGATCTTTTTCCCAGATGTCTGATGACCATGTCAAAATCATTAATGATTCTGATTACAGCTTGCCTTGCCTTGGGATTAACCCTAATGGCTACCTAAGGCTTCTAAGGCCTTCCAAAGCCTTCCTAGGCCCTCTATAAATAGAGGAGGACCCTTGCCTTGTTTAGACACACCAAGCAATACAATTTCCATATAATTGTGTCCTAGAAAAGAAGATCATCTAGAAGTGTTGTTGCTCTCCAAGATCATCTAACACACTTTGAGACACCACGTTCGTTGTGCACGTGCTCTCCCGTTGTCAGTTTCGAGTGCATCGTTGTGCCATTGCATGGTTCACGCACCCACGTCAAGTTGACGCACTTCCGCCAAAGGGAAGTTTCCTAACTCCTATAGTAGCTAGGTTTTAATCTTTGTGGCTCTATAGGTTATTGTACTTTTCTGTCTTTGGTTGGGTATTCGTTTTGCGAATTCCCGTCTCCTTTGTGAGACAAATACCTTCTCGTGAAGAGGAGGGGTTTGAGGCACACTACCCTCTTTCAAAGTAATGTTGTATTGAGGTTCAGTCACCCTCGTTTAAGTGACTGGGTTGGTAGATTTGATCGACTTGGTCGATCGGGAAATCCTAAGTTGAGAGGCTTAGGTGGTGGTTTTCACCCGATTTTGGTTTCCACCTAAAAATACTTGTGTAAATTGTGCGATTGTTCTTTTTGTGATATTGTGATATTTTATTCCGCATTTTAGATATATTATGCAAATCTCACCCCCTCCCGTAGGGATTTACAGGAGGTTGTGCACAACATCTATCACTAACTGACGTGTTGTTGTGCGTGTGTGTTAAGGAGTGTCGTTATAATCGCACTTGCAACGTCGGTTTTAAAATAAGTAAACGGAGGTGAGTCCGAGTGTCGGTCTTAGGGAGGCGTGAAAATCAGATTTTTGCTTACCACTTGTCACGGAAAGTGCGGAGTTTTGCTTGCGAAGGATGTGGCTTTGAAAAGCGAGAGAAATAGAGAGAGAGAGAGATTAGGGTTAGAATGTTCCTTGTTTGATAATGCAACTTGAATGGAAATTAAAGTGACAATTGAACGAAAAATAACTTCATTAATCATGCACTTGTAGTTCATAGCTTACAACATTAAATACATGCTTCAAACAAAAGTAATGGAAAGCTTGAGAGAGAGAGAGAGAGAGAGTGGAGAGCGACGAGGCATCCACGGCGGTGGAGGAGGCTCCGTCGGCGGCTCGTCGTCTCCGGCGATTACAAGAGGGCCTAAAGCTAGCTAAGAGAGGGGTGGAGTAGTTGCAAGGGGAGTGAATGCCTTGAGTGAGTGGTTGGAGGGGGTTTAAATAGGGTTAAGGGCTTCCTAAAAGAAGAAGGGGCTTTAGCGACGTCCAGAGCATCGCTAAAACCACTCCCAAAAGCATCGGTGAAGCCCTCCAGCCATTGGTCAGCCGCCGGCCTTGTTTCTTCTTCTCGTGCGATCCGCGGCTGCTGCGCGAGAGCCGTCCGATCGAAGATCGGACGGCTGAGATCCCTCCTCGGCTGCGCTGGGATCGCTCCTCGGGCACGCGTGTGCGCGGGCGTCATCGCCCGGCGTGCACGCGCGCATGGGTGCTCGTGAGCTTCGGTTGCACCGCGTGGTGAAATCTCGGCCGCCCGCTGCTAATCGGGCGGCCCAATTTCGCCACGCGCTACCTCCATCTTCAATTTCGGCTCCGCGCGGCTCGAACCCACGTCGTGTGCAGGCGAGCATGCGCACTAACCGTTGCACCACGCTCGCGCTTTGTCACGGCGACTGCGGGCCGGCGCGCGAGTCTCGGCCGTTCGATCGAAGATCAACGGCGGAGATCTGATCTCGGCTGGATGAAGGGCGACATGCGGTGGAGCGGGGGGCTGACGTGGCGCAATATGGACCGTTGATCTCCAGATCAACGGTCAGAACTTCTTGGTCCCATTGTTGGATCTCTGGATGTCGAATTTGGCCGATCTTGAGTCTGTTGGACTCCATTCGTCGTTCTGAATCCATCCGTGCGGTCCGATTGCTCATCTGAGGCCTGCTTTGACAAATGCTTACACAAATGGCCATTAATACATTTTTATAAGCAATCTTGGTACATGATGCATGCAATGCTCCCATTCTACTTATGTTGTGCCTTTTATTCTTAAGATAGGCCATATTCAACATAATTATCACCCCCTTGTATAGTGTTATCACTGACCTTCTCAAGGGATGGATCCATATCCACCCCCATCTGATCTTGGGTTCGGAGGAAACTCTGGATCTGCCTACTCTAGTTGGGGGAACTCTAAACCCTTGTCTTCTGATTTCTCTGAGATTCCTCAGACCTGCGAGGATCTCAATGCCATCCAGAATGATCCTTTCTCAAACACCTACAACCCTGGATGGCGTAATCATCCTAATTTCACGTGGTCAGGGAACAATCAAAATCAGAGACCTCAATATCAGCCCCGACCACAAGTTTCTCGTCCATATCAGTTGCCTCAGCCTCGGCCCAACCCAACTTACCAAATCGGGCCAACTTGAGAAGATCAAATGACTCTTATCCTTCAAACTCTAGCTGACATTCAGAAGACGGATGTGGCTATGCAGAAAAAGCATAAAGACGAGATCACAGAGGTTCTCAAACAACTCACCTAGATGGCAAATCCTCGCCAACCTGGTGCACTCCCTTCGCAACCTCTACCCAATCCAAATAATGTACCAAACCAGAGGAGTGTTATGAACTCGACTCAGGGCTAGGCTCACTTTGTCTATCAGGCCCCTTCTACTCCATCACCCGACAGGATGGAGGCTTCAACATCATACGCAGGTTACTAGCAGCAACCGCCTCTTTTGACTACCCCAACCCAGAACCAGGTAGGACTGAATTCTGTTACCACCCATAATGGCAAAACAACTCAGGAACCACCTTACCCAAGCCACTCTCAGCCTGGTAGTTCAAACCCAAACCCTCGGTTGGTTATCCAGGATAACTCTGTCCCAGATCAAAAAGCTGGACCAATTCTAGAGGAACCTGCAGAGGTTCCATTTCCCGAGGCTTTGACCAAGGGAAAGAAGAAACCCAAACCCGTGGCTCTCAAGGAGGACCTTGTCAAGCTCCTTGAGCAGGTCCAAATAAACATCCCGTTGATGGATGCAATTCACCACGTACCGACTTACGCAAGATTCTTGAAAGATGTATGTACACCAAAGCGTAAGCCGCAAACCAAGGGTAGGAGCCCGATCGTATTATCGGAGCAAGCCAACTTCGTTATCTTGAGTAAACTCCCGCCTAAGTCAAAAGATCCTGGTACTCCTCTGATCTCCTTTACAATCGGTGATATTCAATTTGACAATGCATTATTGGATCTAGGAGCCTCCATCAACCTAATAACTACATCCCTACATGACCACCTTGAAGAATCTGAGCTCAAATCGACAGAGGTGACATTATAGTTGACTGATCGATCTATTAAGTCACCAAAAGGAATTCTTGAGGATGTCATAGTTAGGGTACGTGATTTCCACTTCCCCGTGGACTTTATAGTTTTAGACATGGATGCTCCTAAGAACTTGAAGAACACACCGATCATTTTGGGGAGACCTTTTCTGGCCACAACTAGGGCCAACATCAGTTGTGAGGAGGGCCAAATTAAGTTAAAATTTGGGAGTAGGACACTAAAAATTGATATCTTTAAGGTCCAAGGAGGAATTAATTGTGGGGTTATCGAACAAATTTGAGACATCGAGTCCGTGGTTGACGACCCATGTGTCGAGGAAAACCCGCTTATCTCTGATGATCAACCACAAGAGGATCATACCCCACACCTAAAGGAGCCTGAACTAGACTTAGAGATACCTTTAGCTCTGCCAGTGCTCCTGAACCTCACCCTGAACCACCTGCTGTTGTTGAAAGTCCAGTCAAGGAGTTGAAACCCCTCCCTGACCATCTCAAATATGTCTTTCTGGGTTCAAATCAGACATTTCCTATGATTATCAATTCCCACCTCACCTCTGATCTGGAAACACGTCTGATTTCTGTCCTCCAGCAGTATCGGAGAGCCATTGGTTGGACTCTTGATGACCTAACTAGCATCAACCCCTCATATTGCACGCATCACATCTACACCAAAGAGGGCTCACAACCATCCCGTGAAATGCAAAGACTCCTGAATCCGAACCTGCAGGATGTCATGAAAAAGGAGATCGTCAAGTGGTTAGATGCAGGTATCATCTACCCGATCTTCGAAAGTCGTTGGGTGAGTCCAATCCAAGTTGTGCCCAAAAAGGCAGGACTCACCATCATTACGACTAAAATCGAAGAGACTATACCAACCCATATAGCAAATTCGTGGAGAGTCTGTATTAATTACTGAAGACTAAATACCTCTACGAAAAAAGATCATTTTCCACTGCCATTTATTGATCAGATACTCGAGAAATTGGCAGGAAATCGATTCTTTTGCTTCTTGGAAGGATACTCTGGTTATAACTAGGTGGCAATCCATCCTAAGGACCAAGAGAAGACTACCTTCACCTGCCCCTTCGGGACATACACGTTCCATAGAATGTTGCTCGGTCTCTGCAATGCACCTGCTACTTTTTAGTGGTGCATGCTTGCCATATTCTCAGATATGGTAGGTGAGTACCTTGAAGTCTTCATGGATGACTTCTCGGTATTTGGGGAATCTTTTGATGATTGCCTCTTGCACTTGGTCCAAATCCTCAGGCGTTGTATCGACATGAACCTAGTTCTTTCCTGGGAAAAGATCCACTTCATGGTACCTAAGGGAATTGTCCTGAGTCACCTTGTCTCTGAAAAAGGCATCTAGGTTGATCAAGCTAAGGTTAATTTGATTTTCAAACTACCCATGCCTAGCTCGGTCAAGGACATCCGTTCTTTCCTGGGGCACATCTATTTTTATTACCGTTTCATTCCTGATTTCTCGAAAATCACACATCCCCTAACTAATCTTCTCTCAAAGGATGTCACTTTCAAAATTACCAAGGAGTGCACTGTTCAACGAGAATCTACGCTAACGTGTTTGGTTTTGGAAAACCCGTCGTTGTAGTTCGAAAGCGAAGGATTCGTGTTCAACAAATAAAATTTATACCGAAATAAGAATTCCGGGTCGAACTCAGGGAGGCTACGTTGATCTATATTCGCAATTATGTTTTTTTAGGATTTTTGATAAACAAGGCGAAATAATTACAATGGAGCTATCAAATTGAGAGAGAGAGAGAAAGAGAGAGAGAAAGAGAACATGCATTCAATATTTCAATTGTTTATACAAGCAAACGAAATGAAAGTTACACTAGAAAGCGGGAAATCAATTACACTATAAAGCAGGAAAATTCTACACTAGAAAAGCTGTAAATAAGAATGGGAGAGAGAAGTTATCCTCCTCGACGGTCGCTTGGAGGACGAGCCGGACGGGACGACGCCTGGACGAAGGAGAACGAGGCGGGACGAAGGAGGACGAAGCAGAAGAACGGGAACGAAGTAGCACGCCGTCGTCGTCGCGGGATCCACTTCCGAAGGGGGATGAAAATTTGGACTTTATCTCGCGAGAAGCATCCCGGGTGTGGGACAAGCTTCTCTTGAGCTTTGGAGAGGTAGAGAGGAGAAGGAAGGGATGCCAATTTCGTATGGAGGGGGTCTCCTTTTATAGTTGCAAGGAGTGTGGGCAAAATGGACATTACATCTTCAAAATAATAAATAAGGGGTCTTTAGTGACGGATAAAACCGTCGCTAAAGCCCCGCCGTCGCCGTCGCCGCCGCGCCCACGTGCACCCGCTCGACTGGCCTGCGCGCGTAACGCATACGCACGTCCGCGTCGTCGCGATCGGACGGCTTAGATCGCGTCCGCGCCCGCTGCGTAGCGCGCCCGCCCGCGTGCGATCGCGCGCTCACCAGAGCGTCCAATTGCGCGTCGGCGCTATCGGGCGCGCGCGGCCATTGGATCTTCATCTGACGCTCGTGCGCGCCCGCTCGCCCTCGCCTTCGACCCCCTCACCGCGGCTCGAACCCGCGACCTCCGCTTCGCCCGCAGCTGCGTCGCCGCTGCGCTACGCGGGCGAAATGGTCGCGCGGGCGTTTTTAAACGCGAGCGACCGCAGCCGTTGGATCGAGATCCAACGACGGAGAGGAGACGGTGCGCGGTCTTCACAGGACTCCTGCGGCCGATTGGGCGGCTGGGATGGCGCCACGTGGCGCCATCTTGGCCGTCCATCTTCTGGAAGTTGTAGATGGTGCCACGGATGTCGGATTGACTCGATTTTTGTGTCGTTCGGCTGCGATCGTCGATCCGAATTCATCCGTGTGGTCGGATTTTCCATCTGAAGTGCGGATTTACACCATCCTGGCCCTTGATCTTCTAGGGTTCCCCGGTCTCTATCTGATGCTACGGATGCCTGATTAGGGCAATCTTGGAGTCGTTGAACTCCAATCGTCGCCCTGATCATATCCATACGGTTGGATCTTTGATCCGAGGCCCCGATAAAATATTTGCCCTGTCCAAGCACATAAAATGAGACAATTAACCTCCATTTTATTCAAACTACTCTAAATGCAAGATGATGCATGTAATGCAATATTTATATCATGAAATGCAATCCTATGCTTAAGAACATGCATAAATAGACATTTTAAGTAGTGTAAATGTGTTTACATCATGCACTCATGCATTTGAGAGCCTACGTGATCGAGTTACTCAAGTACCAATCCTGCAATCCCTTGATTGGTCTCTACCTTTTGAGATCATGTGTAATGCATCTAACTACGCAATGGGTGCGGTACTTGGGCAGAAAATAGACGGGAAACCCATGGTCATCTACTAGCTAGCAAGACACTTGACGAGGCTTAGCGTAACTACACAGTTACTGAGAAAGAGCTGCTAGCTGTAGTATTTGGCCTCGAAAAATTTCGATCCTATCTTTTGGATTCCTGTATTATCATATATTCGGATCACACTGCGGTGAGGCACCACCTCGCGAAGAAGGATGCGAAACCTCGACTAATCCACTGGATCTTGCTATTGCAAGAATTCAACCTCGAGATTCGCGATAAGGCAGGAAAATAGAATGTGGTAGCTAATCACTTGTTCCACCTTCCTTCTGATATCATTGACCCTTCTCTACCAATCACAGAGCACTTTCCTAATGAGCACCTCCTGATTATCGATGCAGAACTTCCCTGGATCGCTGATTTGGTTAACTACTTGACGTCACATCAGACCCCGTCTGATTGGCCGAAGGCCAAGAAGGACAGGTTGCTTTCTAATGCCAAGTACTACATCTGGGATGACCCATACCACTTTCCCATTGGTGCTGATCAGATCATCAAACGATGCATCCCGAAAGTGGAAATTTAGGACATTCTGTCCTTCTGCCATGACCAAGCTTACGGCGGACACTTCTCCGGACATAAAACCGCAACTAAAGTTCTCCAGTGCGGCTTTTATTGGTCTACGATCTACAAGGATGCATACGACTACTGTAAGGCATGCTCTTGTTGCCAGACCTTGGGCAACATGAGCCACCGCGATATGATGCCTTTACAACTGATTCTCGTATGTGAAATCTTTGATATATGGGGGATTGATTTTATGGGACCCTTCCCTAAATCGGACAACTTCGTTTACATTCTCCTCGCTGTAGACTATGTGTCTAAATGGATCGAAGCTATCCCAACTCGAACCAATGATCATAAAGTGGTAATCAAGTTTATTCATCAGCACATCTTTTCTTGGTTCGGTGTCCCACGTGCCATTATCTCTGATGGACGGACCCATTTTACAAATGCACAGTTCAGATCCTTGATGACCAAGTACGGGGTGTCACATCGAATCTCGACTCCTTATCAAATCCAAACCAATGGATTGGCTGAACTATCTAATCGGAAGATCAAGAAAATCCTCCAGGTCACTGTTTGGCCTGACAGGAAGGATTGGTCGACCCGACTTCCGAAAGCTTTGTGGGCTTATAGGACTGCCCACAAAACCCAATTAGGTATGTCTCCGTTCAGATTGGTGCACGGGAAGGCATGTCACCTCCCCGTTGAGATGGAGCACAAAGCCTATTGGGCAGTACAGAAGTGCAATCTAGATCTGCTTAAGGCTAGAACCCACCGTCCGCTTCAAATGAGCGAGATCGAGGACCTATGCAATGACACGTACGAAAACTCACGAATTTACAAAGAGCGGGTGAAGGCTTTAAATGACAAACACATTTCTAGAAAGACTTTCCATCCTGGTCAGAAGGTCCTACTCTTTGATGCCAAGCTAAAACTCTTCCCAGGCAAACTCAGACCTAAATGGATTGGACCATTCTTGGTGAGACGAATCTTTGAAAATGGAGCCATCAAAATTAGTAAACCTAGTCTTGATTCTAAACCTTTCATTGTGAATGGTCAGCTACTCAAGCAGTTCATTGAATTCACTAATACAAACTTGGCTGAGGTATCGTTTGATCTCCATTCTCCCTGAGCTTATTGCGTCCGGCTGATGGCGTTAAACTCAGCGCTTAATAGGAGGCAACCCATCATTTTTTTGAAAAACCCAAAATCCTTTTGAGACATCTCTTTGTTGAACTCATATTACACTTTAGGGTTTGTCCATTAGAACAACCAACTCCACTTCCGGTACTCGTACCAGAGGTTAAAATCATTCGCAACAGTCATCCCGACTCGTCCACCCACCCTTTAAACCTGTTCTGATGTATGATCTAAGATGAACTCGAACCCACCTAATTTACAATGAGGAAATTACAAATCATAAGCATGGGGGGATATTAAAGTGCAAAACGTCGTGAGAATCAATTCACAAAAAGGGCTTCATCAAAAAAATTATATATGCTATAAAAAAAAGGAGGTTAAGGAAAAAAGAGAGTTATTTTTTGAAAAGAGAAGAAAAGAGTAAAAAGATAAAAGAAATTGAGTCCCTTCAGAGTAATATGGAACTTACCTAACTTCTAGGTTGGATCGAATGATGAATTAAGACCTGGAAGGCTAAAACTTAAGGGATTAGTGCGAATAACGACCTTATGCCTCTTGGATCTGATTGGATTTAAACACTCACGTACTTGTCACAATCCAGATTAGTCCTCAAGAGGTGGGGAAAAATGCAAAGCTTATCTATTAGGTCTAAGGCTTAGGGAGTATTTGGCCTCATTAACTGACCCCTTATTTATGGGACTCGATAACTTAAGCACCCTAAACCACACATAGTCTGGTTTAGTGCACTTTAAATAATGAAAGCATGCCAAAGGGCATTTCTTCTATTCTAAAAATGGTCCTAAGATCTAGATTAGGAGCAGCTCAAAAACATAAGTTGATTTGGACGAGTTCCCGACACGAAGAGACAGGAAATTCTCCTCGAAGATGCACAATAACATATCATATCCTTGGTGCTTGTCTCCTAGGATATCTAAATATCCTACCGGGGGCATGTAAGCACCTTGTGCTGGTTCAGATGCTATGAGCGGCATTATCACGAAATGTCGATTATCAGGGTTTGGATTTAGCTATAGAACACCATGGGCGGGATTATCCCAAAATCTCGATAGCTAGGGTTCTGGGGGTTGCCATGGGTAGTGCTATCTCGAAGCATCGATTACCAAGGACCCTGCGAGGATTGATGGTGGGGATAAGGAATCTGATAGAGACCGTGTTTAGGGTCAATCCAAATATGGATAAAAATATAATGAAAAGAAAAAGAGAGAGAAAGCTCTTGATGAGAACCTCATCATGAGCCATAACTAGCTCATTTTGACCTAATACAGAGAATAAAATCTCCTACATAACCTTAGAAAGGCTTGGCTCAGAGAGATTCTGAGTTTGCAAAGAAAACATAAACTGAGGGGTAAAAATGCAATTTCACCAATACGATCTGAAAATAGGGTAACTCAGGGCCCAAACATAGGTCAAAATAACCTAATAAAAAGAAAAGTGGGATGAGATGACTCAATAAGGGCTACAGCAACCCCAAAGAATTAAATGACAGCCTGTAACCCTAAAAACAAACCCACTTCAATCCACGTGGTTCGAGGCAAGGTAAAAATCAACTAAACCCTCTAAAATTCACATAAAAATAATCTATAGGGTTTAGGACTTTCAATTTGGCCTTAGGAACCCATTTTGACCTACATTGAGAACCATGCCAAATTAACAACTTAATTTGGGTTTTTGCATAAATTGACCGATCAAACAAGGTTTAAGCTAGAAATAAAATTCACCATCAGAATCCTTAGGTCCTAATTAGTCATGCATAAAAACTTGGGCCTAAGAAGAAACCTTCTTGACCAACTTTACACTTTGGTCCTCATATATTTACTTTTTGGCCCTCAACTTTTGAACCCTCGTATTTTGGCCCCTAACTCTGCTTCATTCTTTGCGTTTAGGTCCCTCCTACAAAACCTGCGCAGCACCATGCTCCGGCGACCTTGCGCGAAGCATGGCGCCGCGCAGGGTGAGGGAGGGGCCCTAGCAAGTCAATGGGGGGTACCCTGCGTCGTCAGCCACCGCAGGGACACCCCCCTGGGTACTGCGACCGCCCATACCGCCCGTGCGAACGCATGGACGGTATGGGTCTCCTTCCTCTGGCATCCTCCGGCGAGGGAGACACGTCGTCTCCCTCTGCCCTCCTCTCTGATTCCGTCCCTATAAATACCCCCGTCGCTCCGCCGTTCTAGGGAGCTCGGATCTGACGGAGACACCCCCTTAAATTCCTCCCTTCCCACTCCGACAGACGCCCCCTTGCTCCGGCGGCCATCTCCTCCTCCTCCTCGTCGCCCTGCCGCACTACCAGCAGCAGGGTTACCTTCCCTCGATGCTTCCGCGTCACGCCGCACCCAGCTGGCGCCTCTCCGGTCCCTTCCTTGCCGCCGCCCCTTCCTCTGGGCAATTTCTTCTCCGGCGACAGTCGATATGACTGTCGTCTGTGCCAACCCCCCCTCGTCCAGCTTAGCAAGTAGAACTTCTCCTCTTCCTCCCCTCTTTCTTTTCCATACTGAAACCCTTACTGTCGGCCCCGATTTCCCACCGATCACCCTCACCTTCTCCACCTCCGGCCAAACTCCGGTGAACCACTCCCATCGCTCCAGCACCCCACATGGCTCGCTGACCTGTGCATAACCTACACCTCGTCACCCTGATCCTCTTCCACCCCTCCTCTTCCCACCAAACGCCCTCTGCAGATCCACCAAACACACCCACTTCTCCGCCCGCAGTTTGACCTAGGGCGATCCGTTGGCTCCACCACGCCCACTGCAAACCATCCGACCACCTTCGCCGTGCCACGACGAAGGTCCCCCGCCTGTCTGATTAGGCCAAGAGGCCGTTCTTCTATGACCAGGTGACTCGCCCACCGTCGCCATTACTGAGCAAGCAGAGCTCCTTCGCCTGCAGGTGCAGGCACGCCTTCGCCCAGGTTCGGCTCCCAGGTTGCGCGGGGCGTCTCTGCGAAACGTCCCAGGCTCGCAGTTGGGGCGAAGGCCGCGCGTGAAGCCACGATCGCCCACTGCTCCCTCCGCAACAGGCGCTCAATTGGGGTGGGACATTTAGTCCCACCTCGGAACTTCTCAGAGACGTGCGGCGCATAAAGGCAAAAAGTGCCTTATGTTGTCTGCCTCCTGACCACGGGGTGAGGTCCCTCTCACCCGACCCGGCCTCGTCTGTGACCACGCTCCGCGGACCTGGCCCGACCCGATTAAACCGACCTACACTCCTCGCCCACCACTGCACGCCGGTGGGCCTGGACCCGGGCGCGACTCGTACCCGATTACCCGATTGCTCTGGGAGAGCTGTCCTAAGAGCGAACTTTGAGAGAAAGAGACGCGCGGGGGAGAGGGGTAGAGTAGGTTTTGCCCTGACTCTAAACTCTTGAGCGTGCAGGCACAGGTGAAGAAGAAGGAAGCTCAGTGAGATACTGTAGCAACAAGAGGTTTAAGTCGTCTGATTTTCAAATCAGACGACGTCCTGAAGACAGGTGAAGGCAAAGAAGAAGGAAGGTGAGGCAGAGGAAAGAGAGGAACACAGAGCAGCCAAGTGAAGACTCTGCAAACATCAGAAGACAAAGAAGAAGAAGAAAAGAAGAGAGAAGGAGCAACCAAGTGAAGAAACAGAAAGCAGAAGAAGAAGAGCACGGGAGGCAGATCTGAAGCAAGAAAAGAAGAAACAAAGAAAATAAAAAGAAGAAAAAGACAGGATCGTCCAACCAAGAAATAGAGGAAGCAAGAAAAGAAGAAGAAGAACAGAAAGAACAAAAGCCAAAGACAGAGAAAGAAAGAAGAGAAGAAGAAGAAGCCAAACTTTCATCTCTCTCTCTCTTTATTTTTGTAATAAAACATGTATATCTCTAGAATACGACTTGCTCCCTGAGTTCGACCTCGGGAGAACTGTATTTTCTGAGTAACAAATATTAGCAAATGATGGCAATAATTATCTGTATTACAACGACTTAAGAAAAGCTAGTTGCTGCCACCGTTTCGCCAGCTCTCCATAAATAAAAATCTCCTTCTATATCTCTCTTACAAAAAAATGCACTGGCAAATTGAACCTGGGCTAACCATGTTCGAAGCACGGGTGCTTTAACCGCTAGGTCCAACGAACCTTAGGTTAGATCCTGCGGGCCTTAAAAACCTTTGCGACAGACTAAGGCAAAAGCTATTCAGGTCTGGATCTAGTCTGGTACTTGAGTACCTCTAAGCCTATTGTTGGTATTAAGATTTGATTCCTAGAGATGCAACTTAGTAAGGCATCCTGATGGTTACATCCGACCTAGATAGCTAGTTTAATCCATAAAGTTTTGCTAAAAGACTAGCAAAAGTTAGGCATGGGGTTATGATGGGAACACCATTATGAGCCATAACTAGCTCAATTTGGCCTTATAAAGTCAATAAAAGCTCCTACATATCAATCAGAAGGCCTCTTGAGCAAGATGAGTTGTTTTGAGAAGAAAAGATGAAAACAGGGTTATTTCTACAATTTTACCATCTTATCACAAATACAGAACAACCACAGGGTATGCTAGGAGTTTATTAAAGGTCATTCAGTCATTAATGCCTAATAAGTGGGTCCATGCAGACAAAAATGGGTTTTCACGCATTTCAAGAATTAATGGACATCTAAAACCCTAAAAATAGACCCGCTTAATTAACTGAAGTTCTGATTAGGATAAAATTCATGTAAACCCTCTAAAAATCATAGAAAAATATTCTCTAGGTTTTGGCATCTTTGATTTGACCATCTGAACCCATTTTGACCTGAAACAGAATCTTAGATAGACTATTCCCTATTTTGGATTTTTGCATACCCAGTCAAACTAGGTCAAAACCAAAATCCAACTTCACCATTGGATTCCTTAGGTCCAAATTAGGTTTGTATCAAAATTTGGACCCAATCAGAGATTGTCTTGACCTAGTTTACAATTTAGTCCAGTCTGACTCTTTCTCTCTCACACAACCCCTCAGCTTTTGAAATTCCTTGCAAATACCCCCTATCTTTGTCGTCACTTTTTTCAAAGAGGTCCCTCCACCATTGTCGTGGAGGAATCCTACTCTGGCGAGCTTCTTTTGGCAAGAACTCTATGATTACTTGATGAATCCTTCTCAAAATTGAAAGGGAGATTCGTCAGGTAATCTCCTTCCTATTGAGCCATTTCCAAGTCTCCAAATCTATCAAAGGAGCTTGTGCGAATCCTTCAAAGATTCGGGTACCTCTTGTGCGTCAAGCTTACCAAGCTTGAAAGCTTGGTTTCCAAGCTTCAAACCTCCATCTATGACCTATTTAAAGACCCATGTTGCACGCCAATCTCCTTACGCTGGTTTTTGGTCGAACAACCCCCCTCCTTCCTCCCTCCTCTCCGACTAAAAGGCTCCACAATGTTCGTCCACTCTCTCCAACCACTCTTGTCATCCGCTTGCAATACCAGCAGCAGATTCTTCTTCCTCTCCCTCTTCCGCGTCGCACCATACTAGTGGGCACCCCAATTCTCTTCGTCGTCGCCACTTCTACCCCACTGGAGCTCCCTTCTTCTTTTACATCGACCACACCAACTGCGTCGCTCATCCCTCTTGTCGACCACCACTTAGTCTCCTCGACTCCTTATCTTCTGCACATCATCACCGTGCCACTACGTTGCTATTTCGACCACTCCTACAACGTCCGTGACTTCATCTTCCTCCGCTCTGGCAACCACTCTGGGGAGGTGACGTGCTACGGACGCGTTTGTTTAAAAGGGTCGTTGTAGTTTGCATTCGCAACGTCGATTTTAAATGAAGAAATGGACGTGAGTCCGAGTATTGGACACAGGGAGGCGTAAAAATTGGATTTTTATTGTCACTTAGTGTCACGGAAATGGCAGGTTTTCACTTACGAGAAAACGCGAGAGAAAAGTGAGTGAGAGAAAGAAAGAGGAGAGAGTAGGGTTAGAGTCTTTTAAGTCATGGCATTCACTTAGATCAAAATGGAAAACAACATCAATACTATATTTAACATGCAACTCGAGTTTTACAAATACAACAATAGCTAAATGCTTAAACAAAAGTAAAGTAAAACTAGAGTAAAGGGAAGGAAAGAGAGACAGAGAGGGGAGATGACGAGGTGGCCACGGTGGTGGAAGAAGGCTCCGTTGGCGGCTCGTTGACTCCGTTGATTGCAAGAAATGCTAAGGGAAACTAGGAGGGAGATACAACACTTGCTAAGTGAATTCAATCCTCTCATGGGTGATTGGAAGGGGTTTAAATAGGAAGAAGGGGTTTTAGCGACGTCGCTAAAACCCTTCCCAAAACGTCAGTGAAGGCCCCTGCCCACTGGTCATCCATGCGCACCCGTGCTTCTTCTTCGCGATTCGTGTGCACCTAATGTGCACCGTCCGATCGAAGATCAGACGGTTGAGCTTCGCCGTTGAGCGTGCTTGTGGATCGCTCACTGAGTACGCACGCCTCACACGTCATCCCGAGCGTCTGCATCGGATGCGCGGGAGTGTGCCGCGTCACCTGCCTCTGAGCCGCTCGATCGCAAATCAACAACTGTAATCGTGCACCTTGCGAATGCTTTGGATTTCTGCTGCGACGAGCACCTCGAACCCGCGCCCCACAGTGCGAGGGTGAGGCGCATACCGCTACGCTGTGCCCTTCGATTGTCGTGGAGATGAGGCACTGGCGTGGTGCGAGCGACCGTTGGATGAAGATCCAACGGTCGTGATCTGCTGCAGTTTGTGGCTGCTGTGGATGTGGGGGCGAGGGGCACGTGCTCTCAGCCGTCCGATCGAAGATCGAACTGCTTAAAGTTGCAGCGTGCGGTGCGGTGGAGCTGTGCTGCGGTCGAGGGGCACGGCGATGTCGCCACATGGCAGCTTTATGGTCGTTGATCATCAGATCAACGGTCAGAACTTCTTGGGCCAATTGTGAGAGCTTTGGATGTCGGATTTGGTTGATTTTGAGTCCGTTGGACTCCGTTCGTTGTTTTGAATCCATCCATGCGGTCTGATTTCTCATCTGAGGCCTATTTTGACATGCACTTGTACAAATGGCCATTAATAATTCACTATAAGCAATCTCGATGTGCGATACATGCAATGCTCCCATGCCTATTTATGATGTGTTATCTGTGCATTTTACCCTTAAGACCGACACCATTTGGCAGAATTATCATCGTAAATTATAGTGTTATCATACCCACATACTTACTCCTTGCTAGTCCCTAACAAGGTTCATTCTAGCCATTATTCTCAGTCAGAATTCAGGAAGTGATTACTTAGACATTTTGTTACTTGTCAATAGGAGGAAATATACTAAGATCCTAATCTACAGAGACTAAACAGCTCCCGGGTGTCTGCCAAAATATGAATCGCCTGAATCCTCGCTTTAAGGCATATATACTTTTTCTTTTTCATCTTTTCTCATTTTAGATTTTTGGAGTTGAGAGTGTGTTGGTAACCTTTTACGGCTACCCAACCCACCCAAAACTCGGAAAAGACTCTAAGTGCTAAGCATCTTGGTGTGAAGATCATGATAGACTCACTCAACGGTAATTCAGATAGACTTCGGGTGTCACACCCCTAAGTGACCGGGAAAGGAAGTGTTTTGCCTGAAGGTGTATCTGTCCGATCGGTAGCTTTCTCCCTACTTTTATTTTACTTGGGGTCAACACAAGGATTTTTCCAGTGTATATCTCCCTGACTTGCTCTACTTCCCCGCTTCTTCCTTAAGTGTTTTAGATCTTTTTGTGCATTTAATGAGATGGGTTCTGGACAACCGACCAATGGGCTATTACCCACGATCACTTGCCAGCCATACTTGTGCGGTGAAGTGTGGCTTATTTTTTTTTTCTTTTCTTCTCTCTCTCTCTATTTTTTTTTTTAGTAGGTGGCTTCCCTGATCTCAAATTTACCTAGAGGCAATAAAAAGAAGGTAGTCCTGTGGCTGGGCTCTGGATAACCGGCCAATGGGCTATTACCCACGATAATTTGCCAGCCATACCACCCTAGAAGGTTCATTAGCTACCCAATTTCTATCAGAATCTCCGAGGAGTGAGTCGGTGCAAAAATTGTGCAGATGCTTTGACCAAAAGTCCCTCTGAGTTAGAAGGCGAGTTGATAAGTTGTATACTTATCACCTTATTTTATTGGTGGATTAGAATAAATTAAGGTTGCAAGGATTTGAAGCTAAATCCATATTTTAACGAACACCAGGGCTGATTAAGCCTAAAGGCCTGAAAAGTTTAAGTGTTCAGGTTCTTTTCATATTATTTCCCATTGTTGATAAGTTCCTAATGCCTAAGTTTTTCTTCTTAAATCCAATATTTTATTATTTTTTTTAAATTTTATTTTATTTTATTCAGACTGATTAAATGAACTCAAAATCATGCAAATTACCACCCCCCATGCTTAAGTTGGACAATGTCCTCATTGACAAATATATATATGCAACAGGGGTTCAGAAAGATATTACCTGAGCGAAATAAAATACCTGATCAGTCTGAATCTTCTGGGTTGCCTCCCAGAAAGCACTGAGTTTAATGCCTCCAGCTAGGTGGTGCTTTGTGTCATCCCTCAATGAAGGTGACAACCTCCTTTAGGGGAACTTGGGCGAGGAAGTGTTTCAATCTCTGACTATTAACTGTGAAAGCATGCCCAGTGTTCCGATCTACGATTTCAACCACCCCATTGGAGTAGGGCTTGACTACCCTAAACGGTCCTGTCCACTTGGACCTGAGCTTCCCAGGAAAGAGTTTTAGTCAGGCATCAAAAAGCCAGACTTGCTGGTTAGGCTCGAAGGTCTTTCTATGGATGAGTCGGTCGTGGATGGTTTTCATCTTCTCCTTGTACAGCCAACTATTCTAAAAAGTGTCCTGACGAATCTCCTCGAGCTCGGAGAGTTGGAGCGTCCTCTACGCACCGGCTAACTGGGAATCCATGTTACATTGCTTAATGGCCCAGTAAGCCCGGTGTTCCAACTCGACAGGAAGGTGGCAAGCTTTGCCAAAGACCAGGCGATAAGGCGACATGCCTATCGGGGTCTTGAAAGCAGTCTGGTATGCCCACAGGGCATCATCAGTCGTGAGGACCAGTCCTTCCTGTCAGGTCTCACGGTCTTCTGGAGAATGTTCTTGATCTGCTTGTTTGAGACCTCAGTCTACCCATTTGTTTGCAGATGATACGTGGTGGCAATGCGGTGGGTAACCCCATATTTTCTGAGTATGGCACGGAATTGGGTGTGGATAAAATGACTTCCACCATCACTGATCATGGCCTTCGGTATTCCAAACCAAGAAAAGATGTTCTGCTTAACAAAGTCCATGACAGCCTTATGATCGCATCGGCGGGTGGCAACAGCTTCAATCCATTTGGAGACATAGTCTATAGAGACTAAAATGTACTCAAAGCCGTTGGATGGTGGAAAAGGGCCCATAAAATCAATACCCCAAACGTCGAAGATCTCGACGATCAGAATGGGCTGAAGGGGCATCTTGTCTTTTCTGGCCATGGTCCCTAGAGTCTGGCAGCGAGAGCAAGTCTTAGCAAAGTTATGTGCATCCTTAAATAAAGAAGGCCAGTAAAATCCAGACTATAGAACCTTTGCAGCCATTTTCTTTCCTGAGAAGTGGCTACCACAAGCTTGGTCATGACAAAAGGACAGCACACTCTGAACTTCATCCTCCGGGATACACCTCCTGATGATCTGGTCGGCACAGAGGCAAAACATCATGGGATCATCCCAGAAATAGTGCTTGGCTTCAACCAAGAACTTATCCCGTTACTGTCTGGACCAGCTGTGCGAGGTTTGTCCCACAACCAGGTAGTTGACATAGCGGCATACCAAGGTAGTTTCCTGTCTTGCACAGCCAGAATTTGCTCATCAGGAAAGGTATCAGATAAAGGCAAGGAAGGCCCAATGTGGTCTGGGTGGAGTCTGGATAGGTGATCGACCACCACATTCTTTGACCCGGCTTTGTCGTGAATTTCCAGGTCAAATTCCTGCAAGAGCAGGATCCATCTGATGAGCTTGGGCTTCGCATCCTTTTTAGCCAATAGATGCCAGATGGCCGAGTGGTCTGTATAGATGGTCACGTGGGATCCCAGAAGGTAAGATCGAAACTTTTCGAGTCCAAAAACTACGGCGAGTAGCTCTTTCTCTGTGACCGTATAATTCTGTTGGGCCTCGTCCAACGTTTTGCTCGCGTAGTAGATCACCATGGGTTTCTTGTCTTGTCTCTGTCTCAGGACTGCGCCTATGGCAAAGTCTGATGCATCACACATGATCTCAAAATCCTGGGACCAGACCGGGGGCTGAAGTACAGGTGCTGTGGAGACTAAGGCCCTGAGGGTGTGGTAAGCTTGGATGCAATCAGAGGTCATGTGGAATAGGGTGTCATTGGCCAGAAGGTCGGTCAAGGGTTTGGAGAGCTTGGAAAAGTCTTTGATGAACTTTCGGTAGAAGCCAACGTGTCCAAGGAATGAGCAGATTTGCCAGACCAAGCTAGGTGGAGGAAGTTTGAAAATCAAATCAACTTTAGCTTGATCCACCTCAATGCCCCTATGTGATACGATGTGACCGAGGACAATTCCTTCTTGAACCATGAAATGGCTCTTTTCCCAACTTAACAGCAAATTAACCTCGATACATCTTTTCAAGATTTTCTCCAAGTTGCTCAAACAGTGATCGAATGAATTCCCAAACACTGAAAAATCATCCATAAAGACCTCCAGGTATTCACCCACCATCTCTGAAAAGATGGCTAACATGCAATGCTGAAAGGTAGCGGGTGCATTACATAACCCGAATGGCATACGATGGAATACAAACGTGTCGTACGGGAAAGTGAATCTGGTCTTCTCTTGATCTTCAGGAGCAATTGCGACTTGGTTATATCCTGAATATCCATCCAGGAAGCAAAAATACTTCTGCCCTACAAATCGCTCAAGAATCTGGTCGATGAATGGCAGGGGGAAATGATCTTTCTTGGTCGCCTCATTGAGCATCATGTAATTAATACACACCCGCCATGTGGTGGTGGTGCAGGTGGGGATGGATTTGCCACGCTCATTGGTGACAATGGTGAGCCTAGCTTTCTTCGGAACCACTTGAGTGGGGCTCACCAAGGGGCTATCGGAGATGGGATAGATGATGTCGGCGTCAAGCCATTTGATAATTTCCTTCTTAACGACCTCCCACATATTTGGGTTTAACGGTCTCTGCATCTGACGGGAGGGTCGCGACCCATCTTCTAGGTAAATCTTGTGGGTACAATAGGTGGGGTTAATTCCTCTCAAGTCTAAAATAGTCCAGCCAATGGCAACCCTATGTTCTGATAGGGTCACGGTCAACCTAAGCTCTTGATCCTTAGTTAGGTTGCCGTTAATAATCACTGGGAAGGTCTGGTCAAGTCCCAGGAAGACATACTTGAGATTTTCGGGTAGCGGCTTTAGTTCAGGTGTGGGTGGAACAATGTTTGATGAAAAGGGGAAAGGCGGGAGTTGATCATCATCAATCTCTTCGAACGGTGCTGGTTGATGGTAATCAGCCCTACAAAGGTCTGTGTGCATAGATGGTGATGGGTCAGAGCAGTCATCACAAGATTGGGTCTGGTAGTCTGAGACAAAACTAAGGGTGAGGCATTCCTCGACCAAAGGCTCCACAGGATTGTGTTCCTCGATACAGTCACAATCGAAAGACTTGGTTGCCCGGAAGATATCCAACTGCATCTTCTTGTCTCCGAAGGCGATTTCCATACATCCCGTGTCACAATCAATGTTTGCCTTAGCCGTAGCTAAGAACGGTCTGCCTAGGATGATGGGTGTGTTCTATAGTTGTTCAGGGACTTCCATGTAGAGCACCAAGAAGTCGATCGGGAAATAGAAGTCCTTAACCCAAACAATCACGTCCTCGACAACCCCCTTCGGGGTCTTCACAGTTCTATCGGCCAACTGGATGGTCACAAGTGTGGGCGTCAACTCTCCGAATCCAAATTGGTGGTACAGGGTTGTCGGAATCAGATTGATGGAAGCACCTAAGTCCAGGAGCGCTCTATCAAATGTCATGTCCCTGATATTGTAGGATATCAAGTGTGCTCCTGGGTTAGTTCGTTTGAGCGGAAGGTTGCTTGATATCACGGAACTTGCTTGCTTTGAGAGCACAACCTTCCTATGTGCTTGAGGTCTTCGCTTACGCTTTGGTGTACAGGCATCCTTCAGGAACTTGGCGTAAGCTGGAATGTGCTTGACGGCTTCAAGGAGTGGAATATTAATCTAAACCTACTTAAAGATCTCCAAAAGCTCCTCATTCTCCGTAACAATTTTCTTTTTCTTGATCGTCTCCAAGGCCTCGGGATATGGTGTCTAAATGTGAATAGGGTCTATTTCTGGGTCCTTGGGTTTTTCCTGCTCCTCTTCAGAGTTGAGCATTTCAGGGGGTGAAGTCACGGGAGGAGTCGGCCATTTGGGATCCTGGGTTTTGGTGCCGCTTCTCAAGGTTACCGCATTTGCAGAGTCATTGGGACCATGGGTTGATCCTTGAGAAGACGAGGAAGAAGATGCACCAAACCCAGGGGGTGTTTGTGGGGCTGGCTGGACCATGTGGGTCTGCCTGGGATTGCCTTGGAACCCTTGCGAATTGGGGCCTATGTTAATCACGTTTCGCAGGTTCGATTGTGACCGAGAAGGAAGAGATCTTTGTTGTTTACAATCCAACAGCTGACTTAACTATCCCTTAACTAAAGTCATTTCCTCCTGGTGTTTTTGGTTCATTTCAGCCATCATTTTTATTAGGGTGTCCATTCGGTTTTATGGGGGAGGGGCCGCCCTATTCGGATTATAGGGGGGTCAAACCGATGGTCCTTGCTGATAGGAGGGCAGGTTTGGCTATTGGTTTGCCTAGGCTGGTTCTGAAATTAATGCGGTTTCTAGTTTATCCAAGAAAAGTTTGGGTGATTACGCCAGCCGGCGTTGTAGATGTTGGAGAAAGGGTCAGGTTTGGAATAACCTTGGATAGCTTGAACATCTTCAAAGATAGCAGGTGTCGAGGGGGAGGGAAGAGAGTAATCAAGGGTTGAGGGAGTAAAGGTTCCTCCCTGGAACATGGTCAGGGGTTGTTCCAGGTTCATTTGGCTTAGTGGCTGGACCAAGTCAACATTGTGAGCTCCCTTTGCTAGGGAGAGCGTCTGTAGTGGGTTCCTGGTCTAGTTCAGTAGTTCATCTATCTTTTTATCTACCAATTCCACTTGATCCAATTTCTTCGCAATGATATCCATGTCAACAACCATTCCAGAATTTTCTTGTACCTCATAGATCCCATCACGGGGTTGACTGGATCGACTAAACTTGGTCATGGAGGCATTGTTGAGAGAATTTTCGCTCATAGACTCGAAAAGCTCAAACGCGCTCTCCTCGTCTTTGTTCAGGAAGTTTCCCTCGCATGAGGCATCGACGAAGTTCCGAAGGTTGCTGTCCAGACCGTGGTAGAAGATCTGGGCCAATTGCCACCTTGGTACTTCGTGGTGTGGGCATTTCCTCAATAGTTCATTAAATCTCTCCCACGTCTCATGGAACTGTTCCCCGCCCTGGAGTGTAAAGGTGGTAATGGCTCTTCTAAGGGCATTGGTCTTTCCTATGGGGAAGAATTTCTTTAAGAATGCATGCCTCAGTTCTTCCCAAGTGGCGATGGGTCTTCCTAGGGTTCTAAGCTAGTGAGACGCTTTGTCTCTCAGTGAGAAGGGAAACATATTAATCAAAACAATGTCTAGGCTAATGTTCCTGGGTTTTACAGTTCAGGCGATCCGATCAAGATCCTTTAGGTGCTGGAAGGGGTCCTCATTTGAGCTTCCACGGAAGTGGCTCTGAATCAGGCTTAGGATGTTTGGTTTCAGCTCAAAATCATCTCCCCCTTCAGGGATCCTAAGGTGTGGCTCAATCCGAATCGCAGAAGGATTGTAGAAGTCGCGGAGGGGCCTAGGTTGGTCCTGGATGGATCAAGTGGTGGTTGTCCTTGCGGGCCCTGGAAAGGTGGTGGTGGTTGCCCCAGTGGGTTCTGCAACCGGTGTATGGCTTGCATGATAGTGTGGATCTGTTGTTGCTGAATCCGGTGGTTTGCATTAATCTGGGCCTGGATGATGGCCATCGTGTTTGGTGGGGGTTGGTTGTCAATCTCATCTACTCTAGGTTTGGCCATGTCTCTAGCAAGATCAGGTCTCCTGGATTCCCGTTCCAAAACAAACAACTCGGGATGAAGTGATCATCTCCCGTGCATACACTAGAGAAGAACAGGAGGGAATGTAGAAAGCGACAGATGCGAGAAGTGTGTGTGCACAACCAAGCAAGCAAGCCTAGTCCTTATAGTGTATTCCTTAGGGTACCTAGAAATCTCCAAAGGAGCGATCAAGTACGTAGGCATGGGACTGCCCTTCCCAAAGCTAATCTGGCCAGGTTGATTACGAGGGGATTGTAGGGAAGGTTCTTCCTTTGGCTTGCGCCGCTGGTTCCGTAGACCCCACAACCACGGTCGTTTGACACTTCCCCACAGCCTAGTCACCAGATTCTACGAAGGGAATGAAGGCCAAGTGCCCAGCAAATAAAACCACACCTATTGAGACTTAACCCAGTCCTACCTAGAGCACGTCTACTATGTTTTAATGGGGCTAGGATAGTGCTTGTGCTTGGGTTATGTGATGAGGCATTGATTGGGGTGGTGCCTCTTAGTTCTCCAATTCAAGTGTGTGTGCTCCTATCAAAACATGGTTTTCAAGCAAGGATTTTAAAATGTGATATCTTTTAATGTTTTTCCTTACTTTTGTGTCTTTTAGGGTTAACGTGTCTTAATGTTTTCAGGCAAGTTTCAAGTGGGCATGCCAAGTTTTACACACAATCGGTGAGAGTAGATTTCCTTTAATATGAAGAGGCTCTAAAACCCTAATGTGCTCATCCTAGTGTTCATGCAATTTCTACTAGATGAGTTGATTTTAGGGGTGAGTGGTGCGGCCCATATCAATTCACGGTGGCTTTGCAAACACCACTCAAAAAGAAAGACAAACACTCCAAAAAGCTTAGGTCTCTAAGAATGTTAGAGTGTTTTTCTTTTTTGTTGGGTGATGAGTTAAGGATGAGGATCAGACAATCATTCACCATGCAAAATTTTTTTTATTTTAAAATTTTTCAGATTTTTTTTTTAGGCAAGCAAACAACCACGGGTAGAGAACTACTCACAATCGGTCCTTGTTGCGCTTACTCCATCTCCACCGTCATGAGTTGCGCTCCTTCGTTGTCCAAGCGCTGAGTTCCTACAACCATTAAGTAGGAGAAAATGCGTTAGATGATGTGAACATGGATGCAAAATGGAAGTGACAAAATAAATCCGTTGCCTCTCTGACAACGGCACCAAAAACTGACGTGCTACGGACGCGTTTATTTACAAGGGTCGCTGTAGTTTGCGTTCGCAACATCGATTTTAAATGAAGAAACGAACATAAGTCCGAGTATCGAACACAGGGAGGCGTGAAAATCGAATTTTTCTTGTCACTTAGTGTTACGGAAATGGTAGGTTTTCACTTGCGAGAAAATGCAAGAGAAAAGTGAGTGAGAGAGAGAGAAAGAGAGAGAGAGAGAGAAAGAGAGTAGGATTAGAGTCTTTTCAGTCATGGCATTCACTTAGATCAAAATGGAAAACAACATCAATATTATATTTAACATGCAACTCAAGTTTTACAAATACAATAATAGCTAAATGCTTAAACAAAAGTAAAGTAAAGCTAGAGTAAAGGAAAGGAGAGAGAGAGAGAAGGGAGACGGCGAGGTAGCCACGGTGGTGGAAGAAGGCTCCGTCGATGGCTCGTTGACTCCGTTGATTGCAAGAGATGCTAAGGGAAGCTAAAAGGGAGATACAACACTTGCTAAGTGAATTCAATCCTCTCATGGGTGGTTGGAAGGGGTTTAAATAGGAAGGGCTTTCTAAATGAAGAAGGGGTTTTAGCGACATCCGGAATGTCGCTAAAACCCTTCCCAAAACATCGATGAAGGCCCCTGCCCACCAATCACCCGCGTGCGCCCATGCTTCTTCTTCGCGATCCGTGTGCACCTGATGTGCACCGTCCCATCGAAGATTGGACGATTGAGCTTCGTTGTTGAGCGCGCTTGTGGATCGCTTGCTGAGTACGCGTGCCCTACGCGTCATCGCGGGTGTCTACATCGGATGCGCGGGAGTGTTCCACGTCACCTGCTTCCGAGCCGCTCGATCACAAATCAACAGCCGTAATCGCATGCCTCGCGAATGATTTGGATTTACGCTGCGGTGGGTGCCTCGAACCCGTGCCCCACAGTGCGAGGGTGAGGCACGACCACTGCGTTGTGCCCTCCAATTGTCGTGGAGATGAGGCACCGGTGCGGTGCGGGCGACCGTTGGATGAAGATCCAATGGTCGTGATCTGCTGCAATTCATGGTCGCTGTGGATGTGGGGGACGAGGGGCGCGCGCTCTCAGTCGTCCGATCGAAGATCGGACAGCTTAAAGTTGTAGCGCGCGGTCGAGGGGCACGGCAATGTCGCCACGTGGTGGCTTTATGGTCGTTGATCATCAAATCAATGGTCAGAACTTCTTGGGCCAATTGTGGGAGCTCCAGAAGTCAGATTTTGTTGATTTTGAGTCTGTTAGAGTCCGTTCGTCGTTTTGAATCCATTCATACGGTCTGATTGCTCATCTGAGGTCTGTTTTGACATGCACTTGTACAAATGGCCATTAATAATGCACTAGAAGCAGTCTCGATGTGCGATGCATGCAATGCTCCCATGCCTATTTATGATGTGTTATCTGTGCATTTTACCCTTAAGACTAACCCCATTTGGCAGAATTATCATCATAAAATATAGTGTTATTAGGAGGTCTCCCGCACGCTCCACCACCCTAAACACCTCGCCAACCACCTCATAAGCTTCGCCATTCCTCGCCCACCAAAACCCCTCAAGAAATTGAGGGGATTGGTCACTCAACACCTCCACTCAACACCAACCTCACCGCACCACCTTTCCGAGGTCGTCAGACCACCTCACACACCCTCACGCGACGCCACAACCACCATCGCACTCGCCACTCCACAGCGAAGCTTCTAAGCGCCTTTAACTTATTCCTGCTTTTAGGTGCTTCACTAAAGCTCCATCACCACGCTTCCTTCTCCGTCTCCGTTCGTCGCGCTCAAGCCGAGTTATTCCTCGATAATGACTCTAGGTGTTGCGGCCCACTCCCAGAAAGAGATCCAGGCTTCCAATTGAAGCATCAGCAGTTCCCTTCGACTTCAATCAAACACCTTCATCCATTACAGCTGCTACGCGAAGAACTGTGGGATCTAATCCCACATCGATGGTAGAAGAAGCGTTGCAGTCTCATATATTATTTTTCTCAATAGGCTTTATCGCCTCGAACACCTGGAGGTGAGGTCCCCGCTCACGCTCACCTGACCCGACCCGTTTCACTGCTCAGTTGCAACCCCACGCACGCAGCCCTGCACCCGAATCTGGTTACTGTTCCTACCTGATTACCCCATTAACCCCGGGTCTTTGAGAGAAAGAAAAGAAAGAAAGAAAGGGAAAGAGAGAGGGGGGGTTTTTGCCTCGCTGCTTATCTCTCAACACTTAGCGAAATCTAAAGAGGCCTTCACCTCTGTTGGTGTTGATACTGTGCTGTGCTTGTGCCTCTCCTTGAGGCTTGAAGGAAAAGGAGTTGGTTCTGAGACACTGTAACATCAGAGAGTGCACTGTGCACTCATCATATGTGGCATTTGGTTGATTGATACTATTGCATTATTTAAGTAGAATTGTAATAGGGTAATTTGGTGATTCAAATCACCATTTTTACCCTAATCTTTTTGCCACATTGACTCTTGAATTTATATCTATATTATTTGTGCTTGAAATTGCTATTACATTGCTATATTCTTACTTACAATTGTGATCTTGAGATAAATTATCATATTGGTCCCTACGTTTGACTTCAGACGTTTCTAAGTTATAAATTTTAAGTGTTCTACGCGATTTATCGACTATACTACAACACATTATTTTTAAAACACCGATTCATAGCGTTCAACAACCACTAAGATGAACAACATTCATCCAAACCCTTCGATAGATTCTTTATTGCTCCTACACACAATTGTCTTAATTGTTCTTCTTCATCCTATTCAAAGGAAATGCTTTGAAGACCCACTTCCTTTTTTTCTTTTTTAGCACTATTACAACTCTTTAGCTGTGAAGATCAATTTCTTTCTTATGTTATATGGTGAAAGAAACATTATGGCAGATATTAAAGTTTCCTTTAGCAACTCCATAGGGAAGTTTTTTACCATGAGTGCCTCTCCCAAGATGCAAGAAGCTTATATCAAACTTAAAGGGAATGATGTTCTCTATTCAACATCCTTCACTTACTTTGGTAAAGTACACAAGAAGAAATTGTTAAGGCAATATTAAAACATTAGAAAATGTGATTTTGATGCTTGCGAAATATTACAAGTGTCATTGTAAAATATTAGAAGCACCATAAAGCTTTTTGAAAACGTCAAGAATGTTTATATAATGTTAAAAAATCCTATGAAACACTCAATTGTTATTTCTTGATGCATACATGTGATGTGTAGATGATTTGTTCAGTAATAATGTTGATTATTATCTCTGTATGTGTAATGACTCGAGCTTGAAGTCAAGTCTAATTAAGAAAAATTATCCTTAACAACTTGTTAAGTATGGGTCCCATAAACCCAAACAACCACCTAAAATGCATAAACCTAAATTGTTAAATAGTAATTCTTAATCCTTTATATTTCACCACTCATTTTCATGAGTTTACTATGTGGGACCATTCTTGGAAATATTACAACATTTCCCACTTGAAATTCTGGCATTCTCATCAGGTTCAATCAATCAATCAATATACTTCTAATAGTAATGGTACTTCACCTTATGACATACTCTTTGGCCATCCCAAGGGCAATTTTTTTCTCCTACTAAAGGAAGTTTAGCTCTAATAACATTTGTAATGACCCAGGCTTGAAGCCAAGTCTAATTGAAAAAAACTATCTTTAACAACTTGTTGGGTACGTATGAGTTTCATAAACTCAAACAACCACCTAAAATGATCAAGCCTAAGTTATTAAGTGGTAATTCTTAATCCTTTATATCACACCACTCACTTTCATGAGTTTACTATGTGAAATTATTTTTGGGGGTGCTACAACTTTCCACACTTAGAATCCTGACATCCTCGTTAGAGTTCAATCAATCAATCAATATACTTCCAAAAGTAATGACGCTTCACCTCGTGGCATGCTCTTTAGTCATGAAAAGGGCAACATTTTCCTTATGTTAGAGGGAGTTTGGCTCTGATACTAATTCGTAACGCTCAGGCCTGAAGCTAAGTGTAATTAAGAAAAACTATCCTAACAACTTATTAGGTACGGGCCTCAAAAATCCAAACAACCACCCAAAATACTTAAGCCCAAGTTGTCAAGTAGTAATTTTCAATCATTTATATCTCACCACTCACTTAACACTTTCATGAGTTTACTATGTGGGATTATTCCTGTGGGTGTTACAATATGTATGTAAAAGATGCGATGATCAAGCATCACAAGTTTAAGAATTTGAAGATAAAGATATGATATGAAGAAATACAATTAGAGTATTCTACAACATGAGGACAAAGTTTAATTTTATGTTATTGTCTCAATTTTATAGTTTGATGTTAAACGCAACATGATGATTCATAAAATAAGCACCAGTTGAGCTAACTAAGTCAATTAGTCTTAAACTAAGTCAATTAGTCTTAAACCAAGTCAATTTGGCTCAAGCCAACACTAATAGAACCAACACTAAGTCTTAAATGGGTTTATAGGAATTTAAAGATCTAACTACTTCCTTGGAAACTTGCTTACGACTTGAACCTAAATGATTTTACCATTATGTATAAGATTGGCAAGTCTAATTGGTCAAACTTCAAATCAATCGAACATGAAAAAAAATTTGCCCATAGAGAAGATATTTGAGTTCAATTTTGTTTCTCTTTGTTCCTCCATTAAGGCTATTCTATATGTATATTAAGTTTTAGGCAAAAACTATTTTTCCCATCATTTTTAGTTGTTGGAAGGGCAACCTTTTGTTGCTTTAAGAGGAGGAATTCACCAGTAAATAGAAAAAGGCGTAGAGTTTTCACAACACATGATATGAGTAATAAAAAAGCTCCATAGTGAAGTTGTAGCTCTCTCTTTATTTCTTTGCCTCTAGCACGCAATTCTAAGTCTCAAGCAAGCATTTTGGTGATTCGAGGAGAAGTGATTTTAAGATTCTAAAGGAATCAATGGCAAATGATTCTAGTATTCTAGTGGAATCTCTGCTAAAGTGATTATGGAGGAATCTTAAAAGAATTTCCTAACAATCTTGAAGGATATATAGAAATCTTTCCTTGAGATAGAGAAGGAATAAATACTACCACCATGAAAGAATGATGAAATTATAAAAGGAAGAAATTTATTGGGGAATAGTTCACCATTCTCTCTTTTAAGTGGAGCTTATTTACAAAGTGAGGGAAATGAGAGAATTGTGAAAAGTTGTCAAAATAAAGATCCAATCTCCTATTTATAAACTATAGATGGGGTCTGTCACCACCACACCAAGTTCAAGTCACCTCCTGCTTCAATTAGACCTAGGATCTCCTAAAATCTTTTCACATTCTTTTATTGAGAAACCTCAAGTAGCTCCTCTCCTACAATTCTTCCCTATAAAATTCAAATGAGATTACTTGATTAACTCAGAAGAATCATTTTTACTTTCTTCGGTAGACATTTAACAACTACAGTGGTAAATCATGTATAAACATGTATTTATATATGAATGAATGCTTGGGCTTTTCTTTCCTCCGAATAAAGGATAAAAATATCAAATATTCTTTAGCTTTGTAGAGCTTTATATACGTAACCTTTCTCCTTTTCATAAAAGAATAAACTCAGGCATCCTAAGTGTCAAAAGATTGACCTTTAGGTCACTAATGTTGACTCAGTAGAGTTTATTCATACACCTAAATGGCATGGGTTCCTCGTTAGTTCTACCGAGTAAAGATTTTCAAGAAACCCTTATGCCCTAAGGTAACTAGGATGTCCGATATAATGATTTTATTCTTGAGCTTGGCTGAAGAGTTATTTTCATTCTGATTATTGATAGTATTTTTTCTCAGAATTGGCTGTAGAGTTATTTATTCAAAAATTTATAATATCTTTCTCAAATTTGGCTGAAGAGTTGTTTATTTAAGAATCTATAGTAACTTCCTTAGATTCGGTTATAGAGTCATTTATCCAAGAATTTATTGTTAGCATTCTCATTATCTGATAAATTTACTATCATGAAGTGATGCTCTAGGTCTTTCTAAGAAACTTATTCTCGGAAATCCTTTAAGAATTCTACTCATCTTCAAGAAACATTTTATTTCTGGAAGTTTGAATAATCTTTCTAAGATTTAAAATTGTTTAATCTTCGAGAATTCAGGTATCTCCTTTGAAGAGCTATCTTCTAAGACAAATTACTTCTCCCAGAAATCAAGGTTCACTATTTTGAGAATAAAATAATAAAGATTTCCTAAACTCTTCCAAAATTTTCAATACTCAGCAACTTATTTGGAAATTTCTTGTCAATCCTTGAATAATCTCATATTCTTGCAAAATTTTATCGGCAATCCTCCACTTAAACAATGATGTTAGAAACAACTATTATTGTGAAACGATGGTATTTCACCCTCATCAATCCCTAGTAAAGAATTGACCACAAATCTAGGGAGAAGCCTTATCACCAGATATAAAAGGTTTTACTTGTACCTTCTCAAGTATGTTACTTCTAAACCTTACATTTTAAATTTTTTTAGAAGCATGTTATTATTATTATTATTATTATTATTATTATTATTATTATTATTTTGTGTGGTAAATCTTGACTCTATTATAGATTGATTACCACTACTATAATTCCTAGTATACTTGAATTGCTAGATATATTTGTATGCAGGAATATGACTTGTTATCGTATGTGTAAGTTGATTAATGATTGGTGTGATGACTCGGATCCCATTAATCGATTGAATTTGATAAAACTTGATTCATTGAATATGAATTATTAAATTACATGATCACACTTACGTAATACACAATTATAAAACATCAATATCCAAATAAGCATATTATAAAGCATTGAATAAGTAAAGAAGTTAATGCTGACCATAAATAAATAATGAAATGTACGAGTCTAGAAAACTAAAGAAAAAAAAAGAACAGTTTAACACTCTTGAGATACTTCTGCCAGAAATTGAAAGAAACAACAATCAATTACAAAGTCAGATTGTCAATGTCAACCCTCAAAATATTTTTGATGCTTTTCAAAAAGGATAACCAATAAATAAAATATAAATATATTTAGGCTTCATATATGTGTCAAGCTTAAATTTATAGGTACCAAAGTCATCTCTTCAAGAGTAATAGGCTAAGGCATATTGGAAGGAGCGTGAAGACCTTAGTTTTCTTTTTATTAAATTCTTTATAATTTTACGATGTAACTTTTTCTCTTGTAATTTATCTTTTATTTCACTAGATAACTTGAAAAGAGCCCAAGGATCTCTTCAATGAACTTAGGTTCTAGGATCCCAAGTTAGATTAACTTAAGAATCCATATCCAATGGTTAGAACCTAAATTACAACCAAATCAAATGTCCAATCCTTTCAAGCATAGATCCTTTCAAACAACCAACACACACATTAAACATCTTATACATAAATGTTGAAGCCTAATCATTGTGCTTTGGGATAAAAAATTGTTTAGCTTATCAGACATCTAACAAATTCATCATATGTCTGATTTGACATTTGACTTTTTAACCAAACATCTCTGTAGACTAAAATTCCAACTCGACTCAAATCTAGTAAAAATAATAGAGGTTTTTAGATAAATATCTGTATAATCTTTTGATATTACATATATATCCCTTGGTTCTTGGATATTACATAATTACCCCTAAAATTTTATCTTCGTTAATAGATATGCCCTTCTGTTAATTTTAACTTTAACAGCCATTAACTATGGGTGAAAGGTTTTACAGAAATACCCCTATAATCTTTGATATTACATACATATCCCTAGGTTTTTTAATATTACATACATGCCCCTGAAATCTTATTCCCATTTGCATAAGATAACCTTGAGTTAACTTCCATTAGTTTTAACTTTAATGACCGTTAACTTTAGGTCAAATTAACATTTTTGCTCCTAAAGGGCATTAGACAACCGTGTGATGAGAGTGAGGGAGCTTTGTTGGTGTGATGTGTTGCGACGTGATGAGAGTAGTGGTGGTGACTACTTGGATCACTGATGGCATGATGAGTAGTGGTGCGATGGAGGAGTCGTTGACCATGGAAGGCGAGTGATGACTAACAAAATGGAGGGTTAGGGTTTGTTTTGCTCAATTAAGGTTGTAAGAGGGGCATTGAGAGGGGATGGTAGGTGTAGGTGGTACTGTGGCTTGAAATGAATACAGAGTTGGTGGATGACTTTGATTTTTCCTGCATTCCTAGATAATTCATCGACCATTGAAGTTAACTAAAGGTCATGATACCACGATTAAGTTCAAACAAACTTTAATTAAGTTGCTAACGACACACTAACGGAGGGTCATATCTATAAATGGAGACAAGAATTAAGTGATATTTATGTGATATCTAAGAAGTCACAGTTAATGGGTGTTAAGGTTAAAACTAATGAAAGTTCATTCAAGGGTATCTCATGTAAATTGGAATAAGATTTCAAGGGTATTGATGCAATATCGATGAACCTATGGGCATGTATGTAATATCAAAAGATTAGAGAGGTATTTATGTAAAAACTTTCACTCACAATTAATGATTGTTAAAGTTAAAACTAACAGAAGAACATATTTGTTAACGGAGATAAGGTTTTAGGGGTATTTATGTAATGTCCAAGAATTGTGGAGTGTATATGTAATATCAAAACATTATAGGGTCATTTATGTAAAAATTCCAAAACAATAAGACCTAACCTTGCAAATTGAATGTTGTGACTCGACTTAGATCTGCTTGGAAACCGGGCCAGACCATATTCCTATCCCAAGATCCAGTCATTCAACGAGCAATAATCGTAAAACAATATCATTTTCTATACATGCACCATAGCAAGAAAATAATTTAAACGACAGAAAAGTAGTAGGATAAACCAAGCACTAACATAGTACCTAAATAATAGAACAGAGTTCACACCATAGCCATCACAAATACGACAAAAGAGTTTTGCAGAGAACTAACAAGTTCTAAAGATATAAGAATACTCACTACTGTACAAAATATCACAAGCAAAACTAAACTATAGCTAGGTGTGGTTGGGCCCAGCTCCCTCTATAGCCGATGGAGTTGGCTACTCAATCCCCAGGCCTGGGTACAAGTGTAATTCCCTAGGGAGGGGGTGAGATTTGCAGAAAATATAAATGATGTGGAAATTAAATATGCAATAATCTTACAAAAACCAGAAACATAAGTGCACAATGATTTTTAGGTAGAAACTCAAACCCGAGTAAAAACCATCACCTAAGTCTCTCAACTTAGTATTTCCTGATCGACCGAGTCGATCAAATCCACTAATGAGTCACTTAAAACGAGGGTGATTCAACCTCAATACAATCGACGCTACTTTGAACGAGGGTAGCATGCCTCAAACTCCTCTTCTTCACAAGGAGGATTTAGTCTCTCAATGGAGATGGGAATTCTCAAAGCGAATACCCAACCAAAGACAATAAAATAACAATAATCCTATAGTGTAATAAAGTGAATAATTAAATCTAGCTACTATAGGTAAAGGATCTTCCCTTTAGTGAAAGTGTGTTGACTTGGCAACATGGATGCGTGAACCATGCAAAGGCACGACAATGCTCTGGTAAACGACTGTGGGAGAGTGCATGCACAGCGAATGTGGGCTAGAGGATCTCAGAGAGCAACAGCACTTCTAGATGATCTTCTTCTTCTCTAGGACACAATGTGAGTGGAAGTGATAATGCTTGATGTGTCTTGAGTGTATCTAACAAAGGAGGGGTCCCCTTCTATTTATAGATGGCCTAGAAAGACTTTGGAAGGCCTTAGAAGGTTTCTATAGCTGTTGGGAGCAAACCTGAAATGACCCTTCCCAAGGGTCGTTTGGATTTTTTTCCGAACTTTAGGAGCCTTGTCACAATTTCTTCCTACCAAAAGGATCCTGTGTGGAGTATTTTAGTTTTTGAGGGGTTTTAATGCAATAACCCCCCACCATACACCTCACCGATACCCCCCCACCATACCCTATACCCCCCACCATACCTCCATGCCTACTATACCCTCCCCATCCCCCACGCATCCTTAAAACCCCCTCCATTTTGTTCACCACAACAGCCTCCTCCCACATCCATTGGCTCCTCCCCTACCGTAGAGAGGTGTGCAACCGAGGGAGGGAGGGCATGAGAGGGAGAGCGTGAAGGAGATTGAGAGAGGGTGAGGTTGGGAGCAGAGGAAGATAGGCGCTGCGAGGAAGGCTCTGTACGCGGAGCTGGGGGCCATTTTTCCGCACTATCAGACGTCTGCGACATTTGCCAAACATCTGGAGGGATCATCGAACGTCTGAAGGGAGCTCAGAACGTATGGTGGCACGCAAGTACCAAAGACGTTGGAAAGGTGCATTGGTGCGACATTCAAGGCACTTTAAGATGTCTGGAAGCAATGTTAGATGTCTGATTGCTCTCCCAAACGACTAGGAGTAGTGCCAGACGTCTGGAGACATCCTCAGATGGCTATGAAGGGAAGCAGACGACGGTGATAGACGCAGGAATGCAAGGTGAGATCCTGTTCTCGTTTAAGACGTTTAGGACTCTTCCCAAACGTCTGATTTTGGTCAGGGTATGCGTGTTTGGGCAGGTTCAAGGTCCAAACGAAGTCAGTTTTGCACAAACATGGTTTTCTTTCGAAATTTCCTACGTATTAGGGTTGTATCCAGACTAGTTTGAGCTTGTTTGACATAATGATCAACAATGTTAATGATTGGTATGATCAACTATTGGAATAGGTCTCCAATCCGTAGTGCACACGAGACCCGTGAATACATCGAGATCAACCGTTCGTGCCCTTATATCTCCCGTATACTTTGGTAGAGTGGTCCCCTCTACTCTTATGGTTTAAATTATTAAAGTGCATGCTAAATTAGAAATATCTGCTCGAAACCTATGATATGAGATGAACCCTAGGATTAAGAATGTGAATGGTTATATTCAATGTACGGACCTCTCTTGCTATAACTAAGAATGCATGTCGTTAAATTCCTTACTATGAGAAATGTAATATTTAAAAATGATGATTGCTTATCCTGTTAATTCAAGAGCTGCCTGCTATATGAATTAGAAACCAGAATGTGATAAAGGTACATGCCATGTAATGAAATGAGACGAGTACTATGCATGAACCCTACGGGGAACTAGGAAGGGAATCAAAGTACAGTGATATGGATATCTAATGTATGATGGAAAATGTTGCCTACGGGCATGTTGATTTGTTGTTTAGCCTTGGGTATAGGAAGTGAGCTGGCCCTCGTGTACGTGGTACCAAGGAGAGCTACCATGTAGGGAGAGAGCTAGCCACCTCTTGGGTTGGGACCCGAGGTTAGGATTGGCCTCCTTACATCGACTCCTGTTAGGCCCACTAGACAAATCGGGATAGTCGAGCAAGGGTACGCGGACTGTTGAGGGGTGTGGCCTCTGTTCTATCCTGTGCTATACGTTTGGACGTACCTGTTAGCGAAAAGGACTGACCGCGTGCTAGTGAGAGGTAGCTACCCGTGCATATATCGCGCGTGTCGTTGTCACCGCTATGTCGTGACCATGACCACAGATGGTAGACCAGGTGTAAGGCTACCGCGGGGTACTCCCCTGGCCAGGAGAGTACCCCGCGGTAGCCTTACACCTGGCCAGGAGAGTGCCATGTGGGCATCTTATATCATGGAAAATTGCATCAAGATCTTTCCCTTAGGGAACACATGGATTAAGAAATGTTGTTGACCCTTACTAGGATAACCGAATCAGAAACACATAGTTGATTATAAACGGAAACAGATGATAACGAATAACTGGAAAGATGCATGAATAGTTACTGCTTTTCTTTCATGTTTTAAATACATTTAATGATACTCATGTGCCACTCTACTCAGCATTAGCTGACAAAACATATATGTATATCTGTTCAAGTCAAGGAGTTGAGCAGCCAGCACCACCGGCTGCAGAGGGTGCTGGGTCTAGCCGAGCCCAGCAGTAGTCCAGTCCTTTTTCAATTTTTATTTCAAAGGCCCTGTTTACTGTAGTGAGTACTTTCAGTATGTTGGAACCTATTGTTGTCTATGTCCTTTCTACTTTAGTTGTGATGGCTAGCTAGCGAACTTTATTTCTTTCCACCTATGGAGTATTGTTCTTTTTTAACTCTGTTCTACTTTCCATTATTGCCTTTTTGTTACTTGCTTAGCTACATTGCATGTGCAGTTGGTGGAAATGTTTATCCTTGCATTTGGTTTGTCTCTCGTTGGACAATTGTGTCTTGTAGGTTAGTCGAGGTGAGTCGTTCTCGGGTCGTAACAAGATGATATCAGAGCAAGGTCGTCCCAAGAAATAAACCAAATGGTCTGGAAGTAACCACTCATGTGCATGTAGCTAGAATAGCCATCACAATGTGTTATCTTGATCCTCGCCTCCGAGTCCTATTTCTTTTGTAACCTGGTATCATTGATAATCTCTGTCCTTCTTCCATCTCCTTATAGCAGATGCCTCATCAAGGAGCTCATGTGGCCAGCTGCAAACGTGGCTGCCGGCATGGTCGAGGGGGCAGACGTGCTAGACTTGAGGTAGCAGTCGATCCACCCCTCTTCCCAGGCATCCAGGCCTAGGACCTTGCCTAACTGATCCGGGATATAGTGCGGGAGGAGATTCAACAGCCTCCTCCTCTGCCACCTCCCCCTAAGGACGTGGAGGGGGAGTCCTCTGTGAGACAATCGAGTCACCGCAATGCTGGACGAGCTGGAAGGGGAGGGGTGATCCTCCACCACACCCACTGTTACGACCCGGTTCCCGGATCCCTACAGGACCCAAGACCGGCTTGCCTCGACTAATTCCAAGACCTAGTCGTCTAACAAGAAATAAGCAAAAGCAGGAAAATAAACCACATTCACACATGCAATATAACTAAGTAGAAGGGAAGAACGAAGCAATAAACAAAAGTAGAACAACTGTCTCAAATTAGTACATGCCACCACAACAACAACAGCGAAAAGAAAATAGAAGGTAACATAAACAGTAGCTCAAGGGTCCAGTACTCACAACTACAGCAAGAACTAAAGAGCTAAAAAGAAGAACAAATACAGCTAAGCTCGGCTAGGCCCAGTTCCCTTTGCAGCCAGAAACTCGGGCTACACAACTCCTGGTCCTGAACAGGGTTACGAAAAGACAAAGTCAGCGAATGCTAAGTAGAGTGGTAGTTACATTAATTATGTATAAGTAAAACAACAAGCAGGTCTTCTTCTCATTTCTATTTATTTCATTTATGTATTTCTAGTTCCTCTATTTCTTAAAGTATCCAAGTATTTCTTGATCTTGCATGTTCCTCGTGGGAACGATCTTGATTACAGTCTTTTCCATGAAGTAGAAGGTACATGTGGTGCTCTCCTGGCTGGGAGAGTCCCCCGTGGTAGTCCTACACCCAGTCAACCACCTCGAGGTCACTGTCGAGACGTAGCAGTGACAATGGCATGCGTGATAAGCGCACGGGTAGCTACCCTACACTAACACGTGGTCAGTCATTTCCGCTAGCGGGTATGCCCAAAGTACAGCACAGAACAGTATAGGGTCTTGCCCTCTTAGAATAGGGGTCTCGCCCCTCCACAATCTGCGTACCCTCATCTGACTACCCCAGTTTGCCCAGCGGACTAACAAAGTCGGTGTAGGGTGGCTAGCTTAACCCCGTGTCCCGTGGGGTGGCTAGCTCCCTCCTTACACTAGTAGCACACCTTGGTACCATATACGCGAGGGCCTATAAGAGTTGGTGTAGAGTGGCCAATCCTAACCCCGGGTCTCAACCCAAGGAAGGCTAGCTCCGCTCTACACTAAAACAACCACTATGCTTCTTGGTACTATGTACACAAGGGCAACTCACTTCCCATCTGCATTTCCAGATCCCTTTTATACACAGGAGTTCTACTCCTAATTCCTCGTAGGGTTCATGCTCATATTCATCTCATTTATCCAAGTCCAGATCTCATGTTTTATAATTCATTCCTCATCCATATATAGGCAGCTCGTGTTTTCATAATTCAATTCTCAATAACATGTAACTTGTGGTTTCATAGGAAATTTCTCAATTACATACAGGCAGCTCATGTTTTAACATGCATCTTGTAATTACATTAAAGGCATTTGCTAGCAATTTATCTTAACCATGCATTCAAGTAAATAGTACAACTCAAATAGGCTTATTCATTTCTACCCTAGGGTTCATTCCACATCCTAGAGTTCAATCCGACTATTCCAACCAAGTACATTATTTAAATATTAACAACAAAATTAACCCACTCTACCGGGTATCACGGGAGGAATGGGGGCCTGTGCCCCAGATCTCGTCGTCTCCGTGGGCCCCGAACACGTCATTGGCTAATAACCTGTACCAGCAACCAATGTATATTAGATGAGTTCAAAATAGTAGATACTCAACGCGAACACGTAGAGGAACTCAAATGGAAAACAGCGGTACTTCGTTTGCAGAAATCCGATTCCGTTTGGGCCTTAAACGGGTCAAAAATGTGGTTACTGACAAAAATCAGACGTCTGGGACTAGTCCCAGATGTCTTAAAAGACATCAGATCTCACCTTGTGTTTCCTGCGGTGTGCTCAAACGTCCGGATCCCTCCACGACCGTCTGGGGGCAATTCCAGACGTCTCACCCTTCTTCCAATCATCTAGAAGGGCCGTCGGACGTCTGGCAATGCGGTCAGACGTCCAAAAGTACTTGGGAAAGTGCATCGTGTGCCTTCCCAAGGCCTTCACCTGCGTACGAAACGCAGGCACAAATTTAGCCCAACATCCCTGTGCTACGTCTGCATGGTGGAAAGTAGCGCAGGAGCACGTACCTAGCGCAATAATGCACTTTCAAACATCCGGCCTTAGCTCCGGACATCCTGGTGCCTTGCCAGCTGTCTGAACGATAACCTAGACGTCTGGACGATAACCCAGACGTCTGATACTGGAAAACTTCCGGTACCAGAACCTGCTCCGCGATGCTTCTCTCCTCGCAACGTTGCTAGTGACGCGCCGTAGCAGCTTTAGCAGCTATAGAGGGCCGGGAGGCCACCTCCTCGCGTGTGTGCCCACCGCTGGCCGTACGAGCTCCGCTGAGCTCCCGAAGGTCCTCTGACCTTTACACTCTCTTCCTTCCTCTCTCTTCCTTTCCCCCTCTCTTTCTCCCTCACTCGCCCCCTCTCTCGCCACTCTCGTCCTCCCTTGCCACGGCCACAAGAGGGAGATGTTGAAGGTGGTGGCGGTGGCTGGAGAGTGGTGTGAAGGGGTTAGAAGAAGGGAAGGGGGGTTTAAATAGGGTGAGTTAGGATTTTGTGGTGGGGGTTGCGGTAGAGAGAGAGGCCTCTGCACGCCGCCTGCGCACAGAGCGAAAAAGGTTGGTATGCAAAGCTCACTTTCACACGTCCGGGCATGTGTCCAGACATCTGGATAGACGTCTGACCGAAACTCCAGACATCTTAACCGATTAAAAAGGCAATGGGTCATTACATCATAACAAACTTAAAGGAAGTTTCATCCCCGAAACTTGAGCTAGCTAGGGTGCGGGAAAAGGAACATAAAAGCGCATAACAAACTTAAAGAGGACCGAAGTAGGTCCGAAAAGACGTACCCTCAAAAAGCTCCAAGTACCACTCTTGCATCGTTGCCTCCTCGTACTGCTGGCTTCTCCATAGGACCTTCACCAGTGGTACCTACTTCCATCTCAGACCTCGAATGGCTCTATCTAGTATCTATACTGGCCTCTTGGGGTAGGTCAGGTCGTCTCCCACCTCGATGCTCTCGTGGCTCAAAATGTGACTGGGATCGGCAATGTACTTCCCGAGGTTGGACACATGGAATACGTCGTGCATTCCAGAAAGCTGGGGAGGAAGGGCAAACCAGTAAGCAACGGATCCTACCCGCTCCAGGACCTCAAAGGCCCCACAAATCTCGGCGCAAGCTTCCCTTTCACCCCAAATGTTGCAAGCCCTTCATGGGAGAAACACAGAGAAAGACGTGATCCCCAACCTCGAACTGCACCTCTTTGTGTTTTCGATTAGTGTAGCTCTTCAGCCTGCTTCTGACCATGTGGAGTCATCTGTGAATATGCTTTATCACCTCCTGACTCTGCTGGATCAACCTGGGACCAACCTCCCACTTGGTCCCCACCTCGACCCAACTCAAGTGTGCAGTACACCTCCGTCCATACAGAGCCTCGTAAGGTGCCATGCCGATGCTCGAGTGGTAACTGTTATTGTATGCAAACTCTACCAGGGGTAAATGCTCCTCCCAGGAGCCTCTCCAGTCTAGTACACAGGTGCGCGAAAGGTCCTCAAGTATCTGTATGGTGCACTCTGACTGTCCGTCCATCTGGGAGTGGTAAGTGATACTGAACCTCAAACGCGTCCCCAAGGCCTACTGAAACTCAGCCCAAAACTGGGAAGTAAAATGAGTATCCCTGTTGGATACAATCTCAAGTGGGACTCCTTGCAGACACACCACATCTCGAATGTATCTCTCTGCTAACTGTCCTGGTCCAAAGGTGACTCGGATCGGCAGGAAACGCGCCGTCTTCGTCAACTTGTCTACTATCACCCAGACAGCATCGTGTCCCTACTGGGTAACTGGTAGACCCACCACCAAGTCCATGGTGATGCTCTCCCAGTTCCACTCTGGCACAGGAAGTGGCCGTAATGGCCCTGCAGGCCTCTGGTGCTCGGCCTTCACCTGCTAGCATACTAAGCATTGCTGAACAAACTCACCAACATCCCACTTCATCCCTCTCCACCAGAAGTCGTGTCGCAAATCATGGTACATCTTTGTGTTCCCGGGATGTATGGTGAACCTGGACCCGTGCGCCTCAGCCAGGAGCTCTCTCAACAACTCCTTGTCCCTAGGAATGCATAAGCATCCCCTCATGCGCAGTATCTCGTCTGAGAAGGAAAAGTCTCCTGGGTCCCCTGTCAACACCCTGTCTCACAGCATCTGTAAGTACGGATCAGTTATCTACCCTGCGATGATGTGATCTATTAGCTCTGGTCATGTCTACCGCGCCACTGTCACTACCGCATCACTGTCACGTGTTGAAGCTTCAAGTTGCTACGCTAACGTATTTGGTTTTGAAAAACCTGTCATTGTAGTTTGAAAGCGAAGAACTCATGTTCAACAAATAAAATTTATACCAGAATAGAAATCCCGGTCAGGGAGGCGGACGTTTGATTAAAAATGCGCGTTTGTTTTATTTGTCACGAAGTAAATTAATTGACTAGAAACTATCTATCTATTTACACTAAATAGAAGAGAGAGAGAGAATGAGAGAGAGAGAGAATATTACAAACAAAAACCAGAAAAAGATGTAGAATGAACATGGAATTCATTATCAAAAAGATTGTTTGTTACACTAAACATTACAACTAGAAAGCAGAAAACAATTACACTAAAAAGTAGTAAATTTACTCTAGAAAGCATTAAAAAGAATGGAGAGAGAATTATCCTCCTCGACGATCGCTTGGAGGACGAGTCGGACGGGACGACGCCTGGAAGACGGGGTACAGAGCAGGAAAAAGGAGGATGAAGAGAGAAGAATGGGAACGAAGCAGCACATCGTCGTCGTCGCGGGATTCACTTCTGAAAGGAGAACAAAAGTTTGACTTTATCTCTTGAGAAGCATCCCGGGTATGGGACAAGCTTCTCTTTAGCTTTGAAGAGGGAGAGAAGAGAAAGAAGGGATGAAGATTTCGTATGGAGGGGGCCTCCTTTTATAGTTGCAAGGAGTAAGGGCAATTTGGTCATTACAAGTTGAAAATCATTAATTCAGGACCTTTAGTGACGGATAAATCCGTCACTAAAGGCCTGAACGTGGCTGTAGTGGGGTGGCGTGCGCGCTCCCGCTCATCTCCTTGCGCTCAACGCCTTTCAACGTTCTTTAAATCTCGATCATGAGATTGAATGGCTGAGAGCGTTCCTCGCCGCACCTCCTCAACGCATGCATACGCATGCGATCCCGCGTTACGCGTAGGCGTGTGTGGGCGCGTCATCTGGATTGAGCCCACGTGGCCGCTGGATAGCGATCGTGCGATCAATCGGGCACGCACCTCCGCTCCAATTGTTGCGTGGTGAGACTCGAACGCGCGCCTGCACTTCGCGTTAGAGCGTTCGACCAACGTGTTGTGGGCACGTTTGTGTCAAGCACTTAACTTAAGCGCGGGCGCGTCGCAGCCGTTGGATCTTGATCCAACGACGGGGAAGGGTTGATGCGGAGGCCTTCAGCTAATGCGTGCGATCAGTTGTGCCTCTGAGATGGTGCCACGTGGCGCTATCTTAGCCGTCCAACCTTCTAGATGATGTAGATGGTGCCACGGTGTCAGATTGAGTCAATTGTCGTGCCGTTAGGTTGCGATCGTCGATCCGAATCCATCCGTGTGGTTGGATTTGTCATTTGAAGTGCAAATTCACATCATCTTGGCCCTTGATCTTCTAGGGTTCCCCAGTCTCTATCTGATGCTACAGATGTCTGATTAAGGTGATCTTGGAGTCATTGAACTCCAATTGTCACCCTGATCACATCTGTACGGTTGGATCTTCGATTCGAGGCCCCGATAAAAATTTTGCCCTGTCCCTGAACATAAAAGGAAATAATTAACCTCCATTTTATTCAAACTAATCTAAATGCAAGATGATATATGCTATGCAATATTTATAGTATGCAATGCAATTTTATGCTTAAGAACATGCATAAATAGACATCTTATGCAATGTAAACATGTTTACATCATCACACAATACCCCTATGACTACCGAGGTCGCCAACTGCCCAAATCCTCCATGAGTCTCCAACTCCGTGCCTGTAAACTGGCCAAGTGGGCAGGTGCCTTCTAGCTCAAGGCATCGGCCACCACATTGGCCTTTCTTGGGTGGTAGGAGATGCTGCAGTCGTAGTCCTTCAGGAGCTCTAACCAACATCTCTGTCTCATGTGGAGCTCCTTCTGGTCAAACAAGTACTTGAGGCTCTTATGATCTGTGAAGATCTCGAAAGTCTCACCGTAAAGGTAGTGCCTCCATGTCTTCAGCGCGAAGATGACTGCTGCTAGCTCAAAGTAATGGGTAGGGTAGCTATTCTCATGGGGCTTCAGTTGCCGCGAAGCATAAGCGACAACATGACCCCACTGCATGGGCACACCCCCTAACCCCTGCAACGAAACGTCGATGTAAACCACGAAACCACCACTGTCATCTAGGAGGGTAAGTACAGGTGCTGAGGTCAGTCTCTCCCTCAACTCCTAAAAACACGCAGCCTACGAAAGTAACCTATGGGTTATGAGCCCATCACGCTTCCGCTGCACCACTTTGATTATGAGAGTAAATGAGTACGTCGTCGATGAACACCACCACAAATTAGTCTGAGTACAGCCTGAAAACACGATTCATCAAAGCCATAAAGGCAGCGGGGGCATTGGTCAGCCCAAATGGCATGACCCAAAACTCATAGTGCCTGTACCGGGTACGGAAAGCAGTCTTAGAGACGTCGGGCTCCCTGATCCTCAACTGGTGGTAACCCCACCTCAGATCTATCTTGGAGAACACTGTGGCATCTCACAACTGGTCGAAGAGGTCGTCTATCCTCGGCAGCGGATACTTGTTCTTTATGGTGACCCTATTCAGCTGTCGATAGTTGACACAAAGTCGTAGGGTACCGTCCTTCTTCTTCACAAGCAGCACAAGGGCTCCCCACGGGGATGCACTGGGCCTCACAAAGCCCTTCTCCAACAGGTCCTGTAGCTGTGACTTGAGCTCTCGCAGCTCAAGCGGTGCCATCCAGTACAGTGCAGTAAAAATAGGGTTAGTCCCTAGTACCAGTGAGATCTCAAACTCAATCTCACGCTCAGGCGATAGTCCTGGCAGCTCCTTTGGAAAACGTTGGGGTACTCGCAAACCACTGGGATACTCTGAAAGTCAGCCACGAGGCTAGGCTCTGCCACTACACAGGCCAAAAAGCCCTCACACCCCTGGCTCAAAAGCCTGGCTACCCGAAGCACGGAGATGCATTTGAAACCTCCGTCCACCGGCTGCCCGTCAAACTTAAAGAGAGGCAACTCCGGTATAGAGAAGACGATCTTCCTCCTGAAACAGTCCACTAGGACGTGATAGGCGGACAGCCAGTCCATCCCTAGGATCACACCAAAGTCCTCCATTTGGATCACAATCAGGTTAGCGAGGAGGTTGTGTCCCCGTATACTAACCTCACAGCCGTGTAGACCTCCTTCGCTACAAACAACTGGCCACCTGGGCCTCTGATCACAAACAGATCCTCTAACAATGCACTGCCCTGCCCCAAACTGATGGCAAAACTCGTAGCGACGAAGGAGTGGGTGGCGCCGGAATCAAAAAGTACATACACAAATATGCCGGAAACAGTAACCATACCTGCCACCACAGAACCCGAAGCCTTGGCATCTCTATGTGTCAGGGCGTTGATACGCCCCTCAACTTTCGGTGCAGACAAAGCAGCTACACTCTAGATCAGGTGAGCGGTAGCTATCCGATACCCTCCTTGCGATTGCGATCCTCCCCCACGCCCCTGATGACCACGATCGCCAGCTCGGCCTCTAGCACTGGGTGTGGGGAGCATCCGCTGCGCTCCAGCCCTAGATGGGCAATCCCTCCTGAGGTGGCCCAGCTGGCCACACTGGTAACAGAGAGCTACACAACCTCCCGCAGTAGGTTCCGGTTGGCGGCTAGGTGGGGGTCTGGTATGGCGGCTAGCCCCTGTCTGGGGCCCCCAAAGGCCACTGGTGGTCTCGCAAAACGAGACAGCTCTCCTGTAGGTGTTGTGTGCCTCCTCTCCATCAGCCCCTATGAGCACCCCATCTAGTAGGGTCCCCTCTGATCTCCTCTGACTCACCAAACTCTAGGGTGACTCCGCTGTGCTGCAAGAGTCTCCCTTTCCACACCCTCAGAGGCGACAGGAGGCTTCCTTTCCACACCCCTCTGAAATTCCTCTCATACTACCTCTCGAATCAATTGGATGAGGTCTTGGGCTTGGACACTTAGGAGAAGAGGGGAGGCAGCACTGGTCCCAAGCCCGACACATCTGCCCCTGCGCCTACAACAAGGCATACCCTACAAGGAGACGCAAAAGATAGAACAAGAGTGTCAACGATACCGGATTACATCGAGAAAAGACTCGGAAACGAATATTAAAGCGATACGTTGTGGTGGCTATCCTAGTTATATTCACGTGAGTGGTTATTCTCAAGCCAATTGGTTCATTTCTCTGGATGACCTTGCTCTGATACCATCTTGTTACGACTCGATTCCCGGATCCCTATAGGACCCGAGACTGGCTCACCTCGACTAATCCCAAGACCTAGTCGTCCAACAAGAAATAACCAAAAGCAGGAAAGTAAACTGCATTCACACATACAATATAACTAAGCAGAAGGGAAGAACGAAGCAGTAAACAAAAGTAGAATACCTATCTCAAATTAGTACATGCCATCACAACAACAACAGCGGAAAGAAAATAGAAGGTAACAGAAACAGTAGCTCAAGGGTCCAGTACTCACAACTATAGCAAGAACTAAAGAGCTGGAAAGAAAAATAACTACGGCTAGGCTCGGCAGGGCCCAGCTCCCTTTACAGCCGGAAACTCGAGTTGCTCAACTCCTGATCCTGAATAGGGTTATGAAAAGATAGAGTTAGCGAACGCTAAGTAGAGTGGTGGTTATATTAATTATGTGTAAGTAAAACAACAAGCAGGTTTTCTTCTCATTTATATTTATTTCATTTATGTATTTCTGGTCCCTCTATTTCTCAAAGTATCCAAGTATTTCTTGATCTTGCATGTTCCTCATGGGAACGATCTTGATTGCAATCTTTTCCGTGGAGTAGAAGGTACACGTGGTGCTCTCCTGGCCGGGAGAGTCCCCCATGGCAGTCCTACACCCAATCAACCACCCCGAGGTCACTATCAAGACGTAGCAATGACTACGGCACGCGTGATATGTGCACGGGTAGCTACACCGCACTGGCATGCGGTTAATCGTTTCCACTAGCGGGTACGCCCAAAGTACAGCACGGAACAGTATAGGGCCTTGCCCTCTTAGAATAGGGGTCTCTCCCCACCACAGTCCGCGTACCCTCGTCTGACTACCCCGGTTTGCCCAGTAGGCCTAACAAAGTCGGTGTAAGGTGGCTAGCTTAACCCCGGGCCCCGTGGGGTGGCTAGCTCCCTCTCTACACTAGTAGCACGCCTTGGTACCACGTACACGAGGGCCTACAAGAGTCGGTGTAGAGTGGCCAATCCTAACCTCGGGTCTCAACCCAAGGAAGGCTAGCTCCACTCTACACTAAAAGAACCACTGTGCTCCTTGGTACTACGTACACAAGGGCCAACCACTTCCCATCTACATTTCCAGATCCCTTTTATACACAGGAGTTCTACTCCTAATTCCCCGTAGGGTTCATGCTCATATTCATCTCATTTATCTAGGTCCAGATCTCATGTTTCATAATTCGTTCCTCATCCATATACAGGCAGCTCGTGTTTTCATAATTCAATTCTCAATAACATGCAACTTGTGGTTTCACAGGCAATTTCTCAATTACATACAGGCAGCTCGTGTTTTAACATGCATCTCATAATTACATTAAAGGCATTTGCTAGCAATTTATCTTAACCATGCATTCAAGTAAACAATACAACTGAAATAGGCTCATTCATTTCTACCCTATGGTTCATTCCACATCCTAGAGTTCAATCCGACTATTCCAACCAAGTACATTCTTATTTAAATATTAACAATAGAATTAACCCACTCTACTGGGTATCACGGGAGGAATGGGAGCCTGTGCCGCAGATCTCGTCATCTCCGTGGACCCCGAACACGCCACTGGCTAGTAACCTATACCAGCGACCAATGTACGTTAGACGAGCTCAAAATAGTAGATACTCAACACGAACATGTAGAGGAACTCAAATGGAAAATAACGGTACTTCGTTTGCAGAAATCTGATTTCGTTTGGGCCTTAAACAGGCCAAAAACGTGGTTACTGACCAAAATCAGACGTCTGGGACTAGTCCCAGACGTCTCAAAAGATGTCAGATCTCACCTTACGTTTCCTGCGGTGTGCTCAGACGTCCGGATCCCTCTGCAACCGTCTGGGAGCAGCTCCAAACGTCTCACCCTCCTTCCAATCATCTGGAAGGGCCGTCAGATGTCTGGCAATGCAGTCAAATGTCCAAAAGTACTTGGGAAAGCACACCGCGCGCCTTCCCAAGGCCTTCACCTGCATACAAAATGCAGGCACAAATTTAGTCCAACATCCCTATGCTACATCTGCATGGCGAAAAGTTACGCAGGAGCATGTACCTCACGCGATAATGCGCTTTTAGACGTCTGGCCTCAACTCTGAACATCCTGGTGCCTCGCCAGTCGTTTGGACGATAACCTAAACGTCTGATACTAGAAAACTTCCAGTACCAGAACCTGCTCTACGATGCTTCTCTCCTCGCAACATCGCCTGCAGCACGCCGCAGTAGCTTCAGCAGCTGCAGAGGGCTGGGAGGCCGCCTCCTCAAGCCCTTCCTCCTCGCGCGCGTACCCACTGCCGGCCATGCGAGCTCCGCCGAGCTCCCGAAGGTTTTCTGACCTTCACACTCTCTTCCTTCCTCTCTCTTCGTTTCCCCCTCTCGTTCTCCCTCGCTCACCCCCTCTCTCGTCACTCTCGTCCTCCCTCGCCACGACCATAAAAGGGAGACACTGAAGGTGGTGGCGGTGGTTGGAGAGTGGTGTGAAAGGGTAAGAAGAAGGGAAGGGGGTTTAAATAGGGTGAGTTAGGGTTTTGTGGTGGGGGTTGCGGTAGAGAGAGAGGCCTCTACGCGTCACCTGCGCGCAGAGCGAAAAAGGTTGGTACGCAAAGCTCACTTCCAGAAGTCTGGACAGACGTCTGACTGAAACTCCAGACATCATAACCGACTAAAAAGGCAACGAGTCATTACACCCCCCACCTCAGACACTACTGAGCACGAGTCCTCCCTGCAGGGGTGATGTAAACACATTTACACTACTTAAGATGTCTATTTATGCATGTTCTTAAGCATAGGATTACATTGCATGATATAAATATTGCATAACATGCATCATCTTGCATTTAAAGTAGTTTGAATAAAATGGAGCTTAATTGTCTCCTTTTATGTGCTTGGACAGGGCAAACTTTTTATCAAGGCCTCGGATCGAAGATCCAACCGTACAGATGTGATCAGGGCGACGATTGGAGTTCAACGACTCCAAGATTGCCTTAATCAGGCATTTGTAGCATCAAATAGTGACTGGGGAACCCTAGAAGATCAAGGGCCAGGATGGTGTAAATCTACACTTCAAATGACAAATCCAACTACACGGATGAATTTGGATCGACGATCGCAGCCTAACGACGCAAAAATCAAGTCAATCCGACACCTGTGGCACCATCTACAACATCTAGAAGATGGACAGCCAAGATGGCGCCACGTGGCACCATCTCGGCCGCCCAAACGCCGCATGCAACCGCTAAAGCCTCCGCATCTGCCCCTCTCCGCCGTTGGATCTTGATCCAACGGCTGTGAACGGCTGCGCCTCAAAATGTCCGCGCTACCATCCGCGCTCCGCAGCGCAGTGGGCGAGGGCGTATCGCGAGCAGCAGACGTGGGTTCGAGCCGCAGAGAGGAGGCGAAGGGCTTGGGCGAGCGGGCGTAGGCGTGCGTCGGATCTTGATCGGGCAGCTGTCCACGCTCAATAGCGTTGACATGCTATTGCACGCCTGCGCCTCACGCAGCATCGCACGCGTTGGGGCAGGCGCGCAGCTGGCGAAGGCACGATCACAACCGTCCGATCTCGTGATCGGATGGCTGTGGACGGCTGAACGTGCGGCAAGCGTTGAGAGCGAGCAGCCGAGCAAGCGCGCGTGGGCAGCGGCCACTACGCCCAAGTTGGGGCTTTAGCGACAATTTTATCCGTCACTAAAGACCCCTTATTTAATGTTTTAAAGATGTAATAACCAATTTGCCCCCATTCCTTGCAACTATAAAAGGAGACCCCCTCCACACGAAATTCTCATCCCTTCCTTCTCTTCTCTACCTCTCCAAAGCTCAAGAGAAGCTTGTCCCACACCCGGGATGCTTCTCGCGAGATAAAGTCCAAATTTTCGTCCCCCTTTGAAAGTGGATCCCGCGACGACGACGACGTGTTACCCCGTTCCCGTTCTTCTGCTTCATCCTCCTTCGTCCAGGCGTCATCCCATCCGACTCGTCCTCCAAGCGACCGTCGAGGAGGATATCTCTCTCCCTATTCTTTTTACTACTTTCTAGTATAGATTTACTACTTTCTAATATAGTTCTGCTCGTCCTCCAAGCGAACGTCAAGGAGGACATTTCTCCCTCCATTCTTTTAATGCTTTCTAGAGTAAATTTATCGCTTTCTAGTGTAATTGTTTTCTGCTTTCTAGTTGTAATAGTGAAACAAACAATCTCCTTAATGATGAATTCCCTGTTTATTCTACATCTCATTTTGATTTCTGTTTGTAATATTCTCTCTCTCTTACTCTCTCTCTCTTCTATTTATTGTAAATAATCAGATAGTTTTAAATTGAATTACTTTGTGACAAATAAAAAAAAACTCGTAATTTTTAAACCAAACGTCCGCCTCCCTGTGTTCGACTTCGAATTTCAATTTCAGTATAAATTTTAGTTGTTGAACACGAGTTCTTCGCTTTCAAACTACAACGACAGGTTTTCCAAAACCTAACACGTTAGCGTAGTAATTCGTAAGTTCAACATTTTGGCGCCGTTGCCGGGGAGGCAACGATCTTTGATTTCTCTTCGCATTTTGTAACTTACAAATCATTTACCTCACTTTTCTCCTTTCTTGTTGTAATTGCAGGTACTCTTTCGAGACAGGCAAAAGCGATAGATCGGAGAAAAGTGTTGTGGAAGGTTCTGTGAGTTATCCCCCACCTCTCACCCATTAGATTTCATTCCACAACATAATAATTCAAACATCAATCAACCTAGGTGTTCTTATAAATTCTAAGGTTAGATTGTTTGTTGTTTGACACCCACACCCGCCCCAACCCCCACATTAAAAAAAAAGAAAATTAAAAAATCTCACAGAGGTACACAACCTCATCTGATTTTCAAACTCAACCTGTAAACCGATCTTTGGAGCCGGTACACACATTCAAACACATAATTGAGTAGAAATCAGATTAGGTAATCACTTGTGTGCCTAATTAAGTGGTGCAATAGGCCAATTGTTTGAGTTGATTGGGCTGCACCACTTCAATTAAAATTAACTCATCAAGTAGCTGCCACTTAGGTTCAACTCTTAAGGATCTACCAGGCACTCCACATTCTCTTTAAGCTTTAAAGGAAAACATCTTCACCTGTGCTTGCAAACCTGGTGTGCCAATGAAACGTGTTTGAAAATGCCTAAAGTTGAATCCTAAAAGCTACTAAGCAAGATTTGAACCTTAAAATTCACCACATCAAAAATAATCTTGCTTGAAACCATTGGTTGTGCACGCACACACAAATCAATCAATCATTAAGGGCACAACCCATTTAAAGGGCCCATCACATTCCAAAGCACATTCAAACCTAGCCCTAAATAAAACAGAGTAGACGTTGGCCTTAAGGATTCGACTCGCTCTTCAAAGCCCAGAACGAGATTATTTTCGATTAGTTTGTTTCTACTATTCAATCTGATGTCTAGCTAAGGGAGCAGAATCAAACGATCGCAGCTAGGGGGTACACTAGGAACCGGAGGCGTAAGGCGAAGGAAGAACCTTCTGCCCAGTCCCTCCTTCTAACTAGTTGGATTGAACAAATAGAAGTAGATCAAATCATTTCTTTATCTCAAGACAGGTTTTGGGAGTTTGTAGGTCTGTAGGCTAAGCCACTTAAGGATAGGTTTGATTGTTTGTATTGCAGGGCGCCTTTCTTCCTCCCGTGTCTCATGAATCCTTCCACATATTATACGCATTCCCGTTCTTTCCCTCCCGTTGTGAATTATCCTCAACATGACGATTATCCCGACTCGTACTGTAATCAACCATCAATTAGTTAGGATAATTCGGATTGGGGATATAGCTCCGGACCTCCGTGTTTACGGTCTAACCCTGAACACTTTGATTGTGATTTTTATCCTTCTCAGAGCCACATCGATTATAAATCGTCACCCTATTATGCACAATATAATACGATCTACAATCAAGAAGGATACACTGATTCTTACCCATCCTCCGATTACACTGCCTTTAGGTCATCACCACCTTTTGAACAATCTGAAATGACCTATTATCAGGAAGGGTATAATGAATCTCAATTAATTAATTCCCTTGCATTAACCCCAAACCCGCCCAACCCTGAACCAACTCATTTGGTTCAGGTTAACCAGGTTCAAGATAAGGTTCTGGCTAACATGAGGAATATCATTCAATCTTTAGAAGTTCAGGCAATACCTTGCATTGAGAAATTGGAGCTCCTGATTCAAATGATTTATGATTTGAACAAGTCATTGTTGGATTGGCTCCAAGATGTTAAAGATAAGAACCCGGGTGAGTTTCTACTTGGGAAATTAGCGAAATTGAGGATGAGATTCGTGGTCGCTTTGATTCAATCATGGGACGATTCCCAGGATGAACTCCCTTCAGGAAAACCAATGACAAAACCTTCTCAGGCACCTGTTGGGAGGGACATGTGTTACGAGGCTGACCAGATTGAATTAAAGCAACCAATTAAGGAAGATCTGATTTCTCCACTTGAGATCCTTGAGCCGGGGTACGAGGAAACGTATGTCTCCATGGATCAAAAAGTAACAGATGATTTTGGGACATACATTGATACGGATCCTGATTTCTATGATGGTGAAGATTCAAGTTGCAAAGTCTCACACGAGTTTTCAGAACACGATTTTTGTGAGACGATTAGGCCTAAGGAATCTGATAGATCATTTGATAGCCCATTAATTGAGGAAACTTATCTTATTAGGGCACACATTACGGATCCAGAATCACATTTTCTGGAGGATTAAATTCAATGCCCTGATTGTCAGTTACACCCCGTTGAGCTTATTGATAATTCTATTTTTGAGATAATTAGACCCAAGTCAATTTTGATTCTGCCACATCATTTAGACTTGGAGATTTCAGATGGGGTGATTCATATACAAGAGGTCCTAGAATTTGACATGCTGAATGAGGAGGATAGGAGCTGGGAAGTTCTGATTTAGGAAGCTAGTTCCAGAGGAAGTACAAGACTAAATTGAAGGGTGCCTATTAAGCTGAAACCATCAAACCAGGACCCTTACGACATCTGTTCTGAGGATGTCCAACCCAAGCACGCATTCAATGATTATCTTTTTCAGCTTAATTTCTCTGTAACCTGACTTTTTGGTCTTGGATTGCATCCTCATAAATCACAGGCCCAACCCTACTTGCATACTGATTTTAGGTTTTGAGTAATTTTTATCCAAAACCTAAGATATTCTCGACTATGGGGTATGGGTCTGCACCACAATCTGGTCCACATCTGTGGACCTTTGCTGATAGGTCAGAGGATTCTTCTATTTATTCTGATTCTGACCTGCACCTGTGAATTCTTCATTTCTCTTCTTTGTATAGTGTGCCCAGCTGAAGGAACTAAATTCAGCACTTATACAGTTCTTTTTAGTTTCTATCTCAGAGCGGGCCTGACATTCACGCAATTCAGGTGCTTTCTATGCTTTTCCACTCTGTTTTATGTCTTTTTAATACAATGAGGACATTACGTTAGATAGGCATGGGGGGGTGGATATTCATCTCTGAATTCATTCATCAGCTCCGTAGATTTATTTTATTTTCTTTTATTAAAAAAAAAATTGAATTAGGAAAGAGAACTTGGGTTTAAGAAAATTTTCAATTTTAGGAAATACTACATTATGATTTGAACACAAAGACCCTTCAGGTCTTTGAACTTAATCAACCCGTGTATCCACTAAAATGTGGATTTATTTTTCGAGTCCTCATCAACCTAAATTCTATTTTAATTGGAGTAAATAAGTTTGGGTGATAAGTACACGACTTATCAACCCGCCCTCTGATTTGAGGAAATTTTGAGTCTTAAGCATCTACACACTTTATTTACACTGACTCGTTGTTCGGCGATTTTAACGAAAATTGGGTAGCTAATGAACCTTCTAGGGTGATATGGCTGGCAAGTTATCGTGGGTAACAGCCCATAGGTAGGTTGTCCAAAGCCCAGTCACTGGACCTTTCTCTTTTTGCTGCCTTTAGGTAAATCTTAGACCAGGGAAGCCACTTACTTAAGAAAAAAAGAAATCAAAAAGAAAAGGAGAAAAAAAAAAGAAATAAACCACACTTCCTGCACGAGTATGGTTGGCAAGTTGTTGGTGGTAACAACTCATCAACCGGTTGTCCAGAACCCAGCTCAATAAATGCACTAAAAATTCCCAAAACACTTAGGAAGAAGCAAAGAAGTAGAATAAATCGGGGAGATATACACTGGATTCACCCTTGTGTTGACCCCGTAAAAAAATAAAAGTAGGGAGAAAGCTACTGGTTGTAAAGATACACCTTTAGGCAGAATTTTTTTTGAGGTCACCTAAAGGCGTAGAAATTCGAAGTCTGTTTTAATTGCCGGTCAACGAGTCTATCACATTCACAATAAGATGCTTAAAACTTAGGGCTCTCATCAAATCTTGGGTGAGTTGAATAGCCATAGAAAGTCACTCTTAAACCCTAAAATTTGAAAATCCAAAAAAAAAATTAGAAAAGAGGAAAAAGAGAAAAAGAAATTTTTCTTTGAATAAGGCGAGGGTTTGAAGCGGTCTGCATTTTGGCAAATACTCGGGCACTGTTGTGTCTTTGAAAGTTCAGACCCTAAGTAGATAATTTCTTAATGATTGAAAATAACTCATGTCCAAATAATCCAACCTAATTCTTTTATAAATAGTATATAGTTTTTGCTAGGGACTAGCAAAAGATAGGCATGGGGGTATGATGTAAACACATTTACACTACTGAAGATGTATATTTATGCATGTTCTTAAGCATAGGATTGCATTGCATGATATAAATATTACATAACATGCATCATCTTGCATTTAAAGTAGTTTGAACAAAATGGAGGTTAATTGTCTCCTTTCATGTGCTTGGATAGGGCAAACTTTTTATCAGGGCCTCAGATCAAAGATCCAATTGTACAGATGTGATCAGGGCGACGATTGGAGTTCAACGACTCCAAGATCACCCTAATCAGGCATTTGTAGCATCAAATAGTGACCGGGGAACCCTAGAAGATCAAGGGCTAGGATGGTGTAAATCCACACTTCAAATGACAAATCTGACCACACGGATGAATTCGGATCGATGATCGCAACCTAACGACGCAAAAATCGAGTCAATCCGACACCCGTGGCACCATCTACAACATCGAGAAGATGGATGGCCAAGATGGCACCACGTGGCACCATCTCAGCCGCCCAAACGCCCACATGCAACCGCTGAAGCCTCTGCATCCGCCCCTCTCCGCCGTTGGATCTCGATCCAACGGCTGCGCCTCAAAACGTCCGCGCGACCACCCGCACTCCGCAGCGTAGTGGGCGAGGGCGTTATCGCGAGCAGCGGATGCAGGTTCGAGTCGCAACGAGGAGGCGAAGGGCGCGGACGAGCAGGCGCGGGCGTGCGTCGGATCTTGATCGAGCGGGCCGTCCGCGCTCAATAGCGTTGACGTGCTATTGCACGCCCGCGCCACACGCGGCATCGCACGCGTTGGGGTGGGCGAGCAACGAGCGGGCGAAGGCGTGATCACAGCCATCCGATCTCGCGATCAGACGGCTGTGGACGGCTGAACGTGCGGCAGGCGTTGAAAGCGAGCAGCCGAGCAGGCACGCGTGGGCAGCGGCCACTACGCCCACGTTGGGGCTTTAGCGACGGTTTTATCCGTCACTAAAGACCCCTTATTCAATTTTTTAAAGATGTAATGACCAATTTGCCCCCACTCCTTGCAACTATAAAAGGAGACCCCCTCCACACGAAATTCTCATCCCTTCTCTTCTCTACCTCTCCAAAGCTCAAGAGAAACTTGTCTCACACCCGGGATGCTTCTCGCGAGATAAAGTCCAAATTTTCGTCCCCCTTAGGAAGTGGATCTCACGATGACGACGACGTGCTGCCCCATTCCCGTTCTTCTGCTTCATCCTCCTTCGTCTAGGCGTCATCCCGTCCAGCTCGTCCTCCAAGTGACCGTCGAGGAGGATATCTCTCTCCCTATTCTTTTTACTACTTTCTAGTATAGATTTACTGCTTTCTAGTATAGTTCTGCTTGTCCTCCAAGCGATTGTCGAGGAGGACATTTCTCCCTCCATTCTTTTAATGCTTTCTAGAGTAAATTTATCGCTTTCTAGTGTAATTATTTTTTGCTTTCTAGTTGTAATAGTGAAACAAACAATCTCCTTAATGATGAATTTCCTATTTATTCTACATCTCGTTTTGATTTCTGTTTATAATATTCTCTCTCTTACTCTCTCTCTTCTATTTATTGTAAATAATCAGATAGTTTTAAATTGAATTACTTTGTGACAAATAAAAACAAACGCGTAGTTTTTAGATCAAATGTCCTCCTCCCTGTGTTTGACCCGGAATTTCAATTTCGGTATAAATTTTATTTGTTGAACACGAGTTCTTCGCTTTCAAACAACAACTACAGGTTTTCCAAAACCTAACACGTTAGCGTAGCAATTCGTAAGTTCAACAAGGGGGGTGCACCTGTTCCCCTATTGCAGCTCCACCATGAACTTGTCACCTAATTTCGAAAGCTGAAAACCCCTCTCTTTCAAGGGGGAAGAGAGCTTGTCTAAGGCAAAGGACTGGTTGGAGTAGATGGAGAAGATCTTCGACACATTCCACCCACTTGCAGAGTGTCGCGTGGCCTTCGCCACGTACCAGCTAGAGAGTGCAACCTACAGGTGGTGGAGGGTAGTTAGAGGATAGGAGGGGGGAGAGCCAACGTGGGACAGTTTCGTGGTGCTCTTCTGCGAGCAGTACTTCTCATAGGCCTGTCAGGACCAGAGAAGGTGGGAGTTCCATACTCTCCGCCAGGGGGCGATGACGGTTAGCGCATATCGTATGCATTTCCTGGAGCTGTCATGCTTCACCCCGACAACTGCATCTACAAAGGAGTGCCTGTGGAGGTTCATTGAGGGCCTCCAACCTACTATTCGGGGGTATGTGAAGCCCCTGAAGTTACGTACCTTCTCTCGCATGGTTGAGGCAGCCATGACCTACGAGGAGACCAACCCGACCATGCGAGACACTGACGGAGGACGAAAGAGGCCCTACCAACCAGAGCACTCACAGGGCCACTGAGAAAGGAGGCACATGGTGCCCATGGGGGAGTCATCCCACTCTGTGGGGCCACCAGTGGCCTTTGGGGGCCCCAGACCGAGGTCAGCTTATGCACCATACCCCCACCCAGTTACCAGTAGGGACAGACGGAGGGAGGAGGTTGTGCCCCTCTCTGCTACCAGTGTAGCCAGCCAGGCCACATGAGGAGGGACTACCCATCTAGGGTCGAAGCACACCAGATGTTCCCAGCACCGAGTACTGGAGGTCGATCTAGCAGCCATAGTTACCAAGCACAAGGGGAAGGACAGCAGTCACGAGGAGGGTACCGGCCAGCTGCTGCTCGCCCAACCCAGAGCCTGGCTGCCTCCTCCACACCTAGGGCTGAGGGGCGTGTCAATGCCCTGACTCACAAAGATGCCAGAGCTTCAGGTTCTGTGGTGGCAGGTATGGTTATAATTTCCGACAGATTAATGTATGTGCTTTTCTGGTGCCACTCATTCCTTTGCCTCCACGAGTTGTGTCGTTAATCTTGAGACGAATAGTACACTATTAGAGGATCTATTCCTGATTAGAGGCCCAGGTGGACAGTCGTTTGTCGCAGAGCAGGTTTTCGTAGACTATGAGGTCATTATAGGGGGACACAGCCTCCCTACTAATTTGATTGTGATCCAGATGGACGATTTCAACATGATTCTAGGAATGGACTGGTTGTCTGCCTATCACCCCTAGTGGACTATTCCTGAAGGAAGATCTTCTTCATACCTGAGCTGCCTCCCTTTGAGTTCCACGGTCAACCAGTGGATAGAGGTTTCAGGTGCATCTCTGCGCTTCGGGCCGCGAGGTTACTGAGTTAGGGGTGTGAGTGCTTTCTAGCTTGTGTTGTAGCAGAGCCTAGCCTAGTGGCTGACTTGCAGAATATTCCGGTGGTCTACGAGTACCTCGACATCTTCCTAGAGGAGCTACCAGGACTACCACCTAAGCGTAAGATCGAGTTTGAGATCTCACTGATACCAGGGACCAACCCCATCTCTATTGCACCATACAGGATGGCCCCACTTGAGCTGCGAGAGCTCAAGTCTCAGTTGTAGGATTCGTTAAAGAAGGTCTTTGTGAGGCCCAGTGAGTCCCCATGGGGGACCCCTATGTTGTTTGTGAAGAAAAAGAACAACACCCTTCGGCTTTGTGTCCACTATAAATAGCTAAATCGGGTCACTGTCAAGAACAAGTACCTGTTGCCCCATATTGATGACCTCTTTGACCAGTTGAAAGATGCCACGGTGTTCTCCAAGATAGACCTGAGGTTGGGTTACCATCAGCTAAGGATCAGGGAGACCGACGTCTCCAAGACAGCTTTCTGTATACAGTATCGCCACTACGAGTTCTTGGTCATGTCGTTTGGGTTGACCAATGCCCCTGCTGCTTTCATGGATCTAATGAACCATGTCTTCAAATCGTACTTGAACTAGTTTGTGGTGGTATTTATTGATGACGTGTTGGTCTATTCCCGGGATCAGTCATAGCATGGACAACATTTACGCATGGTACTAGACACGTTGAGACGGCACAGGCGTATGCCAAGTACCGCACGTGCGAGTTCTGGTTGAGATAGGTCACTTTCTTAGGCCATGTGGCCTAAGGAGATGGGATTGCTGTGGATCCGGCCAAGGTTGAGGCCGTGTTTCAATAGGAGAGGCCACGTATGGTGATAGAGATACGCAACTTCTTAGGGCTGGAAGGCTACTACCAGCGATTTATCAGAGGATTCTCTCAGATTGTGCGTCATGACTCAGTTGACTAAGAAGTGATATAAATGATTTTCGCTTGATTAAAATAACAATAGAATGATTTATCGTTGTAATTTATGTGGTGGAAATCTCTCAATCAAAGATTAAAATAGATACCAATTTAAACCATAGAAAAGATGTATCCAAAGAGAGGTTTAAGCCTAATAAAACTCTCAAATTCCTTATCTCATTATTCCAACGTGATGTCGCCTACAATTATAGTTTAACATGCAATGTATGCGAAGCTAAAAGATTGAATAGGTATGCAATCAGATAATAAAGTTAAAATTTAAGGGGTTGGCGGCAATTGCATTCAATATATCAAATATTTTATTTAAAGATTAAAATCCCAACAATGGCATATCAATGTAATTACTAATTCAATCGAAGAGCATTTCCCTTCTCTCCTCTTCGCGCACGTGGAGGAGCAGTCGCTGGCCAATTGGAGCTCTGTGGTGGTGCGTACGAGAGAGACGGTCGCAATGGTGGTGGCTGTTCGGCTTGTGGTTGCCGGACGTGGCCGCAGCAGGTGGATGGCCGGTGGCATGGAAGACGTGGTCAGCGGCGAAGAAGTTCGTGGATCGGCGTGTAAGGTGCGCACGTGGTGGTAGTCGGCGAGGAAGAGGCCGGTGAGTTGCGTGGAGATCCCCGGTGGCGTTGGCGGAGAGATCGGGTGGCCAGAAATGGGCTGCAGCATGGATGGTGTGGCTGCTGCTTTGGGTTCCTTTGTGGGAGTTGCAGGGGAATGATGGATGAAGAAGAGGAAGACCCGGCTGTGGCGCACGGGCGTGTAGGCGCGTGAAAAAAAGTACGCACGAGGGGCGCGGTTGTTCGCATGAAGGCACGGCTTGGGCGTGGCCGCCGGAGGTTGGTGGTGGTGATGGTCGGTGGTTGCTGCTGCGTGCAAGGAGGAAAGACTGTGCATGGTGTGCTGGGCATGCACAAATGGTTGCTATGGTGGGGTAGTGCGCTGTCACTGCACCGCTGATTGACGAGGAGTTCGCGATGGCACCACGGTACACGTTGAGAGGGCCACAGTGCTCGCGGCTTCCATGGTGCAAGTGAGAGGGTTACGGTGGATAGCGAGTGTTCCTCCTTTGGTGGTGGGTTGGAGCGACTCTTTTTTTAAAAACAAATCCCCCTTCTATTTCTCTGCAGCCGCCATCTACTCCAACAACTCGATGAGAGTTGCGAGTGGTTGGAACAGAAGGATAAATGCTGGCAGCTTTCATCTGACATCTGAGTGATTCTTCAGACGTCTTAAAATATGCATACCTTAGGGGATCTATGATGGTAATTCTTCAGACATCTTGTAGAGTGATTTTGACCGTCTGAATGGTACCTTCAAGTGTCTTATGCTGAGCCTGCATCCACCAAATGTTTATCATAACATATCATATGTTATTAAACATAAATTGGTGCATAATATGATATGTAGACTATATTGAATTCCCACTTAATTACTAATCAAATATCAACTAAGAACGACTAATTAAATAGCACTTAGACCAAATAATGGTCCATGAAAGTGAACCTATCAAATGTCCCCATGCCTAAGCTTTGCTAGTCCCTAGCAAAAGTGAAAAATAATTAAAGTAACTAAAAGATTTCTTCTTTCCTTATTCCAAAAATTTAGAGATCCAGGCTAATGTGAAGTGATAGTAGCCTAGGTAACGAATCCAAGTGAAAAGCCAACTTATATTTAAAGTTTGTACTTAACCCTTGATAAAATTCTATCAGGATAAGCAACTACTTTCCTTGGGGATAAAGTAGAAAATAATCTATAATTTGACCCTAGCTTTGGCTTAGGTAGGAGATACTAAGTTAAAAGGATTCGTATTTGATGGCACACACTCATCTGGTGCTACATGTAATCTAGTAGTACAGACTCTAGATCTCTAAACTATCAAACAAGTCAACTTAGAGAAGGGCTAAACACTGTGCTCTCTTTGCATTCCCTTGTGCTCACTCACTCTCTCTTTTCTTTTTCTCTTTCTTCCTTATTTCTTTTCTGAGATCACATATCTTACCAAATTTTCGTAAATGTACTCATTATTTGGTGACCTCACATGGCATTCACACGTCAATAAAAGTTCTAATAACTCTACAACTAAGTTAGAAGTCCTCAGCCAGTATTCGGGTGATCAGAAATACTGAAAAGTAGGTATGGGTCATATTTGTTGGATTGAAATAGGTGTTTTTGTTGTTGCCTCAAACATGGACACCTGATAAAATGAAGATAAAACTTTTTTTTAATATAAATATAAAATTTCTCTTTTCTTCTTTTTTTCTCTTTTTTTTCTCTTTTTTTTTATATATAACTCCAACACAACATGACGCAAACTTTTATTTATGAGACATTATTAGGGATGATGATGGTCAAGAGGATATTGTGTGGCTTATTTGGTGGAAGTGCCTACTCTCGGCACCAGGAATGAATGGATAAGATAAGCGTATTTCTGACCTTTGACACTATTACCCTTCTTCAGCCGAGTACTCTATGAAGGATGGTCGTAACCATCCACCATAGTCATAGTTTTATCAAGACTCAATTTCTGTGTGTCTGCCTTATTTGGTGACTCTCAGGAATTCACACAATGTACGCACACAGGAACAAAGAACGAAAACTATGCCTAACTCTGAGGTATCATCATCTAATTGTCTAGAACTTAAGAGTCATTGCACTAGACTCAGCGTACCAGTAGTCTCTCTACTTTCTTCTCATAAATATGAGATAGATATATTAGAAGATAGTATGCCTGACTCCCTCTTAACTGTTCAAAGGTTCAGTAGACTAAAAATGCTTATTGATTTTCTACAAAGATCCCTTACCCAATCTACATGCAAGTAAAGTAACTGTACTGGATTCGAAATTTAAGAAACAATTTAAGAAGAAAATCTTTAATAAAACTTCCTTGGTAAGAACTTTTGCTCGAGACTAATCCAATTCAGCTCAAGAAACAAAAGAGATTTTTTTTTTGGCTAGTGCACTATCCTAAATGCATGCAAATATTTATAAATGCTATAAACATCCTCAGGTTATACCCCCCATGCCTAAGACTGACAATGTCCTCATTCAAAAAAATAAAATAAAGACATAAAAAAATATCATCTGAGGAGGAGAGTGGGAGGAGCTAAGGCTTCTCAAGCTGAAGTGCGTCCAAAGCCTGGCCACTTGAAAGAGTAAAACCTTATGTTACATTAACCTTAAAGCTTGCACCAAAAGTAGGGTTTCGAATTTCTACAGCTCCAAGAGGGAAGGTATTGATAACAATGTACGGCCCATCCCAGGGGGACTTAAGCTTTCCTGGAAATAATTTAAGCCTGAAATTGAAAAGCCAGACCCACTGGTTGGGTTGAAAGGTCTTTCTAATGATGTGCTTATCATGGAAGACCTTTGTACATTGCTTGTAAGCTTAAGAAGTTTCATAGGCTTCATTATGAAGCTCCTCAAGCTCACTTAACTCCAGCATACGTGCCTTTCCCGCTTTATCTAGATTCAAGTTAACATTTTTAGTAGCCCAATAGGCTTTGTGTTGGATTTCAACCGGAAGATGGCACGCCTTTCCATAGATAAGCCGGAAAGGAGACATGTTTAAGGGATTCTTATACGCTGTTATGTAGGCCCAAAGAGCATCATTTAGTTTTTTAGACCAACCTTACGGTCAGGCCTGACAGTTTTTTCTAAAATTCGTTTAATCTCCCTTTTAGACACTTCAACTTGTCCAGTCGTTTGGGGATGGTAAGGTGTGGCTATTATGTGGTTGACTCCCAAATTTTGGAGTAGTCTTGTGAAGTGTACGTTCTTGAAGTGACGTCCTCCATCACTTATGGTCGTCCTTGGGCACCCGTACCAAGAAATGATATTAGCCTTAACAAAACCCAAGACCACAGAATGGTCATTAGTTCGCGTAGGTATAGCTTCTATCCATTTTGATACATAGTCCACAACCACAAGGATGACACATTTTGATACATGTCATGGCAGAAACTCGGAACACTCCTTTGTTCTTCATCAGGGACGCAACGGCGAAAAAGCTGTTCAGGGCCTATTTTAAAACGATCAGGTTCCTCCCACTGATAAAATTTAGCATCAGCAAGAAACCTGTATCGCTTCTGCTTGTCCCAAGTACTGGGGGTGATGCCCATGACCAGATAGTTCACTATCTTAGCGAACCAAGGAGTTTTGGCCTCCATGGCCATCAAAGACTCATCAGGAAAAGTCTCTTTGATACTGCCAGCAAGGTTTGATGCCTCAATAGGGATCCTAGACAGATGATCTACTACCACATTTTCAACTCCTTTCTTATCTTTAATTTCCAGGTTAAACTCTTAGAGTAGCAGAATCCAATGAATTAGGTGAGGTTTGGTATCCTTTTTAGCAAGAAGATGCTTTAAAGCAGAATGATCAGTGAACACCACAATCTTGGATCATAAAAGATAAGACCAAAACTTTTCCAAAGCAAACACTACAGTGAGAAGCTCTTTTTCAGTGACCATGTAGTTTTGCTGAGGATCCGTAAGGGTCTTGCTAGCATAATGAAGCGCATGAGGTTTTCCATCAACCCTTTGACCTAAGACTGCTCCCACTATGAAATCAGAAGCATCGCACATTAGCTCAAACGAGAGGGTCCAATCTGGTGCTTGGAGAATCGACGCGGTAATATGGGCTTTCTTCAAGACTAGGAAAGCCTCGCCACATCTGTCATCAAAATCAAAAGAAACATCCTTCGTTAATAGGTCGCAGAGTGGCTTAAAGATTTTACTGAATCTCTAATGAAGCGCCTATAGAACCCAGCATGGCCAAGGAAAGATCTAACCTGACGAACATTGGTGGGCGATGGAAGCTTGAGATGGAATCAATTTTTGTGGTATCCACCTTTAATCCTCTCTCAAAAACTACATGCCCTAACACAATGCCCTGCTGGACCATAAAGTGGCTTTTCTCCCAGTTGAGCACCAACTTTGCCTCTTCGCAACGGGTTAAGACTTTATCAAGGTGTGAAAGGCATAGGTCAAGTGATGAGCCGTAAATGGAGAAGTCATCCATGAGAATCTCAACAAACTCGTCAATCATATCAGAAAAGATAGCCATCATACATCGTTGGAAAGTGGCAAGAGCATTACATAACCCGAATGGCATTCGGCAGAACACAAATGTGCCATACGAACTCGTGAAGGTGGTACGCTTCTAATCGTCAGGAAAAATGACTATTTGCTTATACCCAGAGTACCCGTTAAGGAAACAAAAGTACTTGTTCCCTGCCAGCCGTTCCAAAATCTGATCGATAAACGGTAAGGGGAAATGGTCTTTCTGGGTAGCCATGTTTAAACGACGGTAATCAATGCAGACCCTCCAACCAGTTGAGGGTCTAGTGGTTACCAACTCTCCTTGGTCATTCCCTTCCACAATGATTCCTGCCTTTTTGGGCACCACATGAATAGGACTAACCCATTTACTATCTGAAATGGGATAGATAATTCCTGCATCCAACCATTTTAGAATCTCCTTTTTAACAACCTCCCTCATATTGGGGTTAAGCCTTCTCTGCATGTCTCGGAAGGGTTTCACAAACTCATCCGTGTATATATGATGCATGCAAAGGGGGGGATCAACACCCTTAATATCAGTAATTGACCAAGCAATTGCTTCCTTATGCCTTTGTAAACACTCAAGCAGAGCTCCATCCTGCAATTCAGATAATGCAAACGAGATAATAACTGGGAGCGTGTCATTAGGGCTAAGGAAAGCATACTTCAATGTGCTCAAGAGGGGTTTCAGCTCCAACTCAGGAGCATTTTGGATTGAGGGTTTAAGTTGAGATGTCCCTGCCTCAGGTAGCGGATCTACCTTCACGGTCCAAGGTGGGGACAAAGGCTCTGTGTGTATCCCCAGCAACTCTTCTAATTCAGGTATTTCCCCTTTAGTTTCTTTAATAATCGGAAGATGGTCCTTAGATATGACCTTTGGAAGGGGATCTCTACATAGGAGTGCCGGAGTAGTCTCCTCAATTATTTCATCAACAACCTCAATCTGAGAACAATCTTCAAATCCTAATTGCTTGTAAGTATTAAAAACATTCAACCGGATCTTCTTGTTTCAAAAGCCAAATTTAAGTACCCCTGATCTACAATTGATAGAGACGTTGGCTATGGCTAGGAAGGGGTGTCCCAGAATAATGGACAGCTTAGTGGGCTTATTTGATGGGTCAGTATCTAGCACAAGAAAGTCAACAGGGAAGAAGTCCACTCTCACCAGAACATCTTCCAGTAATCCCCGTGGTGTCTTAAGCGATCTGTCTATGACCTGGAGGATGATTGGATTAGGCTTTAACTCACCTCCTCCTAAAAGATCGTAGACAAAGCTCGGTAAAATGTTCAACCTCGCACCCAGATCAAGCAGAGCCTCGTCAATGTGTTGGTTACCTATAACCACTAAAATATACGGGGCCCCTGGGTCTTTCATTTTGGGGGGTGTTCCATGTTGGAGAATCGAGCTAACATGGTCAGGCAGGATGACCTTAGCTTGGACCTGTCTCCTAGATCGGTGCTTCTAGGTGCATAGGTCCTTTAGAAACTTGGCATAGCATGGGATCTATTTGATAGCTTCCAACAGAGGCAAGTTTATCTAGACTTTCCTAAAAGTGTCCATAATCTCCTTTGTCCTATCCTTGGCTCCAGATGAGCCAACAGAAGATTCCCTAGGAGCAGATAGGCGCTCTGGATAGGCCACCTTCGGCTTCTGGGTAGAGAGGTCGTCATGGCAGGAGAGGGGTGGTGGACTGACGACATCCTCGAGGTGGGTGATTTCAAGTGAGGGAGAGCAGTGTGGCTCTTCCTCAGTGGAGATGGAAGTCGGGTCTGGTGTAGGAGCAGAATCCTGAGATGTGACCGTAGGAGTGCTATCAAGCTTGTTGATTTTCTTTCCACTCAGCACGATCACAACTTGGGCGTGCTCCCTGAATATGACCCCCTTGCCCTTTAGGTTCTCCTTAGAAGAGCTAGGCAACTTCCTCGAATCACGCTGCCTAACTGCCTCAGTAAGATGACCAATTTGGGATTGCATATCAGTAATCATCTTATTCTGAGATTGGATGACCATATTCTGATGCTCTTGCATCGCTTTCATCATGGCTTTAAGTTCATCCATCTCAAAAGGCTTATTCTGAGCAGGGTTTGTATAGGATGGCTGGTATATGGGTTAGGGAGGTAGGGGTCTTGCATTCCCTGAGTTAGAAGCATCACCTTGCTTCCATGAGAAGTTTGGATGGTTTTGCCACCCCTGATTATAGGTATTAGAATACGGGTTATTACGAGAAGGTGGGCGGAAACCTTGGGCCACATTCAGGTCAGCCTGAATCAACTCAGGGAATTGATTTGCCTGGTGGCACTCCGCAGTGGAGTGTGTTGTGCTTTGGCAAATGGTGCATTCACTTGAAGCCTTAAAGATAGAGGCTGCTTGTGGGTTCATACCAGGGTTTGCTAAAAGCCTATCAAAATTTTTGTTCAATAATTGAATCTGATAAGACAAATCCTGAGTAGCCTCGGCTTCATGGGCCTTTATCTTCCTCTACAAAATTGATGGTTTTCTTTCTTGATAGGCAGAGGACATATGTATGGAATTGTCACTTAATGTTTCAAATAATGCCCAAGCTTCATCCTCAGTTTTGATCATGAAGGTTCTTGCACAAGCTACATCAATGGTTTGCCTGTGTCTTTCAGATAATCCATTATAGAATCTTTTGACCAACTGCCATCTTGGCACCTTATAGTGAGGGCATAACCTAAGAAGGCCATTAAAGCACTCCCAAGTCTCGTGAAAATACTCCCCTTACTATTGAGTAAAACCCATAATCTCTCTTCTGTAATGGTTGGTTTTACTCATAGGAAAATACTTTTTCAAAAATTCTCCCTTAAGGGTAGCCCAATCATTTACCCTTGTATCGAGGGTATGATACCAGTGTTTGGCCTTATCCTTTAGGGAGAATGGAAATAGAGTCCTCATCAAGGCTTCATCAGTAAAGCCCTCGAGCTTCACCTTGGAACAGACGTCAGTGAATTCATCAAGATGCTTGTAGGGATCCTCCCTAGCAGTACCATAAAAAGATGGGAGCAAAGATATGGTGCTGCTCTTGATTTCATATGGATTATCCAGTCCAGGACTTTGGATAGGTAGGGCTTGGTGGGTTGTAGGGAGAAAATAGTCTCTCAAGGTTCTCTAATTTTCACCAACCCTAATCTCTTCTTTAGGTCTTCCTTCAGCCATTTTTCTTCTTTCTTGGTTAGCTTTCCTTATAATTCTCTCAGGCTCAGGGTTCAAGAGAAGACTATTTCTAAGAGAGCGCCAACCAAGCATACACCAAGAAAACACACGGCAAGAGATCTTTTGTTGATTTAAAGTTCTTTAAGTCCTCTTCCAACTCTTCAGCTTGGCTAAATATAGTCAAGGCAGTTTTTCTCTATTCCACGTAAGTGGTATAAGAGAAATGAGGTACTTGAAATTTCTAGTCAATGACTGTTAAGAAGGTTGAGGTTACTTTTAGTCCTTTTAGGTGATCAATCAAGTTGTCAAGCAATTACGCACCCTAAATTGACCTTCGAGTGCCCTAAAGATGTATACTTTGTTGCAATAATATTCTCTAATGCTCAAGTAAAAAGGTACTCCAAGGATGGAACCAAGGGATGCAAGTAGGGCGAACCCTTCCTTTGAGGCGTTGCGTTAACGGTGCCTCTTAACTACCCTTGAATTCCTTTAAGGTGTGTCCCCCTCCTTAGAGTATCAAATCACTCAGGCAAAAGTTAATATCACCATTTCAAAGCGAGATAGGAGGGTTTGCATCGATAAAGAGATCAATGCCTTTAGCCTTAAGGGTTCAAGTCCTAGTGCAGTGCCTATAGTGCGTGCTTAGTGCAGGAAGTGTGCATCACACCGTGAAAAGTGATTTTTTTTTTGAAAACCACAATCAATTTATTCAAACACTTCCTGTAATTTTATTTTATTTTCAAGAAGCAATATGACCACTTGATTAATCTTTTCAAATCAGTTTAAGTGGTCTTCTTTAATTATGTTCAGATGCAATGCGTGTGCAGATCACTGATGCAGTAAGATAAGAAATTCATATCTTGCTCCAGCACTCTTCTATGCAAAAATGCACACAATGCAGTAAGAAAATCTAGATGCTGCTCAAGCAATCCTAGATGGTCATCCTATGAATATGCAGCTTCTAGCAGGTAATTCGAATTTTTTTTTTGTTAATAATAAATAGATGCGCAATCCAAAGAACTAACTAACTACGAATAAACTTAGAATCTAAAGAATCGAGGACACTCTCCCAAAAACTAGCCCCATAGTACAAGGATGAGAAAACAAATAATTAATACTAAGTCTATCAACCTAAATCTAAACCAAGATCTAATGACTAAATCAGGAAAGGCTCCTCCGTACGCCTTCACGTGTATGGGATCAAGGCCCACAAGCATTCATTGATGCCCCTTAGGTGGCGTCAAGGTCCACCAAGAATATCACCTCAGTCGTGCACACCTGTCGCGTTCGTTTCCTCCAGACAGATGTACCTCGCACAGGAAAAAGAAATAGATCAATGAATATATAGTCCCAATTAGAAATCACTACGAATAAGAAATATGTGCGAGTTTACTAGGCCCGTTGCCTCCCCGGCAACAGTGCCATTTGATATGAAAGATTTTCTCTTTATTAAAATAGCAATAGAATGATTTATCGTTGTAATTTATGTGATGGAAATCTCTCAATCAAAGATTAAAATAGATACAAATTTAAACCACAGAAAAGATGTTGTATCAACAGGGAGGTTTAAGCCTAATAAAACTCGCAAATTCCTTATCTCATTATTCCAACATGATGTCGCCTACAATTATAGTTTAACATGCAATGTATGCGAAGCTAAAAGATTGAATAGATATGCAATCAGATAATAAAGTTAAAACTCAAGGGGTTGGCTACAATTACATTCAATATATCAAATATTTTATTTAAAGATTAAAATCCCAACAATGGCATATCAATGTAATTACTAATTCAATAAAAAAGAGAGCATTTCCCTTCTCTCCTCTTCGCGCACGTGGAGGAGGAGTCGCTGGCCAATTGGAGCTCTGTGGCGGTGCGTAGGAGAGAGACAGTCGCGATGGTGGTGGCTATTTGGCTGGTGGTCGCCAGATGTGGCCGCAGCAGGTGGATGGCCGGCGACGTGGACGGCGTGGTCAGCGGTAGAGAAGTTCGTGGATCAGCGTGTAAGGTGCACGCGTGGTGGCAGTCGGTGAGGAAGAGGCCGACGAGTTGCGTGGAGATCCCCGGTGGCATTGGTGGAGAGATCAGGTGGCCGAAAATGGGCTGCAACATGGACGGCGTGTCTGCTGCTTTGGGTTCCTTTGTGGGAGTTGTAAGGGAATGATGGATGAAGAAGAGGAAGACTCGGCTATGGCGCGTAGGCATGCATGCGTGTGAAAAAAAGTGTGCGCAAGGGGCGCAGCTGTTCATGTGAACGTGCGGCTTGGGTGTGGTCGCTAGAGGTTGGTGGTGGTGAAGGTCGGTGGCTGCTGCTGCGTGCAAGGAGGAAAGACTATGCGTGGTGTGTTGGGCATGCGCAGATGGTTGCTACGATGGGGCAGTACGCTGTCACCGCACCACCGATCGACGAGGAGTTCGCAATGGCACCATGGTGCATGCCGAGAGGGCCACAGTGCGTGCGGCTTCCATGGTGCAGGCGAGTGGGTCACGGTGGAGAGCGAGCGTTCCTCCTTTGGTGGTGGGTTGGAGCAGCTCTTTTTTTAAAAATAAATCCCCTGTCTGTTTCTCTGCGGTCGCCATCTAGTCCAACCACTCGGCGAGAGTTATGAGTGGTTGGAACAGAAGGATAAAATTGGCAGCTTTCATCAGACGTTTGAGTGATTCTTCAAACGTCTTAAAATATGCAAACCTTAAGGGATCTATGATGGTAATTCTTAAAACATCCAAATTGAGCTCCATACATCTTGTAGAGTGATTTTGATCGTCTGAATGGTACCTTCAGGTGCCTCATGCTGAGCCTGCATCCACCAAATGATTATCATAACATATCATATGTTATTAAACATAAATTGGTGCATAATATGATATGTAGACTATGTTGAATTCCCACTTAATTCCTAATCAAATATCAACTAAGAACGACTAATTAAAGAGCACTTAGGCCAAATAATGGTCCACGAAAGTGGACTTATCGGGAAGGACATGCCCTTCACTTGGACAGATGAGTGTGAGTTGTGCTTTTAGGAGTTGAAGGAGAGGCTAACTTTAGCTCCTGTACTCACCATCCCGGACAGCAGTGGCGAGTTTGTGGTTTACACCGACGCTTCATTGTAGGGGTTGGGTGGTGCGCTCATGCAGCAGGGCTATGTTGTCGCTTACGCTTTGCGGCAACTAAGGCCCCATGAGCATTACTACCCCACTCATGACTTAGAGTTGGCAACGGTTGTCTTCGTGCTGAAGACATGGAGGCACTACCTGTCCAATGAGACCTTTGAGATCTTCACAGATCATAAGAGCCTTAAGTACCTGCTTGATTAGAAAGAGCTCAACATGAGGCAGAGGTGTTGGTTAGAGCTTTTGAAGGACTACAACTGCAGCATCTCCTATCACCCAGGGAAGGCCAATGTGGTGGCTGACGCCTTGAGCCGGAAGGCGCCCGCCCACTTGGCCAACTTATAGGCACAAAGTTGAAGACTCATGGAGGTGGGCAGTTGGCGACCCCAGGAGCCACAGGGGTACTGTGAGGCAGTAACAGTGATGAGGCAGGCATGACCAGACCTTATAGACCGTATCATTACTAGACAGATGGCTGACCCGTATCTGCAGATGCTGCGGGATAGGGTATTGACAGGGAACCCAGGAGATTTCACTTTTACTGACCAGATTCTACGCATGAGAGGACGTTTGTGCGTTCCTAGAGATGAGGAGTTGTTGAGGGAGCTTCTGGCTGAGGCATACGGGTCCAGGTTCACCATACATCCCAGGAACACCAAGACGTACCATGATTTGCGACGTGACTTCTGGTGGAGAGGGATGAAGTAAGATGTTGGTGAGTTTGTTCAACAGTGTTTAGTATGCCAACAGGTGAAGGCTGAGCACCAAAGGCCTGCAAGGCCGCTATAGCCACTTGCTGTACTAGAGTGGAAGTAGGAAAGTGTCACTATGGACCTAGTAGTGGGGTTACCAATTACACAGCGGGGACACAATGCAGTCTGGGTAATAGTGGACAAATTGACAAAGATGACACGATTTCTGCCGATTCGAGTCACCTTTGGGCTAGCACAGTTAGCAGAGCGTTACATCAGAGATGTGGTGCACCTTCATAGAGTCTCTCGTGAGATTATGTCAGACCGAGACACTCATTTCACTTCCCAGTTCTGGGTGGAGTTTCAGCAAGCTTTGGGGACTCGTCTGAGGTTCAGCACTGCCTACCACCCCAAACCGACGGACAGTCGGAGCGCACCATTCAAACCCTTGAGGACCTGCTACGCGCTTGTGTATTAGACTAGAGAGGCTCCTAGGAGGAGCATTTGCCCCTGGCAAAGTTTGCATACAATAACAGTTACCACCCAAGCATTGGCATGGCACCTTATGAGGCATTGTATAGGAGGAAGTGTACGGCTCCCTTGAGTTGGGTCGAGGTGGGGACCAAGTGGGAGGTTGGTCCCAGGTTGATCCGTCAAGTCAGGAGGTGATAGAGTAAATTCACAGACGACTCCATACCGTCAGGAGCAGATAGAAGAGCTATGCTGACTAGAAGCACCAAGAGGTGCAGTTTGAGATTAGGGACCACGTCTTTCTCCGTGTTTCGCCCATGAAGGGCTTGCAGCATTTTGGGTTGAAAGGGAAGCTTTCACCAGGGTTCGTGGGAGCTTTTGGGGTCTTGGAGCGGGTCGGACCCATTGCTTACCGGCTTACCCTTCCTCCCCAACTCTCTGGAGTGCACAATGTGTTTCATGTGTCCAACCTCAGGAGATACATCGTCGATCCCAGCCACGTTTTGAGCTACGAGAGCATCAAAGTGGGAGATGACTTGACCTACCCTGAGGGACCAGTACAAATACTGGATAGAGCCATCAAGAACTTGAGGCGGAAGGAGGTGTCACAGGTGAAGGTCCTGTGGAGAAGCCAGAGGTACGAGTAGCGACTTGGGAGCTCGAGGCGGCGATGCAAGATCAGTACCCAGAGCTTTTTGAGGGTACATCGCTTCTGACCTACTTTGATTCTCTTTAAGTTTGTTATGCGCATGACTGTTTCTTCCCACATCCTAGTTTATCTTAAGTTTCGAGGTGAAACTTCCGTTAAGTTTTTGTGTTGAAATGAGCCTTCCCAAGAGTCGTTCGGATTTTTTTCCAAACTTTAGGACCCTTGTCGCAATTTCTGCGCACTAAAAGGATCCCATGGGGAGTATTTTAGTTTTTGAGGGGTTTTAATGCAATAACCCCCCACCATACACCTCACCCATACCCCCCCACCATACCCACCATTAGGGGTGTAAACAAATCAAATCTGAGCGAACTTACCTAGGTTCGGTTCGATTCGATAACATTTTTTCTAGGTTTGGATTCGGTTCGAGTTCGATAAGAAAAACTAGAGGTGAGGTAAGGTGAGGTTCATTTTTGTTATCGAAGGTTCGATTCAATTCGTTTACGATTCGTTTAAGTGTGAAGTTTAAAATGCTATTAACTTAGGTTCAATTCATTAAGAGTTCGTTTAAGGGTTCGTTTAAGAGTTTATTTTAAGGTTGTTCATAAATATTTTGTTATAAATGGAAGCATGATATATCATAATTAAAAAAAATAAAACCTAGAGTAGAAATTTTAAAAAGATGGAAATTATAACATAAATATTTCAAGACATGTTTGTTCAAAGGAAATATATAAATAAGAAAAAATACCTCTAAAAGTCACAAGTCATGTATCATGCATGGCATAAAATATGTTAAATTGCTAGCAACTTATTGAAAAATTTACATCGGTTGATAAAATGAAGAACAAATACATTAGAACATGGTCTCACTCTAAACACAGAAAAAAAAATAATCGCATAGTATTAATATCCATGACAACATATGATTTTAATCATAACATAAGATTGCAGACAAGTTTCTAAATCAACTTCTAACTACAAAGTTTGCATGGCACCATAATATATAGAAGAACACACAAAAAAAAGAAGAGGCCCACAAATGTTTGGAGGCACCACATCGAAAAAAATATCACTGAACAATAAATTACTTCTTTGTAGTTCCATATCATTACACCATCTTAATGCATGAAAGAAAGAAATTATTATGAAAGTCAAACATTAAAAAAAAGATCAAATTTTTTATAAATTATGATTTATTTCATTAAATCGTACCTTAAATAGAAGATTCCAACTCAGTAGAAAAAGAAATATGCAAGTCTCCTTCTTCTAAGTAATCTCCCTATAATACTAGAATTAAAAATTTAATAGCAATCCAAAGATGAAGCTCTTAGATTATTAATTTAGAAAGTCAAAACTTAATGAAAAAACTTACGGTTGGACTGGAAATGTCTTTCATGCCTTCTCTAATCCAATTCCCTACACAAACTAATGCTTCAACAATTTTTGGAGCTAAAGAACTTCTATATGGATCCAAAACATGACCTCCAGCACTAAAAGCTGACTCTGAAGCCACGATAGTGATGGGAATACTCAAAATATCACAGGCCATCTTGGACAGAAAACAATACTTAATAGAATTCAACCTCCACCATTCTAAAACATCAAAGTTACTCTCATCATTCTCATCTTCATAGCATAAAGTCCTTCTTCCAGATATATAGTAACATCTGATTTAGATGGTTGCTTTGCATCTTTTCTAACAAGCATATCAAACATTTGGCTTCCTTTCAAACCTGACTTCTTTGACACATCAGTAAGTTTTGGACGCAAACCACTTGAACTTTGTACAAGTTCTTTTACATAAGATTGGTAGAGCTCATGAAACACACCTTTCACAATCTGAATGTTACATTGAACCTCATGTTCTGGATAAATCAAAGGGAAAGTGAACTCAATAAAATCCATTTTATTTCATGGATCCAAGATTGTTGCAATTGCCAGCAATAAATTGCAATCATTCCAATACTTTTCCATTTTCTCCCACATCACCGAGGCCATGTCTCTCATAAAAACATCATCTTGATCTGATATAAGTTGGGCATTCAACAAGCTCCTTACTCGACACATCTCTAGAAAGAATAAATTTGCTATTGGATACTTTGTCTCAGAAAAAATAGCTGTGACATCATTAAATACTTCCAAGAACTTGCAAATCTTTTCAACATTTATCCATTCATTAGAAGTTGGAAGCCACTGGTAATTAGCATCTCTAAGAGCATATTGGCTAAATGCAAGCTTAAAAGTCAAAGCATGTGACAACATTAAATATTTAGAATTCCATCTTGTTGGGCAATCAATGTGCAAGCCCTTGGATGTGGAAATGTCAAGTTGTTTTGCAATTTTCCCAAATTTAAACAAACGAGAAGGAGAATTCTTTATGTATTTGACACTTTCTCTTATACAATTGATTGCATTTTCAATTCATTTAAGGTTGTCTTGAACCATCAAATTCAAGATATGGGCAGTACATCGAATGTGAAAAATCTTTCCCTTCAAATGAAGTTTGTTTCTTGACTCAAAATTTACCCTTAAAGATTCAACCACAACTGTATTGTTTGATGCATTATCTAATGTGATTATCTGAATTTTGTCTTTAATTCCCCACTCTTGAATACATTTAGTAATGGCATCACTGATTACGACTCCAGTATGTGGTGGCTCTAAATCACAAAAGCTAATGATATACTTACGTAATTTCCAATCAGAATCAATGCAGTGCGCAGTCAAGCACATATATCAAATTGTTTGATTAGATGTCCAACAATTAGAAGTAAGAGAGATGCAATCCACAAACTTGAAAGTTTTCTTCAACTTCGCCTTCTCGAATTCATACACCTTCATGCATTCATTTTTTATGATATTTCTTGACACTTTCTCATATTTGGGATTGAGCATTTTATAGTAGATGGTAAAGCCAATATGTTCAACCATCTTAAAAGAATATTCATGCATAACGATCATTCTTGCAAGGGCTTCTCTAACTTTTTTTTTATCATAGCCACCACTCATAGAAAAATCAAATATCTCTTCATTCTCACCTTTTGAACTAGAAGTGAACAAAAGTGTGGATTATTTCTTTAATTGATTCCTGTTGTAATAAGGGCAAGTTTCCAATAAATGTCTTTTCATGTGTCTAGTTGTTCCACTAGAAGGCTTTGACAATATTTCTCCACAGCACTTGCATTTATTTTTTATGACTATCTCATCCTTACCTTTTATCCGAACTTTAACCTCTGCATCTTCAAAATAAGCCCACACAAAATATTTTTTTTTCTTGATCTTTTCCCTTTTATCTCGGATGACTTTATAACATTTTCATTATCATTTACTTCCATGTTATCATCTTCATCTTCATGCCATTAGATTCATAATGCATTCCATCAACATTGTGCTCTTTTCCTCCACAACTACAAGGTTTTTATGGACGTAAGATAGAGATTATTGCGAAGACATATCTATCTAAATAAATATATTATTCTAAATAGATATAATAGCCAACTAAAGTAAAAAAAAAAAAGCATGATTCATGAAGTTAACCAATTATACATAAGGCATGATATTTAACATTTTAATTTAATTAGACAAATGCTATAACACAAATAATCATGAAGAACATAAAAAAGGATTATGAAGAAAAAAAATATGAGGGGAGTGGATGGGAATATAGAAAAAGAATATGAAAAAAATAAAAATATGAGTGGGGGTGAATGGAAAGTGCGTTCTTAGGTGGCACTGTTGCAAGTGTGAGGTGGCTACATGCATGTACACAACAATAGTAGTAAGCGATCACAAAACCAAAAAAGGAAGTTCAATTATAGTGATGAAAAATGAAGATTTCATAAGTATAAGTATTTCTAAATATAAAGAAAAATGGCGGGTCCATAAACTCTACATACTCAAACAACATGTTCAACTTAGTAATCTTTTCCAAAGAAGATAACCCGAACTACGTATGCCCATAAAAATATACTATAACAGGAAGTCTAAAAAAAATGGAATTAACATGACAATTAGAGATTCACATTTCTAAAGAACCCCAAGGTGTCGCCATTCCACAGGAATCCCATTGATCTTAAGACTACAACCAACTTGTATCTATAACCACATGCAATTTATATTAGAGTGTAGGCTTGTGATATCTTCTCTATATATAGTGCATCTAGAAACAAAATGTTTTCCTTCGACGTCACACTTAGCTTATTGATACGATGAACCTCATATCTCGGCCTCCAGCTCTGCCTCGGCCTCCTCCCTTCCACCTTCCACCTTCTAGTGTAATCGCCTCTCCATGCTAGTCAACTTCTATGACGCCTGCAACCTCATCAGCCCTATCCCCCCTCCTTCGGCGCAACTGCCTTCCCCTCACTCACCAACCTCCGCCTCTCCTACAACACCCTCATCAGCCCCCTCCCCCCAGTCCTTGCGAGCTCCAACCTCCAAATCCTCGCCATCAATAACCAGCGGCTCGTCCTCAACAACAACAAGCTCACTGTAGGCCTCGTCCCTAGAGGCTTGAGGCCTCCAGACCCTCATGGCTCTCAACTGTTGGGGGAGAGAATGGAGGAGAAGGAGATTGTGTTGGGGGTGAAAGTGGACATACCGTAACCTTGGAGGTTGAAGACTTGAAGGCTTGGTCCCTGTTGAGTGTTGGCTGCTGCAAGCCTTGTTGCCTTGTTTGGGGCAGGTAGATACCGTAGGTAGAACGAGGGGAAGGGCATTGTTGTTTCCTGCCTTGTTGTTGTTGTTGGGTAGGGGTGTAAACGAAGTGTAGGAGACCAACAGACACTCATTAAATATACTGCAGGCACATTCTCTTCTGAGACGCATATGGGTGATTTCTCAAAAAAAAAAAAAAAATAGACACATGTCAGAATATCGGTGGGAAATGGGAGTTGGGATTCCGTAACAACACTTCATGTCATGATGGCAACGTATTAATGCCACACATGCACACACACACATATATATATTTATTTATTTTAATGAACATTTAACGAATCGAGCCTATCATATTTAGGTTCGATTCATTTATTTATATGAGCCTAAAATTAAGTTTAGGTTTGATTCGCTTATTCACGAGTCGAATCTAAATCGAAGTTTTGATGAATCGAATCTAAAAATTTTTTGACAGCCCTACCCACCATAACCCATAACCCCCCCAACACCATACCCTCCCCATCCCCCACGCATCCTTAAAAGCCCCCCTCCTCCATTTGTTCTCCAGCACAACACCCTCCTCCCACATCCGCCGACTCCTCCCTTGCCGCAGAGAGGTGTGCAGCCAAGGGAGGGAGGGCATGAGAGGGAAAGCGTAAAGGAGATTGAGAGAGGGTGAGGTTGGGAGCGGAGGAAGAGAGGCACTGTGAGGAAGGCTTTGTGCGCAGAGCTGGGGGTCATTTTTCCGCATTATTAGACGTCTGCGACGTTCGCCAGATGTCTAGAGGGATCATCGGAAGTCTGAAGGGAGCTCAGGACATCTGGTGACATGCAGGTACCAAGAACGTTGGGAAGGTGCGTTGGCACGACATTCAAGGCACTTTAGGACGTTTGGAAGTAGCGCCAAACGTCCGATTGCTCTCCTAAACAACTGAGAGCAGTGCCATACATCTGAAGACACCCTTAGACGGCTGTGAGGGGAAGCAGACGATGGGGATAGATGCAGGAGCGCAAGGTGAGATCCTGCGGTCGTTTAAGACGTCTAGGACTCTCCCCAGACGTCTAATTTTGGTTAGGGTACGCATGTTTGGGCCAGTTCAGGGCCCAAACGAAGTCAGCTTTGCACAAACAAAGACCGTTAGTTTTCTTTCGAAATTTCCTACGTATTAGGGTCGTATCCATACTATTTTGAGCTTGTTTGACAAGATGGTCAACAATGTTAATGATTAGTGTGATCAACTATTGGAATAGGTCTCCAATCCGTAGTGCACACGGGACCCGCGGATACATCGAGATCCACCGTTCGTGCCCCCATATCTCTTGTACACTTTGGTAGAGTTGTCCCCTCTACTCCTGTGGTTTAAATTATCAAAGTGTATGATAAATTAGAAATATCTGCTCAAAACCTATGATATGAGATAAACCCTAGGACTGGGAATGTGAATAGTTATATTCAACGTACAAACCTCGCTTGCTATAAACTAAGAATGCATGTTTTTAAATTCCTTACTGTGAGAAATGTAATATTTAAAAATGATGAATGCTTATCCTGTTAATTCGCAAGTTGCCTGCTATATGAATTAGAAACCAGAATGTGATAAAGGTACATGCCATGTAATGAAATGAGACGAGTACTATGCATGAAACCTACGAGGAACTAAGAAGGGAATCAAAGTACAGTAATATGGATATCTGATGTATGATGGAACATGTTGCCTACGGACATGTTGATTTGCTGTTCGGACTTGGGTATGGGAAGTGAGGTGGCTCTTGTGTACATGGTACCGAGGAGAGCTACCGTGTAGGGAGAGATCTAGCTGTCCCTTTGGTTGGGACCTGGGGTTAGGAATGGCCTCCCTACACCAACTCTTGTTAGGCCCACTGGGCAAACTAGGATAGTCTAGCGAGAGTACGTAGATTGTTGAGGGTTGTGGCTCCTGTTCTATCCTGTGATGTACGTTTGAGCGTACCCATTAGTGGAAAGGACTGATCGCGTGCCAGTGCAGGGTAGCTACCCATACGTATATCACGCATGCCGTAATCACCGCTACATCGCGACCATGACCTTGGGGTGGTAGACTGGGTGTAAGGCTACCACGGGTACTACCCCAGCCAAGAGAGTGCCACGTGGGCATCCTACATCGTAGAAAATTATATCAAGATTGTTCCCTTAAGGAAAACGTCGATTAAGAAATGTTGTGACCCTTACTGGGAAAATCGAATCAAAAACACATAGTTGATTATAAACGGAAATAGATGATAATGAATAACTGGAAATATGCATGAATAGTTACTACTTTTCTTTCATGTTTTAAATACATTTAATGATACTCATGGGCTACTCTACTCAACATTAACTAAAAAAATATATATGTATATCTATTCAGGTCAAGGACTTGAGCAACCAGCAACACTAGCTGTAGAGGGTGCTGGGCCCAATTGAGCCCAACAGTAGTCCGGTCCTTTTTCAGTTTTTATTTCAGAGGCCCTATTTACTGTAGTGAGTACTTTTAGTATGTTGGAACCTATTGTTGTTTATGTCCTTTCTACTTTAGTTGTAATGGCTAGCTAGCGAACTTTATTTTTTTCCACTTATGGAGTATTGTTCTTTTTGAACTCTGTTCTACATTCCGTTGCTGCCTTTTTATTACTTTCTTAGCTATGTTGCATGTGCGGTTGGTGGACATTTTTATCCTTGCATTTGGTTTATCTCTAATTGGACGATTGGGTCTCAGGGGTTAGTCGAGGTGGGTCGTTCTCGGATTCCATAGGGAACTGGGTTCGGGTCATAACAAAACCCAAGGCAAATTAGGCTTGAATCAGGGCTTTTTATGATTCTAACAGGGTTATTAAACATCTAGGTAAAGTATCAAACATCTGGAAACTACTTTTAAGATATTTGGAAAATAAATCAGACGTCTAATCCTAGACGGGTTTCCTTACTTACTTCTGTCAGACCTAAACAGGGTTCTAGTAAAGTCAGTCAGACGACATCTTGGACGTCTGGCACTAGGTCTGGACGTCTGGAAATCTGCGGGAATGGATTTCCCGAGGCTAAATGACTATAATCATCTAACAAAAGGTGATTTGGGCCTAACATCTACTTATCAGACATCTGGATATCACTACGGACGTCTGAAAGTGAATATGGATCATATTAAAGGTAAATTCTCAACGATTACTCTGATAAAGCCAACGGTCCTCTAGTTGGACGTCCAGCAAGATCATCAAACATCTTCTAAGACATTTGGACTAAGGGTTGGTCATCTGAAATCAATAAACAAAAGGCACTAAGTCTAGCCTAAGTGTTTGGATGTCGAATCAAACAGTCAGATGTCTTAAAGTCAAAGATTAAACATCTGCTTTTAAGATTGGATGTCTAATCAGGCTGTCTGATGCCTATTTTGGCTTTCTAAGTTCTCTACGAAAAGTCTAAGTATCCTAGGTTTAAGTAGGTGTTCCTAGGACTATAATTTTGTTACCTTGAGGCTCTTTAACATGTGTTTAGACACAATAAAGAGTAAAGAATATAAATACAAAAGTACAAGACAATAAACACATCTATCCTATTCTTCTCCTTTCTTCAGGCTCTCGCTCCAAGTGAAACTCCTTCTCCTCCAACGAGCTCCTCCAATCCACCATGGATGCAAGCACTTCACACTTGTATCCATTTGCAATTGACTTGATGTTCGTCATGCTTTTGTGGGGTTTTAAAGAATGTCACGTTGTAATATAGCCGACAAAGCGTTCAAACAAATAAAGAGTTTTTATTACTCGAAAACCGGAGTATCCGAGGTCGAACACAGGGAGCAATTGGAATTTACTACTAATCTCAAATGTAATTGAACACTCTAATTTACTCAAAACTCTAATTCAAGTATGAATGTATGCGGTTAAAAGTAATTATGACAAAAGAAATGAAATTGGACGTCTGATCTTGTGATCAGACATCTTAAAAGTGTTATTCTTCTCTTTGATATTTCTTTCTCTGCAGCCTCTCTTTTGCCTTGCTTCTTTCTCTTCAGCAGTCTCTCTTCTGCCTTCTTCTTCTTCTTCTGCGAAGGCTTCTCTTTCTTCCTTGGTCTCTGTTCTTCCTTCTCTTCTCTACCTTGCTCAGCTTCTTCTCTTGCACTCCTTTCTTCCTTCTCTTCTCTGCCTTGCCTTCTTTCTTCCTTCTCTTCTTCTTCTTCGCGGCTAAGTCTTTCTTCCTCAACATTCAGCCTACCTGCACAGAGCAAAACCTACCCCTTTCCCTCTACCCAAACGTCTCTCTCTTTCTCTGCAATTTGCTCGAGGACGCTCTCCCAGAGCCACGGGTATTCGGGTCGGATCTCGCACCCGGGACCAGGCGCACCGGCGGGTGGGTGATGCACGAGGAGTGCTCAGGATAGGGTCGGGTCGGATCCCGCCAGATCCGCGAGGTGAAACCGCGGACGAGGCAGGTGTGGTCGGGTGAGGGACCTCACCCCTGTGCTTTCGGAGGCGGTAAGACAATATCACAAAAATAATTTATGGCGCACCTGTGTTTCGCGTTTCCAAGATGTGGGACTATCAAGCCTGCCCCAATTTCGCGCGTGCCTGCAGAGCATTCTTCATGCAATTGCCAAGACTGGGAGCTTCGCAGCGCTCCTTGCTGGCCCTGATCGCCTCACAGCACTCGCACGAGTCTGCTGCGCCTGGAGCCTGGAGCTGCTGCGAAGCTGCTTCGACCGTCAATGGCGGCAGGAGCTGAACCTGTCAAACACAAGCACGCCCTATTGGCCTAATCAGACCAGCTGGGCACCTTCGCCATGGCATGGCGAAGATGGTGCACGGTGCTGCAGGCCGCAGGACGACCTAGGCGTGCGTGCCTAGGTCAACCTGTGGCCGGAGGTGTGGGGTTGTTCGGGGGACTGTGGTGGAGGTGTAGAAGGATGATGGATGGGCGGAAGTTGTTCCTGGTGGTGAGGCGGAACTTATGAGATGGTTGGCGAGCCGTGTGGAGGGGCAGAATGGTGGGAGCGGCTCGCCAGAGGTTGGTCGGAGGGGAGGAAGATGGAGGTGGTCAGCGTCGGTCAGGGGGCAATTCAATGAAATAACAGGGGGAAAAGAGAGAGGGGAACACGGGGAGTAGTTCTAACCTAATTGTAGGGACGAAGGGGGACGGAGGGCGGACAGTTGTACCTGCTATCGCGGAGAAGACGTTGCCCAGTGGAGGAGAACGGCGGCGACGACGGGGCTGAGGCGGCGTACGCGGGTGTTGCGCGACGCGGAGGGGAATCAGGAAGATAACTCTGCCACTTGTTTTGTGGAAGAGAGAAGAGGGAGGGGAGGGGGGCTCGCCGGAGCTTGCTGGGGACTTTGGCCAGGAAGGAAGAGATGAATTGGAGGTGGAAGCTCGGCCAAATCAAGCTGAAGATCTGCGGCCGGGCTTAGAGGTTCTTTTATAGGCACTGGGTCGTGCTTTCAGAGCGTGGAGGGCACGCCTATTACCTCTGATGGCTCACCGGAGTAGGAAATAGGTTAAGATACCCAAATCCCTCGTGCATTCGCACGAGAGATTGGGTTCACACCAGAGATTGTGATTGGCCTTAGATGGAAGGAAATTCCTCAGAGAATCTCCCTTCCATTTCATGGAGGGAATCTCTGAGGAATCAGAGAGTAATCTCTCTCTAAACCTCGCCGGAGATCGGTTCTGCCCTAACAATGGCGGCAGGACCTGATTGCAAAGGTGGCGAGGAACTTAGGGGGCTCTCTGCAATGATTTTCAAAAGATAGGGACCAAGTTATGATTTGGGTGTCCTAAATTGCAAAGTAGGTCAAGATGACCTCCCCTTAGGTCCAAATTTTGGTATAAACCTAATTTGGACCTAAAGAATCCAATGGTGAAGTTGGATTTTAGGTTTGACCACGTTTGACTGGATATTTTACGTAAAAACCCAAATTAGGTTAATTGAATGGCTAGGACCCTAATCTAGGTCAAACTAGGTTCCAAAGGCCAAATTAAGTGTTCTAAACCCTATAGGATATTTTTCCATGATTTTTAGAGGGTTTACTTGATTTTTATCCTGATCGGAACCTTGTTAATTTAAGCGGGTCTATTTTAGAGTTACCAAATGTCATTTAATTCCTAGATTGCACATAAACCCATGTCTGATTGAATCAACCCACTTTTTATCTCATTTAGACCTTTTGACCTATGTTTTGCCTCTGAGAAATCCCGTTTATGTACTGCAATGGTAAAATTACAGTTTTAACCTTTAATTCATGTTTTCTTCTCAAAGCACTTATTCCTTCATTTAGGCCTTCTTCCAGGTTATGTAGGAGCTTTTATCTTTGGTCAAAAAGAGCTAGTTATGGATCATGATGAGGCTCTCATCTCTTGATATCTTGAACTCAAAAGCAAATGTCAAATATTAAGTGTTTTGTTATCATCAAAATTAATGATTGTGGTGCCCTTGCACCAACAAGTAGAGTAAATGTTAGCAAAAGCTGAGTAGAGTAGAGAGAGTAACGTAAACGTGTAAAAAGCTAAAGAGAGATAAGAAACATTTCTGCAAGCATTTAATATAGTTTAACATTCCATTATTTATTTGTTATCTGATTTCCAACGCATACTACTATAACGTCATACTTCCTCTTTATTCACATGTTCTCTAGTGGAACGATCTCATTGTTGTATTCCCATAATGCAAGGCGTGCACGTGGTGTTCTCCTGGCCGGGAGAGCACCTCGTATTTGTCCCACACCCAGTCTACCATCCTGGGGTCATGTCATGGCATAATGGTGACTATGGCGCATGTGATAAATGTACAAGAGGCTATCCCGCACTAGCATGCGGTCAATTTTTTGTGATAACGGATGTGCACTAACAACAAAGCACATAACATAGGAGTCGTATCCCTCAATTAGTCTATGCACCCTCGCTCGACTATTCCGATTAGTCCCATAGGCCCAATAAGAGTCAATGTAGAAAGGTTGTACCTACCTTAGGTTACGACCCGATGAGGTCAGCTCTCTCTCTTCACAACGAGGTAGTCAGCACTGCTCGGTACACGTGTACCTGAGGGCCAGCTCATCCCCACACTGGTACAAACACACTAGTACCCACTTAGCTGGTTGTGGGCCCACATGCGTAATCCCACCCACCAACTTATCTCAAGTGAATTCATTCCATTGTCAAAGGAAATCTAAGAAAATCTTAACTAGGTGATTACTTTGGGATAGAAGTGAGACAAAATTTAAATTAAAACAATTAGAGAAACTACAAATAAAATGCCTGCTAATAACCAACATAGTAAACACCTTTCCTACATTCATAGAAGAATTCCAAGCAATAACTCTCTTAACCTATAATTGCAAAAAGGAACCAATTTTCAATGCTATGGAATATATATGGTAACCAACTTTCCAATCTTTTGACAAGTCATATTTAAGTTGAAAATACTAACATCACAAACTTAGCTAAGACCGAAACACTATCAAATATTTGAATACCAAATTTGGCAAAGTAGTTGCAAGAATTGTGAAGTTGAATGTAATAGGGTGCCTATCACTAACAAATTAGGTGGTTGCACACTAATGAACAAGCACATTAAAGAACTACCAATCAGATCCACTTACTAATAAAACAAGCCAATATAACTCGTGGTGAGCATCAAAGAGGCTACCCTGGTTATGATAATATTCAAACCAGTCATAATTGAATGGCACTTATTTGCAATAGTCTATATAAAAAGAAATATACATATGCACTATCCCATTTAGACCATAACTAAGTGAAGTTCATTTATCAAGGATGGGTACACACATGTGTCCAAACTAGATTAGAAATCAGGTGGCATTGGTTATTGAGAGAAAACTTATAAGTCAGTGTACGATTTTTCAATCTAGCTCATACTTAAGATGGTAGTGGTTCTCAAGGGAGGTGTACACTTATGTTCAAGTGTTCTACTTACCTCCTGATGGAAAATTGGAAAGGAAAAAAAAACATTTCTCTTTCTCAGAGATTCGACCCCACACGGGGCATATACGTAGTATAAGGCGACTAAGATTAGAAGGCTAAGGGTAGGGGGTAACCACTCTACTTGAATTTTTTTTCGGGAGATATGGGGGCAGGATGGGTCTATCTGAGCCTTCGACAGGGTTTGCACGTCCTCTCGTAGAATTCATGCCACCCCCGAATTCCAAGCCTACAATAGCCATGGTCTTAAAGACAACAATAGGATTCACTTACTTTTTTAGTAGTGTAGGTGCATGTGAATAGTGTCTCAAACATAACTAACACGTAGAGGGCATCGATACCTTTCCAACAATGTTTTACAGTCACAATTCCAAGTCTGTTTGGGCCTGAAACCCGCCAAAAAACTCTTCCTACGCACGTGTGAACATGAATCCCGCGCTTTGCCTCGCACGCCGTATGCCTCATGGTCCATGCGCACTCTTCACAGTCTCGTTGTGCGTGCCTCGACACGTGCGTGTATAAGGTATGAGAAACACCGTTCAGCCTTGCTCTGCAAACCATGCCCGCGCACGGTCCCACGCATTGCCATGCCTCATGCAGCATGCACACGCAACTCCCCACGCGCTAGCACACCTTGGCTGGCATGCTCACACGGTGCCCCACACATCGGCAGCCTTGGCTGGCGTGTGACTCTCCCTTCTGCTACGATTTTCGTGCTAAAGAACAGAGAGGGCAGCAGCACTAAAGTCGGAAAATGCGTTTGATTAAGTCGTTCATTGTAGCATGCATTTACGACATCAATTTTAAAAGAAGAATCGAATGTGAGTACGAGTGTCGAACATGAGGAGGCATGAAATTGGAGCAGTTAATCGCTTTAATGTCACAAAATATTTCATTTTGTTTGCTTGCGAAAAGAGAATGAGAGAGAGATTATAGGGTTAGGAATTCATAGTAGAGCAACAATATCTAACTATGCACAAGAAGTAGACATGATGAATCATAATAGAATCTAGCTAAGAATGAGCATGAGACAACAATTATGATATCAAAATTTACTTTATTGAATATCAAACATGGTCAGGCAGTTGTGATCAACAAAACTAGATGACTACTTAAAGGAAGATAAACTACAATTTGAAAAAAAACTATAAATTAAATGCGAGGAAGTTGATGGCATCGAGGCAGCCACGATGATGGAGGGACTTCCGTTGGTAGCTTGGAGTCTCCGGGAACACTTTTTGAAGCTCTTTGGAGGTGGGGACATCCTTGCTAGATGATGTTGAGAGATGCCTTGTAATGGAGGTCCTTAGGGCTATTTATAATGGAAGAGAGTTGGCCAAAATAAGTATTGCACCATTAGAGACAGCCAGGACGTCACATAGGCCAGTTGCAAACGTCGTTGTATCCCAAGTCACGCACCTGCTAGAGCATGCACATGCCCAACTACCATCATACATGATCCATGTGCTCGCACTCACAACCATCTGATCAAGAATCGACAATCAAGATCACGTGTGGCCACGCCCTTCAGATCGCACCCCGCCCGTGCGTTCAATGGCAAGTACAATGCGACGTTGGATCACACGTTGCTGGTTGCACACATCTAGCACGTGAGATCGCGCCACGTCGCTGCTATCGTCATTGTTCGCTCCCGTATCCACGATCGAATTTCCCCCACAACTTGAGCGCATTGAATTTGGCCCTCGCGAAGGCTTAATCGTGCATCCTCCACGCGTAGGGTTAAGACTCAAGCCGTTGTTGAAGGGATCTTAGATGGGAGAATTAACTGTGTCTCGTTGTAGTAAAATCTCCTAAATAAAACTCTCAACAAATAATATTTATAACTCAAATATCTAGATGAAGTCCGAGGTCGAACACAGGAAGCAAATAGGAATTTACGTGCTAATCTCAATTAAAATATAAATGAGCACAGAAATAAGCCAAGAATAATGATATTCAATGAATGCTAATCTGTCACATTAGATGTTCAATGAATAACATAAGTATTTCAAGACTTTAAGAGGAAAAAAGATGTCTAAGACAAAATAATGGTGATTTAGATCACTAATTATTAGTTTAAACACATATTATATCATCTACTCAAATATATGAAATAAATGAACAGTAATCAGACGACTTTAATGTCGCCTTCTACAGTGCTTTTCCTCTTCTTCAGTTCTTATTCTCTTCAGCCTTTCTCTTCTTCTTCTTCTTCTTTCTTTCTTTCTTCAAAGCTTCCCTTCAAGCACGGCCTCTTCCTCTTCTTTTCTCTTCTACCTTCTGCCTTTCTCTTCACGGCAACCTTCTCCTTTTCTCCTCTTCTCTTCAACCTTCCCTCTTCACGCATATGGGAACCAAGGCTTGTCAACGACTAAGTGTTGAGCATCTGCACAAAAGAGAAAAACCCACCCTTCCCCCGCTCTTTCTCTTTCCTTCCTTCCCTTCCTCTTCTCTCAAAGCCAGGCTTTAATTGGGTATACGGATCCGGGTGACCAAGGCTACATGTTTGGGGTTTTAGTCGAAGTGCGTACAATTAGGCAAGTCGGGTATGTGTAGGGTGAAGGGACCTCACCCCATGTGTTCTTGAGGCAGTAAGCCGATATCATAAAAATAATATATGTGGTTGCTTTGCTTCCAATTCCCAAGATGTGGGACTAAATTGCACAACCCCTTCACGTGTCAGCTGTGGATGAAGCCTCATCCAATTGTGGTAGCTGCTGGAGTTCACGCTCCCAATCAAGGACCTAGGAATTTGGAGGTGTTGGTTCCACACCACCTGAAGGTGGCGCCTGGGAATTGTGGAGCAAGAACACCTGCTTCAAGGTTGCGTGAAGCTCCGTCAATGGCAGCCGAAGGTCCTGTACCTGGAACATGAAAGAAGGCCTCACGACCACATTAAAATTGCGCAATAGCTTCGTCAGAGGGTGTGGAGTGCGATGGCAGTGATTTCGTGGTGTGTGGAGGTGTGTGGTGTGCGATCGATGATGAAGAAGGATGTGTGAAGGTGGGTTGGTCGACGGTGTGTTTGGGTGGATGAGAGGATGAAATAGGAGAGGGGTTTTGTTTGTGGTGATGTGGCGGAGGTTATGGAGTAGATGGCGAAGTGGTTGGACGTGTGTGGTGAGTGGAAAACCTCGCCGCAGAGGTGGCCGGAGCGGAGGAAGATGATCGCGAATGTCGATGTCAAGGGGTTATTTTTGGGTTTTGAATAAAGGGAATGATAAGGGAGGGAGGAAGGAACCTAACTACCTACTCTAACAGCCGAAAGGGATAGGGTCCGTGTCGATTTTGGCAAGTTGGCGACTGAGAAGACGAGAATCTCTGAAGGGGGACGGTGGCGAGGAAAAGGGAAGACGGCCCTCGCTTTGACTGGCGAGGCGCAGAGGAAGATAAGGAAGAGGATGGGCAAGCCAATTTGGCCATTGGTTGCCTGTAGGACGAAGGGGACGAAGGCCACTAGAGCTTGGTCGAAGAGGGGCCGGAGGTAGGGATTTCAAGAAGTTTTTGGCCCCAAAACCTTGCTAAGGAGGTAAGGCATGCATCCAAGGTTCTTTTATAGGCCCTAAGAAGGAATTCCAAGCTTGGAATCCAAGCTTGAAACCATGGAAACCTAATGAAGAAGGAAACCCGAACCTTTCAAAGGATTCACATGAGCTTTTGGGAAGGATTTTGAACCCAATGTGTGGCTCAAATTGTAGGAGATTCTCTCAAGAGTTTTTCCAATTTTGGAAGGATTTCGTGAAGGAATTAGAGAGAAATCTCTGATTGAAGGTAGCCGGAGTAGGAGTTCCTCTACCATTATGGTGGAGGGACCTATTTGTGAAGATGATGACAAAAGTGAGGACCTATTTGCAATGAATTTCAAAGCTAGGGGTGTGTGTGTAAGAAAAAGAGTCAGATTGGATTGGAATGCAAACTAGGTCAAGATGATCTTTGATTGGGCCCAAATTGATACAAACCTAATTTGGACCCAAGAAATTTGATAGTGAAGTCAGATTTTGGTTTTGATTAAGTTTGATTAGGTAATTTGCGTAGAAACCCAAATTAGGGCAACTGTCTGTCTGAGACTATTTTAAGTCAAATTGGGTTCCAATGGTCAAATCAAAGGTATCAAACTTTAGGAAATATTTTATATGATTTTTATAAGGTTTAGATAAACTTTATCCTGATCGAAACCTCAGTTAATTAAGCGGGTCTATTTTTACGATCTCAGATGTCCATTAATTCTCGAAATACGTGAAAATCCGTTTATGTCTGTATGAACCCACTTATTAGACATTTATGGCCATTTCACCCTTAATTAGCCCCTGGGAAACCTCGTGATCATTCTGCAATTAAGATATTCTATTAAAACTGCAGCTTTACCCTGTTTTAGTATTTATTTCTCAGAATAGATATGCAGCGAATTATGGCTCTTTGGTGGTTATGTAGGAGCATTTATCAATGGATTATGACTAATTAAAGCTAGATATGGCTGATGATGACATTATCATCATACCCCCACGCCTAACTTTTGCTAGTCCCTTAGCAAAATCTTATGAAAGGAACTAGAATTCTAGACCATGCCTTGAATCTCAAAGTCTTGATTTATTTTTCTTTTTAGAATTTAGGTCAGAATGCTAATAGTATGCCTAGAGGTACTCAAGTACCAATCAAGATCTACACTGACTAGTTTTAGCCTCAGTCTACCACAAAGGTTTTTAAGGCCCACAGAAACTATCCTAAGGTTCGTTGAACCCAGTGGTTAAAGCACCTGTGCTTGTAACATAGTTAGTCCAGGTTCAATTTGCAGTGCATTATTGTAAGAGAGAGGGATAGAAGAATTTTTGCATTTGTGGAGAGTTTTCTCTCTCTTTTTCTTTTCTTTATTTTTAGCTTCGAATTAGCTCAAAACACGGTCTGTATCGAATTCCTAGTTCCCACCATAAATCCTCGTAGGGTCCCTGATGATAATGTCATCATCAACCATAACTAACTTTATTTAGTCATAATCCATTGATAAATGCTCCTACATAATCGTCAAAGGGTTATAATTCACTGCAAATCCTTTCTGAGAGAAATACATGAAAACAGGGGTAAAACTGCAGTTTTAATAGTATAACCTAATTGCAGAGCAATCACGGGATTTTCGAGGGGTTAATTAAAGGTCAAATGGTCATAAATCCTAATAAGTGGGTTCATAAGGCAGAAACGAGTTTTCGCACATTTCAAGAATTAAATGACATCTGAAACCCCAAAAATAGACCCGCTTAAATAATTGAGGTTCCGATAAGGATAAAATTAATCTAAACCTACTAAAAATCATATAAAAATATTCTCTAAGGTTTGGTATCCTTGATTTGACCATATAAACCCAATTTGACCTAAAACAGTCTTAGATAGACAGTTGCCCTAATTTACATTTCTGTACAATTTACCCAATCAAACTTGGTCAAAACTAAAATCCGACTTTACCATTAGATTCCTTGGGTTAAAATTAGATTTTTATTAAAATTTGGGCCCAATCAGAGATCAACTTGGCCTAGTTTGCATTTCAGTCCAGACATACTCTTTTCATTACATAGAGGCCCTTGAATTTTTGAAATAATTACAAATAGGCCACTAGGTTTTCCATCTTCTTCACAAATTGGTCCTTGAGCCATTAATGGAAGGTCAGAACTTCACTGTCGAGATTCGATCAAGGATTTCTCGCTCGATCCTCAATCAAATACTCCGAAAATTGAAAGGGAGATTCCTTTAGGAATTTCCTTCCAAATGGAACTGTCCACAAATCCTAGAACCCTCAAGAAGTCCCATACGAATGATTTAAATGAACATGTATCATACGTGCATGAGAAGCTCAAAGTTTCTAAGGTTATTTCCAAGCTTGGAACTCCATCCTGAACCCTATAAATGATCCTACGATGCATTCCTCACCTCCTTAGCAAGGTTTTGATCCACAACAAGTCTTCTTTTCCTCTCTCCAGCTTGCTCCTCCTTCGCATCGGCAAGCTTCTCCCTCCATCGTCCTACGACCTCCCAACGGCCAAATTAGGAGTACTACGTTCTTCCCTGACTTCCTCCTTGCCTCGCAAGTCAAAGCGAGGGCCATCCTCTCCCTGTCTTCACCATTGTCTCCCTCTAGAGCATTCTCTTCCACGACACCGGCTAGGCAAAGATGGTGTCATTCCAATCTCTTTCGACCACTTAGACTAGTTAGATTAGTTTCCTTAGATTCTTAGGTTAGTTTCCCCGACTTAAAATCCAAAAAGAACCCCTCGACGTTGACATTCACCTTCATCTTCCTCCACTTCGGCTATCCTCCGGCGAGGACCTCTGCTTGCTACACAACTCCAACCACCTCGCCGACACTCCCACGAGCTCCACCTCATCCATCCGCACTGAACCCCCATCTTTATTTCCCATTCCATACACTCACACGACCCCCCGAACAAACCCATCACCGACCACCTTCTTCGAGTTCGTCCGACCACCACGCACCTCCATCCTCCACAAAACCACTGCCATTACATTCACCAATGTCCGACGAACCTTCTGAGGTGTTTTGACCCGACCAAAAGGCCTTATTCTCTATTTCAGGTTCCAGGCTAGAGCTCCTCTGCCGCATTGTCTTCTCCGACAGTGTTCGTGGTGTTCTAACCATGCAAGGCCTAGGTCTCAACTCCAGGAGACACGGTTTCACTCCAGGACCCTCTCCAAGTCCTTAATCGAGGACTTCAAGTATAGCTGTGACACCAATTGGGAGATCCTCACAGCTGCAGGTGCATGCAAAGGAGGGACATTTAGTCCCATATCATTCATGGAAGAGCTAACGCACACGCATATATTGAATTTCTGCCATCAGCTTATCGCCTCAAGAACACATCAGGGGTGAGGTTCCAATACACTTCACTTAACTCGGCCTTAGCCTCTTCACTCCTCAGTTGCGACCCACGACCGTAGCCCTGGACCTGAGTACGCAATCCGATTACCCAATTAAACCAGATATTAGAGAAAGAGGAGAGAAGGAAAGAGAGAGAGCGGGGAAGAGGAGGGTTTTTCTCTTGAAGGTACTGAACAACACTTAGTTGCTGGAAAGGAAAGAAGAAGAGAAGAAGGGGAAGGTTGTCGTGCCTGAGAAGAAGAGAAGGGCTAAGGAAGAAAGAAGAAGAAGCTAAGAGAAGAAAGAAGACAAAAGAAGGAAGAAGAGCTAAATCAGAAGAGAAGAAGAAAATCAGAGTACTCTAGCATATAACATTTTAAGTCGTCTGATTATCAAATCAGACGTCTGAGTACTGTTCATTTATTTAACCTCATTTGAGTAATTGATATGCATGTGCTTAGGCTAATAATTGGTGATCTAAATCACTATTATTTTGTTCTAGGTATCTTTTTATCCTCTTTAACTCTTGAAATACTTATATTATTCATTGGATATCTAATGTGATAGATTAGCATTTTGTTAAATATCATTATTGTACTTATTTATATGCTCATTTATATTTTAATTGAAGATTAGCATGTGAATTCCTATTTACTCCTTGTGTTCGACCTCGGACTTCATTTCTTGATATTCGAGCAATAAATTGTATTTGTTGACAAGCCATTTCGACTATATTGCAATGCAACGATTTTATAACATCGATTTTGCCCACCAACATTTTGGCGTCGTTGCCGGGAAGCAATGTGCAATTCACCACTATTCTTTATTTTATTTGATTATATCTGAGCACTAACTTGCCCTTGTTTGTTTCTTGTGATTTTGCGAGGTACTTCAAGAGACGAGCTTCTACGCAAAACAACCACTCCTAGGGCAAGTAAATTCTGTTTTCTTCCCTAATTAACCTCTTAATCTTGGGAAGATAAAAAGGAAACAATCAATTAGGAACTACCTGCCTTACTTTCTTAGTTAATCATCATTTAAAAGGCAAGTTTTCCTGATTTGCGAAAATTTTCATAGCTGATTGGAGCATGAGGCGATTCTGTTTAGAATTCCCTACCCAAATTGCCTGTACCTATTAGGGACTACGCTTAAGTTCTAAATCTCTTTGGGCTAACACACTTATTGCTTGAAGACCAAAGGAAACATTTGGAGATCAAATTGGACTTGGAATAAAGCAAATTAGGGTTTCAGCATTAGGGTTTTGAAGTGTTAGCTCACATTTTGCCTGCATAAAGAGAATTAACCATCCCGCATTTGTGTGCTACCCAAGCTTCTGTTTGAAAAGATCTAATTAAGAAAAATCCTAAAAAAAATCAGGCTCTAATTTCACTTGAACCCTAAAATTGTTGACCTAATAACCTTAGAGTCAATTCAGGGTGATTTCTAGGTCTTGACCAAAATTTCATTCTGCCATCTTTAGGGTAGGTCAGGTGAAGTTGGTCTACATTGTGGGTCAACCAGCCTCCAAATTAGGTCACAAGTCAAATCAACTTCTAATCAAGTGAAACTCAAGTGACTAATTAAGCTAAAATTGGTAGACTTTAGGTCTTAAGTCCGTACATTCCGATCTACCTAGAACCGCAGTGACAAGGAAGGTCCAGTGGGGGAAATCCTGTAACCAATGGGGACACTCTACCATGTAGGGGTCTTTGTGGGGCTCTCCCTTCCTGGCTGCCCAGGTATTTCTCGAGTGTGCAGATTTCTAATTCAGAGATATCATCCGCCTCGAAACTGCCTTAGTCATCCAAAAATCTTTGGGTGCCTTGATTGGGTCCAATTAATATCCAGTCCCTCATCTTTTTTATAGAGCACATACACAGGAAGGTCATTAGGTTTTTAACCTAAGAGATCACATTAAATCTTTTTGGTAATCTCTTTTCAGATCTGATCAACTTTAATCTATCCTAAGTTTGATTTTAAATCTTGATTCCATTACCTAATTTTTACAACCTGACAACTTGGGAAAGACCAATTAGGAAACCTAAATCCCAAAATGATCATAAAAGACAAAGCGATTGAGGCTACCCTTATATATTTTGAAGACTACCTAGCCAGCATGATTCAGGTTAATGTCCCAAGAACAATAGAATTCATTATGAACTGTGTTAAACTATTGCTTACTCAACTAGGAAATGGTTCAACCTATGAGACCCTCATACCAGAATTCAATGAAGTTTACGAATTGCATAGAACAGAGGGCTTACATTGGTTTGCAAATCCATCACTTTAGGAGATACACCAAGATCTCATTGAGTAACGTGTAGATGTTCTAAGTCTATTACGAAAAGTCGTTGATGAGACATCTTAGAGTGATTCTAAAGCTTACCTAGAGCCTGGGTTAGACATTCAGAGTTGTTGTGAACCCCCAACTAATGAGAGACTCATCATGGCTCTTAAATACCCCTAATTAATTAGTTTCCCTAGTAATTAGCTAGGAATATGTCTATTTAGGGTTTAATTATAATATAAGGGACAATATATTAAAGGAGAATAAAATAAGTTAATAATACTAAATTAAATGTTAATTAATGTTATTAATAATTTAAATAATAATTTAGACTCAAATTATAAATATTTAGCTACCTAATTAATATTTAATTTAACATTTTAAATATTTAACACTAAGTATGTAATAACTTAAGTAACTTAATTAATTAAAATAAATAAATCTAAATGGGTCAAAAATGTAAATTCAAGGTATTTATATAATATTTATCTAATTTATAATTATATGTAAAAAGTTGGAAAAGAATTAAATTAAATTTAACTTAAAATGCCTTAGTTTACATTCTGGTCCTTAGAAATCATTTCAATCGAGTCCTTTTATGCATTTTTAGGTCCTTAAGTTCTCTTACATATAGGTCCCTGTGAGCATAGCGTCTTCTTCCTCTCTTCTTCCTTACACTGGATGGCTAACGACAGCCGGTCACCACATCACTTGATCACCGCCCATCCACCATCAAAACTCCTTTGCCAAGCTTCCAAAGCTTCGACTCACTCACCCCTCCACATCCAATGGTGTGGATGTACCTGTAATCCTAATAAGTTAAAGGTTAACTTCATCGGTGTTGGAGATGACGCCAGTGGTTACCTTGAACCTAGACCTATACCCGTCCAGGTACACCCCCCTTGACTACCACCGCAACCTATAAATAGCCCGCCATACCTCCAATTTGAGTAATTAGCTCCCTACCCTCATCCCCAAACCATAGCTAACTGATAGGCTATTCCCTCCTACCCCGGCGAACTACCCCCACTTCCACACACTTCTTCGATTCTTTCCACCTTCCGCCGAGCTCCGCCGTCCTCCGTTGCGCCTATAAACAAGGCGACAACTCTGGACTTCGCTTCCACACCGTGAATTCACCTGCCGGACTTCTTCCCCTACCCCTCTATTTCTTCCTCCGTTACGACCTTCTTTCTGCCCCCTTCGTCTAGGTAACAGTAGGTTAGGTAAGTTAGAGTAGATTAGTGTAGTTAATTAGCTAGGTAGTTAGGTATAATGCTAGTTGTTCTACTGTCGTCTTCAGCACCGGCAAGCTCCTTGAGCTCATCTGGAGCATCGTTTGATCTTTTTAATTCATTGAACATTATTCTCAACCTCCCATGACCTCATATCACTCCTGATCTTCCACTTTTATCAGCTTGCTTACCTAAAACACAGTCACATGCATCGGCAACCTCTACTGTCCATGGCAGAGATCCCCAAGCTTAGATCGCCTTCCTAGGGGTCCTCCATCACTTATACATCATCTAAGGGCCCCGATTGACATTTTAATTTGATAATAACGCATTATATCAAAAACGCCCAAATCAACTCAACCTCCTGAGTCCACTGTCAATGGCGGCTCAAGAGGAGTTCTTCCACCTAATCAGTCACCTATGGATCATCGTCACACTTCACTGACCAAATCCAAACGAACTCAAGAAGCAATCTTCCTGAGTTTTTGATCAATTTGTGACCAAGAACTCTAATAGCTTTAATTGTTATGTTCCTGAGCTTATCTACAACATCAAAAATCTTCTAAGATAGTTTGTGAGCTATTTCTTGGAGTTTTAGACTCCAACACTTCTTTTCTGAGTTCACCAGAGCTCCAATGAGCTCTGGTAAGTTGATTCTAAGATTCAGCCCTTAGAACTTCTTGAGAAGCTCCAGATTACTTCTTCTAAACCTAGGGATTAAATTCCAGGAGTTAAAATTGTGTTTTAATGATCTGAGCTCCTTATTGAGCTATGTCTTCTCCAACTCCAACGGAGTTGGAGAGACAAATTCTTTAAGGCTTTCAGCTATCTGATAGGTCAACGAGCATTAGAAGAGACTGTAGAACCTATTTTAGGTTTTAGATCAATCTTAAAGCTTCTGGAGTTTTCTAGTGAACACAACCACCTTTGATCTCAGGTGACACTGCCTGTTAGCACTGCTGGAGTTATTAAAGCTTGAATTTGACACATGCAATAGCTTGTTGAGGGTGGATTAAGTCGAAATTAGGCTTTAAATTGTTCTATGATGCCTTAAATCTGGATGTCAAATCTTAGAGGTAGAAAGTCAAACTTGGGATGAAATTGAGTATTAAAAGTTTGATTCATTGATTTAATGAGTTATCTGAGTTTCTAGGATGATTTAGAGTTTGTTTTGATTGATTTGATGGCGCTTTATTTTGATTTAACCAAGATTTAGTTTACTGTGAGTTTTAGGTTCCAAAGGGAACCCAACGTTGTTCTTGAGCTTTCTGTTGAGACTTGATCACAATTCCCACCCAGATCTATTGCAAACAACCTTCTAAATCTATTCAGTTCCCTTTTAGAGGTTGTTATCTGTCTGATAGCCCCTTTAGAGCTCAGATTCAAGCTTTGAAGCTCCTTTAAGAAGCCACTTTTCTTTTGAGCTTCCAGAACATCTCCCAAAACCTCCTTTCTTCTTTATATCATGCGAAATGTCTTACTGAAGGCATTCAGGCATTCACTCAAGGTCAAAAGCCTCTCTATAGGTTTTTTGACTTGAGTCTTCTTCTTTGAAAGGTGTTTTACTGTGGCAAAGCTGCCAACTTCATCCACCGAATCAATGGACCAAATGAGATCTGAACACCAAATTGGTGTTAAAATTGATTAGAGCACATCTAGAGCTTTCGATCAAGCCTTCACTCGATCGATTTCATGAACTGAGTTGGCCAGAATCAAGCCTTGAAGTTCGGCTTGGAACTGCTGCGAATAGTCCCACCTCAGGAGTTTTAGGCTACGTAACTTGGTATAACACCACTTTGCGCTAGACCCCCTCAATCGTCAACGCAGGGCGCAAATAAACTGGTCATGGTGCGGGTGCGAGCATCTGCACGTGCGTGTGCGTGGGTGTGTGAGCCTGTGGGCATGCGTGCATGGGCCTAAGTGTGGGCGTGATTGTAAGCGGGCCTAATTGGGCCCAAGATGTGCATTGATGAAAATAAATAGAAATCCACCTAATTAAAATTAGGTCAGACCTCTAGTAGGGCCTGGTCCCACCCTATGGGGTGCTGTGTATCCCCGAAAGAGGTCTAACCGCCCATCCTTAATTTTTGTTAAGTAAAGAAAAAAAAATGGGCTTAAGGTGAGCTAAAAATCAACTAAGTGTGGATAAGGAATGCACAATATAAATAAAAAGAAAGAGAGGAAAAGAGAGAGTATAAAGAGAGCTTAAGAGAGTTAAAGAAGAAGAAGGAAAGCTTATGTATAAAGAGAGCTCGAGAGAAAGAGAGAGAGCATAAGAGCATAAGAGAAGAAGAAAGTGATTTAAGAAAAGATGAACTTAAGAATAAGTGAAAAAAAAATGAGAAGAGAATTAGACGTCCTTACTTTTGATAAGAAGTTCGATTTTGATTTTTAAGTCGTCTAACATTCTCTTTAGACGTCTGATTTCAGGGCTGGAGTTACTTTTGTTATGTTTTTGAGCTTAAACTTGTTGTAAAGGCAATGATACTTCTTGTAATACCATTTCTTGCCTTATATTCTTGTGGGAGATTGTAAAGAACATGTGTACTTAATTTTAGATGATGATTTCTTTCGTAAACTTGTTTTCTTTCTAATGAAATTTTGCATGATTTTACTTGTTCAATCTTTTGTGTAAGATTCACATGCTTAAAATGTTGTAATTATAATTTGATTGATTGAGTAGTTAGTAATTTATGCTTAGGGATTAATTGTGAATTAGGATACAATTATGCCTCCCAATGAACGACCTGGACTCAATCAGTTAAAAAGAACTTAAATTCTAAAATGTTATGTTAACTTGACCCTATACTACATTTCCGACATAAAATCAAATTAACCTAAGTTACATTCTTGTGCAATTAATTAAGTCTAATTAACTTAATTTACTATGTTGAGAATTAACAAACCACCAACCCAAATGAATTCATATCCAAATTTAATAGCAATTGACATTCTTGATCTTGATAAGGGTGGGGAAGATCCAATTGCAGGTGTTCCCGATTTTGAGCCAACCCTAGAAAATCAAGAGCCTAGTTCATCAAGTATAGATTTCCCCGACACCTGTGATAATAAGCTTAAAATAGAACTTCTCGAGAATGTAAATTCCTAGCCTTATCCTATTAAGGTGATTCTTGAGAATGATTCTGACATCCCATTAGAGCCTAGCCTAGATTCTAGTGATTCAATTCTTAACCTAGAATCTGGATTCCAGCTTGTTTAGGATAATCATGAGGCCCAATGTGATGAGAGTCAGATTTTGAATTTGAATTACGATTCTGGGCCCGTATTTGATGACTACACCTCTCCAACCTCCTCTGAGACACATTGATTTCTCGAAAGTCACGCTAATCTATGATACAAAAATCGAGGAGTTGGATGAGTTGGGAATTGATTGGGTCTACCCTAAGAACCAAGAACCTGAGTCCATGACTAATAAGGACACCTTGTTGAGCCCGGAATATGAAATTAGTCAAGTTGCTGATTCTACATATCTTTGCTCTTTCTGTGACAGAACCTCTGATCTAGAATCGAATTCAGAACACAATCTTCGCAAGTTCTTCAACAATTTCGAATCTTACTCTGATTTCAGAGAACTGTTGTTTCCTAATGACTTTAAACCTATAACAACCTCAGCGACTACAACCTGTCCATTGATTCTAACACTGAGGTCATTGATTTGAAAGAAACCACCTCTTCTACACATACAAAACCTTCTCGAATCCGATCCTAGCCCTGACCAGCTACCAGAATCAATTTCTATTCTGATTCTCCTCTCCATGATCCGATCGTGCATGATTCTTCCTCGCATTTTGATCAGGTTTCAAACTTCGATCAAACTACAAATCATGTCCCATCCTTCTTTGATCACTCTCGTAGGGATCCCACATCCTCCACAAATCAATTCTCTTTTGAGGATCTCTACTCTGACCAGGCTGAATCGAATCAGCCAAACCCTGGATTTTCATTTCCATATCTGTTTGAATCTCAAAGCATCTGGTGGGCTCCGTATCTCTTGATCCACATCCATCAACCCACCAAATTGATTGAGTTTGGGCTGCATCATCAGCCTGTTGATCTAAACAAGCATCTGGTTGGACTAACCAGGCTATTGATCAAGGTGCTTATTCTACAAACTCTACTAATTTGACCACTCCTTCGCCATGACCACTTTTTGCTCGGCTGAAGGCATTGAATTTAGCACTTAACGGGAGGCAACCCATCCTTCAAAAACCCGAGATCCTTCTGATTATGCTTTTGAGCTTCATGTCTATTGCACTTTGAGTTCAGTTTTAGAACAGCTAACTCTACCTTTGGTACTCATACCAGAGCTTGAAATCGTTTGCAACAGTCATCCCGATCCATTCACCCACCCATTGACCCCGTTCTAATCCTCAAACCCAACTGATTTCATATCCTCCGGTTTACAATGAGGACATTGCAAAACTTAGGTGTAGGGGGATGTTAAAGTGTAAACACATAAAAATTCAAGTTTCTGAAGGATTCTCACAAAATTATTACACATTCAAGAAAACCAAAAAAAAAATTGAAAAAGAAAAAAAAATGGAGGAAATTTTGTGAGATTAATTGCATATCATTTTTTAGGAGGAAAAGAGAAGGTGATTTAAAGGTCAAAAAGGAGCTTCAATTTGAAATAAAAAGGGATAGTCATTAGTAAATGATTATGGAATCTACTTAAGTTCTAGACCAAATCAATAGAAAAAATTAAGTCCTAGAATAACAGAGAAACAAAGAGATTAATATGAATGCTGATCTTAGACCTCTTGGGCTTGTTTTAGGGCTTAAAAATTTAAGTATCTGTTAAGATCTGGATAATCCTCAAGAGGTTGAGGAAAATGCGAAGCTTACGTATTAGGTCTAACGCTTAGGGAGTGTTCGACCTCGTTAACTGACCTCTGATTTCTGGGACTCAGTAACCTAAGCACCCTAATCCACACATAAGTCTAGTTCAATGCGCTTAATAATCAAAATCACGTAAAAGTGTTTATTCTATTCTAAAAAAACTACCTAAATTAGGAGAGGCTTATCAACACAAGTTTATTTGGATGAGTTCCCGGCATGGAGAGGTGGAAAATTCCCCTAAAAGATGCCCAATAACATACCATCTCCTCGGTGCTCATCTCCTAGGATATCTAAATATCCTACCGGGGGTATGTAAGCACCTTATGCTGATTCAGGTGCCATGAGCGGGATTATCCCGAAATGTCGATTGCTAGGGCCTGAATTTAGCTACAGAACGCCATGGGCGGCACTATCTCGAAGTGTCGAAAGCCAGGGTTCTGGGGGTTGCCATGAGCGGTGCTATCTCGAAGCATCAATTGCCAAGGACCCTACGAGGATTGATGGTGGAAGCAAGGAATCCGATACAGACCGTGTTTTTTAGCCAATCCAAAGCTAGAAATAAAGAAAAGAAAAAGGGAGAAAACTCTCCAAAAATGCAAAAATTCTTTATCCCTCTTTCTTAAAAAAACACACTGCAAATTGAACCTAGACTAACCATGTTACAAGCACAGGTGCTTTAACCGTGGGGTTCAACGAACCTTAGATTAGTTTTTGTGAGCCTTAGAAACCTTCACGACAGACTTAGGATAAAGTTGGTCATGTCCGGATCTTGGTTGGTACTTGAGTACCTCTAGGCCTATTATTAGCATTCTGACCTAATTTCTAAAAGGAAGAAAGAATTAGGACTTTGAACATCAAGACATGGTCTAGAATTCAAGTTTATTTTATAAGATTTTGCTAAGGGACTAGTAAAAGTTAGGCATAGGGGCATGATGATAACATCATCATCAGCTATAACTAACTTTGCTTAGTCATAATCTATTGATAAATGCTCCTACATAATCGCCAAAGGATTATAATTCACTGCAAATCCTTTTTGAGAGAAATACATGAAAATAGGGGTAAAACTGTAGTTTTAACAGTATAACCTAATTGCAGAGCAATCACAGGATTTCCCAAGGGTTAATTAAAGTTCAAATGATCATAAATGCCTAATAAGTGGGTTCCTGCAGACAAAAACGGGCTTTCTCATGTTTCAAGAAGTAAATGATATCTGAAATCCCAAAAACTAACCCGCTTAAATAACTGAGGTTCCTATCAGGATAAAATTCACCTAAACCTTCTAAAAATCATAGAAAATATTCTCTAATGTTTGGTATCCTTGATTCGACCATTTGAACCCAATTTGACCTAAAATAGTCTTAGACAATTACCCTAATTTAGGTTTCTATGCAATTTACCCAATTAAACTTGGTCAAAATCAAAATCTAACTTTACCATCATATTCCTTTAGTCCAAATTAGGTTTGTACCAAAATTTGGATCCAATTGAAGATCAACTTGACCTAGTTTGCATTTCAGTCCATATAGACTTTATTCATTACACAGAGGCCCTTAACTTTTTGAAATCATTACAAATAGGCCCCTAGGTTTTCCATCTTCACAAATTGGTCCTTGCACCATTAATGGAAGATCATAACTTTACCGTCGAGATTCGAGCGAGGATTTCTCAATCAAATACTCCCAAAATTGAAAGGGAGATTCCTTGAGGAATTTCCTTCCAAATGGAATCGTCCACAAATCCTAGAACCCTCTGGAAGTCCCATGCGAATGTTTTAAACGCACGTGTATCATACGTGTGAGAGAATCTCGTAGTTTCCAAGCTTGTTTCCAAGCTTGAACCCTATAAATGATCCTACGATGCATTCCTCACCTCCTTAGCAAGGTTTTGAGCCACAACAAGTCTTCTTTTCCTCTCTCCGGCTCGCTCCACCTTCGCTCCGACGAGCTTCTCCCTCTGTTGTCCTACCGCCTCCCAATGGCCAAATTAGGAGTACTACGTTCTTCCCCAACTTCCTCCCCACCTCGCCAGTCAAAGCAAGGGCCATCCTCTCCCTATCTTCACCGCCATCCCCCTCCAGTGCATTCTCTTCCACGGCGTCAGCCAGCCAAAGTCGGTGTCATTCCTATCTCTTTCAACCACTTAGAGTAGTTATATTAGTTCCCTTTGATTCTTAGGTTAGTTTACCCTACCCAAAATCCAAAAAGAACCCCTCGACGCTGACGTTCACCTTCATCTTCCTCTGCTCCGACCGTCCTCTAGCGAGGACCTTCGCTCGCTACACAACTCCAACCACCTCGTCGACACTCCCACGAGCTCCACCTCATCCATCCGCACTGAACCCCCATCTTTATCTCCCATTCCATCCACTCACACGACCCCCCGAACAAACCCATCATCGACTACCTTCTCTGAGTCTGTCCGACTACCACGCACCTCCATCCTCTACGAAACCACTGTCATTACATTCACCAACGTCCGACGAACCTTCTGATGTGCTTTGACTCGGCCGAAAGGCCTTATTCTCTATTTCAAGTTCCAGGCTGGAGCTTCGCCACCATGTTGTCTTCTCCGACAGTGTTCGTGGTGTTCTAACCACGCAAGGCCCAGATCTTAGCTCTAGGAGACACGGTTTCACTCCAGGACCCTCTCCAGGTCCTTAATCGGGGACTTCAAGTATAGTTGCAATGCCAATTGGGAGATCCTCACAGCTGTAGGTGTACGCAAAGGAGGGACAATTAGTCCCATATCGTTCGTGGAAGAGCTAACGCGCACGCATATATTGAATTTTTGCCATCATCTTATCAACTCAAGAACACATCGGGGGTGAGGTCCCCATACACTTCACTTAACCTGACCTGCCTTAGCCTCTTCACCCGCCCGCAACCCTGGACCTAGGTACGCGATCCGATTACCCGATTAAACCGAATATCAGAGAAAGAGGAGAGAAGGAAGGAAAGAGAGAGAGAGAGAGCGGGGAAGGGGAGGGTTTTACTCTTGAAGGTAATGAGCGACACTTAGTCATTGGGAAGGAAAGAAGAAGAGAAGAAGGAGAAGGTTGCCGTGCCTGAGAAGAAGAGAAGGGCTAAGGAAGAAAGAAGAAGCTAAGAGAAGAAAGAAGACAAAAGAAGGAAGAAGAGCTAAAGCAGAAGAGAAGAAAATTAGAGTACTGTAGCAGATGACATTTTAAGTCGTTTGATTATCAAATCAGACGTCTGAGTACTGTTCATTTATTTAACCTCATTTGAGTAATTGATATGTATGTGCTTAGGCTAATAATTGGTGATCTAAATCACCATTATTTTGTTCTAGGTATCTTTTTATCCTCTTTAACTCTTGAAATACTTATATTATTCATTGAATATCTAGTGTGACAGATTAACATTTCATTGAATATCATTATTGTGCTTATTTATATGCTCATTTGTATTTCAATTGAAGATTAGCGTGTGAATTTCTATTTTCTCCCTATATTCGACCTCGGACTTCATTTCCAGATATTCTAGCTATAAATTATATTTGTTGACAAGCAATTTCAACTATACTACAATGCAATGATTTTATAACATCGATTTCGTCCACCAACAGTCCCTGGCAATCGATGCTTCGAGATAGCACTGCCCATGGCAACCCCTAGAACCCTGGCTTTCAACACTTTGAGATAGTGTCATCCATGACATTCTATAACTAAATTAAAGCCCTGGCGATCGACATTTTGGGATAATCCAGCCTAAGGCATCTGAACCAGCACAAGCTGCTTACATGTCTCCGATAGGCTATTTAGATATCCTAGGAGACAAGCGTCGAGGAGACGGTATGTTATTACATATCTTCGAGGGAAATTTCCACATCGGTAACTCATCCACATCAACTTGTGTTGATAAGCCGCTCCTAATCTAGGCAGCTTTTTCAGAATAGAGTAAATGCTTTTGCGTGATTTTGATTGATTAAGCGCACTAAACCAGACTTGTGTGTGGATTAGGGTGCTTAGGTTATCGAGTCCCACAAACTAAAGGTCAATTAATGAGGCTGAATACTCCCTAAGCCTTAGACCTAATACGTAAGATTCGCATTTTCCTCAACCTCTTGAGGATTATCCAGATATTAACGGATACTTGAATTTTTAAGCCCTAAAACAAGCCTAAGAGGCCTAAGATCAACACTCATACTAATCTCCATGTTTTTCTGCCATTCTAGGACTTAATTTTTTTCTTTTGATTTGGTCTAGAACTGAAGTAGATTCCATAATCATTTACTAATGACTATTCCTTTTTTTTGTTTCAAATTGTGGCTCCTTTCCGACATTTTGAATCACCTCCTTTCCTCCTCAAGAATGATATGCAATTATGCTCACAAAATTTTCCTTCCCTTTCCATTTTTTGTTCTTTTTCAATTTTTTTTATTTTTTTTTTGTTTTTTGAATGAGTGATTTTTTGGTGAGAACCCTTCATAAACTTGAATTTTTACGCGTTTGCACTTTAACAACCCCATTCCTAAGTTTTACATTGTCCTCATTGTAAATCGAAGGGTATAAAATTAGTTGGGTTCATGGGTTAGAACAAGGTCAATGGGTGGGTGAACGGGTTGGGATGACTGTTGCGGATGATTTCAAGCTTTGATACGAATACCAAAGGTGGAGTCGACTGTTCTAAAACTAAACTCAAAGTGCAATAGGAGTGTAGCTCAAAAGATGATAAGAAGGGTCTCAGGTTTTTGGAATGACGGGTTGCCTCTCGTTAAGCACTAAATTTAATGCCTTCAGCCGAGCAGAAGATGGTCAAGGAGGAGGAGTGGTCAAATCAGCAGAGTTTTGTAGAATAAGCACCTTGATCAATAGCTTGGTTGGTCTAACCAGGTACTTGTTTAGATCAACAGGCTGATGATGCAGCCCAAACCCAATCAATCTGGTGGTTTGATGGATGTGGATCAAGAGATACAGAGCTCACCAGATGCTATGAGACTCAAGAAGATATGGAAGTGAGAATATAGGGTTTGGCTAATTCGGATCAGCTCGGTTAGAGTAGGGATCCTCAAAAGAGAGTTGATCTGTGGAGGATGTAGGAACCCTACGAGAGCGATCAGAGAAAGATGGGACGTGATTAGTAGTCTGATTGATATCCGAATCAGATCAAAAGATGGGGAAGAATCATGTGCGACCGGATCATCGAGAGGAGAATCAGAGTAGAAGTTGATTCTGGTGGCAGGTCAAGGTTGGGATCGGATTCGAGAAGGTTCTGTATGTTCTGTCGAAGAGGTGGTTTCTTTCAAATCATTGACCTCAGTGTCAGAATCAAAGGCTGGGTTGTAGTCGCTGAGGTCATAAACAGGTTTGGAGTCATTAGGAAACAACAGTTCTCCGAAATTAGAGTCAGATTCAAAATCGCCAGAGAACTTGCGAAGATCGCGTTCTAAACATGATTCCAAATAAGAGGTTCCACCACATAAAGGATCAAGATATGTAGAAGCAACAACCTGACTTGGATATAACCTAATTTCAAATTCCAAGCTCAAAAAGGTGTCCCTAATAGGTATATGCTCGGGTTCTTGGCTCTTAGGATAGACCCAATTGAGTCTCAACTCTACCAACCCCTCGATTTTTATATCATAAATTGGAGTGACTTCCAAGAAATCAATTTGTGTCTCAAAGGAGGTTAGAGAGGTGTATTCATCAAATACAGGTCCAGAATCGTATTCTAGATTTAAAATTTGATTCTCATCACATTGGGCCTCATAATTATCCCAAATAGGCTTGAATCCAGATTCTAAGTTAAGGGTAAGGATTGGATCATTAGAATCTAAGTTGGGCTCTATTGAGATGTCAGAATCATTCTCAAGAATCACCTTAATAGGATAAGGCTTGGGATTTACATTCTTGAGAATGTCTATTTTACACTCATCATCACAGGTGTAGGGGAAATCTAAGTTTGATGGACTAGCTTCAAGGCTTTCTAAGGCTGGTTCAGAATTGAGAACACCTGCAATTGGATCCTCCCAACCCTCATCATGATCAGGTATGCCAATTGTTATGAAGTTTGAATCTGAATTCATTTGGGTTGGGGGTCCAAAACAATTCTGAATGTCTAACCCAGGCTCTGGAGAAGCTTTAGAATCACTCCAAGATGTCTCATCAATGGCTTCTCGTAATAAACTTCGAACATCTACACGTTACTCAATGATATCTTGGTGTATCTTCCAGAGTGATGGATTTGCAAAGAAATGTAAACCCTCCGTCCTATGTAATTCGTAAACTTCATTGAATTCTAGTATGAGGGTCTCCTGGGTTGAACCATTTCTTAGTTGAGTAAGAAATAGTTTAACATGGTTCATAATGAATTCTGTTGTTTCTGGGACATTAACCTGAATCATGTTGACTGGATAATCTTTAACTTATCTAAGGCAGCCTCAATTGCTTTGACTTTTATGATCACTTTAGGATTTAGGTTTCCTAATTAGTCTTTCCCAAGTTGTTAGGTTGTAAAATCATATGGTGGAATCAAGATTTAGAATCAAACTCAGGTTAGATTGAAGTTGATCAGATCTAAAAGAGATTCCCAAGAAGATCTAATGAGGCCTCTTAGGTTAAAAACCCAAGGACCTTCCTATGTATGTGCTCTATAGAAAAGATGAGGGGCTAGATATTATTTGGACTCAATCAAGGCACTCAAAGATTTTTGGATGACTAAGGCTGTTTTGAGGCGAATGATACCTCTGAATTAGAAATCCGTACACTCGAGAAATATCCGGGCAGCCATGAAGGGAGAGCCCCGCAAAGACCCCTACACGGTAGAGCATCCCCACGGGTTACAGGGTTTCCCCCACCCGACCTTCCTTGTCACTACGGTTCCAAATAGACCGAAATGTACTAACTTAAGACCTTAAGTCTACTAATTTTAGCCTAGTTTGTGCCTTGAATTTCATTTGATTAGAAGTTGATTTGATTTGTGACTTAATTTGGAGGTTGGTTGGCCCACAAAGTAGACCAACTTCACCTGACCTACCCTAAATATGGTAGGATGAAATCTAGGTCAAAACCTATAAATCACCCTGAATTGACTCTCAAGTTATTAGGTCCACAATTTTTAAGGTTCAAGTGAAACTTAAAGCCTAATTTTTAGGATTTTTCTTGCTTAGATCTATTCAAACAGGGGCTTCAGTAGCACACAAATGCAGGAGGGTTAATTCTCTTTTAATTCAAGCAAATGTGAACTAGCACTTCAAACCATAATGTGACAAACCTTAATTGGCTCTATTTCAAGTCCAATTTAATCTCAAAATATTCACCTTGGGCTTCAAGCAAGAATTGTATTAGCCCAAAGTGATTTAGAAATTAGGCGTAGTTCCTAATAGGTACAGGCAATTTGGGTAGGGAATCTCTAAATAGAATCATCTAAGGCTTCAATCAGATATGATTTTTTTCGCAAATTAGGAAACTTGCCTTTAAATGAAAATAAGGCAAATGAATCTTAATTGGTTTTGTTTCCTTTTCTCTCTTCCAAGGATTAGGAGATTAGGGAAGAAGAGAGATTACCTACCCTGGGAGTGGCTGTTTTGCGCGGAAAATCACCTCGTGATGTACCTTGCAAAATCACAAGAAACAAACAGGGCAAGTTAGTGCTCAAATATAATCAAAACACAATAGAGAATAGTGGTGAATTGTGCGTTGCTCCCTGGCAACGACGCCAAAATATTGAAGAGATCTAGATAGGAGTATTAAGTGTGTCTCGTTGTAGTAAAATCTCCTAAATAGAACTCTCAACAAATAATATTTATAGCTCGAATATCTAGATGAAGTTCGAGGTCGAACACAAGGAGCTCATGGGAATTTACGCGCTAATCTCAATTAAAATATAAATGAGCATAGAAATAAGCCAAGAATAATGATATTCAATGAATACTAATCTGTCACATTAGATGTTCAATGAATAACATAAGTATTTCAAGACTTTAAGAGGACAAAAAGATGTCTAAGACAAAATAATGGTGATTTAGATCACCAATTATTAGTCTAAGCACATATTATAACATCTACTCAAATATATGAAATAAATGAATAGTGATCAGACGTCTGCCTTAGTAATCAGATGACTTAAATGTCGCTTTCTACAATGCTTTTCCTTTTCTTAGTTCTTATTCTCTTCAGCCTTTCTCTTCTTCCTTCTTTCTTTCTTGAAAGCTTCCCTTGAAGCACGGCCTCTCCCTCTTCTTTTTTCTTCTCCCTTCTGCCTTTCTCTTCACGACAATCTTCTCCTTTTCTCCTCTTCTCTTCAACCTTCCCTCTTCACGCATAAGGAAACCAAGGCTTCTTAACGACTAAGTGTTGAGCATCTACACAGAGGAGCAAAACCCACCCTTCCCCCGCTCTCCCTCTTTCCTTCCTTCCCTTCCTCTTCTCTCAAAGCCAGGCTTTAATCGGGTATACAAATCCGGGTGACCAGGGCTATGTGTGTGGGGTCCCAGCCAAAGTGCGTACAGTTAGGTGGGTCAGGTATGTGTAGGGTGAAGGGACCTTACCCCGTGTGTTCTTGAGGCAGTAAACCGATATCATAAAAATAATATATGCGGCTACTTTGCTTCCAATTCCCAAGATGTGGGACTAAATTGCACAACCCCTTCGCGTGTCAACTGCGGATGAAGCCTCGTCCACTTGTGGCAGCTACTGGGGTTCATGCTCCTAATCAAGGACCTGGGAATCTGGAGGTGTTGGTTCCACACCACCTGGAGGTGGCGCCTGGGACTTTTGGAGCAAGAACACCTGCTTGGAGGTTACGTAAAGCTCCGTCAATGGCAGTCGAAGGTCCTATACCTGAAACACAAAAGAAGGCCTCACGGCCATGCCACAATTGCTCAATAGCTTCACCGGAGGGTGTGGAGTGAGTTGGCGGTGATTTCGTGGTGTGTGGAGGTGCATGGTGTGCAATCGGTGATGGAGAAGGATGTGCAAAGGTGGGTTGGTCGATGGTGTGTTTGGGTGGACGAGAGGATGAAATAGGAGAGGGGTTTTGTTCGTGGTGATGTGGCTGAGGTTGTGGAGTAGGTGGCAAGGTGGTTGGACGTGTGTGGTGAGCGAAAAACCTCGCCGGAGAGGTGGTCGGAGCGGAGGAATATGATGGCGAATGTCAGTGTCGAGGGGTTATTTTTGGGTTTTGAATAAAGGGAATGATAAGAGAGGGAGGAAGGAACCTAACTACCTACTCTAACGGTAGAAAGGGATAGGGTACGCGTTGGCTTTGGCAGGCTGGCGACGGAGAAGACGAGAATCTCTAGAGGGGAACGACGGCAAGGAAAGGGGAAGACAGCCCTCGCTTTGACTGGCGAGATGCGGAGGAAGATGAGGAAGAGGATAGGGAGGCCAATTTGGCCATTGGCTATCTGTAGGATGAAAGGGACAGAGGCCATCGAACCTTGGTTGAAGAGGGGTCGGAGGTAGGCATTTGAAGAAGTTATTGGCCCCAAACCTTACTAAGGAGGTAAGGCATGCATCCAGGGTTCTTTTATAGGCCCTAAGGAGGAGTTCCAAGCTTGGAATCCAAGCTTGAAACAATGGAAACCTAACAAAGAAGGAAACCCAAACCTTTCAAAGGAATCGCATGAGGTTTTGGGAAGGATTTCGAGCCCAATTCGCAGCTTAAATTGTAGGAGATTCTCTCAGGAGTTCTTCCAATTTTGGAAGGATTTCGTGAAGGAATCAGAGAGAAATCTATGATTGAAGGTTGCCAGAGTAGGAGTTCCTTCGCGATAATGGAGGAGGGACCTATTTGTGAATATGATGACAAAATAAAGGACTTATTTGCAATGAACTTCAAAAGTTAGGGGTATGTGTAAGAAAAAGAGTCAGACTAGACTTGAATGCAAACTAGGTCAAGATAATCTCTGATTCGACCCAAATTTTGGTACAAACCTAATTTGGACCCAAGTAATCAGATGGTGAAGTCAAAATTTTCTTTTGACCAAGTTTGATTGGGTAATTTGCGTAGAAATCCAAATTAGGGCAACTATCTGTCTGAGACTCTATTTTAAGTCAAATTGGGTTCCAATGGTCAAATCAAAGGTACCAAATCTTAGAGAATATTTTTATATGATTTTTAAAAGGTTTAGGTGAATTTTATCCTGACTAGAACCTCAGTTAATTAAGCGGGTCTGTTTTTAGGATTTCAGATGTATATTAATTATCGAAACGTGTGAAAACTCGTTTTTGTCTGCACGAACCCACTTATTAGACATTTATGGCCATTTGACCTTTAATTAACTCCTGGGAAATCCCGTGATTGTTCAAAAATTAAGATATTATGTTAAAACTGTAGTTTTACCCTATTTTGCTATTTATTTCTCAGAATGGATATGCAGTGAATTATGGCTCTTTGGCGATTATGTAGGAGCATTTATCAATGGATTATGACTAATTAAAGCTAGATATGGCTGATGATGACGTTATCATCGACTGTTGTGCCATGGGTACGAAGATGTTGCATTTTTTATTTTCCTCTCGTGTGCTCGCCACCGTTTGATGGTGATCGATAGTCGTTGATGAAGAGCGACATGGCGCGATGAGGATCGTCTAATGGTGATCTGACAGTGGCTCATGGTGAAGAGGAGAGGCGGTCGCATGATGGAGGGTGGGGCGATTGCCACATGGCGCAACGAGGACTGTTGATCATTAGATAACGGTTAGAACTTCTCGAGCATGTTGTGGGAGCTACGAAGGTCAAATTGATGTAATTTTGAGTCCGTTGGACTCTATTTATCGATCTGGATCCATCCATATGATCCGATTGCTCATCTAAGACTTGTTTCAATATGCACATGTACGCAGGGTCATAAACATTAATTCTTAGCAATCTAATTGTAGAAGTCACACAGTATGCATGTATTACTTCTAGACCCACTATAATATGACATTAATGCACATGTGCCCTCGAGATTGACTCTAATTGATGTAATTAACACTAATAATTGTAGAGTCATCATACCTCCATGCCCACCCCTTGCTAGTCCTTAGCAAGGTTAACCTAAATGCTATTTACAATTAGAATCAAGAATTGATTGCTCAGGCACCAGTTACTTGTCAACAGGAGGAAATTTCTCCTAAGAACCTAATCTACGGAGACTCAATAATGCTTAGGTGCCTGCCAAAATGCAAACCGCCCAAGTCCTCGCCTTATTCTACATAAAATCAAAAATTATTTTTTCTTTTTCATCTTTTCTTTTTTTTTTGGATTTTTGGAGTTGAGAGTTTCGGAGTAACTTTTTACGGTTACCCAATCCACCCAAGATTCGAAAAGGATTCCAAATACTAAGCATCTTGTTGTGAAAATTGCGATAGACTCACTCAATGGCAATTCAAACAGACTTCAAGTTTTTACTCCTCTAGGTGACCTGAAAAAGAAAATGATGCCTAAAGGTGTATCTATCTGATAGGTAGCTTTCTCCCTACTTTTATTTTTTTGGGGTCAACACAAGGGAAAACTAGTGTATATCTCATCGGATTATTCTACTTCCTCTCTTCTTCCCTAAGTGTTTTGAAATTTTTATGCATTTTATAAACTAGGATCTGGACAAACGTCCAATGGGTTGTTACCCACGACAACTTGCTAATCATACTTGTGTGGTGAAGTGTGGCTTATTCCTTTTTTTTCTCCTTTTTCTATTTTTCTATTTCTTTTTTCATTTTTTTTACAAGATAATTCAAGCTGACAGTATGTACTCAGAACATACGAATTACCACCCCCCCATGCCTAAGTTGAACAATGTCCTCATTGAAAGATAAATATATGCAAGGGAGTAAGGAAAGAATTCACCTGAGTTTCAGCTATGCATCCGATCAGCTTGAATCATCTCGATTGTCTCCCAAGAAGTGCTGAGTTTATTGCCTTCAGCTAGGTGAAGTGTTCGTCGACATCAAAAATCATAAGAAATGTTCATCAACTTTCGATTTGCACTAAAAATAGTATTTAATGTTGTAGTATAGATGTCACAAATGCAAACCGATGTTGCGTCAATTTTATTTATTTGTAATTTTTACTGGTTTATTTCCAGGTCATTCACTGGAAAGTAGTTATTGATATATATCACTCTCTAAGTACAAAGATATTCTTTTATTCCAAAAATACTAATTTTATTTATAAAAATGAATGAATCAATCAATAATGAAAGAATTAGTTAATTATTTACAAAAAAAATCAATTAATATACATTACAATGCCTGAAATATATTCACAATAAATAGGCATCGAAAACTAACTAATACTACACTATGTTAATTATTTACAACTAATATAAGTAATACCTAAGTATAGGTACAAAAATAGCTAATAATGTATACTATACTAAATTATATTAACATTCTAATATCTATAGTAACATATATTACATATATAGTAACATAAATAAGCGTCGTTGTAGCCTTAGTAAAATATATACATAACACCGCAAAAGTAATTATCTATACTGACATATAAATATATTTACAGTGACGTATATGTACATTACTAAAACCTTAGTAACATATTTACATAACCTAAGATAAAAACTATTACTTACACTAACATATATACATATATATAGTGGCATATGTAACTGTCACTAAAGCTCTTTTATTATTTATAAACATATAAGAGTTCAAACATGCTATCTACTCTATACTTATACATATATTCATTATATACGTATACATATTTACTTAATTTATTTACATTACTATATACATATACTATTATACTGTATACTTATACTATATATATTATACATATATATACATATGCACGCACATACACACAAATGCACTTCCAACACTTTGCCACTCAGTGGCTTAACTCTTCTCTTTCTCTTCTTCTCAACACTTAGCCATCTTTTAGGTGCCTTCTCCTTCAACACACACACACAAGCACTGTTCACTCAATCAAAAAATTAGGTTTTCAATGGGCGGGCCAACCCATTTCGAGGGATACACAGCACCCAGAGGGTGGGACTAGCCCTCTACTTTGAGCCAGCCCTAGTTCATTATTTGTGCATTAATATCCAATTTCAGGCCCAATATTAGACCCACACAAGCCCAACACAGTGCATGGCCCCCAGCAGACCACTGTGTACAATTTCGTTCATATGCTCATGATTAGAGAACAAGAGAGGAGTTTTAATGGGTATGGTGCACCCAGCGCTGTCGACTGAAGCGCTAACGCACCAAAATCAATTTATGCTGCACTAAGCAATCAGCATGCCATAATGTGATGCAATTGTAATGGGCGAAAACAACACCAATTGGCGCTACATTACGTTCTGATTCAAGGTTTTTGGCCCTTGAATTGAGGGCCATAAATTAATCTAATTTAAGATTAAATTATATGGTTACAAAGCCCTTATATAGGGATACCTAATTGTACAATTAATTTACAAAAATAAGTTATTTAATTATATAATAAAATTAGCTAAAGTTGACTATTTATACATGTTAAGTTAGAGGTTAATTATTTAATTAAAGTATAAATTAGTTAAGTAATTATATAATTTACCTTATACAATGTTTATATACATAATAGATTATTTATTACACATTTTTTATATATTTTAGGAACTTTATTTTAATTTATGTACAATTAAATACATGTTTTAGATAGTTTTACATAAAAAAATTATAAATACTATAATATAGTATAAATATAGTATAAATATGCTCAAAATATTTAATAAATCATTATACAAGTATACATTATAACTTACTTCAGTATTAAATTAAATTACTAATTTATTCTATTTTAAGTTAATAAATTACCTAATTAACCTAATAACTTAATTATCTACTGTAAATACTTAATTAAATTAAATTACAGATACTATATAATACATAATACATATATAAATACATATGTACAGTATTAGGTATAATTATGTACATATAGATAGGTTTATATAATTACTTAGTTTAATATACATTTAGTTTATATAAATTAATACCTAATAATACGATAAAGTTATATATATAATAAATCACTCTAAATACTTAATTTATTGTATAGAATATAGATATAAGTTATATTTACATATTAGATACATATTATACATTATATACATATAGCTTAAATTTAAATTATATATACAAGTATATACATAATATACAAGGTATTTTTAGGTATTTTTGAGGTTTTTCTGATTTTTATAGTTTTTATAGGTTTAGGAGAGGTAGGGGATGAGAGAAAGTGTGAGAGGAAGAGCTATTTTTGGTGTTTTTCAAATTTGATTCTTTTATTAAATTCCAAGGTAGACTGAACTGTCGGCTGATATGTTCTACGAAGCTGGGGTTCATATTCCCTTGAAACTTGACACATACTTAGAAAAATACTCAATCCTACTCAAGGTATCTTTATTTTATTTTTTTGTGACCCTTTAATGATTTTTATTTATTTACAAAGTAACCCAAGTTTAGGCCTAGAAAGGGTTTTCAATAAAGAATCTAAGACCTCAAAAAGAGTTCTATCATTTGGAACTAAAGTTTAAACACTCAAGAATGCCCAGCACTTTATAGGAAACATGTTCAAACCTTTAAATAGGATTTTTACCACATTTCTCAAGTCAAAACAAAATTGGATAGTTAATCCCAGTTCAAAAAGCTAACAAAAGAATTTAAACCTAAATGACAAGCAATTTTAATTGAATTTCAATCAATTAAAGGAACATGAATGCTTGTTCCCATAAGTTCTGTCAATGCATATAGAGTCAGCTTCAAATCCTCACCCAAAATCATCAAATTTTAGTCAAGTTTCTTGATTCAGAACAGTGGCTAAACAAATGCAGCAACTGTTAATTTCAACAGCAAAGCTACTGCAATCTTCTTCCAGATCAGATGGCTTAAATCAGTGAAGCAGCTGCTGTTGCTGCAATCAAAACAACTAGCAGTCATTGCTGCTACATGCTAGAACACTGATGTAAGTGACTAAGCAGCAATGATGCTTCTGAAATAGACCTAAATCAGACTTGAAAAAGTCTAATCTAAGGTACTTAAATCACCAAATCATGCTCAAATCCCACGAGATTCAGCTGGAAATCAATGAACAAAAACTTTTAAAGGTCTGAAAAGATAGAAACCAACTTTTCATTTCAAAATTCACTTGGATCCCATTATGACTTTATCCTTTCATTATAGACAATGTAAAGGAATACATCATAAAAAGGTTTCCAAAAACCATTTGTAAACCACTTCCAAGCTTCATTTTAATCTCTCAAATCCACTAACACAGCCTCAATTGTAGATTGAAAATCCTTTGGAAGTAAGGAATTATGTTGCCCTTGATTTGGGCCTTTTAGTGTGGATCACAAGTGATTTGATCACTTGATTTTCATGAATAGCATTGATTGATGTTCAAGAAGATCTAGTGATCCCATAAAAACCAATGGGTTATTATTTTGACCTCCAATCAGAAATTCTGATTTTCCTTAGTCAAACTACCCAAATGCAACACTCAAATTAGGCAAATACTCATGTGAACACTAAAATCAAATTCAAAACACTTCAGAATCCTTGTATTATACCTAATTTATCTCAACAAAAAAAACTCAAATAGCTTGAATAAATCCATTTAAAGCAAATTGACTCCAATTGCTAAATTAGGCATGAAAACCAATTATGAAAGACTCGAGCGAATCGATTCAATTAAAATCAGATCAGGGGGTCTTTGTGAATTTCTGAAATAAATGAAAGACACCTCAGGTGGATTTTTGGCCAAATTTAGATCTAGAAGCCAAGGCTTTAGATATGAATTTAACCTTAATGGAGAGGTGAACGATGAATAAAATGCAAGGAAATCAAAAAAAATGAATTATGAGGCGTAGGGAAAGCTGTTTGAGTCGATGCAAAAATGCAGGAAACTCCTCTCTGATCTGAATTGATCAGAGAGATCAGAGTGGATCTAACCTAGATCTAAACTAATCCATCATAGAATTCACTATCTAATCACTCCTACTGATCTAAATTACACTAACACTAAAACTAATCTATGAAAGCGGTAAATCTAGCTAACAGATGAAGGTGGTGTCCAAGGTCCACCGACCGAAGGTCGATGGCGACGAAATGGAGGAGACCCTCAGCTGAAGAAGGAGGTGTCCAAGAGCCAACAACAGGCGGCTAGAGACGATTGAAGGAGGGAGGAAAGCCTATTCTATCACCACAAGTGAAGAATTAAGGTAGGGAAGCTGAGGGGATGGAAGAAGGGAACCACTCAAGGGGAGGGAGTAATTAGCCATGCGCACGAGCTTAAGGAGGAGCTTAAGTAGCCAATTGAGTGAATCAAGGTACTGCCTTGGTGGATTTAGGCGATCAGGGCAAGGGCGGTGGAGATGGAGAGAGAGGAGCGTGCGAAGCTCAAATCCAAATCATGGCCGTTTGATGAGATATGGAGCAAGGGGTGAAGCTACACACGGGAGCGTGCAAAGTTTGGATTTGGTTTGGCCATCAGATTGTAGAAACATGGGAGCGATGGCCATGATACTCTGTGTTCTTGAGGTCTACAGTACACCAGCAAGCTGCAGATATGAAGGAAGAATTGCACTGAGGCCCTTGGAATGAAATGGTGGAAAGATCGTAGCAAGACCCACTAGTGGTGGAGAAAAATGCCAGAGCAGTCCTTGGATGTTACAAAAAGGTCCTCGACGGTTTATAAAGAGGTCCCTGAAGGCTTAATGTGAATAAATGTATATGAACTAAGGACCTAAATGTAATGTCAATGATGCGATGTCCAAATGCCACCAAGATTTTTCTTGAAGCCTAATTGAGCATTTATGAAGTCAATTCCACTTTTGATTTGAACTTTTGGACTAATAAATGTGTTTAATTTACAAATGGATTATCAATTTATATTAATGAATAAAATATCTTATTTTATAACCTAATTTTGCATTTTTAATACAAATTTACTGTTTTAGGTCATTTTTGTTATTTCCCACACTTAACCCATTTCATGTGTTAATTATATAGTGTTTAACCTAGTTTCTAGCTTAACTTGGGCATTTTAGCTATGATGAGTCACACCTCATCACAAAGCTCCAGTTTAACCCTTAATGAGGGTTACAACTTCCTTTGGGGAACTTAGGCAAGAAAATGTTTAATATTTGACCATTAATTGATGTCAGAAATAACGTCAAAAACTGATGTTGGAAAATGCGTTAGATTTCGTTGTAGCATGCGTTTACGACATCAATTTTAAAAGAAGAATCGAACGTAGGTACGAGTGTCGCACACAAGGAGGCATGAAATCGAATCAGTTAATCACTTTAATGTCACAAAATATTTCGTTTCATTTGCTTGTGAATAGAGAATGAGAGAGAGAGAGAGTATGCGATTAGGGATTCGTAGTAGAGCGACAATATTTAACTATGCACGAGAAGTAGACATGATGAATCATGATAGAATCTAGCTAAGAATAAGCATGAGACAACAATTATGATATCAAAATCTACTTTATTGAATATCAAAATGGTCAGGCAGTTGTGATCAACAAAACTAGATGAATGCTTAAAGGAAGATAAACTACAATCTAAAAAAAAACTATAAATTAAATGCGAGGAAGTGGATGGCATCGAGGCAGCCACAGTAGTAGAGGGACTTCCATCAGCAGCTTGGCATCTTTGGGAACACTCTTTGAAGCTCTATGGAGGTGGGGATGTCCTTGCTAGATGATGTTGAGAGATGCCTTGCAATGGAGGTCCTTAAGGCTATTTATAATGAAGAGGTGGCCAAAATAAGTATTGCATCATTAGCGACAGCCAGGACGTCATGTAGGCCAATTGTAAACGTCGCTATATCCCAACTTACGTGCTCGCTGGTGCATGTGTGCACCCAGCTGCCATCACATACGATCCGTGTGCTCGCGCTTGCAACCGTCCGATCTAGGATCAATGGTCAAGATTGCGTGTGGTCGCGCCCTTCAGATTGCACCCCGCTCATGTGTGCGATGCGACATCGGATTGCGCCACATCGTCGCTATCGTCGCTGTCCGCTCCTGCATCCACTGTCGAATTCCCCCCGCCGCTCGGGCACATCGAATCTGGCCCTTGCGAAGGCTCAATCGCACGTCCTCTGCACGTGGGGTTGAGGCACAAACCACTGTGCCTTGGGTGCGAAGATGTTGCATTTTTTATTTTCCTCTCGTGCACTTGCCATCGTCTGATGGAGATCGACGATCGTTGGTGAAGAGCAACGTGGTGCGATGAGGACCGTCTGATGGTGATCTGACGGTGACTCATGGTGAAGAGGAGAGACAGTAGCACGATGGAGGGTGGGGCAGTTGCTGCATGGCGCAACGAGGACCGTTGATCATTAGATCAATGGTCAGAACTTCTCAGTCTTGTTGTGGGAGCTACAGAGGTCGAATTGAGGTGATTTTGAGTCCATTGGACTACGTTTGTCGATCTAGATCCATTCGTATGGTCCGATTGCTCATCTGAGATCTGTTTCAATATGCACTTGTACACAAGGTCATAAACATTAATTCTTAGCAATCTAACTGTAGGAGTCACACAATATGCATGTATTGCTCCTAGACCCACTATAATATGACATTAATACACATGTGCCCTCGAGATTGACTCTAATTGATATAATTAACACTAATAATTGTAGAGTCATCAAGTACCTTTCTCTTCTTCCCTCTCTCTCTCTTACCAAGATTTGAACCCGTGACCTCAAACAATCACATTATGTGATAATTGGCAACCATTGAGACAATGGAAACTTGGTGGAGTGAGGGTATGCTGCCCAAAGTGGAGCAGTTGTGTGAGGGTGGCGGGTGGGTTGGTGTGTGCGAGCACAGGGCTCAATGGGGAGGGCATTTATAGTGGGTTTTAGGGTTTTTGAGATGCAGTAGGGGGTTAATTACGGTTCTAGACCCAAAATGAAAATAAAAGGAGGCCTTTTTTGTGTGGGAACCCCCGACCATCAAACTTAAGGGTGCAAAAATTGTCTCCAAGTCCCTCGGTGTGGAAAAAGAATTAGAATGACCCCATGGGTGTTCTCTCTTTAGGAAAAAAAATTAGAGAAGTGCCCTTAGGGCTTAGTAAAAGCTCCTTGTAATTATAGGACACCATAAAAGACGCAAGAAAATTTCAAAGAGACCCTCGGGGTCATTTCATTGGACGACTAATCATCTAATCAGATGACCTATATTTCCAATTAAGCTAGCTGATCAACAAATCAGATGGCCGATACTCTATCCTTTTTAGCCATTTATTTGTGGTTTAAATCAGGTAATACACAACCCTCTTTAGATATTTGATTTACCTTCTATTAGACGTCTCACAACCATCCCAGATATCTGCTAATGTCTTGATTGTTGCGAATCCTTTTGCAATCATTTATAAACTTGAGATACTCTTCGCCAAATCTCTTCCAATGGCTAAATTAACCACTTCAAGGCCTTTCTAAGTCATCCTATGAGTTTTATAAATGCCTCTTTTAACTCTCATGACCATACACATAGCCATTAGAGCTCTAAAATCACTCTTACAAACATAAAGGCTCAAATTGTGCTTTTCAAGCTCTCTAGTGCTTTCATCATTCATTTTAGAGCTCATCCTTATAGTGCCTTCAACTTTGATCTACACTCTTTAAAGGAAAGTAATTTGAACCTGTAGAAGCAAGAAATCTTCTCTACCTTTAGGCACTATAGGGGATCTTGTATTTTTATTTTTATTTTTTTATTGTATTTAGGTATCTAGTTTGTTAAATCTTTGTCTTCTCCCAAGCGGAGGAGAGAAACTCTTTAGTTGGGACTGGAGAGGGTTTTTATAATTGAGGTACAACACTCGCGATTCAAAGTGTTGTGATTAGTGGATTTTAATTGCTTTGCGATCAAGAAATCCTAAGTCATGGAGACTTAGGTGATGATTTTTTACCCTTAGAGTTTTCTACCTAAAAATTGTGACTCTTTTGTGGCGTGATTTTCTTTGTGCATTTTAAATTTCTTAAATTTATTTGATTGCACTAATCACCTCCATTTAGTACACTCTCAACCTTCATAAAGCATCTCTTGCCACCAAGTTGAATCTTGCACTAGTCGCTTTAATGCAGTCGCTATGCCTAGCTACTCAACTACACCTTAGTATGGAATCTAAAATAGATGTCAGCAAAAGTAGAGTAGAACTAAATAAAGAATATATAATAAAGCAAAAGAAATGGGTGATGTTTACATATGAATCCATTTATCAAGCCATTATTGTCAACCAATATTCATGAGTTATTATATTTGTTGCTCTCAACAATTACAATTTTTGTCATATTAATGAACGACTCTGAAGGCACGAGATGGTCTTGATGCAACATTCTGAGAAGTATAACTAATACAAGATATCCTCTTGTCCAGGAGGATCCCTTGTATTTATCTCACAATTCAATCCATTATCTTAGGGTTGTTATGAGGAGAAGTGTTGGCTATGTGGTGTAAATATGTGTTAATTAGACATGTTGATCTATAAATAGTCGTTCCTCTGTTCACTAATTGAGAAAAGAACATAACCAAATTTACTTCTCAATTTCATCATGTGTGGGTAGTGTTTGAGTGGACGTGTGATATGTGGAGTTAAGAATGGCTGTGAGTGGTGTGATTATACTTGATTTTGTTCCTTGATATTAAAGGTGAACTTTAAAGTAATGAAGTTAGAGCAATAATTTTTTCGTATCATTTTTCACGTCACTTCCCAAACTAATCCACCTACCATCAACAAGTGACTCTAACTCCCAGATGTGTGCCCCCTTTCCTTGATAAGGAGGATGTGGATTTTGACATGGAAAGTGGTGTAGGAAAACATTTTTCACCCCCCCCTCCAAAGGCAGCAAAAAAGGGGGCACATATCCCCTTATTGATGTCACTGCAAATGAGATGTAGATGGGGGAGAGGATAGGGTGGAGATTAAGGCTACATTTAACAGTGGATTAATAGATATGATAGAACCTTACGGTTGGAATAGGAATTCGCTACGGGCTTCTTCAAAAAGGTTTCAAATTTTTCACTTATATCACATTAACACCAATACCTACTCACATCAACTTCAATATATATTAAAATATACTTACTCTAATATAATACATCCACTCATACCATATTATAATATTAAAATATCACACACTACCATCATATTATTATTACCAATCATTACAAGCCTCCAATCAAACACCTCCCTCGAGTTATCCACTCCAATCTTATTTTGGATAACGTAAACCTCAAATGAAGCTTAAAGTGCATGGAATGAGAGAGAAGACGGGTTCCAAATGCAATTTCCCGAATACACAAGGGAAGCACATGCAAAATGGGAAGCCTGGGACAAAATCTCCAAAATAACCAGGTGTGTGCGCGTCACTATAAAAGCGGATCCCCGTGTTCTAGGGTTTCTTCTCTGGAGGAGGAGCAGAGAAAGAAAGTACAGGCAAACCCTAGCCGTCGTCGGAGCTCAGTGTCGCCGCGCGATCTTCTTCAGATATGGTATCATCTCCTCCTCTTGATCTCTCTTGCACAATTCCATTCGTATACGTGGAAAAGTCTCGATCTTTATCTGCTGCTGTCCATGTACAGGCCCCAAAGAGGGGAGGGAAGGCCGCCGTCCCGGTGAGGAAGAGGCCGGAGAAGGTGACGAATCCATTGTTCGAGAAGAGGCCGAGGCAGTTTGGGATCGGTGGGGCTTTGCCGCCGAAGAGGGACCTCCACAGGTTCGTGAAATGGCCGAAGGTGGTGAGGATCCAGAGGCAGAGGAGGATCCTCAAGCAGCGCCTCAAGGTTCCCCCCGCTATCAACCAGTTCACCAAGACCCTCGACAAGAATCTCGGTAATATTGATCAACTAATTCCAATATATGACACTAAAGCTCCGGTCTTGAAAAAAGATGAAAATGTTTTTTCTTTTAAATTTTGTTGGTTTTAGTGTTTGACAGATGCTCTATACTAAGCACTTGTTCACGTTCGGTATTTGTAGATGAACCGATTATAGCAACGAGCAGAAGGGAAAAGACATGTAGTTTGGATGTTATGTATTCAACTGGAAAGAAAAAGAAACATTTTTTGCTTTTCCTGTGAAGGAAAAATTGTTTTTTATTTGTTTTAAGTTTCTAGTATATGTTGTGTTTCTTATCTGAAGTTTGCATAGCCATCTGAAGTGCACTTGAAAGAGATGGAAGGAAAGTGGAAAATGGGAAGTTGGATGGTTATACGTACATGGATGTTTGAAAATGTGCCAAGAAAAAAAATGAAAAGTGTAAAATGGAAGAGGGTGTTGTCTGAACGATGTTGTGTTTTAATCGTTAAAACCATGTGCCTTGCCTAAAGGAGCTATTTTTCTCTTAGATTATTTAAGTTATAGAGTTAAACAATGGTCCAGCATAGACTCATCGGTTCTCTTTCATATCTGCATGGTGGAGCATAAATGCAACCCCACATTTTTCTTGACTAATGAAAATGCATGCAAATGTAGAATGACCCTATGATTTGAGAGAGAATCACAGACGAAAAATATAAGCGTGATTATCATTTAGAAATTGCAAGATTATTCACAATATTTGAATCTTAAATTTTTAGAAAATCCATTTTCAAAGAAAATATTCAGACAACACAGCCAATTATACAATATTTTGAACCCTATTTCCAGTTGGTTTGTCTTCTATAGAATTACAGACTAAGTCATACAGAAAATTTAAATGTCAAAATTGTTACTACATTTGTTGATGTAGGTGTGAAGAAAGGCGTGCTGGTTTTTTTCTTACAGTTTCTTATAATAAATTGGTGTTGGAGGTGTGGAGAATAAAAGTGTCGGTTTAGGAAACACCCAAAGGGGCATTGGTCCTATGAGACTTTTGATATGTCCTGTGGTTCAAGTATGATGGTCCTTAGTTTGGTAGATTTTTTTTTAGAAAGATTGTTTTAGAGGATTTATTTTTTTCAAAATTAGAAGATATGATTTGATTATGATTTAATTTCTTACTTGTTTTAGAGAATTGTAATTTGTTCTCTCTTTATAAAAGAAGAGCCTTTGTAATCTTTCTATTCTTGAGTTAAAGAAAAAAATCTTCCAACATATCAACTCCTCTCTCTTTTTTCTTCAAGACTGTCGTCTGCTATCTCTCTCTCCCTGTTCATGCATGGAGCCATTATTGGCAGCTCCTTGCTTCTGTCATATTTTCCCTTGCGGAGAGCCTCTGTGCTATTCTTTTGCGTAAGTCGTCACATGATATTAGAGCCTTTGATCTAGGCTTTTCTTGAGGGATTTTCCACATGCGTAGGAAGGAGAAGGAAAGAAAGGGCCATGTTGTGCGTGACTTTTCCTAGAAGATTATCGACATCACCTTCTTTTGGGTTACCTTATGCATGCTCGAAGAAATCGAGCACCTTACGCTGGCTCATGGGATGTAGGAGCAATGGCATCAACTTGGATTGAGGGGCTGTGTGGAACCCTCTAGCATGTCGGGAAACAATAAGTTCAAGTGTGTGGCTCTCAGGTGTAGGAAAAGAGACAGACTCTTGACCTTTTAGAATAAAGTGTTGGTAGATTAGAAGATTCATGCTACTTAAGAATGTGCCTGAGATAAAAGATGCAGCCAGGAAGAAGTTGGAGAAGTGAGCCCATCAACTATACAAAGTCAAGATGATTGCTCCAATAGTCACTTCATAGGTTGCCAAAAAGACAATGACTATGAAGGTGGCAAGAGAAGATAGAGTGTATGGTTGCATCATCACTGAGTCAAGTCCAGCAAGTCATCATCCTTCTGGTCTCGACTTCAGTGGGAGTGTGGAGAATAAAATTCTCACGTGGCAGTGCCACGTGTCAGTCATGTTAGGCCACGTGGTAGTCTCGGAAACATCCAAAGGGGCGTCGACCTTTGGGATTTTTGGTTTATCTTGTGGTCGAAGTTTGGTCGTCATTAGTTTGATAAATTTATTTTTAGAAAGGTTATTTTAGAGAATTTGATCTTTCCAAAGTTAGGAGATATGATTTGATTAGGATTTAGTTTGTTACTTATTTTAGAGGATTGTGATATGTTCTCTCTCTATAAGAGAGTCTTTGTAATCCTTTTATTTTTGAGTTAAAGAAAGAATTCTTTCAATACATCAACTTCCTCTATTTCTTCAAGACCGCCAGCTGCCTTCTCTCTCTCGCTATTCATGCATGCAGCCATCAGTGGCAGCACATTGCTGCTGCGATATTTTCCCTTGTGGAGAGCCTCCACGCTCCCGTATTGCGTAAATTGTCACGAGAGGGTTGATGTCTCATGAAAAGAAGTTGCTTACCATTTTCTAGTGAATCTGCTCCTTACCATTGAACTCACTTTGACAAGCTTTTCAGCTTGTCACATGTAGTGATTCTTAAATTTGAAGGGCTGTGTTTGATGGTGGGTTAGGTGGATTACTTTCAGGGAGTTTCTGAAAGATGCTTGTAAGTAGTGGATTACATGTAACATGTGAAGTGATGTGATTTAAGCAAGAAATGGTAATTTAAATGCCGACGGCAAGCCGCCGGGAAGGCACTTTTTGAAAAAGCTCCATGTCGATATGCATCTGATGTCGAAATGCTTGAATTTTGCTGGCATGCTAACCATTTCATTGGCAGATGCCGACTAGTCTGGTGAGGTTTGTGTTGGCTGAGCATGATTTGAGGTGTCTGCTGATGGGTAAGGTCAAGGGAAGGGTCTATAGGTTCAGATGGGCAAGGTCTGGGTAAGGGTTCGCACGTACGCATGTAGGGAAACACCACACACACACATAGAAAATTTGAGTATTTTAACATCATTTTGAGTATTTATTGGATTTTTTGTTGGCATGTTGTCGGCATGCCCTCGTCATTTCTACGGTGTGCCTTTGGCATGCCTACGAAATGCACACTTAGAATTTTATCGACACGGCGTCGAAATCGGTATTTCAAATGTTGGCAAGAAATGGGATTCAAATTGTTTTATATCTTAGATTAAATACTTTTTTTGTTATTTTTTGTTAGGAGTAGAGTGAGTGTTGGATTGGATGGGGTGGATGAATTGATATGTTATAAGCACAATATGAGAGTTTTGGTTTATTTATTTTTGGTACTTAATACTAAATAGTTTTGTTATTGCGAGATGAGTTAGAAAATTTGAGTATTTTAATATCATTTTGAGTATTTATGGGATTTTTTGTTAGTATGTTGTCGGCATGCCCTCGGCATTCCCACGGTGTGCCCTCGGTATGCCCATCGAAAAATAGGCATTTCCATGGCATTCCCACGAAATGTACATTTCGAATTTTAAAGTCATGACGTCAAAATCGGCATTTCGACCTTGGCAAGAAACGGGATTCAAATTTGTTTTATATCTTTGATTAAATACTTTTTTGTTATTTTTTGTTAGGAGTAGAATGAGTGTTGGGTTGAATGGGGTGGATGAATTGATATGTTATAAGCACAATATGAGAGTTCTGGTTTATTTATTTTTGATACTTAATACTGGATAGTTTTGTTATTGGGAGATTGGTTGCATTGGTAAACACAAAGACCAGACAACCCACTTACCAACTTTGTTCAGTGTAGCAGTAAATTTTTCAGCTGTGGGATTACCAGCTAGTTTTTCCACATGCAAGTGCAGTGCAAGATATCATATGTGACCTCAAATCATGCTCTTTGATAACTTGAGCAGTGAGAGAAATTTCCCTTTGTGGACGAGGTGGTCGTGTGCCATCTTCTGACATGGCTGCAGAAGGTTGATGCTTGAGAGGCTTTGTGTTGCTGCTTTTCCCTTGTTGGCCACCTCAGTCACTTCCTGAGCATGATTATTCCTCAACGGAGGCGTGCCTGGAGGGGTTGTGGGGTATGTGTGTGGTATATTCACCGTAAATAGACCTCTATTTTTATGTTGAGGGGGATGTTCACTTTGTTGAGGATAGCTCCAACTCAAGAGTATGTGGTGTATGCCTGAGGTGTGGCTAGGCATATGCCTGGCCCAAGGTGCCTTGATGAACTCCATCATGATATTGTGTGGAGCAGTTGTGCTTTACACAATTTTGACAGAACTCTAGGAGAATTAGTGACACTTCCCAGGCTTTTATCTGCAGTTGGTTGGAGCTAATAATGCTAGACGAATTTATATATTCGATGGTTTACAGTCATTCACTGTATTTGCATGCATTGTTCTTTTTCATGGCCTATTATAAAGATTTTGCATTCTCTACATTTCTGAATTATTGTGTGCTTGATGGCATATGCATTCATGTTCTTGTATGCATCTACTTTTGCGTTTGCATGCACATTTTGTGTAGTGTGCATTGATATATTTGGTGTTAGTTTGTGCATATGCATACATGCATGTCCTTGCAGATATTGTTTGGAGTTCATGTCTTAATGTGTGGGCAGTGCCTGCACGCAGGTGGGGGTGCTGGTTCACTCTCAAATTGGTTGCAGACATGGGTAGATCCGGCATTTGGGGAATGGGGTCAATTGATCCCAGTAACTTCCAAATTTTATATATTTTCTTATGCCCTAAATTCAGTATTCTTGCCCTTTTGGTGCTACTTTCTCCCAGTGGCTCAATTCATTTGTAAGTTTTTGAAAGCCGTTGATTTTGTGAAGTGAAAGCCAAGCTAACCAGTGGAAACCGTAGAAAAGATTTGTTTTTTGTATGCTCTTTGTTTCACTGGCCATTTTCTGTAAGTTGCAATTTATAATAATTGTATGTTTATCCTTAGTTGAGATGGTATTCTGATGGAGACAAGAAAGTATATCTCACTCAAGCAGTAAAGCAAAATGAATGTCTACTACGATATGTGACCACTTTGTCTCTGTAATCTTTATTGAGAATTCTTGCTACTTGTCATTTGCATTTTGTTTTAGCTAGTAATGGCAAGGGGAGATACCAAATATTTCTTTATGTAGTTGAAACTTCCCATAGAATAACTAGACATAGAAGAAATGGGAAGTGATTCAATTGTACCTTTGAGAAATATGTGCATGAGGAAATTCTTTTCTTGTTTTTATTTGGTCAGAAGAGTGGATGGGTCTAGAGCATTTTTTATCTAATTTGTTTCTTTGAATTGGTAATGAAATGTTGTATATCTAAGCTGTTGACCTGATCACGATAAAATTTGCAGAAGATAATCTTGTGATGTGAAGGATGTATATTCATGTGGAATGAATGATTATTTAAATTTTTATTAAATATAATGGATTTTGCAACCGAAAGCAAGGATGAGCCTGGACGGCTGAAAGCCTGTCACTGCTTTGAAATTCTACATGCACTGAATTTGGATGACAATTTATATCTATACCCTTGCTATTGGCTCACCCTTTCAGTCAAACATGCCTTTAACATGAGTTTCTATGCCCTGTATTGCTTATGCCTTCTTTGGTGAATTGTGGAATTTTTATTTATACTTTCCATTTTTTTAGAATTACCATAATAACTTGCTAAAGAAGTGTACCTATCTTAGTGTTTGTTTGGCCTTGTAGTTATTTCATCAGAATTGCTTCTGTCTTTAGGTAGTTCTATTTTAGTTTGAAACATTAAAGTTGATGGCAATTTCAAACAATTCAATTGGAACTTTGAGTTCCTGTTTACATGCATGTAATTTTTTGCTTATTTTGTAATTTTTTAGTTAATTTTACAACATGGCTATCAGCCTATTTGCTGTTGTGTTAATTGTCTTGATTTACATTATGCTTGGGCTTAGTGCAGCCTAAATAGTCTTGCATCTATTTTTTAAGGTGTTGTTTCGGCACTTGGTAAATTTTGTTTGCTCATTTGAATTTTCTATTTGTGGCAGCTACAAACCTATTCAAGATGCTACTGAAGTACAGGCCTGAGGACAAGGCTGCCAAGAAGGAAAGACTTATTAAGAGAGCTCAGGCAGAGTCTGAGGGCAAGACTGTGGAGGTCAAGAAGCCGATAGTTGTGAAATATGGCCTAAACCATGTGACTTATTTAATTGAGCAGGTATTTTGCGAACTTTGGCAACTGTTTTGACTTTCACCATGTTTGCTAGGTTTGCATTTGTGGAGGGCACCGGTCTTCACTTTGATTACGCCAAAGGCTTGTTTATGCTGGTGATAAAATTTTTGTTTTTCTCATTGTAGAAAAAAGCTCAGTTGGTGGTTATAGCCCATGATGTAGATCCAATTGAGTTGGTTGTCTGGTTGCCAGCCCTATGCCGGAAAATGGAGATTCCATACTGCATTGTGAAGGGGAAAGCTCGTTTGGGAGCGGTTAGCTCTCCTGCCTTTTGTTCTACAATTTTCAGCAAGTTTGAAATGATAGAACCTCATGTTCATGCTGCCCTTTCTGCAGATTGTTCACAAAAAGACTGCTGCTGTCCTGTGCTTGACAACAGTTAAAAATGAAGATAAGTTGGAATTTAGCAGGATCTTGGAGGCTATTAAGGTTAAGCTAAATAGATAATAAATTGCGTATCATTCACATATTGATTTATTTAAATTGATCACACTTGCTATCATCCAGGCCAATTTCAATGATAAATTTGATGAGATTAGGAAGAAGTGGGGCGGAGGCATCATGGGCTCGAAATCTCAAGCACGAACAAAGGCCAAGGAAAAGCTTCTAGCCAAGGAGGCTGCGCAAAGAATGATTTAAATATGTTCCTTACATCAATTTTGTTGCCAGAGTTCCAAGTTGTATGGATTCTCTTCTCTCTTAACTGTTTCATTAGATTGTGGATTAGTTGAACTTTGGTTGGTTTCTTGGAACTGAATGTCTTACTAGCCTATCTGAATTCCAAAAGTTCATACTCATGCCTTCTCTTCAGATTTGCTTGGACTTTTTGTTCTGATAAACTAGATGTAAACTTTCTAGTTGATCCTAGTCTTTTCAATATAGAACCTCTTTCCAGATTCCCCACTGGCTTAATGGAAAGGTTCTATAACTTATATTGTTGACGAGGTAAACATATGGCATGCTGGATAACATTCGAACTAGTTTGCTGTATTCCCTAGTTTGGGAACATGTCATAAATTTCCTATAGGTTTTAATTAATAATTTTTAACTTTCTGCCACTTGGGACCTCCAAATGTATTCCTTCGCTTATTAAAAGTTTGTATGGCAGTTGCGGTACCCTACACCTTACATTCTCAAGGAGTTGCATCAAACTCAGGAGATCATATTGGCTACATGAGTTTGAAACCAAGTGCCTTTTAACAATAGGAGGGGACATCATTTGGACATCGAATCACATACACGTTGGTACAAACACATGACATGTCATGGGACATGGGACCCTTTTTAATAGAGAAATGGGATGTCATGTGTGTATGTTTTCTATGAGTTTATGATTGAAAAGGGCTTTTGAAAGCTACTGCCCAGACGTCTCAAAAGCCATTGTTGCGTACAGATAAATTGTCAATCCATTCGTCATTGGATGCAGGTAATTATCTAGGAGATTTCTTAAGCTGCATACTGAAAGACTGCGACCCCATCGAGGGACGTGAGTGTTCACAGGGCTGCTAAATGGTTTTACAAATATCTTAATTTAAGCTACTCGAGCCATATTAGTAAAATCTGTTTGATTCTTAGCTTTGGTTGATTTGGTTATATGAGGTACGGAGTTGCAGGTGGCACGAGAGGATAGGGGGTTGAGCCAACCTCCAGGAAGCCAAGTCGATACGGAAGAACCGCTACGTCTAAAGACGTCTCTCTATACGAAGTCCTTGTACAAGGCTTTTGAACAGCCGTGAATGCTTCCTTGGTTGCCTACTATGAGTCACGGTGTGGTTTTAGTTTCGGTTGTGATTTTCAAACCATAGCCTGTGGAATTGAACATCCCCCTTCAAGTGGAGCGACATGAGCTGATTCGTTTGCGCAAATGATGGTGTCGATGGCTTATTTTTAGGCAATAGACTGAAGAAATCATCATCAAGAATGGTATGGGAAAGGGCCCAATTCAACAGTGCACTACCCATTCCCAAGAGTACATTTGTGTTGATTGAGTCAGTGACATTAGTGGAAGCGACGAACCATGTCAGCTATCTTGATGCGTGGGCAGAGGGTTTAGTACCCTCGCTCTGTTTGGATCGACATGCCAATTAGCTGTGGTATTCCAACGGAAAGAGAAGGGCGTTTCGACTGCACGCCATACCCATTTCTTTAGGGCTCAGGAAGCACAACATTTGTGATAGACTTGAGTTACACCTCATTTTTTTAGGTTTTTGTGATGTTATACAATTGCAACCATGCATTTGATCACAGGCAGGCATGAGGACGAACAACAGGAGCAAACTTAATTAGCTATGTATATCGTTCATCACCTCTCCAATGGCCACTACCTTAATCGTCAGCTAAAGAGCCTCGTGGTTGTGCTGATTTAAGAGCCAGCCAGCTAGGGGATGCTGTAGAGGAACTAGCCAGAGGGATGGTGGAGACAATTAAAACGGTGATGCACCATCTGTTGGGCAGCCAATATAGCAGCATCGATCAGCGAAGCTAGAACGATAAAATGGTGTTAGCCAAGGAGGAGGTCAGTAAGGAAGGCATGGAGACATCCAAGGGTTTAAAAGGGTGGGTGACTAAGGTCCTTGGGGAGAGCTTGTGGAGGGAGATTGGCTTGATGGAAAGAAAGGGGGTGATGTCTTGGGGTGGTGTTTGGCATGCATGCATGGATGTGCTTGTGCTTGATCATGGTACTGGAGGTGGTGGCCATTGTTACCTTTGAGTTCTTCCATAATAATATATAATACTATAAAATTATTAATAATTTATGTGTTACTATAGCCTATTACCACTTAACAATTAATCAACTTATTTTCAAATCAACTTAAGTGGTAAAAATATATTTTTTTGCAACTTATTCTATTACTTAACCCACTTTCTTTCTGAAGAACGATACTATACATGTCGCGTCATAGATAACCCACCAGTTTATTCCGTTACTTACCAAATAATCATATGTTGAAAGAATCCTTTGATTTCAAACAAAAATGTAGGTCAACCTAGTTGTTCAAAAATTATCCTCACACAATCTTTGTTACAAAACTAGCCCTATGCTTCGGGGTGAGTTTATTTATATCTTATAGTTTGAGAATATCTGAGTCGTACTTGCTATGTTATACCTAAAGAATATGCATGGGATATATATGTTGCCTAGTTAGGCTTGTCACCTCGAACTTAATGGATGTATGTTGCCCATTTCTTGAAGGTCGCAAAGGAAGCGATTGTGGTAATGGTGATACACTGTAGGAAAAGCCAAGCATTAGGATGAAGGTGACTGAGATTAGTGGCATGGTTGGTGGGAAAAGGAATTGGATAGGAAAGGGGAAGGCAACAAATAATGGGGATTTAGGGCATTTGATATATAGGATGCCTACCTCTTGATCTTCTGTCCTATTCGATTCGGTAATGGTCCGACCTTCCATCCTAGTTGAAGACTTAGATTAACATTCACAATTTGCTTATGATCTTAAGTTATCAGATATATAATCATAAAATATAAAAGAGACGATGTATAATGAGCATCATTATACATCCTAAATGATAGCAAAGGACTTTCTAAGTAAAAGAGTCCATGCATCCATAGTCCAACATTAATAAGAAACAAGTCTAGGAAGAAATAAGGTGCAACATATAGAAGAAAACAAAAAATAGAAACAATGTAAAGGAAGATTTTCATGGATTAGCTGATTGTGTAAAACTTAGACTAGGTCCTTTCTCTCCTTCCGCAGTTAATGACCTTGTCGACTACTCACTAATAAAGCTGAGTAGAGTAATAAAATTATAAAGTGGACAAAGATGATAAAGAACAAGAATGAGTACTATTCATAGTATCACCTTTTCCAATTAGCCAATTTTTATTTAGTTTCCTAAGCATGTATGGCTCTTTATCATACGATTTTTAACATCTCATAATCAATTCCTTAAATGACGTGAGATGCTTTTGCGATATTCCAAACAATAAGACCAATGGTGACTACTTGTATGATACACATATAGAATGCTACTTACCAATACAGACAGGTAGTCTTCTACACTGGGTACAAAAGGACAATGGTACCGATCATCATATAACCATATCACATATAACATGTACCCTATCCACCACAAGCTATCTAATTGGCTAAGAAGCTTAACACAAGAGTTACAGGGAGGTTAGTTCATTCCCAGAAGTAAGGTGTCAATGATCATGTAGCTTGCTAGGCATTATCCACAAGGTCATATATATGCAATGTTTGCTTAAGGAATTCATATGTTTTATCCACAAGGTTTTTACAAGTCTACATTATTTCATCATTGCAAACACAGGCATTTTTACACGTTCAATGTCATATGTATGGTGGTTGTCTCATAGTTATCGTAAAATTTAGTTAATCCACATTCAATTTTATATTATTTATTAATCCAATCTTAGAATCTTATGCATGTTATAATTAGGTTGTATTTATGAGAGGATTGTTTTATCCGATAGAACTCAGTTTATCGTTCACAAGTACATTAAAGGCTAAATATCGATATACAATTGATAACACGAAACCAAATTTACTACTTTTTCAAATAAATTCATTGTTAATAGTTCTATGATCAGGTACAAAATATTCAACATGCATTGTAATTGGACTCACAAACTCAACAAGAACTAGAAACACACATAATGAGATACGAGGAGAGTTGTCAACCAAAAACACACAAGGAGTCATCACATAATGAGAGAAATTAGGAGTACTCTACTTATGTTGTCAAGGGGCCATGATGACTCTTAAATACAATTAGAAGATCTTGGCTACCTTTCACATTCTCTTGTACATCATGTACGATTCGAGAATATACATCTAAGTTAAATGCATCAAGAATTGGTATTCATTAAAGGAGTATTTGGGGTTTAAAATGAAAATCATAGAATGAAATGGGATTATATGCAAAAATGACCTTATATGAAAATCATAAAATGAAATGGGATTATATGCAAAAACAAAGGGTCCCAAACTGACTAAAATACCCTTAAAAAGCCTAAACCAAGTTTTGGAACCACAAGGCACACATACATAGTGCTCAAATTGGCCTAAATCACATTGTGCCTTAGGCATGCATCCAAAGTTGTGACACATTGCAATCAAATAAGCCTACCCTACACACACCTAATTTCATGTGGTCTCAACTCTCCTTGACACATGTAGCATACAAACTCTTCTCCTCACATTTAGATGCCCTTATTGGCCAGTCAACACCAAATTGAGGTTGACCAAATGCTCACAACCTCTTTTGTAAGCATGTAATCGAGCAAGAAAGGTCCCTCCTTCTGTGATGTGGCTCTCTCTCCTTTGTTTTCTCTTTCTTTTCTTTTTCTCCATTTTGGCATACTCTCCTTTTTCACAATTTCCACATTACCAAAACACTCAAGCTCTTACGTGAATGACCCTAAGAGCCTCCTTATAAAGTGTAGAGCCCCATTAGGGTTAGGATTCTCGTTAATGACCTCAAATAGGCCTAAATTTGGTTTAATTACAGCCTTGCTCCTATTTCACATTATCCTTCTTATCTTGCACTATGGACCTTATATTTCCATGGAAAAAAATACATTTGAAAGCTTGCAACGAGACAAATCTATCATATCATATGGAGTATTTTGAATACAATTGATCGAGGTTTGACCAAAGACATGACTTTTCACATTTTATGAGATACATTGACCCGACCTATACTTGGTGGACACCAACAAGCTCATTGTGATTCACTTGACTCCAAAATGATTAAGAGGATTTAATCTAAATTTGTGACAATTATAACAACTTTAAAGGAAGTTTCTCCCCCACAATTTAAGAAGAAAGTACAAAAAGAGAAAGGTATGGATGAGTCCAAAACAACCTTAAAGTAGATAGAAGTAAAATTTTCCAATTCAATAGGAAAGGTCTTAATAAGGTTCCCTAACTTTTACATTCAGTACCCAAGTAGCTTCCTCATATATTTAGCACATCCTAAGCACTTTAACTGGAGAGACTTCCTTCTTCTATAGCTTCTATCCGTCTAGTCTATTATCAATAGTAATTTCTCTTGATAAGTTAGATTCTCCTTGATCCCTACATACCTCTTAGTAGATTTAGTAGGAGGTCTTGTCTACTATTTGCTTGCCTTTGTACATCATGTAAGGTACAAAAATGCATATTTAGGTCAAACACACCAATTATTAAGGCTAATTGGCAATGAAGAAATTTAGGGTTAAAAGCACAAATCAAATGCTTAAATAAGATTATGGAGCTTGCCAAAACATTTGATATGAAAAACAAATCTATAGGTGTGAATAATGCAAAAGATAGAGTTTGATAGGGTCTCAAAGAGGTCAAAACACCTTGAGAAAGTCTTAATCGATTTATGGAACTCAAAGCACACGTGAACTATGCTTGAATCAGCCTAGACTACATTTGTACCACATGGTGCACATCTAGAGGTGTCGCAGGTTGCAATTGTGTGAACCTACCTCATGCATACACAATTTAAGGCTAATTGGCAATGAAGAAATTTAGGGTTAAAAGCACAAATCAAAGGCTTAAATAAGATTATGGGGCTTGCCAAAACATTTGATATGAAAAACAAATCTATAGGTGTGAATAATGCAAAAAATAGAGTTTGACAGGGTCTCAAAGAGGTCAAAACACCTTGAGAAAGTCTTAATCGATTTATGGAACTCAAAGCACACGTGAACTATGCTTGAATCAGCCTAGACTGCATTTGTACCACATGGTGCACATCTAGAGGTGTTGCAGGTTGCAATTGTGTGAACCTACCTCATGCATACACAATTTGACACGATCTGGGCTCTCCCTTTTGTATGTAGCATGCAATGTCTTCTTCTTGCTCGCAGGGGTTAACAATGATTGGAAAATGTGATCAACACCCAATCAGGTTGGCCACATAAGTGCCTGTTCACGTCGCTAACTCATTTTATCAGGGGCATGTAGTCTCCCCATAAGCACACAATCGAGCAGGAAGTTTTCCCCATTGGCACTATTCTTTCTTTCCCTCTCTCTTTCTCTCTCTTTGAAATGACCCATTGCCTTTTTTGGGTTGTTTAAGACGTCTGGATTAGACGTTAGACGTCTGTCCAGACGTCTAGATAGGGGGTCGGACGCCTGAAAGTAGAAGAACCGTACCTGCTATTCTTTTTCCCTACGCACACACACGCACGTACATCCCCTCTCCTCACCCCAAACCTTAACCTTTTTCCTATTTAAACCCCACACCCATGCCACTTTCCCCATCTCCACCAGCCACCACCTCCACTCTTCCCTCCTGCCGGCTGCCACCTTCCTCCCTTCCAGCGCGGCGAGAGGAGAGGAAGAAGAGAGAGACGGGACGCGGAGGAGGAGAGGGGAGCTCGAAAGGAGGAGCTCGTGAGGGAACGTGAGAGCGTGGGAGGAGCTCGGGGGGAAGAGCTCAAAGGAGCTCGGGAAGGTGGGCTTCGCGGCCTCTTGAAGCTGCCGGCGTCGCAGCTGCGGGCTATATGGAGGGGTTCCACATGGAGAAGAAGGCTCGCGGAGGTTCTGCGTACTGGATATTTTTCAGTATCAGACGTCTGGAGCACATCCCAGACGTTTGGAATAGTAGAAGGACGTCCGGAGTTGAGGTCGGACGTCTGAAAGCACGCTCAGTGCTAAGGTACGTGCTTTTATGCGGTTTACGGCCATGCAGGCCTCACCGTAGAGTTTGTCCAGCCTTTTTGAGGTCTGCATGGATGTACGTAGGGAGCATGGCATTGGAAAGGCGTGGGGTGTGCCCTTTGAGGTGCTTTTCGATGTCTGGACACGTCGCTAGACGTTTTACCGTACCTCTAGACGACCGAAAGGAGAGTCCGACGTCTGGAACTCACCTCAGACAATCGCGAAAGTGTCCGAACGTTTGGGGTAGCTGCAGGGAACCCAGGGTAAGTATTGACGTCTTTTAAGACGTCTGGGACTAGACCCAGACGTCTGATTTTGGACAGTGTGGGTGTTTTTGGCCCGTTTAGGGCCCAAACAGAATCGGATTTCCACAAACAAACTACCGTTGCTTTTCGTTTGAGTTTCTCTACGAGTTAGTGTCACTTGTATATGATTTTGGACTTGTTTGATGTGGTTGGTTAATTGTATAGGTCTCCAGCCAGTCAAGTATGCAGGAGCCGCAGAGGCGACGGGATCTGCGATCCGAGCCCCCATTCTTCCTGTCTTTTCTAGTAGAGTGGTTTACATTAATATTATGATTTAATAAATGAACTACATGTTTAGAATAACTTAAATGAATCCTAGGATGGAAATGAACCCTAAGGCAGGAACAAATGAGTATGGTTTGAGCTACACTATTTACTTGAGATACCTGTAGAACCCTAGGATGAGAATGAACCCTAGGGCAGGAACAAATGAATATGGTTTGAGCAACACTGTTTACTTGAGCTACCTGTAGAACCCTAGGATGAGAATGAACCCTAGGGCAAAAACAAACGAGTATGGTTGAGCTATACTGTTTACTTGAGATGAATGTAAAACTTTAAATGCTAGCAAATGTGTTGGTTATTTTAATGTGATGCCCTATCAGTTAGAAATTCACGAGCTACTTGTTCTAGGAATGGAACCGAAAATGTAAATAGAGAGATCTGAAAGTTTGGAATATGAGACGAAAGGAATACCAGCATGAAGCCTACGGGAAATTAGGAGGAAATCTTGTAACGAACGCACGCCCCAGACGTCGGACCAGACGTCTGACCAGACGTCTGGGATCGTTTCCAGACGTCTGGGATCGTTTTCAGACGTCTGGAAATCGGTTATCTTTGACACGCGCGGGTCGTCTGCGCGCCTGAGCACGCAGACCCGCATATTCGCTTTTCTTCCCTCTGCGGCTGCAGATTCCCCTGCCGTGCTTCTTCTCTCTCCTCCTCGCGCAGCCTTAAAAGGCCACGCCTCCCCTCGCTTCTGTCACCACCGTCTCCTTCCTCTTCTCCTTCAGCTCCAGGTGCGTGAGAGTGAGCGCGAGAGCGAGCGCGAGGTTGCAGCGGCAGCGGTGGCCATAGTGAGCGCGGAGGAGGTGCTGCGTGCGAGAGCGGCGCTCAGCCGTGAGGGCGAGCTCGTCGGGGCTGCCAGGGTCGGCCGGCGGGGAGCGCAGCGGGCGCGGGGTGACACGGGGGGGACTGCTGCGATCCGAGCAGCAGGCGCACGAGGGGCGACGAGGTGCGGCATCGCGAGCGGAAGGCGAGTTGCGCCCTGGTTCTGGAAAAATTTCCAGAATCAGACGTCTGTGCTTGTAGCCAGACGACGGGCACGACGTCTGGAGGACTGTCCAGACGTCTGAAAGGTGAGTTTTCCGTCTTCTTCTTCCTTCCTGTCGACTGACCGTACTGAGGGAGAGAGATGGGTGCGCGCAGGTTCGGTGATTCGCCATCCAACGCGAATCAGACGTTTGGCTCCAGTGCCAAACGGCAGGAACGACTTCTAGACGTCCGAGGTGACCATCGGACATTTGGGAACTAGGCCAGACGCCCCCGCAGGCTTCTGGACGTCTGAGAGACCACGCAGAACAAGGTAATTCTCTAATCCACTTTTTAAGACGTTTGGAAGAAGTTCCAGACATCTGATTTTGCACAGTGTCGTCGTTTTCGACCCGTTGAGGGTCCGTTCGGGTTCCGTTTTCCGCGTTTCGAGTTGCGTTCTTTCCGGAATTAAATCCTCTACCCGTCTACAGTAGCTATACACTGTTTTGAGACACTCCTTGTGTTTGATCCTTGTGATAGGACCTCGTTCCGTTGCAGTCTTGGGGGTCGCGGAGGCACGCGGGATTCCCGATCACGCCCCCATTACTCCCGTTGTACCTGGTAGAGTGGCTTTTAAGTATAACCTGTTAAATTGTGGAATCATAAATAGAACCTAGGACATTGCATGAATCCTAGGAATGGAAAACAGATTGAATGATAGATCCTAGGTGTTGCATGAATCCTAGGAATGGAAAACAGATTGAATGATAGATCCTAGGTGTTGCATGAATCCTAGGGCTGGAAAACTAGATTGTATGATAGATCCTAGGATACGACATGAATCCTAGGACAGGAAAACTAGTGGAACAGATGAATACTGCAGTCTTGGAAAAATGGAAAGGAACAAATAGCTGCCTGTAATTGAATTAACAGCTGCCTGTTGAATAAATAAACGTGTTTGAGAACATGGATTGTGATAACGTGAAACTGGAAGGTGAAACTTAGACGTTCTGAGCTGGAACCCTACGGGGAAGTAGGAGTAGAACTCCTGGAAAGTGAATGGAATAGAATTGGGGAAGTGAGCTGGCCCTTGAGTACGGAGTACCAAGGAGAGCGACTGTCCCCCTGTTTAGTGCAGAGCGGAGCCAGCCGCCCCAGGGACCCGGGGTTAGGACTGGCCACTCTGTACCGACTTGCTGGCCCTCGTGTACGTAGTACCGAGGAGAGCTACTAGTGTAGGGAGGTACTAGCTACCCCATGGGCCCCAAGGTTCTGCTAGCCTCCCACACCGACTTGTTAGGCCCACTGGGGCAAACCAGGGTAGTCAGGTGAGGGTGCGTGGACTGTGGAGGGGCAAGGCTCCTGTTTGGTTACTGTGGAGGGGTTGGACCCCTGTTACTGAGAGGGCTCTGCCCCGTACTGGTTCCGTGCTGTGCTTTGGGCGCACCCGTTAATGGAAACGACTGACCGCGTGCCAGTGCGGGTTAGCTACCCGTGCATTTACCGCGCGTGCCGTAGTCACCGTTACGTCTGTCAGTGACCTTGGGGTGGTTGACTGAGAGTAAGATCACCACGGGGGACTCTCCTGGCCAGGAGAGCACCACGTGCTACTTCTACTGTTCGGAAAAGACTGCAATCAAGATCATTCCCACGAGGAACATTCGAGATCAAGTGAAAGATCTGAGGAATAGATAAATCGTGAGATAATTGAAAGACTTAAATAAAGTAACAGAACTTAACAGCTACTGTACACTCTACTGTTTCTTTAATTTTAGTTTCCACTCTACTCAGCGTTTTGCTGACGTGTTACACTCGTTACCTTTTAGGACCCGATGTTGAGCAGCCAGGGTCAGCGGCTGCAGAGGACGCTGGGCCGAGTAGGGTCCAGTAGAGTTACCACTGTTTCTTGTACCTCTTTTTGTTCCGTTATAGTGAGTAGTTCTTGTTTCCGTTGTACTTTTCTTTCCTGCAGTTCATATTTAGTATGAATGTTGTTCTACTGTTGTGGTGGTATATACTGTAGTAGTTTCTTTCCTTGCTGCTGTATTTTCTTACTGTTAGTTATATTCATGTTGAATGTGGTTTATTTTACTGCTCTTTTGGTTACTTCCTCGTTGGACGACTAGGTCCTGGGATTAGTTGAGTCGGTCCGGTTCTCGTGTCTCGTAGGGGCTCGGGAACCGGGTCGTTACAAATCTCCTGTAGACGGGAAGTGAGCTGGCCCTTGTATACACGGTACCAAGGTGGGCCACTGTCTCTTTTGTGTAGAGGGGTACTAGCCGCCCGTTGGGTTGAGCCTCGGGGTCAGGCCTAGACACTCTACACCGATTCTGTTTGGCCCTCGTGTACATGGTACCGAGGTGAGCTACTTAGTGTAGGGAGGGAGCTAGCTGCCCCAAGGGGCCCGGAGTTAAGACTAGCCACCATATACCTACTCTTGTTAGGCCCACTGGGTAAACTGGGATAGTCAGACGAGGGTACGCAGACTATGGAGGGGTAAGACCCCTGTTTTGTTCTGAGGGGTGAGACTCCTTTTCTGAGAGGGCAAGGCCATGTATTATTTCATGTTGTACCTTTAGGCATACCCGTTAGCGGAAACAACTGACCGCATGCCAGTGCGGGATAGCTACCCGCGTGCTTATCACGCGTGCCGTAGTCACCACTAGTCGCGACCATGACCTCGAGGTGGTTGACTGGGTGTAGGACTACCACGGGGGACTCTCCCGACCAGGAGAGCACCACGTGTACCTCCTACATCATGGAAAAGACTGCAATCAAGATCGATCTCGTGAGGAACAGGCCATATCAAGAAATAATTTAAGTGAATAAAGGAACGACAAATTAGACGTATTTGGTTGAACTAAATGAAAATGGATAATTACTTAATTGTATTGCTTGTCCTAATTACATGTAATTGGCTAAATTACCACTCTACTCAGCGTTCGCTGACTCGAAAATTTTATAACCTTGTTCAAGTTAGGGAGTTGAGCAGCCAGCACCACTGGCTGCAGAGGGAGCTGGGTCCAGTCGAGCCCAACTTTAGCTGCGTTTTCTTACTGTTTCCTTAGCTTCTGTTGTAGTAGTGAGTATTGTGCTCTGTATGATACTGTTTCAGTTACTTTTCCGCTGTATTTTTCTCTGTCGTAGTTGTGATGGCTTGTAATATTGATAGACTATTTAGCTATGTTCTTTTACTATCTCTTAAATTCTTTCTGCTTCGTTACATTGCATGTGTGGTTGTGAATTATTTTTCCTGCTTTTGGTTATTTCTCGTTAGACGACTAGGTCTTGGGATTAGTCGAGGCGGGTCGGTCTCGGGTCCTGTAAGGATCTGGGATCGGGTCATAACAAGATGGTATCAGAGCAAAGTCGTCCCGAGAAATGAACCAAATGGTTTGAGAATTGGTCACCAACATACATGTAACTAGGATAGCCATCACAACGTATCTCTTTAATCTTCACTTTGAGTCTTATCTCTTGCTGTAATCTATTATCGTTGACGGTTCCTGCTCTTTTTCCTGTATCTCCTTGTAGGAGATGCCTCGTCAGGGAGTCCCCAAGGCAGGCCACGGATGTGGCCATGGGCGAGGTCGAAGGGGAGGACGTGCCGGACCTGAGGCACCAGCCGACCCACCTCTCCTTCCGGGCATCCAAGCCCAGGATCTCGCCCAGATGATCCGAGATATCATACGGGAGGAGCTCCACCAGCCTCCTCGGCCACCCCTTCCTGAGGACGTAGAGGGAGAGTCCTCCGTGGGACAGGAGAACCACCGCAGCGCTGTACGAGCTAGAGGGGGAGGGGGTGATCCTCCACCACCCCCACCACCCTCAGACACTTCTAAGCACGAGCCCTCCTTACCTGGAAGCGTACCTGTTCCCTCGTTGCAGCTCCACCACGAGCTTTTCGGCCAATTCCAGAAGCTGAAGCCCCCCTCCTTCAAGGGGGATGAGAGCCCGTCTGAGGCAGAGGATTGGCTGGAGTAAATAGAGAAGGTGTACGACACCCTCTACCCTCCTGCATAGTGCTGCGTGCCCTTTGCCATGTATTAACTGGAGAGCGCAGCCCACAGGTGGTGGACAGTCAGAGGCCAGGAGGGGAGAGAGCCGACGTGGGACCAATTCGTGGCTCTTTTCTGCGAGCAGTACTTCCCGCAGACTTGGCAGGACTAGAGGAGGCGGGAGTTCCACACTCTCCGTCAGGGGGTGATGACAGTTAGCGCGTATCGCATGCGTTTCCTAGAGCTGTCACGCTTCGCCCCGACAGCTGCGTCTACTGAGGTGGAGAGCCTATGGAGGTTTAACAAGGGGCTTCAACCTGCGATTCGGGGGTATGTGAAACCCCTGAAGTTACCCACTTTCTCTTGTGTGGTTGAGACAACCATGACTTATGAGGAGACCAACTCGGTCGTGCGAGACACTGACGGTGGACAGAAGAGGCCCTACCAGCCAGAGTACTCACAGGGTCATCGGGAGAGGAGGCACACAGTGGTCGCAGGAGAGCAGTCTTGTTCTGTGAGGACACCAGTGGCCTTTGGGAGCCCCAGACAGAGACCAGCTGCCAGCACAGGACCCCCACCCAGCCACCAGTAGAGACCGACTGAGGGAGGAGGTCGTGTTCCTCTCTGCTACCAGTGTAGCCAGCCGGGCCACATTAGGAGGGACTACCCATCTAGGGCTGGAGCATAGCAGGTGCTCCCCGCACCGAGTGCTGGAGGCCAAGCTAGCGGCCGCAATCACCAAGCACGTGGAGGAGGACAGCAATCACGAGGAGGGTATCGGCCAACTGTTGCCCACCCGACCCAGAGCGTGGCCGCTTCGTCTGCACCTAGGATCGAGGGGCACATTAATGCCCTAACACTCAGAGACGCTAGGGTTTCAAGTTCTGTGGTGGCAGGTATGGTTACTATTTCTGGCAGCTTAGTCTATGTTCTTTTTTATTCTAGTGCCACACATTCCTTTGTCTCCTCGAGTTTTGTCGTCAGTTTGGGACCAGGCAGTGTACTGTTAGAGGTTCCGTTCCTTATTAGAGGGCTAGCTGGATAGTTGTTCGTGGCAGAGGACTTTACAGACTGCAAGGTCGCTATAGGGGGACATAGTCTTCTTGTAGACCTGATTGTGATTTGATGGAGGACTTTGGCGTGATTCTAGGGATGGACTGGTTGTCTGCCTATCACATTTTGATAGACTGTTTTGGGAGGAAGATCGTCTTCTCCATACCAGGTTTGCTTCCCTTCGAGTTTCACGGCCAGCCGGTGGACGGAGGTTTTAGGTGCATCTCCGCGCTTTGGGCAGCAAAGCTTTTGGGCCAGGGGTGTGAGGGCTTCTTAGCTTGTGTTGTAGCAGAGCCTAATCCCGTGGCTGACTTTCAGAGTATTCCAGTGATCTGCGAGTACCCCAACGTTTTCCCAGAGGAGTTGCTAGGACTACCGCCTGAGCGTGAGATCGAGTTTGAGATCTCGCTAGTACCGGGGACCAGCCCCATTTCTACTGCACCTTACATGATGGCGCTGCTTGAGCTGTGAGAGCTCAAGTCACAGTTACAGGACCTGTTGGAGAAGGGCTTTGTAAGGTTGAGTGCATCCCCATGGGGAGTCCCCGTGTTGTTTGCGAAGAAGGATGGTACCCTGCGACTTTGTGTTGACTACCGACAGCTGAATGGGGTCACCGTCAAGAACATGTATCCACTGCCTCGTATCAACGATCTCTTTGACCAGTTGAGAGACGCCACAGTGTTCTCTAAGATAGATCTGAGGTCAGGTTACCACCAGTTGAGGATCAAGGAGACCGACATCTCCAAGACAACTTTCTGTACATGGTATGGGTACTACAAGTTCTTGGTCATGGCGTTTGGGCTGACCAACTCCCCCGCTACTTTCATGGACATGATGAACCGTGTTTTCAGACTGTATTTAGACCAGTTTGTGGTGGTGTTCATCGACGACGTCTTAGTCTACTCATGGGATCAGGCGCAGCATGGACAGCATTTACGTATGGTCCTAGATACCTTGAGACGACGCAGGCTGTATGTCAAGTACAGCAGGTGCGAGTTTTGGCTGAGACAGGTGACTTTCTTGGGTCACATGATATCGGGAGACGGATTGGTTGTGGATTTAGCCAAGGTTGAGGCCATGATCAGGTGGGAGAGACCACTCATAATGACAGAAGTACGTAATTTTCTGGGACTGGCAGGCTACTATCGGTGGTTTATCAAAGGGTTCTCTCAGATCGTGCGTCCTATGACTCAGCTGACCTGGAAGGACGTGCCCTTTTCCTAGATCGACGAGTGCGAGGCGTGTTTTCAGGAGTTGAAGGAGAGACTGACTTCAACTCCTGTACTTACCATTCCAGATGGTAGTGGCGGGTTCGTGGTTTACACCGACACATCATTGTAGGGGTTGGGTGATGTGCTTATGTAGAGGGATCACGTTGTCACTTACGCTTTGCCGCAACTGAAGCCCCATGAGCACAATTACCCCACCCATGACTTAGAGTTGGCAGCAGTTGTTTTCACGCTAAAGACATGGAGACACTACCTGTATGGTGAGATATTCGAGATCTTCACTAATCACAAGAGCCTCAAGTACTTATTTGACCAGAGGGAGCTCAACCTGAGACAGAGGCGTTGGTTAAAGCTCCTGAAGGACTACGACTGCAGCATCTCCTACCACCTAGGGAAGGCCAATGTGGTGGCCGATGCCTTGAGCTGGAAGTTACCCACCCACTTGGCCAGCTTATAGGCATAGAGTTGGAGACTCATGGAGGTGGGCAGTTAGCGACCCCGGGAGTCACAGGAGTACTGCGGGGCAGTGACAGTGACGTGACAGGCATGACCAGAGCTGATAGAGCGCATCATTGCAGGACAGATAGTCGATCCGTACTTACAGACACTGTGAGACAGGGTGTTGACTGGGGACCCAAGAAACTTTTCCTTCTCAGACGAGATACTGCACATGAGGGGACGCCTATGCGTTCCTAGAGACGAGGAGTTGTTGAGAGAGCTCCTGACCGAGGCGCACGGGTCTCGGTTCACCATACATCCCGGAAATATAAAGATGTACCATGATTTACGACGCGACTTTTGGTGGAGAGGGATGAAGCGGGATGTTTGTGAGTTTGTCCAGCAGTGCTTGGTATGCTAGTAGGTGAAAGCCGAGCACCAGAGGCCTGCAGGGCCGTTACAGCCACTTCCTATGCCAGAGTGAAAGTAGGAGAGTATCACCATGGACTTAGTGGTGGGTCTACCAATTACCCAATGGGGACACAACGCAGTTTGGGTGATAGTAGACCGGTTGATGAAGACGGCACGGTTCCTACTGATCCAAATCACTTTTGGGCCAGCACAGCTAGCAGAGAGATACATCAGAGATGTGATACATCTGCATAGAGTCCCTCACGAGATCGTATCCGACAGCGATACTCGTTTTACTTCCCAGTTCTGGGTAGAGTTTTAGCAGGCATTGGGGACCCGTCTGAGGTTTAGCACCACATGCCATCCCCAGATCGACGAGCAGTCAGAGCGCACCATACAGACACTCGAGGACCTCTTACGCGCTTATGTACTAGACTGCAGAGGCTCCTGGGAGGAGCATTTGCTCCTAGTAGAGTTTGCATACAATAACTATTATTTGAACATCGGCATGGCACCTTATGAGGTTCTGTACGAACGGAGGTGTACTGCACCCATGAGTTGGGTTGAGGTGGGGATCAAGTGGAAGGTTGGCCCCAGGTTGATCCAGCAAGGTCAGGAGATGATAAATCCATATTTATATACATAATTTATGCCTAACTATTGTTAGTTTAAGAGTAAAATAGTTTATATTGCATTAGATTAGATTATATTAATCACATTATGGTATTTTGTAAATATTGCATTTTTAGATGTATAATTATAATTTTTGCTGCTACTTATATCCAGTTCCTTGATATTTTTTTTGTGTGCAGGCGTCAAGTTTAAAATTGATTGGAGCTTTACAGAGAGGAGAAACTATTTTGATGGGATTGAACCTATTTCATATACCAAAATTCAAATCCAAAATCGATTAGTCTTAACCTAAGTAGAAACCAAATTCCCATACCTACTTATGTTTACCCAAACTACCAAATAAATTCACATCCAAACATTTATTCAACACCTCACCCATCAAATATCCTTTCATCCTGAGTAATCAAATATCTCCTCCAAACCTACGTACGTGACCTTTTCTCTTATCCCTTCAATAAAAAAATCTCAATCCCAATGAAACCCCTCTCCAACATCCACCGAATATCCCCTCCAACGAAACAAATCTCACACACAATCCCCTCCTAATCCTGTTCCTACTACATTTCCACCGTACTCCTCCGACTTTTCTATCAAAAAAAAAAAAGGAAAAAAGAAAAACACCTACGTAACCTATTCCCTCCAACCGAAATCATATTTTTAGTCACCCGTATTCCACGCCACAAAACAAAAATAAAAAAATAAAAGAGCCAATTCTCCTCCCATCACCAACTCCTCCGTAGACCCCTCTCTCCCCTTCAATTCTTTTCTACGTAGACATCCCTTCAACAGATATTCCAACAAATAAATCCTCTCTCCCATCGTACAAGCCGTCCCACTTCCTCTTCGATTTTTCTCCAGCCAATAAATCCCATGCCCAAGCACCAAATCTCGTCTCTCTCAATTCATGCACCGTAGAGCCCCTCTCAATTCTCTCGCTCCCTATGAACTTCTCTCCCTCTCAATTCTTCCCCCAACGTAGTTTTTTCCCTCCTCTCAATTCTTCTCTCCACCGTAAATTTCCCCGCTCCGCCGTACTTTGCAGAGGCCTTCACGATTCCCTCTCTCTCGCTCCTCTTTTCCTCCTGCTCACCCCCATACTTCTCTCTCTCTCCCTTATTTTTCTCTCCTCACGTACGCAAACCCCCACCCGCTACACGATCTCTCTATCGTTCATCTCTCTCTCCCTCACAATTCCGCCGTGCGGGAACACCCTCGCCGTCCGACATCCATGCCCGCTCTCCTCCTTCTCTCTCTCTCTCTCTCCCTCGCGCATGCAACATGGCACTGCGCAAGAACTCCCCCTCGACGCTCTTCATTGCCCTCATTCGCACGTCCTCAACATAAGACCGCGACCCCTAGCAATCATATGCTCTCGACGAGCATTGCACCACTCTTAACCACGACGTCCCTTCTCCGACCTCTCGCCTCCACGCACATTCTCCACCGACGACCGTCGACGGCACTCTCCACTCCCATCATGACATCACCGGATTTCTATTTGAGATTATTTTTCCCTTCTTCTTCTTATTATATGTTATTCTGACTTTCTATTAGTAATAAAGTTCTTATTTGCATTTACATGTTCACTTCGTATTTGTCTCCGTACTTGTTTCATTTATTTCCTTTTATTATAAATAAAAATAAAAAATATAAATAATAAAAAAAATTCGTTTACTTGATCAAGTTGAAAATCATCTAAATATCCCTACCTCCCTGTGAGACGACCCGTACTCCCAACATTTTTCTCATATTTTTCGGAGACGGTTTCATAAATTTAAAATGACGTGTTTTTGAACCTACAATGACGGATTTATCATTATCACGATTTCACGAGAAGTTTTTGAAGGAATGTGGGGACATACCCCCAAAAATCAGCCCCAATTACAAGGGCGAGAAGACAAATACAATTTGTGACGCACGAGAATCCCCTGTGAAAGTAGGATTCAGGTCTCCTACATATTCTTTGAGTGTGTGGGTGTCTCTCAAGGTCGACGTTACTGCTCTACTGCACCTGTCGTGTGCCTTGGTTGCATCCCGCCTACACGAACTCCTTTTCTATGACTTGCTTTCACAACCTGTCAAGATTTCGTCTCGCGTAGTTGGTACCTGCATACAGATAGAGAAATATGTGAGGCTCACGAATATTGTCAGGAAAGAAACTATCTCAAATATATGCCTCCCCGCAACGGTGTAAAAAACTGGTCGTGAAATCGCGATAATGATAAATCCATTGTCGTAAGTGCGAAAACACGTCGTTTTAAATTTATGAAACCGTACTCCCAACATTATTCTCATATTTTTCAGAGACGGTTTCATAAGTTTAAAACGACGTGTTTTCGCACTTATGACAATGGATTTATCATTATCGCGATTTCACGGCCAAGAGGTGATAAGCAGATTCACAGGTGACTCCGCATTGTCAGGAGTAGACAGAAGAGCTACGCCGATAGAAAGCGTAAAGAGGTACAGTTCGAGGTTGGGGATCACATCTTTCTCTGTGTTTCGCCTATGAAGGGCTTGCAGTGTTTTGGGGTGAAAGGGAAGTTTGCGCTGAGGTTTGTGGGACCATTTGAGGTTTTGGAGCAGGTTAGACCTGTCGTTTACCAGCTTGCCCTTTCTCCCTAGCTCTCTGGAGTGCACGACGTGTTCCACGTGTCCAACCTCAAGAAGTACATCGTCGATCCCAGCCACGTTCTGAGCCACGAGAGTGTCGAGGTGGGAGACGACCTGACCTATCCCGAGAGGCCAGTACAGATATTAGACAGAGCCGTCCGGAGTTTGAGACAGAAGCAGGTATCACTGGTGAAAGTCTTATGGAGAAGCCAACGATACGAGGTCACTTGGGAACCTGAGGCGGCAATGTGAGAACAATACCCGTAGCTTTTGAGGGTACGTCTTCTCAGACCTACTTTTATCCTCTTTAAGTTTATTATGCGCTTTTACGTAACTTTCTCTGCACCCTACTTGGCTCAAGTTTCAGGGATGAAACTTCCTTTAAGTTTGTTATGTTGAAATGACCTATTGCCTTTTTTGGGCTGTTTAAGACGTCTGGATTAGCCGTCAGACGTCTGTCCAAACATCTGGATAGGGGGTCAAACGTCTGAAAGTAGAACCGTACCTGCTATTCTTTTTCCGCGTGCGCACACATGCACGCACACTCCCTCTCCTCACCCCAAACCCTAACCCTTTTCCTATTTAAACCCCACACCCACGCCACTCTCCCCATCTCCACCAGCCACCACCTCCACTCTTCCCTCCTGTTGGTCGCCACCTTCCTCCTTCCTTCCAGCGTGGCGAGAGGAGAGGAAGAAGAAAGAGAGATGGGACGCAGAGGAGGAGGAGAGGGGAGCTCGAAAGGAGGAGCTCGCGAGGGAGAGCGAGAGCGTGGGAGGATCTCGGAGGGGAGGAGCTCAAAGGAGCTCGTGCACGAGGAGGAGGAGCTTGTGAAGGTGGGCTTCGCGGCCTCCTGAAGCTGCCTGTGTCGCAGCTACGAGTGGCGCGGAGGGGTTCCACGCGGAGAAGAAGGCTCGCGGAGGTTCTGCGTACTGGATATTTTCCAGTATCAGATGTCTGGAGCACATCCCAGACGTTTGGAATAGCAAGACGTATAGTGCTGAGGCCGGACGTCTAAAAGCACGCTCAGTGCTAAGGTACGTGCTTTTGTGCAGCTTATGGCCATGCAGGCCTCACCGTAGAGTTTGTCCAGCCTTTTTGAGGTCAGCACGGACATACGCAGGGAGCAGGGCATTGGAAAGGCGTGGGGTGCGCCCTTCGAGGTGCTTTTAGACGTCTGAACACGTTGCGAGACGTCTAATCGTACCTCCAAACGACCGGAAGGAGAGTCCGACATCTGGAACTCACCTTAGATGATCGCGGAAGGGTCCGGACGTCTGGGGTAGCTGCAGGGAACCCAAGGTAAGTATTGACGTCTTGTAAGACGTCTGGGACTAGACCCAAACGTCTGATTTTGGACAGTGTGGGTGTTTTTGGCCAGTTTAGGGCCCAAATGGAATCGAATTTCCGCAAACGAACTACCGTTATTTTTTGCTTGAGTTTTTCTATGAGTTAGTGTCACTTGTATACGATTTTGGACTTGTTTGATGCGATTGGTTAATTGTATAGGTTTCTATCCAGTAGAGTACACGGGAGCTGCGGAGGCGACGGGATCTGCGATCCGAGCCCCCATTCCTCCCATGTTTGCCAATAGAGATGTTTACATTAATATTATGATTTAATAAATGAACTACATGTTTAGAATAACTTAAATGAACCCGAGGATGAGAATGAACCTTAGGGCAGGAACAAATGAGTATGGTTTGAGCTACACTGTTTACTTGAGATACTTGTAGAACCCTAGGATGATAATTAACCCTAGAGCAGGAACAAATGAGTATGGTTTGAGCAACACTGTTTACTCGAGATACCTGTAGAACCCTACGATGAGAATGAACCCTAGGGCAGGAACAAATGAGTAGCGTTGAGCTATTCTGTTTACTTGAGATGAATGTGAAACTTTAAATACTAGCAAATGTGTTGGTTATTTTAATGTGATGCCCTGTTAATTAGAAATTCACGAGCTGCTTGTTCTAAGAATGGAACCGGAAATGTAAATAGAGAGATCTGAAAGTTTGGAATATGAGACGAAAGGAATACCAGCATGAACCCTACGGGGAATTAGGAGTAAAACTCTTGTAGACAGGAAGTGAGCTGGCCTTTATGTACACGGTACTAAGGAGAGCCACTGTCCCTTTTGTGTAGAGGGGTACTAGCTGCTCGTTGGGTTGAGCCTTGGGGTCAGGCTTAGACACTCTACAGTGACTCTGTTTGGCTCTCGTGTACGTGGTACCGAGGTGAGCTACCTAGTGTAGGGAGGGAGCTAGCCGCCCCAGGGGACCTAGGGTTGGGACTAGCTGCCCTACACCGACTCTTGTTAGGCCCACTAGGCAAATCGGGATAGTCGGATGAGGGTATGCGGACTGTGGAGGGGCGAGACCCCTGTTCTAAGAGGGCAAGGCCTTGTACTATTCTGTGTTGTACCTTTAGGCTTACCCGTTAGTGGAAATGACTGACCGCGTGCCAGTGCGGGATAGCTACCTGCACGCTTATCACACGTGCCGTAATTACCGCTATGTCGCGACCATGACCTTGGGGTGGTTGACTGGATGTAGGACTACCACGGGGGACTCTCCCGGCCAGGAGAGCACCACGTGTATGTCCTACATCATGGAAAAGACTGCAATCAAGATCGTTCCCTGAAGAACAGGCCAGATCAAGAAATGATTTAAGTAAATAAAGGAACAACAAATTAAAAGTACTTGGTTGAACTAAATGAAAATGGATAATTACTTAATTGTATTGCTTGTCTTAATTACATGTAATTGGTTAAATACAACTCTACTCAACGTTCGCTGACTTTGAAAATTTTATAACCTTATTCAGGTAAGGGAGTTGAGCAGCCAGCACCACCAGCTGCAGAGGGAGCTGGGCCCAGTCGAGCTTAGCCTTAGCTGCGTTTTCTTACTGTTTCCTTAGCTTTTATTGTGGTAGTGAGTATTTTGTTCTGTATAATACTATTTCAGTTACTTTTCCATTGTATTTTTTTCTGTCGTGGTTGTGATGGCCTGTAATATTGATAGACTATTTTGTTCATTTTTTTACTGTCTCTTGAATTATTTCTACTTAGTTACATTACATGTGTGGTTGTGAATTATTTTTCCTACTTTTGATTATTCTTCGTTGGATGGCTAGGTCTTGAAATTAGTCGAGATGGGTCAGTCTCAGATCCTGTAAGGATCTAAGATCAGGTTGTAACACCTTTCTTTCTCCTTGCAAAATGTCCCCTTTCTCTTATTTTCCATATTGCCAAAGAAAGCATGGGCCTGATTCAAACTCTAAGAGCTTCTTTTTAAAGAGTGCATGGGGAGTTCCATTGAAATTAAGATTCTTGCTGTTGACTTCAAAGTAGACCAAATTTGACTTGATTATGCTCACATATTTATTTCACACATTCTTACTTATTTTGAGCTACAAACCTTGATTTTTCATAAAAAGAGGTCTATTAGTAAAATTGTAACCAGAAAAATCTAGAAGGTTGCCTATATAACCTATTTTGGGTATATTTTATCAAGGTTCAACTAAAAACATAAATTTTCATATTTACGAGATATGCTATCCGGATCCTTACTTGATGGGTCTAACCGGTTCGTTGTGGCATAGTTCACTCGAAAATCATTTGCTGGCCTAGATTTGTGGCTGCGACAGCATCGGTCAACAAGAAAAAATGCTCACTTATGGTACAAATAATTATTGTTAGGATCTTCAATTAATTCTATATCGACGTCTGTGCGTATGTGAAACATCAAATGAGCAGTGTATTCATTTTTCAAAAATGAGCACTAACGTTTAGTCGCGGATTTAATGACCTAAACTATCATAAATGGGTATATTATCAAAGAAAATCACTAGAGAAGTGTTCAAAGCAGTGGTTATAATTAAAACAAAAGATCATAAAAATAAAAAGCAAAGATGTTATTTGTAAAAATGACACGTATATCTTGAAAAAAGAAATTGACAACTATTTTTTCTTATTACATTATATGTAACCGTAAAGTTGGAGACTTAACTGGCAAGAAAATAAACGTTTTTTGCAAAAACAATAAAGAAACTTGCAGCGTTTATCTTGAAAAAATAATGACTGCTCATTTGATAAGTCCCCTGAACATATGCCAATTTATATCAGGGAAGCCGGGTAAGTAGGAGTCTGTCCACTTTGAAATATCCATTAGGGAAGGAGTTAAAAATGCATAGTCCAATTCAAATTTCCGTGGCACTCAACAGCTTTACATCCAAGAAGTTATGAATTTTAGTTACATGAATGTGAATCACATACCCCACAGATGCTGTTACTTCATTGTAGCGGTATCTTTTATGCTATACTTTCTTGAGAGATGTATAAAAATAAATAAATCGATAAGTTACTAATAAGTTAATCAGTGTTATTTATGCTTTCCTTGACTTCAGTGGAGCAAAGATAACATGAACAACGGGTGGATTCTAAGGTTTCACATCATTTTCACGTTTAAAATAGTTATAGCATATTTCGTTTCGACTGTTGGCCGGTATGTTTCATTTCCCGACTTAGGTTTTCGAAAGGATGCCGGATGAGCCCTGTAGTTTCTGTTCGCACATTCGTCCAACTTGCATCTATTTCCCACTCTTCTCCCGACTCTTCATACCTTCGCCCTATCTTTTAAGTGGAGGGGGTTACAAAACGTCCACATGTATTACCGCAAAGAAAACTCAAACAACTTGGTTACGAGGTTGAAGGTTACGCTTTAAAACTTAAACTTAAAAATTTTAAATAATTATCTTAAATTTTTACTACCTTTATCCAATAAATTATCAAAGTTAATTTTACTCAACCTGTCTCGAATATAAGCCCATGTGGTCAGATGCTTCCATCGGCCATCTAATCCAGCGGTCCAGTAGTACGACAATAGCTTTCCCATTCAGATGCCAAGGGATGCACCCAAATTAAACATCCATACCATTTCAAAATTTCAAGATCGCACCACCTACTTTTTTGTTGAGATCCTGCAAGTCTGAATCAATGAACCGAGTCCATGAACAAAGTTCTAAAATACAAGTCAAAGCAAGTACATAGACACCACATATATGGTACTCAGTACTCCCTCTATGGACATCATCCAGACATCAACACCGTGTGCTGCAGCCCCCCGAGACAAGCAAATAAGTACCATTGAGGAAACTTGAATGTTTCTCCGAGGAGCTTGCAACGAGAAAACTAGCCAACATCTGCACGATAAATTCCAACACGAGTCCAAAGTTCGTGAAGAAGCAAACCTGGTTCAACTCCATTGCCATCACCTCCTCCTACTTGTGCAGCATTTTTTTTTGAAAGAAACTTGTGCAGAATTTTGCTCATATGAAGTGCATAACTGAGACCATTTCATTGCAACTTGGGTGCCAACTTAATTTGTAAAACAGGACACATATGAATACACAACTTCTCACGCTGTGAGAGTAAATGTACAGTTGGGGGTACGGTTATACTTCCTCATCGCTGTCTCCACCAAATACAGAAGATACTTTTGGCATTACTTTGGACTTTTTAGCAGTTGACATAATCGTCGCCGTCTTCTGATGCAGCAAGGTTACAAGTTACAAGAGAACAAAAGTGCAAAGACTGGAAGTAATCTAGAAACATCAAACAAATAAAAGAGCCAGTAACTGTCACATCAATAGCATAAAGTCTTTGATACAATATAACAACATACATAATTCACGTATTTATCTATGCAGGAAATAACCGCCATGGCCAGCTAGGATTCAAATAAGATATCATCAAATTTCGAAGAAAGTTTCACTCATTTGCACAAAGATACGGGATTTCAACTGCAAAGGATAGATGGTGCACATTCATCTTGTGGGTGTTCACTTGAATGTGGATGTCCAGATGGTTAGGGCACTCTTGAGATGTAAAGGTGTGGTAAAGCTCTCGTCCCAAAGTTTATGTTCACAGCATGGTCTAATGTAAGTCACAATCCAAAACATCAGGCAAAATAGCAATGCTTGCTTTCACATCTCCAACTCTTTTAGCTAATTATTCATCCGATGAAGTAGCACTCAGTAGAATAGCACAATCGTTCCATCATCAATATCTACGTGTGATAGCATTGTATGAATGCCGTACCATAAAGAAAGATGTATTGAAAATCATCATTGTAGCATCAAAGTTGGCACGAGAAATTTTGGTATTTGGCTATCAGAAATCATTAGGGGTGTCCAGATCTTAGGATATCTGCGTCCCACAAATTAGGGTGAGATGATGCTCAACCAAGCATATTCAAAACTATTTACAATTTTAACCAACTCTTGTACATTGAAAAACAAAAAAAAAAAACTCTTATGGCTTTTATTAAATATTGACAAGTGTCATTTTCAGCAAGCATGAAACCCAAATGAAGGCTTGTGGATGGCGCAAGGGTATCATTGCATTGTTACTAATAAGCTTTGTTTGTAAAGGGGTTGTTACTAATAAATTAACTAAAGAGAATTAATTAATGCTACGTTTTAATTGATGAGAAAAAGCCTGACCTTGCCAATTAAGAAAAATATATTAGCTTGACCTTAATGTAATGTCCAATGTGCAGAAAACTGATCTAGGCAGCTGAATACTGGACTTCATAAGCAGCAATTAATCATCCATACATACTATAAATTTATATGCACAGCATGCAATCACATATATGGAAAACCGTAGGTTTTTGTTCAAACTTAAACTACTTTTTCCTAATGCAAACACATGTTGCCTATGTCTGCTTTAATGCAAGCAGCCAGTATCTTTCTCTTGCTTATCCTTCTACAACTAAATCTGAGCATTGTTTTTGGCAAACCAAGAATTGTTGAGGGTTCGGGAAAGTTTGGTATGCACTCAAGAAATAGTGGAGCCTGTTCCTGGACTGTGGGCTCCACTAGTAAAGGTGACTTTGGCCATCATCCTACTGGTGGTTTTGAAGCAAGCCTTCTTCCAAAGAAGGTGGAATCTTTTTATGCTCTAATCTATTGCCTCTGTTGCTCCTTTTTCCTATGCCCATAGCCATCCTTCTCTCAGTGTATCTGAAAACAGAAATCTGCCACTATTTGGCTACCTCATTCATCAAATCACGTTGGGCCAATGTGTTTGCTCACCCCAATCTCACTTAATCCAGCTCCCCACTATGCCTAAGGTTAGGGCAAAGTAGGGGTGGAGATGTTACCATTAGAAATAAAATATAAAAGTGAGCTCCTGGTATTATTGAGCTTTGATCTGTGCACAAACTCATGCAAATTGGCTTAAAGCAGTGAATAGCTTCGTTCCTATAGGTTGTGGTCAACAAGAATTGGAGAAGGCAAGCAGGAAAAACAGTTATCGAAGTGAATACCATATTAAACCATAAAAGAAATGTGTGTAAAGGCCAAAGGAAATGAAAAGCTGTATTGTGTCTATATGGTGATTGGACAAAAACACTTGACTGTGGCACAATGGTATGGTACTATCTTTTAATAAGCCTTTTCAGATTTTTTGGGAAAAAACCTTTCTAGAAGATCTTTACTTCCTTTCTCCGTCATCAAAACATTAAAGTAGATGATAGCAAATGTGGAAAACATGGCCAGATGGAGTATTACCAATAAATAAATAAAATATTAAAATTAGTTCAAGCTAAGCCGGGTTCTTGAAACCATTATGGATATTTTCCTTGCTGTTTTGTCGTTTATTGTGTGTCTTGCCTTCCAAGGCAGACATGAATGCTACATACGGCTGTATTGGGAGCCTGAGAGAAACCAACAAAGTATTTCCTTTTTTTTCCGAAAAGGAGCATTTTCTTATTTTTGCTTCATCCATCCTTTATTTTTTATTTCCACCTCTCTGTTAATCTCCAGGGTTGCAGCTACGGCCTTTCCTATGAGAAGTCAGGGGTAACTGCAACTACCACCACCCCAGGCACAGAGCTTCAATCACATCAACTATTGGAGAGGTCAGCGTCAATCTAGTATCAGAGCAATCTGATAACTCAGACCTTGGGATGTGCAACCAGAAGCTCAAAGAGCTTGGCAAGAACTCAAGGAGTATATGGGATTAGCTCATGAGAAATCTCCACAAAAGCTATCTGTTGCTACAGGAAATGGTAGGCCTTGTACAAACCATGTGATCCCAAAGAAAGGGCAAGAAGGAATCAAATAGTCTGGGAAGCTCCCTTGGCATCATTTCTTCATATAAGAACTGTGAATATATCTGCCTGTGTATGATGACAAGGGCTGAAGACCCCACCTGTTGGCTATATAGTGCAGAAGAATACTTGGATGATGAAGTGATTTTTGGTTGAGTTGGGGGACACCTAAATGGGAGGATTACTGCACAGAGCCCTTCAAGAAAGAGCTTCAACCTGATTCGGACAGAAGGTCAACGACCCACTTGTGCAGCTGTGTTGACTATGACAAACCTCCACAATTGATCCATCCCTGATGACCAAATTGAAAAACTTGATGGTATTTCAAATCAGGAGTTTTTACATAATTGCCATTGAAAACTTTTGATATTACATGATTGTCATTTTTTTGAAAAGATCACATGATTGTTATTAAGAAATCATGCTTTACATGTATGCCATTGCTAACATGCCTCTTTTTGTACTAAAACCATTTAGTTAATGTGAGGTTAGACATTAAACACATTCAAGTGACCAAGAAGGTGAAAAGGGTCATGAGAGTCAAAAAAAAATGGTGAAAGATCTTCTTTGAATTGATTTATTGTGGCACTTTGACCCCACTATGCCAAGTTGAATGAAGCAACAAATGGGGGCGAGAGGCAAAGTTAGGTGAAAAGAGGAATTTGAAGAGAAGCATTGCAATACGATCTTTTTCGGGCTTATGATACAATTTAGGGGCAAAGACAACCATTTCTTAATGTTTTTAATCGAAAAAAGCAAATAATCTTGTTAGAATTTAATTTGAGTGGCATTTTTTTAAAGGAAATCAACATTATGGTGCCATCTGTGTACATATGAAGGTTGGATTAGCGATTATGTAATATCAAATGTCTAGGCTGGCATTTATGTCAAAATCCCTTCAAATGCTTATTCGAATTGGATAGTCATACAAAAGGTTGTTCTTGCTAGTGTTTGTAGAATGTTTTGAATATCCTCCCTACACTTTCAGATATTATTAATTATATATGTCTTTCTGAAATTACATTGCACTTTTCTAGGCTGTTAATTCTAGATTTCTTTTTAGAACAGAATTTAAAAAGGCATTTTGGGTTCCCATTATGAAAGGTCAAATTTTTACAGTTGAAATTATTAATGCTACAAATTTAAGTTTCATCACTTACACAATTCTAAGATGGCATTTACAAATTTTCCATGGAGATATTCAGAGCCATTTACTCTTTTTTTCGCAAAGTCATAGAAGCATTCTCGAATATGCTGTTACAAGTCCAATTCTAACTTATTTTACTGTTACATAGCCATATTTCTATTTTTATCATGTTATATGCCTAGGCATATATCTATTTTTACCAAATTATATGCTAGAGAGAGAGAGGACTGCTAAAACTTGTTTGGAAATTATTTGATTGCATGTCTTTATCTGTTCCTAATTTTTAGGAATAGAAATAATTGAACAAATGTTATACAAATGATATTTTTCAGTGTCACAAAATTAATTCATCAAAGGTAGTTTTATATGTCATTAGATCCCAAATCCATGGACAATCTCTTGGTTCAGATAGCTTATACATACGTTTAAGCTTATTAGATGGGTCATGTGTGTATGCATGCATCTATGTATGCATGTATAGAGAGATCATATATACATAGATACAAATGTATACATGTGTATCTATATATGAATGAATATATTGTTCGATCAACAAGAGTTTGCTTTTGGGGCACATGTAAAGTATGTTAAATGATGAACAGACCTTGGAGGAACTGATCTTAGATGAGAATCCAAATTTTAGCATCTGGCGCTGATCCTGATCAGCAACACATGTAGCTGCCTTCAACATGATGGAATCTGAAGAAGCCCCGGACTGTGCTTGTTCTTGTTGCTGCTTCTGCTTTTGCGCATCTGCACTGAAATAGGGGAAAAAAGGAGTCCGCAGGAAAGCAACCAATAATCTAACCAACCTCAAGCAGACTGTAAAGTAGATGGATGAAACAGAAGAAAAGAAGCCATACATCTGAGCAAATTTTGCCATTTCTCTCTCTTGGCGCAGTTGCTCCCTCTTCTGTCTTTCGTCACGATTGCTGCTTCCATGCATTTCTCTCATTTCTTTGAATCTCTACAACATTGCAACCAAGTGATCAGAAACCTACTAGTCACTTATTATATCTTCTTCCAACAAACAACCGAGTTCAATATTATGATAAGTCAAATAGGCAAGGAACAAAAATAGACCAAGTTATTGGCCCAATGGTCTAGATGGTAGGTAAGTACCAACGAACTTACCTTTCTGTGATTGTGATCATATGAGCTTAAATGGGCTTCAAATTCCACTGCCAATTTGTACTGCTTATTGCACAGATTACAGAAGAACACCTTACGAATTTCCTTCACCTCAGTCTGAATTTTCTGTTCACGCTCTGCCATGACCTGGATTTTCATCATTTGCACGAACCAGGCAGTAGATTCCACCAAGTAATAAAAACTGCACGAAATTCTCAAGACCCTCGAAAGTGGATGGTCCCTTTATAACACACCATCCCCATCAAAATACACACATAAGCTATATCCTCTTCCATCCAACTAAATTTGATACTAAGGCATGCTTCAACACCAACTAATATTAATATGACAAAGAACGGGTACATACCTCACGCTTTTTTATATTCTCCTCAGTCTCTTCTAATTCAATATCAAGCTTCCGCCGCTGGACATTTTCTTCTGCTGTGAAAAAATCATCCTGCTCCTGCTTTCCTATTCCTAATTTAGGATCTCTAATGCCAGTCCTTATTGGTTCCGTTATTCCTGCATGAGTTGACAAATTAATTTCTACCAATTGCATATGATTGAATTGTACTTCAATAATGTAATCATGCAATTGTCTCCATCAAATGCAAGTGGTAAAACCGAAGGGCTACCATCTGGTTATTTACAGGATCTCACCGATAGCATAACAAGTTATTGCATTCCTGGTGTTGTTACAATAGATTTTTTTTTAGAACGATACTTGTAACAATACCTTAAGATGATCATGTAGAAGAACGATACTGGTAATAACTAAAACAGTGCTAAACATCCTGTTGTAAGTGAGAGATAGCCATGTAATTGAGCATCAGATGGAGGGTGCGAGATTGGCTGGACTTCCATAGCACAATCAGCCTATTATTAGGTTCATCTGGAATAGTTGATGTAGGACCACGTGATGGGTGATCATTAGCAGCCTCTGGGGCAGTAGGTAACAGGGCATGGCATCGATGATACACCATAATCTCTCGAGGAGCAAGATCAATAGTAGCCCCCTCCCCAGAATAGTAGGGAACCTTTTCAAAGAAGATAACATCCACAGTGACAATGTAGCATCTGTGCATCAGATCATAACACCTATAACTTTTTTGGGTACGTGAATAACCCAAAAAGACACTTCACTACCCTAAGGGAGAACTTGTTTGTGATTCAAAAGCTTGAACGAAGCAAGTACATCTAAAGATGCATAATGGTAGAGAAAATGACCTCTCTGAGTTAAGATGCAGAACCTGGGACAGGATGCATCCTTGTCAGACTGATGATGAAACACAGTTGATAAGATAAGTCGCAATAAGAATTGCATCTCCCCAAAACTACTTTGAGACCTTCATGTACACTTTCAAGGTCCACGTAATGTCTAACAAATGGCAGAGTTTGCGTTTAGCCACACCATTTTTTTGAGATGCATGTGCACAGGAAGTCTAATGGATGGTCCCTCTGCTAATGAAGAAATCTTGTAGCTCTCTCCACATAAACTGTAATGCATTATTGCTAAGAAAAATCTATATGGGGGCTGAATATCATCTATATCTTAACAAAAAAAAACTTTGCATAAGTTGAGTATCTCTGATCGAGTCTTCATTAAGAAGACCGACATAGATCGACTATGATCGTCCACAAACACGACAAAATATCGATGTCTGCCATGCTAGTAGCACATGCTAGACCCCATACATCATAATGCACCAAGCCAAAGGGAGAGGAGTTAATCCTTTTGGTACGTCTAAAGAATGTACTTTTGTGATGCTTCCCCAGTTCGATACGCCTCACAATCCAGAGAAATACTCACTGGCAGCTCTGGATACATGCGGCACATCTTCCAAACATGTGGGTGACCAAGACATCTGTGCTACGGTAAGGGATCATCAAAAATAGAGACGACTCTTGCAAAGGGTGTGGGGACATTGAGGAAGTAGAGATCGTCCTCAATTCTCCCTCCAATGATCTCATTAGTCTTCTTATCCTAGATATAAGAGTGTCTATCATCAAAAATCACACGACATTGGAGATCCTTGCAAACATTGCACACTGACAAGAGATCCATTGGGAACTCAAGAGCACAGTATACATCTGGAAACTCCATGTTGGAAGACACCAGAGCCTTCCCAACTTAGTCACTGGGGATATTAACCCATTGGCCACCTTCACTGACTTGACCTTTGGAGGTTTTGTTGATGTTCCCAACGTAGCGGGGTCTCCTGTAAGATGAATTGTCGCCCCGTAATCAATTATCCACTACCTAGGCTGGTCCTTAAGCACCATTCTCCTACCTAGGCCAGTGCAAACCTTGTGCATCCAACATCCAACACAATAGGCACAATCCATGTTATTCTCGTCAGAACAAGAATCGGGTAGAACATGGATACAACTTGGGAAGTGATTCCAAGCACATTATCAGAGATGATCCCAAGCACAAACATGATAACACCAAATAATTCCATCATATGGAGTCTTAACACAAGAATTTGCTGCCAAACCCAAGAAATCTATTGTTCATCGCCTACAAATAGAAGGCCACATAGCCACTATTCGGCCCAATCTCCCATGAGATAAACTTGTTGTCTAGCGCATCCTATGGGTCACATGTAACAACAGCAGTGGTGCTAGGTGACATAGCAGCAGTACTGTTGCTACTGATTACAATCCTGTAGCTCATGATCTATCCCTAGCGCAACATCAACACACTGCGACCATACTCACGTGCAACATAGTGAGAACAATCTCACACCATCTGTTAACTATGCACGTGGAGAAAAGGGAATAAAATATTTGATGGGATACCAAGCTACTGATCCAAGACCACCGCTCTAATATTTTGATGAAGAAGATCAACTTGTGTTATTTTGAAAATAAAACCTTAGCCCTCTTTATATAAAGAGAGGGGTTAGGTGTACAAGGAAACACCATAAAACACAGTAACTCATTTGTTAAAAATAATGACGACTAAAAATAGTAGGACACCTAATCCTAATTAATTTATCCCTAAAATATCTAGCTAATTTATTTCCTAACAATTACTACACTAGGTTTTGAAAACATGGCTCCTTGGATTGTGGCCATGAACATAGGAGAGAGTACTTTTCAGTGGGAGGAGAAACATGAAAGAAACAAGCAAAGGAACATGGCTGAGAACATCATCACCTGCAGAGCATCATTCTCCCACAGCCAGAGCTCACACTGATGCCGTACTCTCTTAGTTAGTTGATTTTCTTATTGGTTAAATTTTGCAATAACTCTTCAGTTGTTTATATCCACCATTATAGACTTATAGTATTATATTTCTGCATCCAAGATACTTTTTAACCAAGTCAATTTACTCAAATATAAAACCAACAAACTAATGCAGTTTATTCATCTCGATCATCAACTTTTATTTCATTAAAGCTGTCTTTCAAAAGTTACTCTGTCAGATTATCCTACCTCAGTCCCTTGGCATGAGCTTTTTGAGTAGGTAATAATTAAGTGGAATACTTATCTAAGAAATATATGATTCACAATATCAAATAGCATCAAATATTCATATGGAAGAAACATGACTATCAAAATCGATGCAATAGATAGTATTATATTTCTGTAACCAAGATAATTTTTAACCAAGTCAATTTACTCAAATATAAAACCAACAAACTAATGCAGTTTATTCATCTCGATCATCAACTTTTATTTCATTAAAGCTATCTTTCAAAAGTTACTCCATCAGATTATCCTACCTCAGTCCCTTGGCATGAGCTTTTTGAATCGGTAATAATTAAGTAGAATACTTATCTAAGAAATATATGATTCACAATATCAAATAGCATCAAATATTCAAATGGACGAAACATGACTATCAAAATCGATGCAATAGAAACATCTGAAGGAAAAAATGCAAAATCATGATATTGCTGGCCCCATTATCATTGTGTACGGCTTCTAGGAAAGTGAAAGCAAAAGAGAGAGAGAACAAAGAATCACAATAAACTACTATGATGGGAAGCAACATGCTGGAGGAAAAGCTAGAAGCAAACGATGCCGGAGTAGATATAAATTAGGATTCTCCTACAAACATGGAGATCCAAGAGAATGAATCGGTTAATTTGGGAAGCCAGGGCTAACATCAAAAGGTGACTCCACTCTAGATGGAAGGAGAGATGGGGCTTAGATAATAAAATGCAATATACACTTTTGGGAAGCACAAGCTCAGATGCCACAAGAGAGAGATCCTACTTTAGATAGAGATGATTGTTTCTTCAAGGTCAAGGTTCAAAAAGTTAGTACACAATATTTAACTGTAGGGGTCACCACATAGCATGTAAGAAAGATGTGAGGGAGTACGTGGTTTGATTTTTCATTTTTTACTTAAAAATATAGGATAATTATTGAATATTTCTTTAATTTGGTAAATTTATGTCATATGTCCCAAATATATAAAAAAATCAAAATTACATAAACATACAATAGGATGATTGAACAAGGACAGCTACTTTTACTTCATCTACTAGAACATGCCATATACAATTTCCTAGTAATGTTTAAATATAATTGCTGGTATTTGGAGAAGGCCACGTGGCAGCAGGCCTTATGGCATGTGCTACGTGGAAGCATCAAAACCGGCGACAAAGGGTCCAATTGGATCAATTTTGGTGCACCAAGTTTGGTTATTTCCTATTTTTAGTAAAGTTATTTTTAGGAATATGTTTGGAATTTGTTTTTAGGAGATAAGGTTTTTCTCAATAGGATAAAATCTTTTGTTTCTTTTTTGTAGGGGTATGTTTTCTCTATAAATAGAGAGCCTTTCCAACTATTCTAATTTGAGTCAATCAAATATTTCCAACACAACTTAAAGAGGAATCCTCTCCTCTCTACTTCTCTCTTCTCCACATGTGGTGGTTCTCTCTCCTCCACGTGTGGTGGTTCTCTCTCCTTCAAACACCACGCCAAACTACAACAGCAATATCAAGGAATTTCCTCCCTATTTTCAACGTGGAAACAGTCTCACATTAGACTATTTTTCCCACGCCAATCAGCCTCTATGCTTCTTACATGCGCTCTAACTTCAACATTGGATCAGAGTCGGTGTTCTAGGCTTGATTGGCATGTGGTTGGAGGAGAGTGCATGCACAAAATAGAGAAAAATTCTCTTGTGCGTGCACCCTCTTGGCCACGCAAGGTCTTCATCACCAACAAAAGCCTCCTTATCACATCTAGCACCTTACACGAAGAAGGAAAGTTGAAGAATGACGAAGACCGGCCACATAGTCGCCACCAAGTCCGCGTTATCAAAAGGAGAAAGAACTAAGAAAAATAGGTTAAAGAGGAGATATATCAAGTTATGAGGTTTGTAATCTCCATACTTTTTCAATTGATATTTTATATCCAATTTTTTACCCTCCTTAGAAAGAGATTTTTTCTGAGAAGATGTCAAATATCAAGTATGGGATTGCACATCAAAGAAGTTGACACTGCAATCCACGCAAATTTCGAGGTTGCCAAAAGAAGCAACGATGTTCTACGTTGCAAGAAGATTAGAGGTTGATCCAAGAAGTTTCCTTTCTAAAGTTATAGGATGCAGCACGACTGTGGCCAAGGTCGTGTGCATCCTCCAAGTCAACAGTATGGACGCACAAAACATCCACATGAAAGGTGTTGAGACAAGTACGGGAGACCACTACATGGAGCTACTAGCACCTCATGTGTGGACACCCTTACTCTTGACCACGAGAAGAGCCAGGCCATGTTCCTTGAAGAGAAGGAGAAGAGGACAATGGCAGCCATCACAATGACTATTGAGGTCGCTCAAGAAGAAGCGACAACTTCTAAGGTTGCAAAACGCCTTGCCATCATTCCTCCCAAGAAGATCTCGAAGCCCCAACTTCTAAAGTTGCAAAATGCCTTGCCATCATTCCTCCCAAGAAGAACTCGAAGCCCGAAGAAGATGAATGGTGGGGCGTTTAACCTTATTAGTTGAAGACCAAGTCGTCGACCTTGCAGCCTTCGACTTGAGGGGGAGTGTTGGGACTTGGTGCAGGTCACATGGCAACCAACAGGCCATGTGGCATGTGCCACGTGACAGCATCAAAATTACTAGCAAAGGGTCCAATTAGACCAATTTTGGTGCACCAAGTTTGGTTATTTCCTATTTTTAGTAAAATTATTTTTAGGAATATATTTGAAATTTATTTTTAGGAGATAAAGATCTTTCCAAATGAGATAAGATCTTTCTAAATAGGATAAAAGCTTTTATTTCCTTTTTTTTTTTGAAAAGTGAGAGGATAGTTATCCAATTGATAACCACCCATGATCATTTCATTCCCTTTTATTTCCTTTTTGTAAGGATATGTTCTCTCTATAAATAGAGAGCCTTCTCAACTATTCTAATTTGAGTCAATCAAATATTTCCAACACAACGCAAGAGGACCCCTCTCCTCTCTACTTCGCTCTTCTCCACGTGTGGTGGTTCCATCTCCCTCAAACTCCGCACCAAACTGCAGCAGCAATATCAGGGAATTTTCTCCCTATTTTCAACGTGAAAACAGTCTCACATTAGATTGTTTTTCCCACACCAATCAGCCTCTACGCTTCCTACATGCGCACCACCTTCTACAATAATAAAAGAAGGTGCCATGCTTACAAATCAACATTTATCTGATACATGTAACACTATCTAAAAAAGGGCAGGTCATCAACTCAACATTTGACAAAAGGGATTCAACTACTTCCACCCAAATTTATTAAGAAATTGACCAACCAACAATATAAAATTAGTATTTAAATATCTGCTTGGACTCACAAAGGACATAACTTAGGAAAATTAATAGAAAACGTATATATAGAAAATCCAACAGTAAAAATTTATGCACTAACAATAAGAATATTTGAATAAAATAAATAAGAGAATATTTGAACAAGCAAACACAAAAACATTTGAACTATACAAAATCCAACAAATAAACCATTTTCTCAAGGTTAAACCAACATAAAAATCAACAATGTATATAAAAAACCAAACAAAAAAAAACTGTTTGCTTGACCTCTATTTCAAAATCAGGGGCATACTCAAGCGGGTGCACCCCATACTTGAACCACCAATGCAGTCCTACCTGCATATGGCACCGCCTAAGATTACTCACTTCGTCGGCCTAATCACATAGGCAAATGCAGCTGCATATGCAGTCTACGTGGCCAACTTCTTGAACCTTATTCAAGGTGCCTCTTTTTAATGGCAAATTTGATCTTACATATAAAGGGATTTCAATGGCTCCTATGAGAGCCTCTAATTTATTCACCAAAGGCTCCTCTTCAACCACTTGAATCCATATACGTATCTGTAGTTATGTAGATGCATGGAAACATGTATGAAGTACATAAAGAAATTACAAAAAATGTTTTTGAGGTTTTTACATGCATGCCCCTACACGAGTACCCTTACAAAGTTAAAATCTACGTACATAAACCCTATAATGGTTTTGAGGTCTTCATCATTGATGTTTTTGGATTGAAAAATAGTTATTTTATATTTAAGCCCTTGTAAGATTCTACACCTCCATCTTCTTCACGTGGCACAACACTAAGGGAAGAAATTAGACTGGGGATGGGAAGATTAGACAATAAATGCACATGTAATCATATGGGAACAGTGGTGGGAAAGATGATGAAGCTAGTGAAAGGTAGTGAAAGGTTGATGGAGATAATATCAGTTATAAAAGGATTCCAAAACTAATTAGAATCAGGCAAAAGGGGTCAGCTTGAAGTCCTTCAGCATAAGTCTTGGTTGAATGAGAAGTCTGACCCACTTCGCCGAACCAGAAAAACAGATTTAGTTTGCTCTCCTTAGTGAGTTTTCTCATTTGATCTTCTTTCCTGGCTCAGATAATTAAAATAGGGATGGGTATGAAGTGAACCAGAGAAAACCGAGGTGCAATGAAGCTTGTCTACATCTTCTTCAACTCACACAATGCGACAATTTTTAAGAAGAGTAAGGAACTCACCTGAATTCATTAAATGCCTATGGAGTATCAGGTTGGGATCTATAAATTCCAACTCTCCCAATCCCAGGAAGCCAAAAAATCCTGCTATCCACTTTGATTAGGAAATGTTTTGATGGTAGATATTATACACAGATTTTCCAATAATATTCTATAGGCTCTACAACACATCGCATTGCTCTTCCTTGAGAATTTTAACATAAAATTCATGTGAAACCAGAAAATATGCATTGGTTGATTTTTCCCTTTCTTTTGGAAAAGGTGTATACTAGTTGAATGGATTGGGCTTTTTGTATAGAATCACACGGTGAAACATCATCCAGGGAGTAGACTTGTCTCTTATGTAACCAGACAATTAACCCCTCACTTGTCCCAAATTGCCAGCCATCTTTGCCATGCTTGCATAGCCGGTCAAACATTTGTGCATGGTCACAGGTCGACGATCTCCAGTAAGGCAATGCCACTGTGCCTAACCACATACTTCCATTATACTGTGAAGAGCGAGGATTGCCACCATCATCACGTTCCTCTGTTGTATCTTGCAAGCTGTGTGACCTATATCATCTTCCTCTTTGGCAAAGGCATGCCCATATTTTCCTGCCAAATCCGTCACAGCTAAGGTGATAGTGTGAGATCTTGTTCTGATGCTCAATCCAAATCTTACAGCAAAACAGTTTTTTCCCTTTAATTTCAGGTAGAGAGGAAAAGCATCTCAAAATGGCTAAAGATTTTCTATATTTGACTATTAAATGGCCTCTGTGAATTTAAATACAAACTCTTTTTTTTTTATAAATAAAAGGGCGGTTAACCGTGTGATAACCACCCAATTCACTAATAAATTTGAGATAGCATTAGATTCAATGAGTTTGACCAGTGGTTTTAGTTGGTCGTATGGCTGATGATGTCTGATTTCAATTGACCAGGAATGAAACAGGGATGGCCATTTTCTGGCTATTTGACTGATCTGATCAGATTTCCACATGGATATACCAAACTGATGCATGACCCATCCAAAATTTAAGTAGCATACATGCAAGTACAGAACCAACAAAACACAAGATTTGGTGAGTTGTGAAGGTCTCCATCTCAAATTTACATATATCTGTGAGGAAAATCACCGGAGCTTTAAGATAACCAGGAAGTCCAGTCTTGTTTCTTAAACCTTGATATGAATATCCTAAACCAAGAATGACATTTCAGAGATAAAACTTAAAGCCCAGATGATAATTCAACTCAACAAATACAATTTAATTTTTATAAGAATTTAAAACAATTGACCTAAATAAAACCCATCAACACTTAGTTTGCATTTTAAATTCATAATAAAAAGGGACAGTCTCCATGCAGCATCACTTTTTACGCCTTCCAAGAGCACCTGCTGACCATTTATAACCAAAAAGTCGTATATCATTCTTGATGCACCTGCCCTCTATCTTGATCACTCTCTTCAAGGAACTGGAGATAAAAAAATTACTATACTCACCTTGCTTCCATTAAAGTGGATGCTTTAAATAACTCTTGCTCCAAAAAAAAGGGTCTTTTTACTCTGATTAAATTTGGTTGTCAATGGCTGGAATCAGGGGGTTCAGTAGTGAGGTCCATGAGATGTCACATGGAATGGTGGCAAAGAGATCATTAAAAAGCAAGGCCAAGGAAAGGGGTGCTTTAAAATTTTGATGGGAGAGGGGGCATTTAAGAAGTAATGCAAAGTGAGGAACATGCTGCTGTTACAAGAAGTGTCTGCTAATGAGGTACAAGTCATGGTCCATCTCAAGGTTTTAAATGTCAATTTTAATGCCATTTTGATGATCCCGGAAGTATTCATTTCAGAGGCACATCAAGGAAATATCAGATTTTCGATGACTTCCACTCCCAAAACAGCATTTCAGAGACTCGCCGGAGGCATGCAAGAGGAAATCTCAGAATTCTTTTGGAATGATTAGAATTGTATTGAATTTATATAATTGTGTTAACAAATAAAAATGTAAACATCAATCCTATCAAAAAAAATATTTAAGTATTGAATCCTAAGATCCAACAATCTAACTCTCTTAAACATATAGATCAGATAATCATCGAACTAGTTAATCTACAATAAACTCATGGTTCTACAAATTTAATAGTTAACATCCATAATAGGATCAATAAAGCTAAGGATTGTAGCTTAAACCTAGATTAGAGAAAAAGCAATAGATACTATTTAACTTTGGAGAAATTAAATTATCTTAAAGAACTCACAAATAGGAGAGAGGTCACTTGCAAGAGTTTTTATCACTCCAACAAGCATGCAACAATAAGAATAGGTAGAAATAAGTTATTAAGCCACTTATAGATCAAATAATCATCGAGCTAGTTAATCTACAATAAACTCATGGTTCTACAAATGCAATAGTTAAAATCCATAATAGGATCTGTGAAGATTTGAAACGTCCAGCAGCCCTTCTTCCTCTTGGAATTGGCACGTGAGAGAGGAGAGAGAGAGAAAGGCCAACAACTATGGAGGAGAGAGAGGAGGGAGTTGTCGACCGTGGAAATCTTTTATTGCAACTCAAAAAACAAAGTAGAGTATCGGCTTCTATTTAAAGAGAATCAAACCTAATTGCAATCCTAACAAATTTAGGGTTTGCATATCCTAAACAAACTCAATCATAATTAATTAACTATTCCTATTTTGGACTTAATCAATCACTAAAAATAAATTGTCACATGTAGCACAAACCCTAAATCTATTTCCAACGCACACACGGCACATCACGTGCCCAACAGTGGGCCCTACTAGCCTTTGCCACTTGGCACCACCACGTGGCCACTGACTGCTGCTACCACATGGCTTTATTCCCACGTTAACAGGATCAATAAAGCTAAGAATTGTAGCTTAAAATTAACTTAGAGAATAAGAAATAAATACTATTTAACTTTAGAGAAGCTAAATTATTTTAAAGATCTCATAAATAGGAGAGACGTCACTTGCAAGAGTTTTTATCACTCCAACAAGTGTGCAACAATAATAATGGGTATAAATAAGTTATCAAGCCATTTATGTCAACCCTAAAATATGAAAACAATCTAAGAATTATACCTAATGCCATCCATTTTGCAAAATTTTTTTGAAAGATAAAAAAGCGATTATCCAAGAGATAACCACCCACATTCACTTAATCTCAAAACAGAATCACATCCATTCTGCAAAATTGTGGACATATTATGAATATTTGGAAAAATGTCATTGACACTCCTGCATTTCGATGTTACATGTGTGTCAATATGAGCCCACATCAAAAAAGGCTAATTTGATGTCATGTCATGGGCATTCAGAACATAGGTCCATCTAATATAAGTGGTACAGTGCCATTGAAGAAGCACTAAGAAAGGAGAGGAGAGAATTATTTGGAGGGGAAGAGGAGAGTGGAAACACACAGAAAGAAAGAAAGACATAAGGAAGAACATATGAACAGAATCAAGGGGGGGTGGGGAAGGTATGAATGCAAATTCCATTTTTTACTCCAAGCTGATCGAATTACTAGTTTGATGATGCTTAACAAGATTTGTGCAATTTATGTGGTGCACTCCTTTAGGTGGTGGGGGGGAGGTATCTATATATGAGAATTATACAATTACCTAAGGTAAATATGTGAGAATTATCCAACTACCTATGACAAATAACTTATTTGAGTCATTAGTTCTTATCTTATGCTTTACGAAACTTACAAATTAGTTTACAATTGTTACAAGTGCAATCCATCTAGCCAATAAATTTTAAATCCATATAGTTGCATTTGCTTTTTACGTCCCAACTCCCAAACGAGTTTGACTCAAACCCTAGTTTCACTAGATAAAGCCCCCTTCCTCTAAGGACGTTATATATTGCGGTCATGTATGTGTGTATGTCTTCTCACTGTGTTTATGTGTGTAGGAAAAATATCTTTTGATCACAATACTCATTTAGTGCCAAATAAGCACCTAGATGTGTGTGTGGGAAAAATATCTTTTAAGCACAATGCTCATTTAGTGTCAAATAAGCACCCACATTTAATAACACATTTAATGATCCAAAAATGGTTATATAATCAAAGAAATAATTGGGGAGATGTTATTTGATTTAGCTACTATGATTAAAATGAAAAAATATTAAAAAGAATAGCAAACATGATACTTGTAATACATATATACAAAAACAATCAAGTCCTTTCTCACACTAAGTGGAGTCGGCTAATGGATTATTTGCCTCCATATAGATCGATTTTAAGTCATTTCAGGACTTAAATTAAGGTAATTGAGGTCATACTTAATAGTTTTCTTCCAACACTTGTTTGATCTTTCTCGCCCCCTTTTAGCAGGTTTAATCTCTAACTTTTCGCATCTCCTGACTGGAGGATCTAGTAACCTTCTTTGCAAATGTTTAAACCATCTTAGGCGTGTCTCTCTCATTTTATCCTCTATTGATGCCACCTTAACATTTTCTCGAATAATCTCATTTGAAATATGATCATTTCTTGGATGACCACACATCCATCTTACCATTTTCATTTCTGCCGCAGATATCTTCTACACATGCCTATAGTTGATAACCCAATATTCAGAACCATACAGTATGGTTGATCTTACCGTAACTCAATAGTACTTTCTTTTGACTTTTAAAAGAACCCTTTTATCACAGAAAACACCAGATGCACCCCTCCATTTCAACCACTATGCATTAATTCTATGTGTAACATCTCCATCAATTCCACCATCTTGTTAAAAAATAGATCCTAGGTACTTAAAAGTAGCTTTCATTGAAATGCACTCTTCTCCAATTTTTACATCTATCCCTTCATTGTTACATCTACTACTAAACTTGCATTCTATATACTCAGTCTTTGTCCTGCTTAAGCATAATCCTTTAGCTTCCAGGACTTCCATCCAAAGCTCAAGTTTTCTGTTTACTCCATCTCTTGTCTTATCAACCAACACAATATCATCAGCAAGAAGCATACACCATGGCACCTCAGCTTAGATATACTTCGTTAACTCATCCATGACCAAGGTAAAGAGATAAGGACTTAAAGTCGATCTTTGATGCAGACCAATGGTAATATCAAAGTAGTCCATCAAATCATCCTTAGTTCTTACATAAGTTGCAGCTCCATAGTACATATCCTTTATGAGGTTGATATATAAAACGGGTACTTGTCTCTTCTATAAAATTCTCTACAAGATATCTCTTGGGACAGAATTATAGGCATTCTCTAAATTAATAAAAATCATATGTAAATTATTCTTCTTGAATTTGTAGGTCTCTATCATACGTCTCAAAAAATGTATTGCCTCAATAGTATACCAGCCTAACATAAAACCAAACTAATTTTCAATTACTACAGAGACTTGTCTCACCCTTCTTTCAATTATCCTCTTCCAAAGTTTCATCGTATGGCTCATCAATTTAATATCACTATAGTTAGAACAATTTTGTATATTTCACTTGTTCTTATATAAAGTTATCACAAAACTTTTCCTCCATTCCTCTAGCATGTTCTTGCCTCTCTAAATAATATTAAATAATTTTGTGAGTCAAGTTATATCCCTTTCTCTCATATATATATATATATATATATAATGCTACCATGTATAACGTGTAAAAATTGGTTAAAGGCTATTAACTTGTAATATCGTAACACCTAGTTGTAAAATAAAAGCAATGCATTGTAAAACCAATAAAGAAACATGTAGTGCTCATTTGATATTAAATGAGAACAATGCTTATAGGATAGGGGCCTATAGAGCCCCTGCGCACACACACATGCACACAAATAGATAGATATGTGTGTGTGTGTGTGTGCACATGTGTACCAATGCATGTAGGAAAACTATCCGGTGCAATTAGGGTTTAAATAACTTATGTGAGCTCATTCCAAAATGTTATATATTTTATAAAACACTTATGTATTTTACAGTCTTTATACATTTTACAATATGTAATTTGTAATTTACAAAATGTGACTTACAAGTTATAAAGCTAACTTGTAATTTACAAAATGATATTTTTACAACTTTTCCATTAAAATGATCATCAAAATCATTTCCATTTTCAATGAAATTTTATATCCAATCTATTTAAGCAATAAACTTTCAACACACTTGGTTAAATTTGTTATTTGAAGTTCCACATGCATTCAAATATGTTTGGCTCAAATAAATTAGTTAAGCCCTTGGCACATTGAATGACACCTCTATATGTATAATACAGGTAACAAATTCTATCCTCCGGTGATCTTTGGAATTTTTTTTTTAACTTCATCCGCTTCACTCTTTTGACAATTCCTCAACTGTAACTTTTCACAATCATCGTCAGCTAAAAATCTGACATTTGTCAATAGAGAAGATGGGAATTCCAAATAGAGATAAATTTGAAAAGTATTTAACTCCTAGTAAGTACTTTCAATACAAAAATTCATGACAACTTGAAATTCTATAACCTACAATATAAGCATTGTTACCAGATGTAATCAGGAGACCTCACTTTAGCCAACGGACCACCCAATTATTTTTTGCAAGCACAGTGGGTATGAACCAGCACATTTAAATGTTTTCAACAGGATATAGGTTCTCCCAACAGATAAAAGCATCCATTCTACGAGAATATTGACAGGAAAAAAGGAGAAACATGAAGACAGTCCAAAAACAAACCAAACAGCACCAATAAAAGGGAAAAAATACTGAAAAATATGACACTATTGCATATCTGCTTGATATGACTAAATACAAGTCGAATCAGAACACCTTAATAGCAAAACTGCACATAAAAGCCAAGGCAGCTAAATGACAATACATCTGTTCTCATGATTAGGATTCAGATGAGCCTATTTTAGCAATTTTCTATATCTATCATATTTTCACAATCTGCAAATAAAAAAATAGCATGTCATCAGCTACTTCCAATTCCAATTGATAATGTTAAAAAGAATAGATCTTTAACTATCTACAAGCATTACAAAATATTGCAAACTTTCTACTGCAGAATAGCTACAGTAAAATAGTCATCCCCAGCAAGGACAGTTCTAATGTAGTTTGGGATTTCTCCAAATAACAGATGAAGAACAAAGACTTACCTTGCTCATCTTTTCCAAGGCCCTTCCCTTTCCATCCCATTTTTTGAAGAAGTCTGAAACCTATATTAGATGAAGTTAGCTGAGTATCCAATGAGGCTTGCTCCAGGTTATCAGTGTCAAGATTTTCGGTAGGCCTGTGACCAATGGGAAGGCGAAAGTCCTCCACCCAGTCCTCAAGAAGAGAATTAGAACCTTCCTATAAAAATCAAGTGGACAAGACATCTGTCATTACGTGTTCTCTAACATACTAAAATGCACTAACCGAAATAATCCAGCTATACGAAAACAACAGGTTCTTATCCTGTTAAACATGATTCCAACATAGTGGAACAGGATACATGAAATAAACGAGCAAAACCAGAGACTATCTTGCTGAACTTTATTCTTAAATTAAAAACCAGACAACTACCCTTTAAAAAGAAAACACAGACAACTGGAATGAATTCAGAGGTCAGGAGAGTACCTTAAAACTGTCTTCTATAACAATGGTCAGGCCTCCCAAATGAAATTCATTTACTCCTTTGTTAACATTTTTGGTATAAGCAATTTTGTACCCCCAAAAAAGGGACATAAGCTACTTTGGTACAATAAAACATGGAGGAAAATCCCAACTACAATCTCCAGTTAAATTCACGAAAAAGGAAAACAGCTACGGTTAACCCAAAATCTCCTGTTAAATTCTCCAGGATAAAAAATCATCTATACTTTGATGCACATCAATCAAAGCACTATCTACCCAAGCCAGCCAATTAGCTTGAGCTGCTGACCTTACGTGAGAGTACCTGTAAAGTCTTGTAAAAAAAATTACTTCATGGTTATCTTTCGGAACAACACTTGTTACAGAAGACTCAGAACTATCACTTAAAGTTTATGAAAAAAAATTACTTTCTGTCATCTTCCAGAACTACCTCCCTTGCATTAGAACTTTCACCTGCATACCCTAAGGTAAAAATTATCATATTCCCTGATCTCTACATATACCAAGAATCCATCCTCTCATAGTTAATAGATGAAATGGTTGAGCATTTGCAAGCTTCTGGACTGCACTAGTTACTTCTCAAAAAGCCCACAATTTCCCTATGTTAGATATAAGATTGCCAAATTAGCATGTAAAGATTCGTTCTATTTCAAATTTTTTAAGACGTCTGGACTGTCAATCAGACATCTGACCAGATATCTAGGCCTCTTCCTAGACATCTGAAAATTAAAAAATCTATACGCGAAGTTGATTCTGCACGCAGCCAACACACAGACCCCTTTTTCTTCTCTCTCCTTTCTTTCTCTCCCTCGTCAAACCCCAACCCAGTTACCTATATAAGTACCCCCTTCCTCTCCTCTCCACTCCATCACCACCACCTTACTCCCCACTCCATTGTCATGAGGAGGCACGCGAAAGAGAGGCAGCAAGAGCGAGGAGCGGTGTGAAGAGGAGGTCAAGCTCGCGAGCTTCGTGGGAGCTCGCCGGAGGGTCGCACAGCCGCTGCGACGCGTGCAGGAGGAGAGCATCGAGTCGTCATCCCCGACTTCCTGCAGCGGTCAGAACTACAGCCGAGTAGGAGGAGCCGCGACAGAGTGCAATGAGAGAAGCGAGAGCACGGTCTGATACTGAAGTTTTTCCAGTATCAGATGTCCGGAGCACCTTCCAGACGACGAGCTGGACGTCTGAAAGTAGGTTTTCACGCAGGTACGTCTTCTTCGCGGTTACGGTCATGCAGGCCGCACCACAATGTAATTTGTTTGGCTAAATAGAAAACTACTGCTCTGTCGTGCGTAAGAGCAGCTTTAGGAAGGTGCGACATGCCCTCTCATGCTTTTCGGACGTTTAGATAACTTACCAGACGACCAGAGGCATTCCCAGACGGCTGGAAGATAGGTCGGACGTCTGGAGCTGAGTCCAGACGGTCAAGTAAGAGTCCTAGACGTCTGAAGTCGACACAGAGACTTGAGGTAAGACTCTGGTGACTTTTAAGACGTCTGGACTTGATTCCAAACGTCTGATTTGAGTCTGCAGACTTGTTTTTGACTCGCTTAGGATTCGATCGGGATCTATTTTATGCAAACGAAATATCTGTGATTTCCTTGTGAGTTCCTCTACATGTTAGGAATCCTTATATACTGTTCTAAATGTTCCGTTGTGTTATGTTCCTTGGTATAGAACTTCGACCTGTTGCGTGTCTGGGGCTTGCAGAGGCACGTGAGTCTACAGTTCGAGTCTCCAATACTCCCGGATTGTCTGGTAGAGTGATTTCCCCCTGTTTTATTTATAAAACATGAATGCAGTCATGAAAAATTAGATAACTAGACATGTAGGATGTAGCATGAATCCTAAGACGAGAAATAGTTACACTGCTTGTATGTATGATTGAGATTGTATTCATAATTGAATAAACTAAATTGTTAGCAATTACCTGTTAGAATACGAGCTGCCTGTTAAAATACAAGCTGCCTGAGATGATTAAACAGTTATCTGAAATATCGCTTGTTGCATGAGTAAATTATAGAAATACGAGCTGCATGTGTATAATACGAGAACAGAAATGTGGATGAAACCTGATTTGAAATAATATGGTGAATATGAGCATAAACCCTACGAGGAGTAGGAGTAGAACTTCTGTGAATGAATGGAAAGGTCTGGAAATGTGGACGGAAAGTGTGTTGACCTTTGAGTACGTGGTACCAAGGAGAGCGACTGTCCCTTCTTTAGTGTAGAGCGAAGCTAGCCGCCTTTGGATTGGGATCCAGGATTAAGAATGGTCACTTTACACCGACTTCTGTTGGCCCTCGCATACACAATACCGAGAGCTACCCCATAGGGCTCGGGGTTCAGCTAGCCACCCTACACCGACTTGTTAGGTCCTCTGGGCAAACAGGGGTAGTCAGACGAGGATGCGCAGACTGTGGAGATATGAGACCCCTGTTTGGTTCTGAGGTGCTATACCCCTGTTGCTGAGAGGGTTAAGTCCTATACTGTTCCGTACTGTACTTTGAGCATACCCGCTAGCGGAAACGATTGATTGCGTACCAATGCGGGGTAGCTACCCGTGCGCTTATCGTGTATGTCGTAGTTACCGCTACGTCTGTCAGTGACCTCGGGGTAGTTGACTGGATATAAGACTACCACGGGAGAACTCTCCCGACCAGGAAAGCACCACGTGTGCCTTCTACTATTCGGAAAAAACTGCAATTAAGATCGTTCCCACGAGGAACATGTAATATCAAGAAAGAAATATGAAAATAAACCAATGAATGAAAATGAATTACTTGTAAAATAAAATAATTGAAAAAGATAAATTTACCTGTTAGCTTTTACTGCTTTAGATAATCTGGTTACCACTTTACTCAGTGTTCGCTAACTCCGTTTTCTCATAACCTTTTATAGGTCCAGAAGTTGAGCAACCCGATTTACCAGCTATAGAGGGTGCTAGATCCAGTCGAGTCCAGCAGTAGTCTTACTGTTGTACTTCGTTTTTGTTAGTGAATTTCAAACTTTGTTTACTGTTTCTATTACTGTACTTTTGTTCTACTTTCCAGTTGTGGTGGTATGTACTAATTAGCAGCTTGTACTTCATTGACTGCTTGTACGATTTTACTGTTAGTTACCTTGCATAGTGGATGTGATTTATTTTCCTTCTTTTTAGTTATTTCTTGTTAGATGACTGGGTTTTGAGGTTAGTCGAATCGAGCCGATCTCGAGTCCTGTAGGGATTCGGGAATCAGGTCGTAACAAGATGGTATCAGAGCAAGGTTATCTCGAGACATGAACCAACTTAAGAATAACCAATTTACGTGTATGTAACTTGGGTAACTACCACAACGTACCGCTTGACATCTGTTCTGAGTTCCTTTTCCAGAAGTCCGTTAGAGTTAACTTCTTTCGTTCTGTCTTCCGCATCTCCTTGCAGGAGATGCCTCATCAGGGAATTCTCGAGGCGGGCTGCGAATGCGGTCGTGGATGAGGTTGGAGGGGCAAACGTGCCGGGCCTAAGATGCCAGTTAACCTGCCACTTCTCCCATACGTTCAGACCAAGGACCTCGCTCAGCTGATCAGGGATATTGTACGAGAGGAACTCCACCAGCCTCCACGAACACCTCTCCCTAAGGAGGTGGAGGGGGAGTCCTCTGTGGGACTGAAAGGCCGCTGCAACGCTGGACGAGCAGGAGAGGGAGGGGGTGCTCCTCCACCGCCTCCACCGCACTCTGACACTTCTGAGCACGAGCCCTCCTTGCTTGGAGGTGTGCCTGTTCCCCCATTGCAGCTTGGAGGTGTGACAGTTTCGAAAGCTGAAGCCTCCCTCCTTCAAGGTGGATGAGGACCCGTCTGAGGCAGAGGACTGGCTGGAGCAGATAGAGAAGGTGTTTGACACCCTTCGCCCCGCTACGGAGTGCCGCGTGGCCTTTGCTACGTACCAGGTGGAGAGTGCGGCACATAGGTGGTGGAGGGCAGTCAGAAGCCAGGAGAGAGGAAAACCGACGTGGGACCAATTCGTGACCCTCTTCTGCGAGCAATACTTCTCGCAAACTTGGCAGGACCAGAGAAGGAAGGAGTTCCACACTCCGCCAGGGGACGTTGACTGTTAGCGTGTATCGCACAAGCTTCATGGAGTTATGTTTTGCTGCGACAGCCATAGCTACAGAGGAGCACCTGTGGAGGTTCACTGAGGGCTCCAGCCTGCCATTCAGGGGTATATCAAACCCCTGAAGCTGTCCACCTTCTCGAGAGTGGTGGAGGCAGCCATGACGTACGAGGAAACCAATCCGGCTGTGCGAGACACCGACAGCGGACGAAAGAGGTCCTACCAGGCAGAGTACTCTCAGGGCCGACGAGAGAAGAGGCACGCGGCACCCACGGGAGAGCCGTCTCGTTTTGTGGGGCTGTCAGTAACCTTTGGGGGCCCCCAACAGAAACCAGCTAAGACCAGCATTGGACCCTCACCCAGCTGCCAGCAGAGACTTACCGAGGGAGGGAGTCGAGTCCCCCTCTGCTACAAGTGTGGCCAACCAGGCCACATCAGGTGGGATTGCCCGTCTAGGGCTGGAGCACAGCAGATGCTCCTCGTACCGAGCACTGGAGGTCGAGCAAGTGGTCGTGGTCCCCAAGAACGTGGGGGAGGGTGGTAATCACAGGGAGGATACCGACCAGCGACTATTCGCCCGACTCAGAGTGTGGCTGATTCTTCTGCACCGAGAGCTGAAGGGCGTATCAACACCCTGACACAGAGACGCCAGGACATCCGGTTCAATGATGGCAAGTATGATTATAGTTTCCAGCAGATTAGTTTACGTGCTTTTTGATTCCGACGCCACACTCTTTTGTCGCTGCAAGCTTTGCTGTCAGTTTGGGACAGGACTGCGTATTGTTAGAGGATCCGTTTGTGATTAGAGGCCCAGGTGGTCAACTGTTTGTAGCTGAAAAGGTCTACAGGGGCTGTGAGGTCAGCATTTAGGGACAGTCTCCCTGCTAACATGATTGTGATACCGATGGAGGATTTTGACGTGATTCTGGGGATGGATTGGTTATCCGCTTACCACGCCTTGGTGGACTGTTTCGGGAGGAAGATCGTCTTCTCCATACCAGAAATGCCTTTGAATTTCACGGACAGCTAGTGGACGGAGATTTCAGGTGCATATCTGCGTTTCGGGCAGTGAGACTTTTGAGCCAGGGGTAAGGGCTTTCTAGCCTATGTGGTGGCAGAACCCAACCCCGTGACAGACTTTCAAAGCATTCCGGTGGTTAGTGAGTACCCCGACGTGTTTCCAGAGGAGCTACCAGGATTACCGGTCGAGCGTGAGATCGAGTTTGAAATCTCACTGGTACCGCGGACCAACCCCATTTCTACTGCACTGTACCAGATGGCACCACTTGAGCTACAAGAGCTCAAGTCACAGCTACAGTCTTTCCAATGCAAAGTGGATGCTCCGATGCGAATCTCAGCAATCACTTGTTCCGATTCTACACATTGATTTTGAACAAAAATCAAACTTTTGGATGGAATATTCACATTATGTAGAACATCTGGACTTTTAATAGTGACATACAGGTCTATGGAACATAGAAAAGCAGGATGCCCGTGACGAGTATGTGTAGGATGAACCAAATCCTCATTGAATTGGATTTTTCCATTATAGGGAGCTCGTACGTGTTTAGAAGTACCACCCGTAAATACTCCACCGGTATGAAAAGTTCTTAATGTTAGTTGAATAGCCGGTTCTCCAATGGATTGACCCGCGATAATACCTACGGGTTCCCCCAATTCGACCAAGTCGCCATGCGTGGAACTCCGACCATAACATAATTGGCAGATCCAAGATGTACTTTTGCAAGTAAAAGGAGTTCGAATATATATTGGTTGTACTCGAAAAGTTAAGAATCGATGGATAAGTCTAATCCCAATATCTTGATTTCGGGCGGCAATGCATCGTGGACCTATATATATATATATCTTCTGCTAATACGCGACCCATTAGTGTTTGGATCAACATTCTTCTTGTCATCCCCTTTTGGGGACTCACGGAAATACCTCGGATCATACCACAATCCGTTCTGCGTACAATAATGTGTTGAACTACTTCCACAAGTCTACGCGTGAGGTATCCGGCATCGGATGTTCATACAACAGTATCTACAACTCCTTTACGTGCTCCGTAACAGGAAATTATATATTCTGTTAAAGAAAGCCCCTCGCGTAAGTTGCTTTGAATGGGTAAATCAATCATTTGTCCCTGTGGGTCTGACATTAATCCTCTCATGCCTACTAATTGATGTACCTGAGATGCACTTCCTCTAGCTCCGGAAAAGGACATTAAATGGACTGGATTCGAGGGATTGGTCATTCGAAAATTAAGATTCATCTCGTCTCAAATATTGACTCGTAGCATACCATATCTTAATGGATTGACGTACTTTCTGCTGCATGTACATTCCCATAATGATGATGTTTCTCCAAAATCCAACTTTGTTGTTCAGCATCTTGGACTAACCATCTCTTTGAAAGGATGGTCAAAAGATCATCAATTCCTAATGAAATAGATGCAGCAGTAGCTTGTTGGAAACCTAGAGTTTTCATTTGATCTAGGATATGTGATGTATATCCCATTCCAAAGTGATCTATGAATCTGTTAATAAGTCGTTTCATGGAAACCTGTTGGAGAAGGGTTTTGTAAGGCCCAGTGCGTCCCCGTAGGGAGCCCTTATGTTGTTCTGAAGAAGAAGGATGGTACCCTGCGACTTTTTGTTGACTATAAACAGCTGAATAGGGTCACCATCAACAATAAGTATCCGCTGCCGAGGATTGACGATCTTTTTGACCAGTTGCGAGGTGCCACGGTATTCTCCAAGATAGATCTAAGATCAGGTTACCATCAGTTGAGGATCAAGAAGATCGACGTCTCCAAGACAGCTTTCCGCACTCGGTACAGACATGAGATTTTGGTCATGTTGTTTAGGCTGACCAACGCCCTCGCTACCTTTATGGATTTGATGAATCAGATTTTTAGACCGTATTTGGATCAGTTTGTGGTGGTATTTATCGACGACGTGCTCGTTTACTTGCGATATCAAGTACAACACGGACAGCACCTACGGATGATTCTAAACACTTTGAGACGACACAGGCTGTATGCAAAGTACAGCAAATGCGAGTTTTGGTTGAGGCAGGTGACTTTCTTAGGCCACGTGATTTCAGGAGATGGTTTGGCTGTGGATTCAGCCAAAGTTGAGGCCGTACTTAGGTAGGAGAGGCCACGTACATTGATAGAGATATGCAGCTTCTTAAGACTGGTAGGTTACTACGGACGGTTTATAAGGGGATTCTCGCAGATTATGCATCCTATGACTCAATTGACCTGGAAGGACGTGCCCTTTGCTCGAAAAGACGCTTGTAAGGCATGTTTTCAGGAATTGAAGGAGAGACTGACTTCAACTCATGTACTTACCATCCCAGATAGTAGTGGCGACTTTGAGGTCTACGCAGACGCTTCGTTGCAGGAATTAGGGGGTATGCTCATGCAACATGTCACGTTGTCGCTTACGCTTCGCGACAATTAAAACCCCATAAATATAGCTACCCTACCTATGACTTAAAGCTGGCCGATGTTATATTCGCACTAAAGACATTGAGGTACTACCTTTACGGTGAGACCTTTGAGATTTTCACGGATCATAAGAACCTCAGGTACCTGTTTGACTAAAAGGAGCTTAACATGAGATAGAGACGGTTAGAGCTTCTGAAGGACTATAGTTGCAGCATCTACCATCTGGAAAAGGCTAATGTGGTGGCTGACGCATTGAGCCGGAAGGCGTCCGCCCACTTGGCAAGTTTACAGGTGCAGAGTTGGAGACTTATGGAGGAGTTGGACAGTTGGAGACTTATGGAGGAGTTGGACAGTTGGCGACCCCGAGAGTCAGGGGTATTGTGAGGCAGTGACGGTGACCCGACAAACGAGGCCAGATTGATATACCGCATTATCACAAGACAGATGATAGATCTGTACCTACAGTCGTTGCGAGACAGAATGCTGTCAGGGGACCCAAGAGACTTCTCTTTTATAGACGAGGTGTTGCGCATGAAGGGACATTTGTGCGTTCTCATGAACGAGTTGTTGAGAGCTTCTGATGGAGGCGCACGGGTCTAGGTTCACCATACATCCCGGAAACACAAATGTATCATGACCTGAGACGTGACTTTTGGTGAAGGATGAAGCAAAATGTGGGTGAGTCCGTGCAGCAGTGTTTAGTGTGTCAGCAGGTGAAGGCTGAACATCAGAGGCCTGCAGGGCCATTGCAGCCGCTTCCTATGCCAGAGTGGAAGTGGGAGAGCATCACCATGGATTTGGTAATGGGTCTACATGTTACCCAGCGAGGACACGATTGACAAAGACAACACGCTTCTTGCCGATTCGAGTCACTTTGGGACCAGCATAGTTGGCAGAGAGGTACATTCGTAATGTGATACTCCTGTACAGAGTTCCGCGTGAGATTGTATTCGACCAGGATACCCGTTTTACTTCCCAATTTTGGACTAAGTTTCAGCAGGCTTTGGGGACACAGTTGAGGTTCAATACTGCGTACCATCTCCTGATGGACGAACGGACGGACAGTCAGAGCACACTATACAAACACTTAAGAACCTTTTGTGCGCCTGTGTACTAGACTGGAGTGGCTCTTGGGAGGAGCACTTACCCCTGTTAAAGTTTGCATATAATAACAGTTATCACTCGAGCATCTACATAACACCTTAAGAGGCTCTGTACAGACAGAAGTGTACTGCACCCTTGAGTTGGGTTTAGGTGGGGACCAAGTGGGAGGTTGGCCCCAGCCTGATCCGACAGAGTCAGGTGATAGAACAGATCCACAGACAACTCCGCACTATCAGGAGTAGGCAGAAGAGTTATGCCGACCAAAAACGCAGAGAGGTACAGTTCGAGGTTAGGGATCACGCCTTCCTTCACGTTTCACCCACAAAGGACCTGCAGTGTTTTGGGGTGAAGGGGAAGCATGCGCCGAGTTTTGTGGGACCCTTTGAAGTCCTGGAGCGGGTAGAACCCGTTACTTACCGACTTGCCCTTCCTCCCAAACTTTCTGATGTGCACGACATGTTCCACGTGTCCAACTTCAGGAAGTACATCGCCGATCCCAGTCACGTTCTGAGCAACAAGAGTGTCGAGGTAGGTGACCTGACCTACCCTGAGAAACCAGTGTAGATATCAGACAGAGCCATCCGAAGTCTGAGACGGAAGTAGAGGTACCCCTGGTGAAGGTTTTGTAGAGGAATCAACGGTACGAGGAGGCTATCTGGGAGTCTGAGGCGACGATGCGAGAACGGTACCTGGAGGTTTTTGAGGGTACGTCTTTTTGAACCGACTTCGATCCTTTTTAAGTTTGTTATACATTTTATTTTTCTTTTCTGCACCCTAGCTAGCTCAAATTTTGGGGACGAAACTTCCTTTAAGTTTGTTGTGATATAAAGACCTGTTCTGTTTTAAGCCTCTTAAGGCATCTGATTTTCAGTTAGACGTCTGGACCCCTTCCCAGACTTTTGAAAATTGAAAAATCTGTACGCGAAATTGATTTTACGCGCAGCTAGCGCGCAAACCCTTTTTCCTTCTTTCTCCTCTCTCTCCATCACCGAACCCTAACCCAGTTGCCTATATAAGTGCCCCCTTCCTCTCCTCCCCACTCCACTGTCGTGAGGAGGCACGCGAGAGAGAGGGAGCAAGACGAGGAGCGACGTGAAGAGGTTGAGCTCGCGAGCTTCGTGGGAGCTCGCCGGAGGGTTGCACGGCCGCCGCGGTGCATGCGGGAGTAGAGCGTCGGAGCGTCATCCTCGACTTCCTGCAGGGGTCGGAGCTGCAGTCGAGCAAGAGCCACGGCGGAGCGCAACTAGAGAAGCGGGAGTGTGATCTGATACTGGAGTCTTTCCAGTATCAGACGTCCAGAGTGCCTTCCGGACAACGGGTTGGACGTCTGGTGACGACACCGGACGTTTGAAAGTGGGTTTCACGTAGGTACGGCTTCCTCGCGGTTACGGCCATACAGGCCGTACCGCAGTGTGATTTGTTTGGCTAAATAGAGGACTGTTGCTCTATCGTGCGCAGGAGCTGCTTTGGGAAGGCGCGTGGCACGTCCTCCCACTTTTTTCAGACATCTGGACAGCTTACAAGACAACCGAAGACATTCCCAGGCGACTAGAAGATAGGTCAGACGTCTGGAGCTGAGTCCAGACGGTCGAGTAAGAGTCCTTGACGTCTGAGGTCGACGCAGGGACTTGAGGTAAGACTCTGGTGACCTTTAAGATGTCTAAACTTGGTTCCAAACGTCTGATTTGAGTCTACAGACTTATTTTTTACTTGTTTATGATCCGATCGGGTTCCGTTTTACGCAAACGAAACATCTGTGGTTTCCTTGTGAGTTCCTCTACATGTTAAGAATCCTTATATACTGTTCTAAACATTCCGTTGTGTTATGTTCCTTGGTATAGGATTTCGACCTGTTGTGTCAGGCTTATAGAGGCACGTAAGCCTGCAGTTCGAGTCCCCAATACTCCCAGATTGTCTGGTAGAGTGGTTTCCCCCTATTCTATTTATAAAACATGAATGCATTCATGAAGAATTAGATAATTACGACATCTAGGATGTATGAATCTTAGGACAAGAAATAGTTGCATTGTTTGTATACGTATTGAGATTATATTCATAATTGAATGAGCTAAATTATTAGCAATTACCTGTTAGAATATGAGTTGCCTGTTAAAATACAAGCTACCTGAGATAATTAAACAGTTGCCTGAAATATCGCTTGTCGCATGAGTAAATTATGGAAATACGAACTGCATGTGTATAATACGAGAACGGAAATGTGGATGATGAAACCTGACTTGAAATGATATGGTAAATATGAGCATGAACCCTACGGGGAGTTAGGAGTAGAGCGCCTGTGAATGAATGGAAAGGTCTGAAACTATGGACGGAAAGTGTGCTGACCCTTAAGTACGTGGTACCAAGGAGAGCGACTATCCCATCTTTAGTGTAAAGCGAAACTAACCGCTCTTAGGTTGAGACCCGAGGTTAGGAATGACCACTCTATACCAACTTTTGTTAGCTCTCGCGTACACAGTACCGGGGAGAACTACTAGTGTAGGGAGAGAGCTAGCCACCCAACGAAGAATGGGGTTCAATTAGCCACCCTACACCGACTTGTCAGGCTCTCTGGATAAGCCAGGGTAGTCAGACGAGGGTGCGTGGACTGTGGAGAGGCGAGACCCCTATTTGGTTCTGAGGAGCTAGACCCTTGTTGCTAGAGGGTTAGGTCATATACTGTTTCATATTATACTTTAGACGTACCCGCTAGTAGAAACAACTGACCACGTGCCATTGCAAGATAACTATCCGTACGCTTATCGCGCATGCCGTAGTCACCGCTACGTCTGTCAGTAACCTCGAGGTGGTTGACTAGGTGTAGGACTACCACGGACTCTCCCAACCAAGACAGCACTACGTGTGCCTTCAACTATTCAAAAAAGACTGCAATCAATATCGTTCCCATGAAAAACATGCAAGATCAAGAAAGAAATCTGAAAATAAACTAATGAGATGAAAATGAATTACTTGTAAAATAAAATAATTTGAAAAGATAAATTTACCTGTTAACTTTTACTGCTTTAGATAATTTGATTACCACTCTACTCAACATTTGCTGACTCCGTTTTCTCGTAACTCTTTATAGATACAGGAGTTGAGCAGCCCGAGTTACCGACTGCAGAGGATGTTAGACCCAGTCAAGTTCAGCAGTAGTATTACTGTTATACTTCATTGTTGTTAGTGAGTTTCAGACTTTGTTTATTGTTTCTGTTACTGTATTTTTATTCTACTTTTGAATTGTGGTAATATGTCTTGATTAACAGCTTTTACTTCCTTTATTTCTTGTACGTTTTTACTGTTAGTTACCTTGCATAGTGGATATGGTTTATTTTCTTACTTTTTTATTATTTTTTGTTAGACAATTAGATCTTAGGATTAATCGAATTGAATCGATCTCGGATCCTGTAGGCAAAGTAGATGTCATGTAATACTAAAACTAAATGTAAAAGGTTAAATAGATTTACTCTTTCAAAAAAATAAAGTACCAATACTTCAACTTACAAGTAAAACTTATAATAAGATATTAAATTAATCATCAAGGACACAACTGTTAAATAATGATGCTCTCAGTGCCAATTCTGATGACATTGGAACCCTTTAACAAAGTCGGCAATGTGCATTTACAAATCCCAATCCATTCTTAAATAATATATACATGCTTCTTTGTTTTCTCTATTTCATTACAATATTTTGCTACTTTAATTAGAAAGCAAATTACCTGTACACTACATTCAAGTTAGAAATTACCTAGTTAAATAAGAAAGAATTTAATCTTCCATCTCAATGATAGGTTCAATGTAAGAAAATAATCATCAAAAAGGACTCTGAATTCATTCAAGAGTTTGGCACAAGCTTTGTACACTTCTACAAGTTTGATCGATGTAATTACTCTTCAAACAAATGGGACCTCAATTGATGCAACCAAGTATCAGGCAAACAAGACAAATAACACATAGCATTGCACCTAACAGCTATAAGAATCAGGATGCATGAAAAAATGAATATTTATCGTGTCATGTTCTGCAGTCTAACAAAAATTTCAATGTACTGACCCTTGTGTTAAAAATTTTTGCAATGATGACCTGTGAATTCACATAGGAATGGCTTTAGTTCACAATAAAAATATATTACAAGTTCATTGTATGAATTCTATAAGTGCTTCTGACGTTTCAGAAAAGCTTGTAGAAGAGCAGAAAATGAAATCCAGTGATCACTGCTATGTCCATAAACAAAAACATTGAATATAAACTGTTGGGAGGGAGAAATTTTTGTAGTGTTGTTGCATTTATGCATTTTCTTTTTCTGTGTGTTTTTTTCCTGTATTTAGGTTGGGTGTGTGGGTGTTGGGGGAAGGGGGATTACACCTATGTGTGATGGAAGCTATTGAAACTCCTTGATCAGACACAAATCATTTCCAACACTTCTAGATTTTTTTTCCCATTAGAGGAATTAACTTCTACCCTATTAACATTCCCCACATAACAAATATGCCCTAAAAGAAGTTCTTCCTTTGAATTAAACCAGTTGAAGGTCAGTTGTATTTACTTGTAGAAATGCAAATTGACTTCTGATTAGATTATTTTGTGAAACATTCATGTTGATCCACAAGTATGTCCAATATTATTGAATCAATAATAGTTTTTCCACATTACGAACAAATTTTGTGAGCTACACAAACAAGCACTTCTGACTGCCTAAAGTACTCATGTCAATACAATATACAAGGTTGGCCACGATTCGGTATTTGGTGTGATCAGGTATAAAAACTTGATCTTGTTGACCTTAGAAGGTAAAATATTAATAACTCGATTGTGTTGACCGTACAATGATCAGGTAAATTTTCCTTCCTGCCCCAAACTCATAATTCCATCCCGAGTCTTATGACTCCCTTATCTTGAAAAGAGCCAGAAGCTTCCCCTCCAGCCTCTTAAGCATAATTCAATATTTTCATTGAGATGTTGAGGGTGTGCACTTTTCCCAAAACAATAGTAATTTGAACTTAGAGAATTTCCCACAAGGTCATTCCATAAAGCAAAACACTGATTAAAGTTGTAAACTCTCTCATCTAAATTTTGTATTCATAAAAGGCTTGCCATCACACACATTTTAGAACTTCATATGAATTAAAAGCACAAAATGAATAAATTGCACGGCATGATGCAGCACTTCTTACCGATACCTAACAATAAATATGACAAAGAATGGAGCGGAAGGAAAAGAGACTAGAGTAATGAAGTTTTAGATTACCAAGGATGGATAATTTTGCTAATAATGATTCTTTCCACACTCTTGATATTTTATATGTCTATCTTCCCAAGTTGAACACATTGCATTCAAAAGAAAGAGGATTATAAATACTTGAGTCAAGAAGATAAAAGAATTGATGGAGATGAAAAAATAACCAGTGCAAGTAGGCTAGAAAGGAAAGAAGGTCCATGGGATGATCTACATGACAAGAAGATGACTCTGCAAGTCAAGGGCAAGTGCAGAGAGACTGTTAAACCTACCATGCTATATGAATCAATGGGCATGTGTGGAAGGTAGAAGCATGGCCACATAAGAAAGAATTGATCCATAGTGAACTTATTGGGAAAAAAGTTGGCATGGTACCAAGGGAAGATAAGAAAAGTAAGTTTATGGCTTGATCTGAAGGTGTGAAAAGTTAGATTTGAGGCTTACATTAAGAATCTAGTTAGACTCAAGAACCATTGGAAAGATAATATGAACATCATGATTGATGCTACTTATTGGCTGTTAGCTTAAATATGATCCATGAAAAATCTAAATGAAGGCTAAGATTCCATGCTGAGTTCCCACTCAATGTGGGAAAAGGCTTCATCTTGAATTGATTCTGATGCATCTGTCAATCCTCAGTTTGTCACTTACAAAATTGGCTGCAGTTGTCTCAAATAACTGGGAAGAACATGTATAGAAGGCAAGGAAAATTCTTTTTTTAAAAAGGACATAAGGAAAGGGATAAACTAAGCTTAACCTTAATCAATTTGACTTTTCTCTTAAGCGTTTGCTTTTTTTTATTTCATTAACGTTATTAAATGGTGGGGGAGTAGAGGATTAATACATGAGAGTCTGCACACAAAGACACTTTACATGCATCTTCATAGCAAGAGTCAGGAGTTGTACTTGAGTTTTTACAAGCAATTTATTTTCTGCCAGTTATTTATTGGAAAAGGGACAGACAAGGAAGGGTTGGTACAACTAACCATAGACAAAAGAAAACCCTAGGGACAGGCTTTCACATGTGTAACTTCTATTGTCGTAGAATCCACCAGTCAACATATCGATTCGGTGGTTCATATCGTTTTTCTCAATTTTCCTCTCTACAAAAATGGACGGGCAAGAATTGAATGACAAACACGGTACCACAGATATGACAGCCTGCATTTAGAATCCGTTCATAAGAAAACAAGCTGGCTTTCGATCAGTGTCTGAGAACACCATGTCAAAAATAGATGAAACGGGAAACAAGATTGGCCATCAATGACCTTGAGCAGGACATTGGTGATCTCAAAGAAGGGTTGGCTGCAAAAGCACAGGAGCAAAGATCAAGCCTGAAAAACCTATGTGTGCTGATGGCACAAACTGTACAGCAATTTTCCACTGTTCAGTTTATTGAGTTATATTTATATTTTATGTTTATAAAGGGTGTTGTATTATTTTATTTTATTTAGTGAATTTATGATATACTTTTCCCACACCAATATAGAAGTGTAGGAACTTCTTGGCAACCCAACCTTAAGTCTTCTCACCGGAGCTACCGCCACCACCACCGGTGGCCACGCTGGCGCTGGACTACCACCACAGCAGCAGCAGCACCGATTGCTACCGCTAGCTATTGCAGCAGTAGCAATAGGCCACAGCTGCCACCAGCAGCAACAGCAGCACCGGGCCACCACCGCCGCCAACAGCAGCAGCAGGCCACCGCTGCTGGTGGCGGCAGCAGTAGGAGGTCACAGCGTCGGGAAGAGCTACTGCTGGCCACCGCTTAGGTCACCTGCCACCATCGCCCATTCCTAGTCGCTGATTTTTGTTACTCTCTCTCCTGTTGTTGGTGTTTGGCAGCAGAGAAAGGGCACATCTCTACCTTGTGTCTGATTGGAAGATCTTTGGATCGTAGTTGATGGAGTATTAAAGCTAAGGATCTTTCGGAAAGATGATGTGATGGTATTTTCAGATCTTATCTATTAAATTTGAGGTGTGTATTCCCCTTTAATGCATGTTTCTGGGATGTGTAGTCCCCTTGTGTATTGACCGCATATGAGCGAAGTTTTTTGAGGTGTGTATTCCCCAGTTGATATATTTGTTGGGGTGTGTAATCCCCATTTTCCATCAATTTTCAGATCTAAAGTGTGAAGAAGTTCAGGGGTGTGTACCCTTCTCTGTGACACGTCGAACTTTGTTTGAGGCAGTGTGGTTCAGTAAACATGATAGTGTCTCAGTCAGAGATTGTACTAGGAACTGCTGTAGGTGATACTCAAACCACTGGTGTGACGTGGTTGATTGATTCAGGTGCTTCCAATCATTTATCAGAGAATCTGGAGTGCTTTGGACAGATTCAACCTGTCTCTCGGAGTCATACAGTACAGGTGGCTGATAGGTAACTTGCTCCTATTAGTGGTCAAGAGGAAATTAATGTTACCCCTTTTATACAGCTTAATCATATTCAGTTTGTTCTAGATTTATCCATGAACTTGCTCTCTGTCAGTGAGATCATTAAGTAGATGAATTGGAGGGTCATCTTCGATGAGCGTGGATGTATTTTCTATAATAGAATGACAGGGAAGATTATTGGTAGTGGATATGAAGGAGTTTACCGACTTCAATAAGGTCCTATAGCTGCTGCATGTCGAGTTAGTACCACATCTGGGAGTGCTTTGCAGTGGCATAGACGGTTGGGCCATCCTTCTTTAGAAAGGTTATGCAGGCTTATTCCTCATATGTCCCCAACTACGCAACTTTCCTGCGATACATGTCAACTTGGGAAGCACCATAGATCTTCCTTTCCAGCTACTACGGGACCACGTTCAACTTCATGTTTTCAGTTAGTGCATCTTGATGTTTGGGGTCCCAATAGGACTCCTGATAGAGCAAGACATCGGTACTATTTGATTATGGTTGATGATTTTTCCAGATTATCCTGACTATTTCTCATGAAGAATAAGTCTGAAGTAGGTCCACTGATTGAGAAGTTTGTGTTGATAAAAAATCAGTTTGATATTTGCATCAAAACTCTCAAATCTGATATACTCGTCAGTTGGCAGAATTCTATGGCATACATGGTATAATTCATCAGACCTCATGTCCTCACACTTCTTAGCAAAATGGAGTCGCAGAGAGGAAACACAGACATATCCTTGATATGGCTAGAGCTCTTCTTATCCATAACAGTGTGCCATAGAACTATTGAGAAGATGCAGTTCTCACTGCTTGCTACCTTATTAATAGATTGCCCTCCTCAGTGATTCACGAGCAGATACCATGGCAGGTGCTTTATCCAAATGATGAATTGTTTGATCTTCCACCCAAGACATTTAGATGCGTGGCTTTTGTACATCACCTTGGACCTGGACATGAAATTAGCATCTAAAGCAGTTAAGTGTATTTCTTGGCTATTCTCGTACTCAAAAGAGGTATCGATATTTTAATCCCTTACATCAGAGGCATTATATCAGTGCAGATGTCACCTTTCATGAAGCAGGACCTTATTTTTCTGTTGTTATCAGGTAGGTGTAGAGTGTGCCGGAGAGTGCGCCTATACCAGTTGCTCCTATACCATTTGGTATATTCACAGATACTAGTAGCCCTTCTCAGGTTGATGAGTCACCTGCCAGCACATTCAGACTAGCACCAGTGGATCAAGGGACCTTCAAGGGTTACACCTATCAGTTGCCAGTTGTATATAGGGCAAAGTCCCCTCCATCTATTCCGCAAACTCCTCAGGTTAGTGTTGATAATCTAGAGGTGGTTCCTACTCAGGAGACTGTTTCATGCACAATGTCAGCAGATGTAGCAGGTGGGAGTACCACCTGAGGATAGTTCTCCAGGTCATGATTCCATGAGTACTGATAAAGATATTCCTATTGCTATTAGGAAGGCTCCGCGATGTTGTACCCAGTATCGTGTTGCTGGGAGTGGTATTACTAATGATTCTCTAAGTTTGGAGTTTCATGCATTCACAGCTGCTATATCTAGTGTGAGTTACTTATCTCATACCAGCAAGCTCTACTACATCTACATGGAAGGTAGCTATGGAGGAGATGTTTGCACTTACTACGAGAGGTACTTGGGAGCTGTCACCTTTACCATCTGGCGTGTATCTTATTGAAACCAGATGGGTCTATTTCAAGATATAAGGCCCACTTAGTGGCTAAAGGATTCACACAGACATATGGGGTGGATGTCTTTGACACGTTCTCCTCTGTTGCACGACTCTCTATTGTTCAAATTCTTATATCTATTATGGCTCATTATGGATGACAGTTACATCCGTTGGATGTTAAAAATGCATTTCTGTACAAAGACTTGGAGGAAGAGATATATATGTAGCAACCATCTGACTTTGAGATTCAGGGGAAGTGTGTATGCAGGCTTCGTAAGGCCCTTTATGATCTTAATCAGAGCCTCCGAGCTTAGTTCCAACTCCTATCTTAGGCATTGTCTGTTATTGGGATGTAGAGATTTTCATCGAATCATTCACTATTTGTAAGTAAGACCAGTAGGGGTACAATGGTTTTACTTGTGTATGTGGATGATCTTATTCTTACAGGTGATGATGCAGAGGGTGTATCTCAGATAAAGAAATACTTGGCACACCAGTTTGTCATGAAAGATCTTGGGAAGCTGAGATATTTTTTAGACATTGAGTTTACTACAAGTAAACAAGGAACCATTATGTCGCAGAGGAAATATACCCTTGATACTCTTCAGGAGACAGGCATACTAGGATCCAAAGATGCAAATATTCCTATGGATCCTAAAATTCATCTGTTTGAGGATAATGTGAAGCTAAAAGACAATAAGACATATCGATAGCTGGTGAGAAAGCTGTCATATCTGACTATCACTAGGTCAGATATTAGCCTTGTAGTGGGGAAGTTGAGTCAATTCTTAGATAAGCCCACTGAGGTTCATTGGCAGACAATAATACAGGTGTTGAGGTACATCAAGGAATGTCCAGGTAGAGGCATTCCTTTTCAAAAAAGGGCACCTATGGCCGTTGTTGCATACTCAGATGCAGATTATGCAGGTGATGTTGGGGATAGGCGATCTACCACTGATTTCTGTACCTTTGTTGTCGGGAACTTGGTAACCTGGAGGAGTAAAAAACAAAGTGTTGTTTCACACTCTAGTACTGAGTCTGAGTACAAGATCATGACACACACTACTGCTAAGATAATATGGATCAGATCTCTATTACAAGACCTTCATGTTGATGTTCAGGAACCTATGAAGATGCATTGTGACAACCGAGCTGCTACCTACATTGTAAACAATCCTATGTTCCATGAAAGAACAAAACATGTGGAAGTGGATTGTTATTACACCAGGAGTTTGATTCAATAGGGTCTGCTTCGTACTACTTGTCTTGCCTCCTCAGACCAGACTGCTAACATGTTTATCAAGCCGTTGCCACATCCCAAGTTTGATAAGTGTAGAAACAAGCTGAGCATGATGGATATATATACTCCAGCTTGAAGGAAAGTGTTGAATTATATTTATATTTTATATTTGTAAGGGGTGTTGTATTATTTTATTTTATTTAATGAGCCTATAATGTACTTTTCTCATACCAATATAGAGGTGAAGGGACTTCTTGACAATCCAAGGAAGTTTATTTTCTTCAACTCAGTTTGTTTGATTTTTCAGGTCAATATTTTCTTCGGACAAGTTTTTCAGGTCAATAATCTTCATCATAATTTGCCCGTAGCTTCATTTTTCTCTTTCTATAAGTTTTAGAGCCTAATATTCCACTTATTCTTCCGAACTGCCATGTCCATTACCTACCACTGTGGTAGCTGCCGTTGTTTTGCTTGATTTTAAAGAAAACAACTGCTATTTCAGAGGGAAAAAAAAGAAAGAAAGAAAGAAAAATGTACTAGTCAGCATATGATAGGGTTCACAGCAAGCAAGTTGAACTGAAACTAAAACTCCTTCCTAAGAAGGTTTCTTAACCATGCATAGAAACTGGCATAACACATACACAGGCAAGTTGAACTGCAACTAGAACTCCCTTTTAAGAGAATTTCGTGTCCCATGCATACAAACTGTGGTAACGCATCATATAGAATGTTTCTTAATTCAACTGGATTAACTTGGCAGTAGTACCTCTTCTCTTTCTCGTTTTTGCTTCTCATGGATGGAGGTAATAGTTCTTCCATTATTCATTCCATCATTCATGTTGAACCACCTACAACTGTAAGAACTAGCCAGTTAGTCATGCTGGGCAAAACACCATAAATGGTTAGACACAATTATGTGACGCAAGCAGCACAACCATGCCATTCTAATCCAAAATAGTTGCAGTGACCAATTCTTGTTTTCAGGAACTCCTCAAATAGCAACGATCAAATGTATGCACTTACGAGACAGAAACAACCTCATAAAACATGACATGATAAGTTGGAACATTGCCTAGTACATGCCACATAGATGGTGAGAGAGAGAGAGAGAGGTGGCAATGGGAGAGAGGAGTGTGGGGCAATGGGGGTGTGCTAGCCTCCTATTGCTCTCGCTAGGTGCTCTATTTCAAGTGCCGATCTTATGGACATGTTGCAAAGGATTGTAGGAATCCAGTGGTGTATCTTTTATGTAAAGGATGCAGTCATCGGAAAAGTTGCCCTCTTAGGTTGGTTTCTAATCGGGTTCATCTTCCTCCATCATCCAGTGCTCCATGAATGGAGATGGAGGCTCCTTGGTCACCAACGATGGGTATGATTGATTCCTTATTGACTTTTGCGTTGATAGATGAGGTTTCGAGGGATAAGGTTGCTATATCGGAGGTGAGATTGATTTTGGAGTTGAAGAATCTTAGATCCCCCAACTAGAGAATTGCTTTGTTCTCTCCAAAGAGATTTCTCCTATTTGGTCTTATTTCTTACAAGGTTCTCAGACTTTGGTGTTGGCAGGTCCACCATTAGATGGAGGAGGCCATCTGCCCATGATGGTGCTTTATGTGAAAGACCCCCTTTGAGGTCGATCTTAAAGTTTCTTACTTGCGCATGCATACGATTGAGGTGGTACAAGCGCTGTGTGCCCCATTTGCTCGTGTTCAAAGATGTGAAGGTTTGCGCTTTTGTGAAGGAGATATTTCTGCAATTCAGATCGAAGCGGAGATGCTAATTGGGCAGAAGATGCCGGGGAAAATCGTTCTGAGGAATGGTGGCTCTTCTTGGGTCGTTACCTTCCATGGGCTGTCTATGGAGGTGCCCCAACAGAGGTCCTATGCTGTTTTGCTGACTACAGCTTCTTCTCTGGTGATATCTTCAGCAAAAGGGCACTTTTGGAAATTTTAAATTTGTGTTAGTTTTGAATCCAACTGTTGCACCAGCTACTCCCCCTGATTTGGCGTCTTCAGTTGAGAAAATTGTGGAAATTTTAAGTCACCTTGTACGGTGGCCTCCGAATCCGTGTTGGTGATTCCAGCTCTAACCTGTTTAATTTTGATAGTCCGGTTAAACCCAATTCTCTGGCCCATGTGCTGTGCGTTTCTCTGCCCCATCTTTGCAGGAAGTGGTGCACCAAGGACCCATTTATTTTGGGTCCATTTTCTACAGCCCAAGGTCAAGCCAGCAGCCTTGTTCCCGGTTGTTGCCTAATCTGCCGATTCCGGTTGTTGAGGGGCCTGTTGGGACTAATCCTGTGGTTCGTATAGCAAGAAATAAGAAGCAATGGAAGGTTAGCAATAGCATTCTCAAGCGCTCCTCATCAACAAGTTGAGGTACAAGGCCTTCCAATTCTTTGCAACCCAAGAAGCAGTTGTTCTTCAACTCTTATTATAAATGAAAGATGCAAAAGATAAGGCCAAGGCTTATAGCAAATTTTATGACATTGATTGCTGGGTGGCTGAAGTTCTGAATGTGAAGAAGGTAGTGCAAAGGGGGGCCCATACCCTATCCAATGGTCAAGATTCTATCATGGAATGTGAGGGGACTTCGTGATGGTACGCAAAAATCTGTATTAAGAAGGTACTTGGCAGAATGGCAGGTTGATTTGGTATTGCTTCAGGAAATGCACCTTGAGTTGGTTGATGCGTAAATTAAAATATCTATTTGTGGTGACCAATACACTGGTTTTGTAGATATCAAATCAGTTGGGAGGCTGGGAGTTCTTTTGCTGATGTGGAATAGCAAATCTTTTCTTTTGACCTCATCTTTGGCTGCATCACACATGATTACTTATGCCTTTGCCAAGAGATTTGATGCCTCGGTCTGGGCAGTGTCTTGTGTGTATGGTCCGTGCCAAGAGACTGCTAGAGCTATGCTATGGGAGCAGATGGAGCAAGCATCTATCTTTGCTGAGCGTAGATCTTGGTTGTTGGGTAGAGATTTTAATGTTGCATTGTCATCCAAAGATAAACCTGATGGGGGGGTGGACAGGGCTCCTTATGATTTTGCAGCTGTAGTTGATGATCTGGAGTTGTTTGATCTCCCTATATCTGGGATTACCTACACTTGGAGAAATGGGTCCGGCTCAACATCCAGAAATGACAAATTCAGGTGCAATGTTGCATTGGCAGAAGCACACCAGAATGCGTATGTTGCGACCAAGCATAGACCCTTTTCTGATCATAGTCTCCTCATGTGGAACAACAATGAAGGCATGTTTCACGCATCCTACTTTAAGTTTCAGAAATCTTGGTTGAAAGAACTGGGTTTCAAGGAGTTTGTAAGGGAAAAGTGGTTGAAAGTCCTTGCCTCAACTTCAACCACACGTATTCTAGGCTCTAGCTTATAAGATTCAAGCCATTAGCTTGGCTTTGATGGAATTCAAGAAGTAGTTGAAGATGCAGAGAGAAAGGTAAGGATGTAAGCCCTTGAAGCGATCTCTAAGATGGACAATAAAGAAGATGGTGGTTGGTTGAGTGCAGATGATATGCAGGAGAGGCGCAGATGGCAAAATGTCATCCAGAAAGAGGATCTGAAGAGGGAGATGGGCTGGAGAGAAAACTCCAGGCAACTATAGCTTAAAGAAAGAGATGCTAACACTCGCTGTTTTCATTTAGCAAAAATCACTAGGAGAATAACTAATCTTATCAGTCCTCTTAAGGTTGGGGATATCATTCTAGATTAGAGGCCCCAAATTTGTGAGGCAATGCATCATCACTTTCATGACTTTTATTAGAAGGTAGTCATCAGGAGGTTGGAGATTAGGTAGGTTTGACATGCTCACCTTGGATGATCGTATGAAGAGTGAGTTGATTCACGCAGTCTCTAAGGAGGAGGTTTTAGCAGCTTGAAGGCTGAAGAAGCTCCTTGTCAGATGGCTTGCAAGTTCTGTTTTATAAAGAACTCTGGGATGTTGTGGGATGGGATTTTATCGCTATGATCCATGAGTTCTTTGGGGAATCAAGGTTTTGAGAGACTAAATCGCTTTTACTTGTTTCTCTTGCCGAAGAAGGCGAGGGTAGAATCTATTGATGATTACAAGCCTATAGCACTTTCTAATGCAATTTACCTCATTGTGGTTAAGGTTTTAGCTAATAGGCTGCACCAAGTATTGCCTTCTTTGATTAACCTACTTCTGTCCACTTTTGTGGTGGAGAGATCTTTGCAGGAGTCCTTTGTGTTAGTGAAAGCGATCATTGCTTCTTGTAGGAGGTCAAGTGTATTAGGTTTCATGTGAAAAGTTGATTTTTCAAAAGCTTATGATTCTGTGGCATGCGGCTATCTTTTGGAAATACTCAAAAGAGGTTTCCTAGAGGAATGGATACAATGGATGAAGAGATGTGTACTACATCCTCTTCCTCTGTTTTTGTGAATGGACGACCTTGTAGGCCTTGCACACATTCGCAAAGAGGAGTGAGACAAGGTTTCCCTTTAGCGTTGTTACTATTTAACATTGTTGTTGACACCTTGGCTTCATTGGCATTCAAAGCATGTGCACGGGGCATTATCTCAAGCTTCAAATTGCAAAGGATGGGTCTTTACTCACTCAGATTTTACAATATGTGGTTGATACCACCTTCTTCATTGAAGGTAGGGTTAGGGAAGCTAAGAATGTGGCATCTATAGTGAGAATATTTGCAAATATATCCAGACTAAGGATTAATGGAAGAAAGTCCACTTTTGTGCCTTTCAAAATGGTGGAACATGAGGTGGTGAATGCTTCTGGTACCTTAGATTCCCCGGCTTCAGATTTACCCATTACTTAGTTGGGCCTCCCTTTGAGGGGGAGGTGCTTGAAGTCTGAAGGTTGGAATCCCCTGGTGGAGAAGATTTCTAGGAGGTTGAACTATTCGAGTGGCAAATTGCTTTCTTAGGATGGTTGTTTGGTTCTATTAAAATCTATCTTGTCGGCCATTCCTATTTTCTTTCTATCGGTCTTCAAACCACCCAACAAGGTTCTAAACAAATTGGAGATCTTGCAAAAATAATTGTGAGGGTCGAGACCATGAAGGGTGCTTTTTGCAATTGCTTATGTGGAAAGAGCTTTGCAAGGAACAAAGGAGGTTTGAGTATCCAATTATTTAAAGCATTTAATGAAGCTCTATTATTAAAGGGTGGTGAAGCTTTTTGGTGGCAAAGACGGTCTTTGGGATAGAATTATGCCTGATTCTTATGAGTCAAATTTGAACATCAACAAAAGAGCAGTAACACGCCATGGAGATTCCTCTTTTTGGTGGACTTTGATCCTAGTTCGTTTTTCTACACCCTTGTTTAGTCCCAAGTTAGGTAGGGGAGATCGTTTCAGCTTTTGGAAAGAGGATTGGTCAGGTAATGGGCCTTTTTCAGTCAGATTTCCCCGTTTATTCCAGCTTGTTGACAACAAGGAAGCCAATGTTGCTGATGTGTGAGACCCTATTTCAAACACATGAAGTTTGATCTTCCGGTCAGGACTTTCTGAGGCCAAAACTGCTGATTTTCAGAATCTGCTATCTCTGATTTCTGATATATAACCAGACCCCAATTTGCCAGATAGACTGAGTTGGACAGATGGCAGTTACACGGTGACAAAGGCTTATATGGTTGTTGCTGACTTGCCGATTTTGACCCAATTGACGTGGATTTTGTTACAGTCTGCACCTGGATTTGGAAGTGACGCATCCCTTGAAAGATCAGAATTTTCTTAAGGATGTTGAGAAGGGGAAATATGGTGGTGAAATCTATAAAAAGACTGGAGCAATGATCTGGACATGAGGTGCTCCTTGTGTCAGGGTGACGAGGAAACCATTTCACACACTTTTTGGTAATGCCCTTTTTCTTTGGAGGTTTGGATTGACTTTGATCTTTGTGGAAATTCATGCATTGATTTCTCTACGGCTGATGGGTTTTAGTCCTCTTTTACTAGGATGGTGCATGTTGATACGAGTGGCTGGACTAGGGCATTTTCCAACTTGTGATGTATTTGGTTACAAAGGAATGGGGTTGTGTTTAAAGGGGAGTAGGCTTGGAGTGGAAATGTTGTAAGAGAGGCTTAAGTATTGCCTGAGTTTTGGCTCTAAAATTTGTAAGCCCATTCCTTTCTTTATTAATACAATCTTCTAGATGATTATTAACCTCTGATAATCATCCTTTTTTTTTCTCTCAAAACAAAAACATGACGTGATCATTAAACCTTATAGATTTCTCTAAACAGGGGAAACCACAAAACATGTATAAAAAACTCAACTGGCATGATCAATCAATACCGTTCTAAGGCCAAGCACTTGAAAAGAAAACCTTTAGCACCGATCCATTTTTTTTCAAAAAAAGTACCTCTACATTATGAACGAGTAACAATGTCATACAGCTTACAGTACAAATTCTAATCACCATATATCCACAAAGATGCAGCATTTATCTAAAAAGCGCGAGAAGGCTGGATGGAGCCAACAACATAGAATAGGTTCTGATCACAACAGCCACGACCAAAATCAGCTGCAAACATGCCTGTGCATGAAGTTTTCAACCACTCCCACTCATTATGGACAATGGAACAAAATACCAAAAACAAAGGAAAATCACGTTTTCCATTGAAGAGAACCTAAGGATTCTAATCGACAACGCTACTCATAACCAATCTCATGGACTTTCCAAAAATACAATCTAATTACCATCTTCCATAACCAAGTCTGCCCCCACTTCAAGATCCACTCTGCCCAACTATCCACTTCTACAACCATCTGGCCACAGAGAAATCCCAAAGACAACAACTTTAGCATCCATAAAACTTCAGGCACACACGATCAGTACGAACAGAAAGCAATGTCAGACCAGAAGCGATTCCGCAGGAAATATAACATTAGAAGGAGATACACTCCCAGTTCATACACAAATATCAAAAAAAAAAAAAAACAGAGAGAGTGAGAGGAAACCCTAACCGTGACAACCGAAAGTCCGCTCCCAGGTGTGATCATAGAAACGAACTTCCAAACAAAGAGAGAAATAAAGGCATCCGGAGACGATCGTATCTCGATCTCCTCACCTCAACGATTGCGATTTGGGTGTTCCGACGGTGATTGGACGAGTTCCAACGCCAAGACGAAGGGAGAAGTCGGGGGAGCTCTGGAGAAGCGGACAGAGCACGGGAAGGGTTTTCTCCGATGGGAGAAAGGAAGGATTTGGGGTTTTCTCTCATCCTATCAATAAGAAGGCCCTCTGCCTGCACGTCTCGGGTTGGGTCGTGTAGGATGCCAACTTCGGTTCACGAGACTCGACCCGAAACGATCTGGATAAAGTGGGTCAAGCTCCTTTTTTTTTTCTTGGCTGCTGACTCTCCAAAAAGTCAGAAGACAACCACAAAAGATCGAAAGCAATAACGACATAAAAGCAAAAGCAAACTGAACAGTAATGAAATCTCAAATAGAAGCCAATAGCAAGAAAGATCCCCATTTAAGGAAGCTTCCCAGTGATCTTTCACGCAGGTGGTGAATTATTTCTTTGAAGGGGAAAGAATATTGGCTACCTTGTTAGATGGCCCTGTTGTTAACAAAGAGGTTACATATTTGTTAGACCAATAGCAGCTTAGGGAAAGCCTAAGATAAGGATCTCTGAGTTATTAGCTTTCGAGTAATCATTGTATTAGGTAAAAGTTCTTTTAGCGGCCAAGAAGCAATCTAAGGTTCGATCCCTAAGTTCTTTCATATCATTCCTTTCATATGAACCAAAGGACGATAGCAGAGAGGATTTAGCTCAAAGCATCTATTAATGGAGAAAAATCCACAGGAGAAATGTTTCCAAGAAAAGGTCAAAAATACTTTATAATAGGTAGGAAGAAAGTATAATTTTCGAATAAATATCTGATTCCAAATTAGATCTACAAAGGAAATACATTGTTGCCAACCGGAAACCCCGTTTGCGAGTTTTCTTGGGTTGTAATTTCCGGTGGAAAGATTGCCATGTAAAAAAAGATGTGTGGGGAAGGAAAAGGTTTCCCCTAAATCTCCCTTGAGATTGGGGTTCTTATACCACCATAACCTATTTTGAAATAAGAATTTTAATTATTTTTCCAAGGTTACGTACAAAGGTCGTATTTATTTGATCAAGTTCATTTATCAAATTTAATCTCAAGAAATGGTTCATCCGACTCTATAGAATTTTTGTTTGAAGCCAACACATATTGATTAGGGTTTTTAGAAAGTAGAGGTGGAAGTATGGAATCTTTCCACGGATAAAGGTTTTCCTCACTTTCAAAGATATTAAATCTAGAATTTTTTAAATGATCGACACTGTTTTAAAGTGATTTACAAAAGGGGGAGGTGTAGGCAATAGTAAACAGAATTGGATGAAAAGGTTTATCTTTAAAGTAACACCCCTTAATAATCCTTACCAAAAGGGAAGGATGGTTATTAAGTAGGCAAAGAAGAGTCTTTGTAATCATAGCTTGGTTAAAAGCTAATAGATTTATAATCTCCCATCCATTATTCTCTTTCTGTCAACGTAGCATGGTACAATTGATCCAATGCAACCTATTTTATTCATTGTCGCCTTGTTAAAGGAAATTTTCCTAGCCAAGTGACGACGAACCTTCGGGATCATTGTTGCGACTACGTGGCTGCCACCTATAGTCTCCTATTTTGTCTAAAAGGATGTCATAAAATTTCTAAATTCAAACCTAAGGGAAGGTTACTATCTAAGGAGGCTAGATTCTATCGAAAATCTAGCAAAGTTTCTCCTAATTTTCTTACTTTTTCTTAATTCCTATACTTGCACAAGAAAACTATGCAAAAGTATAAATAGAAATTAGGTGGACACACCTCACTCATACCACAAAAATACAAGAACAAGCTATATTAGTGAGTACACTCTACATCTGCATCACAACCACAAAAGAAATATAAAACATGCAACTTTTGTGCACACACCCTGCGTTGCTATTTATATACATATATGCCCATCACAAAATATTTACACTGTCACGTTGTAAAATTTATATAAAAGGTGAAGGGCCAAAAGGGCTATTACCAAGCTATGTATTACATTACACTCCACTATTTACTGAACTACATCTTTTGACCTTGATTCACAAAAGGAATATACAAAAAAGAAACCTCCATATCTCCTATCCATCCTTCCTCCCCCCTCCCCTACCAGTCCATCACTCTCAGTTGGCTAGGGCCAACAATAGATCAATCTAGTCCTGTATAAGGGCACCTAAGCAGGTGAGGAGGCTCAACTGGGAGGAACTCCCCATATACACCATATGTAATAAGAGGTCATGTAGAATCTAAATACCATGTGCATAAACACACTAGAAACGAATATTATATGTGGAACAAAATAGTATTGATACAAAAATCAAACCACAAAAATGAACACAAGATATATGTGGTTCCCTACTCACTTGGGAACTCCATTACCTAAGTCTCCCATCTTAGGATTTTTAACCTGATTCCCTCAACCCCGAGGGAACCAACTTACTAATCGAGGTGATTAACATGTTACCTTAACCCAAGTACAACAAATGGGTTATTATAACTCAAATAATGAGAAACAAGCTCAATACAATATAAGCACTAGTGTAAGAAAGATAAAATCTTACAACAAATCACGTAAGCCTCTCAACAACAATTAAAATAGAGTTTACTGGTTTGAGAGCCTAGGAAAAGCATGAATTAATTTGTAATTGCAAGAAACCAGCTATAAGTGCACGCCTTTGAACTTGCAAGAATGTAGAAAGACTGTGGATGATAAACTTCCTTTTTCTCTCTTGAAGAAATATGGTGGAGATAAGAAAATTTAGCTCTAGGATTTTCTCTTGTATTTCTTGTATGCAAACTAAGGGTTCAAGGGCTTATTTATAGAGTTAGGATCATAGGAATTCAACTAATAGACATTTGGATTTAAATCCCAATGTTTATATTATCAAATTTAATTTTTTGGCCATTCAGATTTGACCCAACAAACAGCTGGTATCGGTACTAAAGTATTGGTATCAGTACTAGGGACTTATTGTTTTGTATTTTAAATTAAGTTGTCACAAACATTACATGCACTAATCATGAGTACTAGTACTTGTTGTTTCTATATTTGGGTTTTAAATACTTAACACAAATCTGTAACCCATTAGTACTTATACTAATCATGAGTACTGGTACCCGTGCTTCCATATTTGGGTTTTAAACACTTAATACAAATCTGTAACCCATTAGTACCGGTACTCATGACCAATACCAGTACTAGATGCCTTTAGTACTGGTACAAATCATGAATGCCGGTACTCGCAAGGTAGGTTTGATTCTTTGAAAAAATCAAAACCTGTAACTCACATGTACTGGTACTAATATTTGGTATCGGTACTTGTAGGTTAATAAGTACCTTTTTAAACATGAATTCAATTTGTTTATTAGTCTTCTTTTGTAAATATCTAATCATTAAAAAATAATATTTTGAACAATATGTTCTTTGAAAAAAAATGAATAATCACAATGTTTTATCCTAATTTATCTTTATGATTTTTATGATATAATTCTTATTTATTTGTTGAGAGCATACATTCTAAGATAAAAAGAAAACTATTCTATTTTAATTGACTGGTCAAAATCTTGGATTTGTTTTGAAGATGGTTTTCCATCATCATCATCGCTGTCTCCTTGTCATCTTTCTTTGTTTACCTTGATCTCTTACAATCTTCATTAAAATATAAAATATCTCTCAATTGCAAACATCAATCTGAAATAATTTTGTTAACATAAAAATAAGATGTAGAACATGGTTCCAACATGTCTTGGTAAAGGCAGTATAGAGAAGGGTCTATTGCACCTACTGGCACAACGCAAATAGGTGAGGACAAGCCATAAAGCAAGGGGAGCAGTGCAGCATCCTGTCCTGAAAAAAAAGCAACACAGTGTGAGCCACATGGCAATAGAGTGGAAAAAGGTACAAGAGAAAGAAGACCATTAAGTAAGATGTCCCGACGAGCGGGCTTTCCCCTCCAATGGGTGTAATTTCCAAATACCCTTCCTTCCTTTTTCCTTGTCCTCTCCCCCATTCTTCTTTATCTCTAAGAATATCATATCTTGTCCACATTAATTCTATTCTATATTTCTCCCAGCTTAGGTTGACGGTGATAGAACCTGTCGCCTTCGACCCCCTTTAGCTGGGTCCAACCTTAGGTCGCCTCCTATTCTAGGGAATAATAGTTGTTAGCATCTATAGACAAGTATTTACTATCGCAACGATAAGAATCATCACCCTGTTATTAGATACTTTCGTTGTAAACCCAGGTGGTACATGGTGCAAGAAACCTCTCATTGTGCCTCAGAGAGATTCCTCTACCCTAAATCCTCCCTTGAGAATCACCCATAGCTCCTCGTAACAAAAAGTTGCCGAGCTGGTAGCTCTCAAACATACGTGGAGACACTTGACACACGTGCTAGCCTCAACCCTGACAAACCCTGACATCCTGTTGCAGGAAAACTTTTGTCCATGAAGTGGTCGATTCATAGTTGATTTGCTTGCAAGCCAATCTTTGCCTCCATGACATTGAGAATCTTTCTTGATCGCCACAAGGCTTAATTCTAGAGTCCACTCCAACTTCCTGTTGTCACTCTTAACTACAGGCTCCATTGGGACCAAGGACCTTTTCTTTGAGGGGTCCATTAGTGGTCACTTTTGTTTTTGACATGAAGCAACTTGGTGCTCGCTGATGAATTTTTCTAAGGGTCCAATGTGGTTGATTTATGCCCGCTTCTCGAGTTAAGATAATCACAACTAGTGCACCTAAGTCTAAGTCATCCAAACTTAATGGATGCGACTTGCTAAGGAGGAAATTCACGTCTCTTCAAATTATCAAGGACCCTAATTGGTTCTTCCCAGCACCCACATTTCAGGCTCCCATAGGTGACATACACTAAGAATATGTCCCATGAGCACTTACACGTGCTTCAAAGGCCACATCTTTATTATTTGTTTCTAGCTAAACTGACCTAGTCCTCCATAATTGTTTGCATTACATTAGGAAATCAATTTTTTTTCCTCCTCAAGAAATCCATTTGTTTCAACTTTGAACTAGTTGACAATCTCACTAAACACACAAATCCAAGTTGAGGGAAGGTCATTAATTTTCGATCATCCTACATGATTTACTCTTTATATATGAAAAGTATCTTTTAAGTATTTTGCTCAAAAGATTAAAAATAAGCATACACATTCGTAGTTTGGATCATCTATGTCATATTGCAATACAACTAATTGGATTCAAAGATAATATTGGAAACCGCTATTCGATTTATGGTGGTTTTCGTGATTTAGGCAACAAATTAATTATCAACTATTTAACATAATTACTATATATACACTGAAAAATATGATAGGGTCATATTTCGTTTTGCATATCCCACTGTTTTCGGTTTGCTTTTGTTACACATCTCATAAACACCAAATTGAAAGTATTTTGTGGTCGTCACCTATTGATCAATTTTTAAATCTTTCGTTGTGGTAGCATCGTATGAAGAACTTTCAGTATATGTTTGATTATTGCATTCAATATTCTTATGTAGGTAAACATTGACTTGTGAAGGTAAAATAACACTTTTGTTTACATCGATTTTATGTTTCTTTGTAGGATTGTATGAATCCATCAGGTTTAAATGAGAATATGGATGGATTGTTTATTAGTGAAGATGTTTCTAGAGGTATTTTACAATAAAATCATGTTTTCGAAGTACATGATTTTTATCATAGTTTTTTGAGCTGTTATATACATATCTTCTTATGCTTATAGTCTTTTTTTTTTACCAAAAAATAAAGATATGGTATTGCATATATTACACCACCTCTAATAGAATGTCACTACACTTTTGTGCCATTAAAATTATAATAGACATGTTCGTGATTTTGCTTTATGTATTACAATTCCGTCAATTCGCAATAATGTTAGAATCGAAAAATAATCAAATTTAAAATATTTGTATTACGCTCTATGAAATAGAACAACATCACCAAAATTATCATACAACTTATTTGTAATACTACAAACAATGTTATCCAATTTATTATAATTTTAGTATCACTTATCTCACAACAACACCAATCTATGAAGAAGGAATTCATATTACGAATGTTTGTCTTACACTTTCTGTAATAGTGCAATAGCACTAAAATTGTAACACAACTTTTTTCACAATAATACATAATAAAGCTATCCAATTTATTAGAATTTCAACTTTAGTTATTCGATAAGGACACCATTCATTGGACAAGAAACTCGTATTACAACTATCTGTTGTCGTAATATAATACATATGCAAATTAATCTACTTTGATATGTTTTATATTATGTTAATCACATATATAAAACATTTAATTACCAAAGTTGTAATACAATTCACTTGCAATACATCAGACAGTCATTGGATTAAATAGAATGTAATCACATGACCGTAATACGATAACTTAATACATAATAAAGCTATCCAATTTATTAGAATTTTAACTTTATTTATTTGACAAGGACACCAATCCTTAGACAAGAAACTCATATTACAACTACCTGTTATCACAATATAATACATATACAAATTAATCTAGTTTGATATGTTTTGTATTACGTTAATCGCATATGTACAACATTTATCAAAGTTGTAATACAATTCACTCGCAATACATCAAACAAAGTCATTGAATGAAATAGAACATCATTACATGACTGTAATATGATGTATTAAAAAATAATTGCATTATAACAACCTACAACAAGGAATGATTAGAATACAACTATACTATACGTTGTATTACATTTCTACATAAATGGTCATATTTATAGTTTTTTGAATGTATTGTTTCGTGATCATGTTTTTAACACAAATTTCTTATTTGTGTTTTTTCAAAAATAGGTATCGGATAATCATCACTTAAACCTTCTAAGATCAGACGATATTTTTTTAACACCAGGTTTGTTTCTATACTTTTTTGCCATTAAATTCATTTTAGTATTAATGGATGTTTGTAACGAGCGCGTACCCCAGACGTCTTTTAAGACGTCTGGGAGGTGGCCCAGACGTCTGTAAAGACGTCTGGGATCACATCCAGACGTCTGACCAGACGTCCGGGATAGTTTACAGACGTCTGACGAACAGTTATACTCGCACGGGATATTCGTCTGCGCGCCTGTGCGCGCAGACCTGCGATCCGCATCTTCTCTGCGGCTGCAGGCGACTGCGGCCGTCTCTCTCCTCCTCTCCGCGCGGCGTTAAAAGGGGGAGGGGGCGCGCCTCCCCTCCCGTCTCCACCATCTTCCTCCTCTCCTGCTGCGGGCGGAGCGAGCGGACGCGAGGGCGCAGCGGCAGCGGCGCAGCAGAAGGCGCGGAGGAGCTGCGGCGTGCGAGGGCAGGGCTCTGCCGTGAGGGCGAGCTCGCCGGGAGCGGCTTGGCCGGCCGGCGGAGGGCGCAGGGGGCGCAGAGCGTCGCGAAGAGGGACCTGCTGCGGGCGGAGCAGCGGACGCGCGAGGTGCGACGCGGGCGGCGTCGCGAGCGGAGGCCGAGCGAGGTTCTGATTCTGGAAAAATCTCCAGAATCAGACGTCTGGACTGATATCCAGACGGCAAGGTCGACGTCTGTGTGATCATACAGACGTCTGAAAGGTGAGTTCCGCTTTCTCCTTCTTTTGTTGTCGACTGACCGTACTGAGGGAGGAGGGTTGGCTGTGCGCAGGTGTTCGGATTCGTCATCCTTTGCGAATCCGACGTCTGGAAGTTGTACCAGACGGCGGGAGTGACCTCCAGACGTCCGGAGAGACCATCGGACGTCTGGGATCTAGGAGAGACGTCGCCACAGACTTCTGGACGTCCGGGGAACCAAGCCGAACAGGTAATTCTCTGATCCACCGTTTAAGACGTCTGGAAGGAGTTCCAGACGTCTGATTTTGCACAGTATTGTCTTTCTCGACCCGTTTAGGGCCCGTTTGGGCTCCGTTTTCCGCGATTCGAGTTGCGTTCGATTCAGAATTTATTCCTCTACCCGCCTACAGTAGCTATACACTGTTTTGAGACACTCCTTGTGTTTGATCCTTGTGATAGGACCTCGTTCGATTGCCGTCTTGAGAGTCGCGGAGGCGCGCGGGATTCCCGACCACGCCCCCATTACTTCCGTTGTACCTGGTAGAGTGGTTTTAAGCATTAATAAAATCTGTTAAAGTATGGAACCATAACTAGAACCTAGGGCATTGCATGAATCCTAGGAATGAGAAATATGTGGAATGATAGCTCCTAGGTGTTGCATGAATCCTAGGGCCGGAAAACTAGATTGTATGATAGATCCTAGGATATGGCATGAATCCTAGGATGGAAAAACTAGTGGAATGTACATTACTGCAGTCTTGGAAAAATGGAAAGGAATATATAAAGCTGCCTGTAAATTTAATTAACAGCTGCCTGTTATGCATAGAGAATCATGTTGAGATCATGGAATGTGAGAACGTGAATCTGGAAAGTGAAACATATGATGTTCTGAGATAAAGAGCTGGAACCCTACGGAGAATTAGGAGTGGAACTCCTGGAAAGAAAAGGAATGGAACTGAGATGTAGTTTGTACTGTCTCTTGGGTACGCAGTACCAAGGGAAGTACCTGTACCTGTTTTAGTGCAGAGTGGGGCCAGCCGCCCCAGGGACCCAGGGTTAGGCTTGGCCGCTCTGTACCGACTTGTTGGCCCTCGTGTACGTAGTACCGAGGAGAGCTAGTAGTGTTAGGAGAGTACTAGCTACCCCACGGGCCCCGGGGTTCTGCTAGCCTCCTTCACCGACTTGTTAGGCCCACTAGGGCAAACCAGGGTAGTCAGGCGAGGGTGCGCGGACTGTGGAGGGGCAAGGCCCCGGTTTGGTTACTGTGGAGGGGTTGGACCCCTGTTACTGAGAGGGCTCTGCCCTGGTTCCGTGCTGTGCTTTGGGCGCACCCGTTAACGGAAACGACTGACCGCGTGCCAGTACGGGCTAGCTACCTGTGCGTTTATCGCGCGTGCCGTAGTCACCGTTACGTCTGTCAGTGACCTTGGGGTGGTTGACTGAGGGTAGGATCATCACGGGGGACTCTCCCGGCCAGGAGAGCACCACGTGCTACTTCTACTGTTGGAAAAGACTGCAATTAAGATCGTCCCACGAGGACATTCGAGATCAAGTAAAGGATCTGAGAAGTAAATGAAATAGTGAGAAAAATTGAAAGATGTAAATAAAGGAAGTAATAGAACATAACAGCTACTGTACACTCTACTGTTGCCTTTAGTTAGTTTGCCACTCTACTCAGCGTTTTGCTGACGTGTTACACTCGTTACCTTTTTCAGGACCAGGTGTTGAGCAGGCAGGGTCGACGGCTGCAGAGGACGCTGGGCCGAGTAGGGTCCAGTAGAGTTGCCACAGCTTTGTACCTTCTTTTGTTTCTGTTCTAGTGAGTAGTTTTGTTTCCGCTGTACCTTCTTTACCTGCAGTTTTTGTTATATGATAAATGTTGTATTACTGTTGTGGTGGTGCCTACTGTAGTAGTTTCTTTCCTTACTGCTGTACTTTTTTTACTGTTAGTTATATTCATGCTGAATGTGGTTTATTTTACTGTCTTTTGGTTACTTCCTCGTTGGACGACTGGGTCTTGGGATTAGTCGAGTCGGTCCGGTTCTCGTGTCTCGTAGGGACTCGGGAACCGGGTCGTTACAAGATGGTATCAGAGCAAGGTCGTCCCGAGAAGTGAATCAACTGACTGGAAAATAACCAATTCACATGTTTATAGCTAGAGTAGCCACCACAACATATCTCTTGACATGAGCTCTTAGAAGTGTTGTTAGGTACCGTCTGTTTTGACGTTTCCATTTTGTTTCGCGTCTCCTTGCAGGAGATGCCTCGTCGTGGGACTGGCGAGACTGGCCGCGGGCGCGGCCGAGGGCGAGGTCGGCGAGGTGGACGTGCTGTCGTTGACGTCTCGGTGGACCAGCCACCACTCCCTGGCATCCAGGCCCAGGACCTCGCCAGACTGATACGGGATATTGTACGAGAGGAGCTCCACCCACCGCCCCGAGCACCTCCTCCTGGGGTTGCAGAGGGGGAGTCCTCTGTGGGACCACGCGACGGACGCGGCGCCGGACACGAGGGAGGGGATGGGCCCCTGCCGCCCCCACCTTCCTCCGACACTTCTATACACGAGGCACCTTCGCCTGGAGGTGCACCAGCACCTCCCCTACAGCACCACTTCGAGCTTTTCGGACAGTTCCGGAAGCTGAAGCCCCCCCTCCTTCAAGGGGGATGAGGACCCGACCGAGGCAGAGGACTGGCTTGAGCAGCTGGAGAAGATCTTCGACACCCTTCGCCCCCCGGTGGAGTGCCGCGTGGCCTTTGCCACGTACCAGCTGGAGAGTGCGGCACACCGGTGGTGGAGGGCGGTCCGGGGACAGGAGAGGGACGAGCCGACGTGGGACCAGTTCGTCACCCTCTTCTGCGAGCAGTACTTTCCCCAGACGTGGCAGGACCAGAGGAGGCGGGAGTTCCACACTCTCCGCCAAGGGACGATGACCGTGAGCGCGTACCGCACGCGTTTCTTGGAGCTGTCCCGCTTTGCAGCGACAGCGGTAGCCACTGAGGAGGAGCGCCTTTGGAGGTTCACCGAGGGGCTCCGGCCTGCGATCCGGGGGTATGTCAAACCCCTGAAGCTGCCGACGTTTTCGAGAGTGGTAGAGGCAGCCATGACTTACGAGGAGACCAACCCGTCCGCGCGAGAGACCGACGGCGGGCGGAAGAGGCCCTTTCAGCCAGACTTCTCACAGGGCCGGCGAGAACGGAGACACGTGGCGTCCGCAGGAGAGCCGTCACGTTGTGCAGGGCCATCAGTGGCCTTTGGGGGCCCTCGACAGGGGCCAGTCGCCAGCACCGGACCCCCGCCTAGCCGACAGCAGGGACTCACTGAGGGCGGGAGTCGGGTTCCCCTCTGCTACCAGTGTGGCCAGCCGGGCCACGTCAGGAGGGACTGCCCATCTAGGGCAGGAGGTCAGCAGATACTTCCCACGCAGAGCACTGGAGGGCGCGCAGGAGGCCGCGGTTTCCAGGCGCGAGGAGGAGGACCGCAGTCGCGAGGAGGGTACCGGCCAGCACCTACCCGTCCGACGCAGAGTGTGGCTGCTTCGTCCGCACCTAGAGCTGAGGGGCGTATCAACGCCCTAACACACAGGGACGCCAGAGCTTCGGGATCCGTGGTAGCAGGTATGGTTTCAGTTTCTGGCAGACTCGTTTACACGCTTTTCGATTCCGGCGCTACGCACTCGTTTGTCGCAGACAGTTTCGCAGTTAGTTTGGACCAGGATTATACATTGTTAGAGAACCCGTTCGTAATCAGAGGTCCGAGTGGTCAGCTGTTTGTAGCTGAGGAGGTGTACACGGGTTGCGGGGTCAGCATCGGGGGACACAGCCTGCCAGCTGACCTGATTATGATACAGATGGAGGACTTTGGGGTGATCCTGGGGATGGATTGGCTGTCCGCTTACCACGCATTGGTGGACTGCTTTGAGAGGAAGATTGTCTTCTCCATTCCGGAGTTGCCTTCCTTCGAGTTTCACGGGCAGCCAGTGGACGGAGGTTTCAGGTGCATTTCGGCACTTCGGGCGGCGAGACTTTTGAGCCAGGGGTGTGAGGGCTTCTTAGCTTGTGTGGTGGCAGAGCACAGCCCCGTGGCAGACTTCCAGAGCATCCCGGTGGTCAGAGAGTACCCCGACGTGTTTCCAGACGAGTTACCAGGACTACCGCCCGAGCGTGAGATCGAGTTTGAGATCTCACTAGTACCAGGGACCAACCCCATCTCCACCGCGCCATACAGGATGGCACCGCTTGAGCTGCGAGAGCTCAAGTCTCAGTTGCAGGACCTTTTGGAGAAGGGTTTCGTGAGGCCCAGTGCGTCTCCCTGGGGAGCCCCGGTACTGTTTGTGAAGAAGAAGGATGGGACCCTACGCCTTTGTGTGGACTACCGACAGCTGAATAGGGTCACCATCAAGAACAGATATCCGCTGCCGAGGATTGACGATTTGTTTGACCAGTTGCGGGGTGCCACGGTGTTTTCCAAGATCGACTTGAGGTCTGGATACCACCAGTTGAGGATCAGGGAGACCGACGTCTCCAAGACAGCTTTCCGCACCCGGTACGGACACTACGAGTTTTTGGTCATGCCGTTTGGGCTGACCAATGCCCCCGCTGCTTTCATGGACCTGATGAACCGGGTGTTCAGACCGTACTTGGACCAGTTTGTGGTGGTTTTCATAGATGATGTACTCATCTATTCTAGAGATCGGACGCAGCACGGACAGCACTTGCGGATGGTTCTGGACACTCTGAGACGACGCAGGCTGTACGCCAAATACAGCAAGTGCGAGTTCTGGTTGAGGGAGGTGACCTTTTTGGGTCATGTGATCTCTGGAGACGGCCTGGCGGTGGATCCCGCCAAGGTCGAGGCAGTGCTCAGGTGGGAGAGACCGCGTTCAGTCACTGAGATTCGCAGTTTCCTGGGACTGGCAGGTTACTACAGACGGTTCATCAGAGGGTTTTCGCAGATTGCACGTCCTATGACACAGTTGACTCGGAAGGATGTGCCTTTCACTTGGACAGACGCCTGTGAGGCGTGTTTTCTGGAGCTGAAGGAGAGGTTGACCTCGGCTCCCGTGCTCACCATTCCTAACAGTAGTGGCGGGTTCGTCGTGTACACGGACGCTTCCTTGCAGGGGTTAGGAGGTGTGCTCATGCAGAGGGGTCACGTGGTCGCTTACGCTTCGCGGCAACTGAAGCCCCATGAGCATACCTACCCTACCCATGACCTAGAGTTGGCAGCTGTTGTCTTCGCGCTGAAGACATGGAGGCACTACTTGTACGGTGAGACCTTCGAGATTTTTACAGATCACAAGAGCCTCAGATATCTTTTTGACCAGAAGGAGCTCAACATGAGACAGAGACGTTGGTTGGAGCTCCTGAAGGACTACGACTGCAGCATCTCCTACCACCCGGGAAAGGCCAATGTGGTGGCTGACGCCTTGAGCCGTAAGGCGCCCGCACGCTTGGCCAGTCTACAGTTACAGAGTTGGAGCCTTTTGGAGGAGGTGGGCAGTTGGCGACCTCTAGAGTTACGAGGGTACTGTGGGGCAGTGACGGTGACACGGCAGACCAGACCAGAGTTGATAGACCGCATCATCACGGGACAGATGGCCGATCCGTACTTGCAGTCTTTGCGCGACAGAGTACTGTCAGGGGACCCAGGGGACTTCTCTTTCACAGACCAGGTGTTACGCTTGAGGGGACGGCTGTGCGTCCCCAGAGACGAGGAGCTGTTGAGAGAGCTCCTGACTGAGGCACACGGTTCCAGATTTACCATACATCCCGGAAACACGAAAATGTACCATGACTTGAGACGCGAGTTCTGGTGGAGAGGGATGAAGCGGGATGTGGGTGAGTTCGTGCAGCAGTGCTTAGTGTGCCAGCAGGTGAAAGCCGAGCATCAGAGGCCTGCAGGGCCGCTTCAGCCGCTTCCAGTGCCAGAGTGGAAGTGGGAGAGCATCACCATGGACTTGGTGGTGGGTTTACCTGTTACCCAGCGAGGACACGACGCGGTCTAGGTAATAGTGGATAGGTTGACGAAGACGGCACGATTCTTGCCGATCCGAGTCACTTTGGGACCAGCACAGTTGGCAGAGAGGTACATCCGTGATGTGGTGCGACTACACGGAGTTCCGCGGGAGATCGTATCCGACCGGGATACCCGCTTTACGTCCCAGTTTTGGGCTGAGTTTCAGCAGGCTTTGGGGACGAGGTTGAGGTTTAGCACGGCTTACCACCCCCAGACGGACGGACAGTCGGAACGCACGATACAGACACTTGAGGATCTTTTGCGTGCCTGTGTACTAGACTGGAGGGGCTCTTGGGAGGAACACCTGCCCCTGGCAGAGTTTGCATACAACAACAGTTATCACTCGAGCATCGGCATGGCTCCCTACGAGGCTCTATACGGACGGAAATGCACGGCACCCTTGAGTTGGGTTGAGGTGGGGACCAAGTGGGAGGTTGGCCCCAGGTTGATCCGGCAGAGTCAGGAGGTAGTTGAACAGATCCACAGACGACTCCGCACTGTCAGGAGCAGACAGAAGAGCTACGCAGATCGCAGACGCAGAGAGGTGCAGTTCGAGGTTGGGGACCACGTCTTTCTTCGTGTTTCGCCCATGAAGGGCTTACAGCGGTTTGGGGTGAGAGGGAAGCTCGCGCCGAGGTTCGTGGGGCCCTTCGAGGTCCTGGAGCGGGTTGGACCCGTTGCTTACAGACTTGCCCTTCCCCCGCAGCTTTCTGGTGTGCACGACGTGTTCCACGTGTCCAACCTCAGGAAGTACGTAGCCGATCCCAGCCACGTACTGAGTCACGAGAGCGTCGAGGTGAGCGACGACCTGACCTACCCCGAGCGGCCAGTGCAGATCCTAGACCGAGCCGTCCGCAGGTTGAGACGAAAGCAAGTACCCCTGGTAAAGGTTTTGTGGAGGAGCCAGCGGTACGAGGAGGCTACCTGGGAGCCTGAGGCGGCAATGCGGGAGCGGTACCCAGAGCTTTTCGCGGGTACGTCCTTTCGGACCGGCTTCGGTCCTCTTTGAGTTTGTTATGGTTATTTGGACATCCTTTTTCCGCACCCTAGTTGGCGCAAGTTTCGGGGACGAAACTTCCTTTGAGTTTGTTATACTGTAACGAGCGCGTACCCCAGACGTCTTTTAAGACGTCTGGGAGGTGGCCCAGACGTCTGTAAAGACGTCTGGGATCACATCCAGACGTCTGACCAGACGTCCGGGATAGTTTACAGACGTCTGACGAACAGTTATACTCGCACGGGATATTCGTCTGCGCGCCTGTGCGCGCAGACCTGCGATCCGCATCTTCTCTGCGGCTGCAGGCGACTGCGGCCGTCTCTCTCCTCCTCTCCGCGCGGCGTTAAAAGGGGGAGGGGGCGCGCCTCCCCTCCCGTCTCCACCATCTTCCTCCTCTCCTGCTGCGGGCGGAGCGAGCGGACGCGAGGGCGCAGCGGCAGCGGCGCAGCAGAAGGCGCGGAGGAGCTGCGGCGTGCGAGGGCAGGGCTCTGCCGTGAGGGCGAGCTCGCCGGGAGCGGCTTGGCCGGCCGGCGGAGGGCGCAGGGGGCGCAGAGCGTCGCGAAGAGGGACCTGCTGCGGGCGGAGCAGCGGACGCGCGAGGTGCGACGCGGGCGGCGTCGCGAGCGGAGGCCGAGCGAGGTTCTGATTCTGGAAAAATCTCCAGAATCAGACGTCTGGACTGATATCCAGACGGCAAGGTCGACGTCTGTGTGATCATACAGACGTCTGAAAGGTGAGTTCCGCTTTCTCCTTCTTTTGTTGTCGACTGACCGTACTGAGGGAGGAGGGTTGGCTGTGCGCAGGTGTTCGGATTCGTCATCCTTTGCGAATTCGACGTCTGGAAGTTGTACCAGACGGCGGGAGTGACCTCCAGACGTCCGGAGAGACCATCGGACGTCTGGGATCTAGGAGAGACGTCGCCACAGACTTCTGGACGTCCGGGGAACCAAGCCGAACAGGTAATTCTCTGATCCACCGTTTAAGACGTCTGGAAGGAGTTCCAGACGTCTGATTTTGCACAGTATTGTCTTTCTCGACCCGTTTAGGGCCCGTTTGGGCTCCGTTTTCCGCGATTCGAGTTGCGTTCGATTCAGAATTTATTCCTCTACCCGCCTACAGTAGCTATACACTGTTTTGAGACACTCCTTGTGTTTGATCCTTGTGATAGGACCTCGTTCGGTTGCCGTCTTGAGAGTCGCGGAGGCGCGCGGGATTCCCGACCACGCCCCCATTACTTCCGTTGTACCTGGTAGAGTGGTTTTAAGCATTAATAAAATCTGTTAAAGTATGGAACCATAACTAGAACCTAGGGCATTGCATGAATCCTAGGAATGAGAAATATGTGGAATGATAGCTCCTAGGTGTTGCATGAATCCTAGGGCCGGAAAACTAGATTGTATGATAGATCCTAGGATATGGCATGAATCCTAGGATGGAAAAACTAGTGGAATGTACATTACTGCAGTCTTGGAAAAATGGAAAGGAATATATAAAGCTGCCTGTAAATTTAATTAACAGCTGCCTGTTATGCATAGAGAATCATGTTGAGATCATGGAATGTGAGAACGTGAATCTGGAAAGTGAAACATATGATGTTCTGAGATAAAGAGCTGGAACCCTACGGAGAATTAGGAGTGGAACTCCTGGAAAGAAAAGGAATGGAACTGAGATGTAGTTTGTACTGTCTCTTGGGTACGCAGTACCAAGGGAAGTACCTGTACCTGTTTTAGTGCAGAGTGGGGCCAGCCGCCCCAGGGACCCGGGGTTAGGCTTGGCCGCTCTGTACCGACTTGTTGGCCCTCGTGTACGTAGTACCGAGGAGAGCTAGTAGTGTTAGGAGAGTACTAGCTACCCCACGGGCCCCGGGGTTCTGCTAGCCTCCTTCACCGACTTGTTAGGCCCACTAGGGCAAACCAGGGTAGTCAGGCGAGGGTGCGCGGACTGTGGAGGGGCAAGGCCCCGGTTTGGTTACTGTGGAGGGGTTGGACCCCTGTTACTGAGAGGGCTCTGCCCTGGTTCCGTGCTGTGCTTTGGGCGCACCCGTTAACGGAAACGACTGACCGCGTGCCAGTACGGGCTAGCTACCTGTGCGTTTATCGCGCGTGCCGTAGTCACCGTTACGTCTGTCAGTGACCTTGGGGTGGTTGACTGAGGGTAGGATCACCACGGGGGACTCTCCCGGCCAGGAGAGCACCACGTGCTACTTCTACTGTTGGAAAAGACTGCAATCAAGATCGTCCCACGAGGACATTCGAGATCAAGTAAAGGATCTGAGAAGTAAATGAAATAGTGAGAAAAATTGAAAGATGTAAATAAAGGAAGTAATAGAACATAACAGCTACTGTACACTCTACTGTTGCCTTTAGTTAGTTTGCCACTCTACTCAGCGTTTTGCTGACGTGTTACACTCGTTACCTTTTTCAGGACCAGGTGTTGAGCAGCCAGGGTCGGCGGCTGCAGAGGACGCTGGGCCGAGTAGGGTCCAGTAGAGTTGCCACAGCTTTGTACCTTCTTTTGTTTCTGTTCTAGTGAGTAGTTTTGTTTCCGCTGTACCTTCTTTACCTGCAGTTTTTGTTATATGATAAATGTTGTATTACTGTTGTGGTGGTGCCTACTGTAGTAGTTTCTTTCCTTACTGCTGTACTTTTTTTACTGTTAGTTATATTCATGCTGAATGTGGTTTATTTTACTGTCTTTTGGTTACTTCCTCGTTGGACGACTGGGTCTTGGGATTAGTCGAGTCGGTCCGGTTCTCGTGTCTCGTAGGGACTCGGGAACCGGGTCGTTACAATGTTCAATTCAAATTGTAATTAAATATTAAAGCTGTAGTTTAACTTATGATTATATTTTGTTCTTGTTAGTTGGCAAGCACCCATTCATTGCTGTTGATGAAAGCCCTGATATTAGTCGTGGAAAATGATTTCAAAGATATCATTCTAAAGGTTTGCATGATGTTTGACTTTGTTTTAGAAGAGAAAATTTTAAATGAAAATTATGCAATTGCTAAAGGTTTTAGAATTCATAAGGGCAACACAAAATTTTTGGTTGATAGGTTTTTGAAAGAAAAAGCATCCATCATACAAGAAGTTTATTTGTTCTCCGGAAGGTTTTTGAGAAGTCTATTAATGTGTTAATTAATAAGTTGCTGTCATTTTCTGACCCTCTCCCCAAATCAATATCACCATCTATGAGGAACTTGAAAAAGAGATATGGTACAACTAGGATAGTGTGTATAGCCAAGATGACTATTAAGTTGGTTGCATATAACAATAAATGGGAAGTATAGATATTTGTTGATGAACACAATCATCCGATATCATCTTTGAGCAAAAGGAGGTATTTGATATTATACCTACGAAAAAGATCAACGATCACAGAAAAGCAATTCTTGAAATGTCGGACATTGATATACCTGCAGATAAGCAGGAAGATTTCCTGCAGAAGCATGGTGGACTTGATGAGAGGCTTGCAAACATTGTTAGGAACATAGACAATTTGAAGAGATATGAAAGAAAAAGGATATCAAGTTATGATGCATAGATGTTGATAGATCATTTTCATTTATGCAAATAAAAAACACTTGAGTTTTTTTTTTCATTCATGGTCGATGATGATCGATGCTTGACACATTGCATGCGGATGGTTCTTGTATGCTTGGACGATTATAGGTTTTTTAGTGATGTTTTATCATTTAATACTACATATAATACAAATAAGTATAAACTTATTTTTGCAACATTTTGTTGGGTAAATCATCACAAGAAAATCATGATATTTGCAAATGGATTATTGATAAATGAGTCCAAGGAATCCTTTAAGTGGCTCTTTAACAGATTCCTTGAGGCTGTCGGCATACATTCGTCTTCTATCGTAACTAATCACGATCCATCTATATCTGCTACAGTAGCTACTTATTTTCCAAATTTTATTCATAGATTTTGTTATTGGCACATCGTAAAAAAGTTGAGTAGTAAGATAAAGTTTGCATCTATTTGTGGCATTGTTATTTCAAAGCTTAGTGATCTTATATGGCATTCTCAAAGTGTTAACGAGTTTGAGGAATGTTAGGGTTATATTTTAGAGAAAACCAACCTCACTGAATACAAGTGGCTGAAGTCTATATTTAAAATGAGGGAGAGATGGCTCGCTACATACATGTGCAATCGCTGTTTTGTAGGATTGAAAATGACTCAGAGGAGTGAAAGCCTTGACTCATTTTTAAATAGTGTTGTTACAAAGCAAAACTCACTATAAATTCATATGTAGATTTCAAACTTCTTTTAATAGGTTGAGGGAGAATGAAAATTGCTTAGATAATGATATGCTGATGCGACGTCCTATTCTACAAACATTTTAGAACATTGAACGACATCTTTCAGAAGTTTACACAAAGTCAGTATTTTACAAGGTTTAGAAGCAAATAACACATTGCTTAATGTTAAATGTTGTCAATTTATAAGCTGATGAGCCTAGTTCTAAGTACAGAACATTTAGTATTAGTTCTCTTGGTGATGAGAACGATGTCATTTTATGCATAAGAGACAATATCTTCCAGTGCGATTGCAACTTCATGGATTTTGTTGGTTTGTCATGCAATCACATTTTTGCTATTCTAAAAATAGGAATGTTCGTGTACTTGATGACTCTTATATCTTAGAAAGATGAAACAGTAATATGAAGAAGTCTGGTTATTATATCTTATACAAATTTACCAGTTGCAACGATAAGGCGATGGAGTTATCCAAGTTGTGCTCATCTCTTATCAATGATGCATTGAAATACGATAAGGCCCTAGAAGTTGCAAGTATCACATATCAATTGCTATCTCGGAAGTCAAGAAGATTATCTCGAAGAAGAACCCATTAGTAGATCAAGAAATGTTTTTCCAAATGTTGATATTTTCATTAGAGAACCAAAGATTGTAAAGACTAAAGGAAGTAGTAAAAGTGGTAGGCCCAAGTTAGGAAGCAATCGATTGAAATCTACATGTGAGAATAAACAATTGAAAGGTCATCAATGTAAATTATGCCTGAAATTCAATACTAGACATGATTCAAGGAATTGTCCTAAGAAGGCCTCCTTTGTTAATGTCTTTATTTTGAGGTATGTTTAATCAATACGTTTGTATCTGATGGTAACACCATCATCTCTTATATCTAGCTTAATTTACGTAAGTTCTAAGGTTCAATTTACTTAATTAATGTACAAAAGAGTAATAATTCAATCTAAGCTAAATGATGAAGAATTGTCGCAAAATAGGTTAATTCTACTATTTTAATAGATAAATACAAGTGTAGATTAGCTAAAGGTAAACTTGTACTCAATTAAAGGTCAACTGAGCTCAAATTCCCAATAAATAGGCCTGTATTGATTAATTTAGGGTTTCCATTCAAATTGAAGGATATTTCTTAATTGAAAATCCTAATTTTAACATCACTTAAATTAACATAATACTAATGAAAATAAAGGTAATCTAAATCTTCTAAAAATCATTGAAAAATATTCTATAAGATTTAGAATAAACCTAACACAAACACCTAGGCGAATATTTAATACATTTTAGGTTTTTAGCGTAAATTAACTAATTTAACTTCATCAAAATCCAAAATTGATGTCACCATAAGTTCCTTAGGTCCAAATTAGGTTACCCTCAAATTTTGAGCCTAATCAGAGTCTATCTTGACTAAGTTTGCAATTTGCTCCTTTAATTTCTGATTTCCTTGCAAGACCTGCTTAACTTTCGATTTGTTCTTTGCATTTATACCCCTGCGACCATCTTCCTCCAGCAACCCCTCCTCCTTGCAAAATGTGCGTCTGGAGCCATCTTTGGAAGCTCGTTTCTCCTAATCCACGCAGCAGAATCCTACCAAATTTGGAGGAGGGATTCCCCTATCATAGTTCTTTGATTTAGAGCTTTTTCCCAGCCGCTCTTGCCATCTTTGGCAGCCATGATCCATGTTTGAAATCCTCGCTGAAGCAAGCTCAAACTCCTCCAATCATCGCCATGAATCGATCTCATTCAAGCTTGTCGACCATCTATAAAGCTTTGATCTCCTCTCCGATTGTCTTCGTCGAGTTTTGCACACAATCCTCCCTCTCTTCTTCTTCCCCGATGTTGCTATTAACGTTGAACTTGGAGCTTCTCCAACCACTCTCTTCGCCACTCCTCATCATCAACCGAAGCCATGACTCTCTTCCCCGTTCCCTCGCCGTGCTTCTTGCCATCGAAGTTGGTTCCTTCAACCCCTTCGTCGCTCCAAACCAATCTCCCCTTCTTCCTCACATCCGGCCATCCAACGTTGGATGCTTCCTTCTTCCTCGTCATCCCGTAGGTAGCTCTTCTCCATCCTTTCTCTCTGTAGAGTAATCTAAGCCTTTAAAACAAAGAAACCATTACCAAAATCGCCCGCATCTCCGTCATCTTCCTCATGGCCGACATTAAATTCGGCGACCATCGACTGCCCCTCTAGCGCATCATCACTTGTCCTCGATAGCCTTGGGAGCTTCAGACAGTTGAGGGGAATAAAACCCCTCAACCAATTTGATGTTTCAATGCCCTCAACCGACGACCACCGACCACCACCATCCCTCGCCTCCATCCTTGACGTCGACACCTACGCTCTAGAGTGCTCGCGCCAATTAGACCACCTCAAAAGCTTCACGAACCCCCGAAAATCAAAACCCCTCAACCAATTTGAGGTTTTGACCATTAGAGCACCTCGCCGGACTCACACCACCACCATCGTCTTCCTCGACCTTGGCCGACCTCTGCCGCCCAACCTTGAGCTCCCAAGCTTCGCAAGAAGCTTCGTAGAGGTGTGAGGAGTGACTAGCACCCTTCAAGGAGCAGTTCCACACATAGGAACGCTCCATCAACCTTTGTCGGCGTCCTCGCCTTCACTGCCATCATCTGCCTCCTCCGAGCCCTCAGATAGGATATCTGACACCACCATCAAGTCAGTGGCGCCTCGTCGACCATGCTTCACCACTTGCCGGACCCATCTAGTGGCTGATCTCCATTGCTGGTGAGCTCTATCGCATCTCTGGCAAGCCTTGCCGATCAAGAAGAAGAAGAAAGGTAGGGGGTACTCTAGGGACTCCTCTGTAAAGAAACAAAATCTACAATGTCTAAATTGTAAATTTCTAGGGACTGATTTGCGATATGATTTGATCTTATTATTGAATACCTAGTGGTTTTATTACATTATCATAATCAAACATTATTGGTATTGATTTGTTAGTGCTTAAATCTCAATAACGTTTGATTGTTCTTAATTAAGTATTAATTAATAAATTTTATGATTATTATTCCTTGCACTTGATTTAAATTTAATCACTTAATTTTGTAGAAACAAATGCAAATTTGAACTCGCTAAATTCTTTTGTAAATAATTAGATAGTGGTATTCACACACTTAATTGCTCCTAACAAATGATCTCAGACTCTAACTTTGAGAAATTAGAAATTTAAAAGTTGATTTGTGCGATTCAACTGTATTGCAACGCGTATTTTATAAAATCTCATTTCGTGCACGTCAATATCTAATCTTGTTCTTGTATTGTATATTTATCTGTTCTTATCTAGATGTCTTAATATATTGTAAGTTAGCTTCTGCTGTGAATGTGAGGTCTGAAAGTACATGAGCATTGAAGGAATCTCATTTTTACTTTACTTATATTATTTGCAATTCTTTAAATTGTTTAGTTTTTTATAGTTGTTATATGTATAGATATTCATACAATCTCATTTTATAGTTGTTTTTTATAGTTGTTATAAGCTACTATTTTTATCATCATCTTAATTTATTTTAAGTTAGAGGTTTTTTCACTTGGAATCCTTTTTAAAAAATTCATTTGCGACCTATGTAAGTGTCGAATATTTAACTAATCGTGTAAATGTTCAAAAAACAACTTTGTTATTTATCCATATTATCATACTACTTATCTTTTTCTTATTGAAACACAAAATGTACATTATTGTAACACCCTATGCATTTGTTACATTGAATTTATATTTCGCAATGTCATCTTCGTAATACTACCTCTAATCTTATTTTCGTAATCCCCACTCCCCTCCCCCTCCGATGTCTCGTATTTATATCCAAACAAAAAAAATCAATTATTTGCAATATGTTCAAGAACACTAGTTTTACATGAGTATTGTTCAAATATGACCTAATCATTACAAAATAATGAAAGTACAAAAAAACTCACTCATCAAACAATCATCACCACCTTTGATAGAGTGGACTATCGCCATAGTTAATGTTGTATTACAACACAAATTTATTTGATGTTGTAAAGAGATATTATAACATCATACAAAATGTCAATCAACATCCATCCAAAAGTTTCAAAAGAATATATTGTATATGCAATAGGAATGTGGAAATGCCTACACCTACTATCAAAACATGAGGTATTGTCAAGTCACATGCTTTTGTTATTGAAAAACATGCTAGTAACTAAGGTGAAAGATTGTACCAAAACATGAGGTTAATGAACAAATCCTGAAATGCAACACAATAAATCTTAACGTAGTTTAATAAGATATAACTTTAAGGTTCTATATTGTTTCTATGCACCTCAATTTCTCCTTTGCAATATGATGAATGGTTATTTTTTTCATGATTGTCATCATCTCCACAATCCAGAAGTACAGCAGTTGTTTGTGCTCTGAACTTAGGGATATTATCTTCGATGAAATCAAGATTTATCCCTTTACAATTGTAATTTGTGTATTTTATGACATATATTCCACAATCCACACTTGTTTCTGGCTGCATCGGTATCTTTTCCATGTAATGCACTTTCCATGTCTTCACACTTTCTACTAGAAGGTGCTTTCAAAAATACTTACCCATGAGTTCCTTATACAAAAGACAAATATTTCTCTTTATGGTTAGAGGTATTATAGCATTTCATAATTTTCACAATTGTATTACAACTTGTGCTGGGAGATGTTTGACACATTATTGCATCCATAGTTCAACCAAAGTGCTTTATATCAGTATAACTTCACAAATAAATTTGGAACTATTTATGTAAAGATGCTTCTTTAATGATCTACATTACAAATGCAACATGCAGACATTGTAATACACACAAAATTGGAACATGTGAATTGTGAATTGGCACTTTAAACCTAGTGACACATTAACATGGTATTTGACGCATAGATGTATTATGACCAGGACACAACTGTGAATAGGTTCATTTTTTTTGGTAAAACACGATATACTTTAGGTTGTATTATGTTTTGTCCTATAAACATCGTAATACATATTCCCAACAATCTAAATTTTTTAGGAGAGGATGTTTCAGATGATTACCTATCTTATTGCCTCTAATATGATCCTTCAATCATGGCCCATGGAGTCGTAGGAGTAAAACATCTTTGTTTCGAAGCAGGCCTCAAGCAGTGTTCAGTGTCTTAGCAAGTGTATTGGTGATCGAGGCCCTTAGAATAGGAACCTCGACTCAAGAAACAATTATAGAGAAAATACACACGAGGTTTGATGACCCAATCCCACCAAGGAACGATATACATCTGGAGGGAGGATGATACTCCCATTTTCATTAGTAGTTGAATGGTACGAACTTCTGTATTTCTCTCTGTGATTATGTAACCTCTAAAAACTACTCCACCCCCAGTATTTATAAGGTGGACATCCCTCGGTTGCGAGCCTCTTTTTTCATTCCTACAATCTCAGGATACTGCTATTAATAGCATGTTGGGTAGTAATCGACATGCGATTATAAGTCGGTGCCGTACTTCGCATGATTCCTTAAAATCTGCCTTTGGTAGTAAAGTTGCTATTCAGGGATTGTTGCGGGAACA